>CM045573.1:13709345-14432881 GCA_024721245.1 Mitragyna speciosa
GTAGAATAGTACGTAGCTTGAGTGCCAATTTCAATTCGAATTCAATTTAAACAAGTTTGAATTCTTTCGAAGCCCATTTTGCCCCTCCCCTTTCCTCCCAGGCCGAATTTCAACTCGAACTCCATCTCTTTAAGATTTTGTTCTATCAATAAAAAGATCAAGGGAATCGATTGTCTCCAGAATTGGAAAGGCTGTAGTGCGTTCCATAATTCTCCACTCGGGGGAGAACGGACTTTCCTGCATAACAATTATAATGTGGCTGAGATTTCCTTCTTTACAATCAGTTTCACTACAACACAACACTCGTTTCTCTAATTCAATATTCATCTTTTCTAAATATAATTTCCATGTTACATATAGCCCAACTAAGGACATAAATGCTAATAAAAAATAATAGATTCTACAGGGCTATCCTGTACCTTGCCTTATAAAATAAGTAGAGTTATATTGAGGGCCGGGTAAGGGTAGAGATTTTGAAACCATTACAAGATAGAGTATGGCATAGATTTTGGAATTTACACTACGCTACTCATGCTCCCCAGGATATTTACATTTATTTCCTCTTGTATTTATATATTTTCAATTGACTTCAATTCTCCAAGAAACCAAGCTAGGAACTCTCGTTCCATAAACTCTATTTTAATTACTACTTTAATAAAACATGAACACTTTTTCTTATGGGGTGACACCTTTTTTCCTTTCCACAATATACCCTTGTGTCATGTAACTCCCAACTACTTCCTATCGCCCATTAAAACAGAACTTCTTTCTTACTTTTACTACTTTTTTTCTTCTCAATTTCCCCTTCCATTTGGACCTTTTTTTTTTTTCAAGTCGGGCGTGCATTTTCATTAACTTTTGTGTGTCTGCACATTATAGATGACACCAAGAAATAAATGAACTTGCATGTATTCGGTCATATTCACCGCTTTAAATTGGAACGATGCATGGAACATATAGGAATAAACCTCTAGTTATAGGTTCAACAAAACTTCTTGTAGTTCTTAAGATCAAAATAATTATCACCATCCATCTTTTCGTACACTGATCCAATTACCCACAACCCACAAATTTAGTCCCTTATAAATACCCCATAAGTCGGCAATTCAACTTGATATCCGAGATCTACACTGTATAAACTTATAGTCCAACTGTTATTCAACTATCTTTTGTTGGTTCATCTTGTTGAACTTCAAGTAGATTCTGAAATGGAAAACATTGAAGCCAAGAATGTCCACAAATCAACTCTTAAAACTCAAAAACTTTCCTTTGTAGCCCAAATTTGCTCAAGGGCTCTAGCCACTGCAGCCACCCTTGCTGCAACATGGATTATACTGACTAGCAACCAAACTGTTGCAGTTTTTGGGATAGTGGTTGATGCACGTTACAGCTATTCTTCAGCATTCAAGTAAGACATTCTATTACTAAGCATAATTTCTATGTATAGTTGTGTTCACATTTCTCAGCCTAAATTTGTCTATGCCTCAAAATATTTCCCCAATGTGCAGGTTTTTCGCGTATGCCAATATCATCGCGTGTGCCTTCTCCACTTTATCCTTGTTTTTTCTTCTAGTCACTGGTCACAATTCTCTGGCCGGGAAGAAGATTTTCTGTCTGTTTCTCCATGATTTGGTATGTTAGACAGTTTTAAAGATCCATTGTATCTGTCATACATAGAGCAGTGTAGCAAATTCGACTTTCCAAACATTCAGAAATAGAAGGGGAGGGAGAGATAGTCGACCTCAAGATTTAAAAACTTTACATTTTAACCGTCATACAATTTAAGAGTCTCCTTGATTAAAAGTTAATTTGTTAATTTTGGGAAAAGAATTGAAGAATTTGAATTAGAATTACTAAATAACTACAAAATTTGTTCCCAGGAACCAAAATTTTTGAGTCATTTTATGGCTCATTTGTAACTTATGTGGTTAAAAATTTTTTGGCAGATTATGGTTACATTATTGATGGCAGGATGTGCAGCAGCAACTGCAATCGGATACATAGGACAACATGGGGATAACCATACTGGTTGGATGCCAATTTGTGACCACTTTGGCAAATTCTGTCATAGGGTCACCGTTTCTGTGGCATTGTCCTACTTTTGCATCATATTGTATCTCTTCCTCACGATCACATCTGCAAACAGTTCTAGGGAGATTCATGTTTGAAATTCTTAGTACTTGTAACAGTTGAAGAAGATGATGTCCATAATCTGATGTATGCTGCTGATGTTTAGGGAACAATGTTGTAATTGTGTTACTTTTAATTTATGAGTAAAATGCTTCTGCATCTTTTATTTGTCTTCTACTTCTTGGAACAAATGTGGAGTGTGGTGGTACATAGAATTGCTAATAAGCTATTTATTGCATTTTTTTTTTTGAATTTTGTGTGAGACTTGCTCAAAAAAAAAAAAAAAAGAAAGAAAGAAAGAACGTAAGATAAGAGCTTCATAATTATTAGTGATGAGCGTGCTTAAAAAGATTCGAACGTGAGGTAGTGGCTAAATTATTAAAATTACCATTTATAATATATTTTTCTATTTTAGTGTGTTTAAATATTAACATGATGGGCATTTTTTAGAATTCGTTAAAATTAACATTTTACTAAATCTCTGTTTAGCCTTTTTATATCGTTAGATATGGAAAATAAAGTAAGAAATTTTATCTTCCCCAGAAGAAAAGAAAGTAAAGGTCATGTGTTGCGAAAAATCAAGAATAAAATTTTGTTTTATATTTAGTGTTCTCGACCATCCCAGAGAGGTTTGATAAATGAATATTTGACACGTGAAAATTAGTATTAGTAGAATGAAGGCAGTTACAGGAGTTATTAATTTCGTGGGCTATCATTTATTACGTATTCGGGGAATAATAGATAGGAATTTAATAAAATGATGTAAAATGGTTGCAACAAATTCTTTGTTCTCAATTTACATAAGAAGATCTCAATTTCCTAAATAAATCCTGACAGATGACTTCCTCACAAAAAAAAAAAAAAAAAAAAGAGAGAGAAATATTAAATGACGATAATTCACTCATATCTTCCTTTTTTTCCCCCTTTTATAGAGGTAAGCTGACTGATAAATTGCTTGATCTTAACCGCTATAGGTAGATGAGCACCCGACTCCCACGTGTGTGTTAACAATTTTGAACTGGTTTACGGGAAAGGTTTATCTATTCTTCTGGAAGATTTTCGAGCAATGTGAATCCTTTGTTCCGCGCCTATACCTTGTCTGTCCTGCTCTTATACCACTATCATGGTATTAAATTTTTTTTTTTAAAATTAATAAACATGATAGCGGTATAAGTAGGGGTGAGCATGGATCGGTTAACTGGTCCACACACCTAATATTTTAACCGGAACCACTTGTACCGATTCGTCTAATTTATAAACCGTATCCGATCCTCATTAATCGGTTAACCACTTATCGGTTACCCGGTTAAAAATGGTCAGGTACCGCGAATAACCAGAACCGTATAGTATTAAGTTAATTTGACAAAATAAATAAAAATATTATAACATAAACCTTTGCTCAAATTGAAAAAAATGCTTATACGATTTCAATTACTTTGAAAAACAAGCAATAAAATTACAAATTGAAACTCTTGCATCCGCTCTTTTTAAAAGTAAAAAAGGTTAAAAAATGTTGCTCTTTTTAAGAGTAAAAAATTTACGTATTTCAGTTATATGAAAATAATTTTTTAGTTACCATCGAGAAATTAAATTGAAAGAAAAATCAAATACAATATCTAAGTTTTAAAATGATCTTAAACTTGAAAATGAAATGAATTAATATTCCTCAATTTCTCTATAACATTGCAAATATTAGCCTTTAAGGCATATATATGAACCGGTTCGGTTAACCGTGATTTTTAAAAATTGATAACCAAAACCGGAACCCCTTTTACAAATGAGGTTCGATTAACCTAACCGGTTTCAAAATTAGATTCGGTTACTCTCATTTTTTGGTTCGAAATGGACCGATTATTGCAGTTTTTCGATTTTTCAGTTATTTTTGCCCACCCCTAGGTATAACAACAGGACAAGCAGGACAGAGGAACTTTTCTTCGGAGTAGTTTTTGGTGGTATTGACCCAAATTTATTTATTTTTTATTTTTTTGTAAAATGCATTGCGGTCTATACTACTCTTAAGTTTAATTAATACAATAATATGTATTTTAGTTTTAGTCCTCCAACTTCACGAGCATTTGCTAATCATTTTGTATTCTTACATAAAATAATTTCATCACCTCACACGCCAGGAATCCTAAGAAGTACCTTCTCGTTAATTTTTTTTTCTTTTTTTCTTTTTAACAGTACATAAATGCCTTCCTGAATAATTTCTCCTTTGTGAGGAAAACATCAAGATATCTACTTGAATTGTTTACATTTCTATTTTTCTTATTCCAATCGTTTTTGAAGCTTGAGAAAGCAAATAGAATCGAACTTGAACATGGCTGTGACCTGCTTATTAGCATGTTGACACGACTTAACCCGCATAACCCATCAAATAATTTACTTCATAATGATTATTTATAATATGAATAAACTTATTCATAGGATTAAATCATTAACCTCAAATTAAAACTTTTTAACCTTTCTAACATACTATGTAAAAAATTTTCAACGTAAAAGGCCAATTTAAACATATAATTTTCGACAAATCATAGTCTAATAACTATGCAAAATGAAACATGAGTTTTCAGATCTTCTAGTAGCAATTTAATAAATTAGGCCACTTTTTTGGTACTAATTATAATAGTGGCTAAATTATTCAACTGAAGCAAAACAATTTATGCCAATTCAAACACTAGCAAACTAATATTTTCTGCAACAATAAATAAATACCAAATTTTTACCTAATATGCTCAAATAGTTTATTTAATCTTTAAAGCCATAAACATATTAAAATTGGCATATAATGTACTTTATTCATCAACAAAGAAATATATTTTGAAAATATACCATAACATTCTTTATTATCAGATGAGTTATACAAATACAATAAACACATTTAAATAAATCTAATTCACTTTTTTGTTCCAAAAAAGTACAAGTGATTTATAAGATCTAGCATTTTTTTTTACTCTGTCTCGTTCATCCATCAATGAACCATCTTTAAAACATCCGGTCATTCAATTGTAAATCAAGAAAAACTCTAAGAAAGTAACCGACATTGTCAAGCATAAAGAATGTTTAATTCGATTGAGTAGGAACATCTCAATATCATCATAGTTTTTTTAATAAAAATGGAAAACACATCTTTAAAATTACAGCCTAATCAATTTTTTAACTTTTAACCCCATTAAAACCAAATAAAAAATTATAAAAATTATAAAACTTATGTTTGATTGTAAAACGATCAAATAAATCATCATAAGTATATATTCACCTAGTCAAACGATGTACTTGTGAGTTTCAAATATGTGATTTAAGGATTGGGTTTTAAGAAAAAAAAAGTAGGCAATATGGGTAGAATTTGTATTTTAAAGTAAATAATTAGGCAAATGAGTTGGAGAAAGGTAATGAGTTGCTCCTATGTTTGATAATTTATTGGTTGGATTTTAGGTTTTTTGCTTTTATAAATTACAAAAATTGCCTCTATAATATATATATATATATATATATATATATATGTATGTATGTATATATCTGTGTGTGTGTTTTTATACCGAGTTAATCTATCATCCTACAGGTTGACCCAATCCAACCCGTTTTTAATTAGGTTGACTCTATGATCACCCATTTAAATTTGAATCATGTTAATATTGTTAATTTTTTAGTCATGTTCGAATCATGTCAAAAATTACCACCTTGGATCCCAAGTTTAACCGTACTCTTTCACTAAGATTATCTTACACACATATTGTCAACACAAGAGCGGGTCTTAGTCGCAAAAGTGTGGGAAAAACCGGTAATCTAAATGCATAATTGGTGGTAGGCGTCGCAGGTATCAGTAAAAAACAATCTAGCGTACAAATAAACATTCAAAATTTAATTAACCCAAATAAGCTGCCTAACAATAATCTGATTCTTAGTAATCCACACCCTCATTTTTAGGTTGCACGTGTATTGTATTCAAAATATAATTAGCACAAATAAGATGATAGACAATGCTTGTACGTGTATTATATTCAAAATATAATTAGTCCAAATAAGATGACAGACAATGACAATTTGATTCGTGGTAATCCACATCCTCATCTTTCGCTTGTCCGTTACATGTATCATATATTGTACACTATCTCAGTCTTCTCAAAAATCTTTCATCGTACACTGTCTCAGTCTTCTCAAAAAATCAACTAAGAAAATCTTAAAACGTCTTCTAACTCGGCAAAACCTTCAAACGCTCTTCCATGGGGGGTTCAGCTCAACAATCCGATAACTGTTATTTGGGCGTCCAAATTTTCTTGAGGCTCTTAGCCACTGCAGCCAGCCTTGCTGCAACATGGCTTATGCTCACCAATAAGCAAACTGTTGTGGTTTATGGTATACAAGTTGATGCTCGTTATAGCTACTCTTCAGCTTTCAAGTAAGTTAAATTTATAATTCAAGTTCACACCCACGCACACGCATTACATGCAGAAACACACAAAAACCCTTTTGGAATTTCGATTAATTAATTTGTTTTGGTGTAGCAATTTATCGATTTAATGCTCAAATATTCACTGGATGGGCAGATTTTTTGCATATGCAAATATCGCAGCGTGTGGTTGCTCGGTTTTATCTTTGTTTGCAGCTCTCTTCAGGAACAGGGGGACGTACTTCTTTGTGTTTCTTCATGATTTGGTAAGTTATGTTAATTCTACACTGACTATTATTATTAAGTACCAACTTTGATTGTAATTTGAGGCTAAAGTTGCATTAGCTTTGATCAGTTGTTGGCGACAATAATGCTCGTACAATACGAAGAAAAAACAATATCAAGTACAGTTTTATTGTGTTAGGAGAAACCATAGTTTGATTAATGTGTCTTCTTTTATTAATTTATTGTGTTATGCTAATATTTTTAGCTTTTAGTCATGGATTTTAGGTCAAACATAAAGATTCCACATGGCGACAATACAATTAGGAAAAAATATAGCCGCCCCTCAAATCAAATTCAAGTTTATATCTTCCATATATTGCTTGCTTCTTGTCTTTCTTGTGATATCACAAGATTAGTGTTAGAGGCTAAAATATTTGAATTTAAAAATGAACAGAAAAAAATGACACTTTTAAGACGTTCTTGTGAATTTGATAACGGAAATTTTTTTAGCATTCATCGAAAACACAGAGTAATATGTGTTGTGAATTTGGATAGGTTATAAGCACATTATTGATGGCCGGATGTGCAGCAGCAACAGCAATTGGATTTGTTGGAAAGTATGGGAATAGTCACACTGGTTGGATGGCAATTTGTGACCATTTTGCGAGATACTGCAACAAAGTTACCTATTCTGTTGGCCTTTCCTACGTTGCTGTCATCGTCTATCTCCTCCTCACCATCATCTCTGCGAAAAGATCAGGCAAAAGTTAAAGACTGAACAACTATTTCTATTGAGAAATTAGTTTGCAAGAAAATTAGGCGTTGGTGATGTATGGGATAAAGGAATTCCGTGCAGTCTTTGTGCAATGTTTTTTTTTTGTTAGCTTTTGCTGTTGATTAATATGGTTAACTATTTTTTGTGTTTCGGCTTTAAATTGCTTTCTATGTTGTCTATATATTCTAGGCAAGTATACAATAATACAACCTAATTTCTCAAAGAGGGGAAAGAGGAGGAGGGGAAGGAGAGAGAGAGGAGCGAGGGAGAGAGAAAGGGCCCGGGGGGGGGGGGGGGGGCGGGTGGTGACAACGTGAGGCTAGTAACGGACTCCCTAAGTTCTTGCTATAATTGAACAAACTTTAAACAGATATTAGATCTTCCCAAGGTTTGAAAATTTTTTCAAGATTTATGCATCAACTTGATTATCTTACAATGTTCTAGGGTTGTAGCCGTAAGTGTAAATAATTTTTTATTCAATTGGTCTAAAATTTCGCCACACGTGTGATAAGAACTTGTAGAATTTAAATAAGAATTAGAATCATCAAAAAAAAATTATGTTACATTAGGAATTTGTTGTGATGTGTAAGCAAGCCACTTGTAAGAGATCCACTGGCATTAGAAACGCAGTCTTGTCGCAATTTGAGAGTTTTTGAAAGTATACTACGATAATTACTTTAGCTGAAAGGGAATATTTAAGTAGAATGGCCTACCCGACAGGCCAGATACCTAAATTGACACGTGCAGCGGCCAACACCATACAAATATCGGTATTGGACCAATAGAAAAGCGAAGTAAAAAAAACGGGAAATGAATGATTCAATCAACATCAACTGTGTCCCAACACAAAATCTGCACATTCGTTCTAACTGATCAACTAATGTTGATACTTGACAAAATGAAAAGATTCGAAATTCAATTGAACAATGGCTTGATCACGAGAACTAATTGATTAGCTTTTGTGGCCTCAAAAGTCGTTTATCCTTTTCTCGCATTTTGGCAGCAAAAGCACAGAATGAGTAAAGCCCACATGGCTAACTGAATTAATTTGTCCGACAATAAGAATAAGTCCCATCATGGACTACTACTATTTTTCCTATGAACATAAAATAAAGTAGAACCAGTGACAGCATGATCGGGAAAAAAAAGTATTAAATGCACTATTTATATCGTCACGTGACGCCGTAAAATTAATAATTTATCGTTATATGATAATAATAAATCACATTTTGTATTATTTGATAATATATAATTAATTCTAATGCGTCACGTAATGTACGTAGTACAACTAATACCCACCTCGTGATTGGGACATTCTTGTCTTTGTTTGAGGATGTGTTCTTTTTAGCTGAATTTGACATCACCAGGTTCATAATTGCAAGAACTGAAAATTCAATAAAAACAAGTCCGAAACTTTGAATTATACTGTTCTAGTTAAGATTTTGTGTAAAATGTTTAAAAAAGAAACTACGAGAACTGAAAATTCAGGAAAAAGAGATATTAAATTTTGAATTTTGCTCTTGCAGTCAAGATAGGATTTTGTGTAAAATTTATAAAACAAGAATATAGTCAAAATTCACATGTAATCACAGGATCTGAAATGATGCCAAATTTTTTGTAGATATTTGAATTCCATAAGCATGAGGGATTTTGAAATCTTGATAGTTTTGAATCTTGTGAATTTGACATAGAAAAAGGTCGAAAACTCAAGAATGCCACGAATCCACGAATCCTATTAATAGATTCCTGCAAAAATAATACAGAACGTAAGTAAAGAATGGGCGGACTTCAATAAGGCCCAGCTAAAACCACTACAATAGGGCTTGCAACTTAGAGCCTAATTCAGCATGGCTTAGACCAAAATTTTCATGCAGGCCCATCCAATTAACTAAGACCTAATTCTGAAAAAATCTTACACGGATCCGATTCATAACTCTACTTGTGCATTTTGTGGTTTAAAATAGAACTGCATAAGTATTCTTACATCACCGTCTTACATCAACATGCATTATTATACTTATGTGATACTCTTTCATACTATAATCCCCACAATAGTGCTTTAAATTGGGTCCACCTAAAAAGTTTTCCCTAATTCCTATCAATTTGAATTTTGGTATAGCATATTGCCTTTATCCAATCAATTAGGAATTCCCACTTGGTACCCAGTCTCTCACGTTGATGAGTTGGATCCGAAATTGGGGATATTTGTCATTTCTCAAACTATGAATAAAAAAAAGAGTAAAATGTATAAATCGTTTCTCTGTTTCTATAAATAGCTCCGTATAGATGATTGTGATTTGATGGATTTTTTAAAAAATATTGTTGTAGTAATTTTAAAGATTCTTCTCAATCAATGTATTTGTGAGATAAAAAGTTAGTTTGAAATTTTTAAAAAACATGTTTCTAAAAAATAAAACCAAACAAACGTATATCTGGAAGTCTAATATGGCACAATGGTTGCAGCTACCACGTTCGATAACATTCAAGAAAGAATAAATTTCAACCATTTAGTTCATTCTTCTAATGAAAAAAGAAAGTTTATTTATCCTTTTTTTAAAGCTTATTTATCCTTACTTTCTCTGAATAACTAGAATATGACTAATGATATTGCAATAAAAGTTGCAATTTATTTCTGTCAATATTAGACTGTAAACATACTCATTTAATTGTATTCCATAGTGGTCAGCCAAATTACAAGTCTTAGCCAAAAATGAATGTTTGTTTAGAACCATAAACGATGCCCCAACACTCCATTCCATGATGACAGGTGAAGATAACTCATATTTGGAGCCTGCAAAATTGAAACAAGGATACTTCACGGTAAAGAATAGTTTTAGATTGTCAAAGGGCTGCTACTGGGCTGCTCGCTGGAGCTATTATCTTACAAGAATTTTGTGAAATGGAATCACATGTTTATTTATTATTTTTCTTCTATTTATTGGAGGCCAAGGTAGGGTGGGAAGTAATTATATCCACAAAAAGACTGGCTTCAGTTGGACAAAAATAAGATCAATAGAGAGATTTATAACGAATTTCTAAATTGTATTATTGTTAGGGTAACGACCGGCACCAGATGATGCAGTGTGTTGACAAAAGAACAGAGCAAATGCACATGGGAGAAGACCTACCAACCATTACACACACACACACACACAGAGAGATTGTCTCACACAACCGAAGATTCAGACTTTCAGAACCACAGGCTAATGTAGTGAAAAGCGACTTTAAGAGGAAAAAGGGTCGAAGGAGGAGATTTGATCTAGATCGGGAGTGCATTGAACGGCACCCATGGCTGAGTAGCAAAGTTGGTTGCGAAAGTTCTTTTTGATTATAGAAAGCTTGTAAATATGTTATGGGAGAAGAATACAATTTTTCAATTGGCTAGGACTGCTCCAATCCGCTTTAAGACAAAAACTTGTGAAGGAAAGAAAAGTTAATTTATTGATCATCTTCTTTTGTCTATAGAAATCAAATCAGAAAGTAGTGTTTAATAGAATTGAAAATTTTTCTTAAACTAGAAGAAGTAGATAATGTCTGAAGATCATTTTCCCGTGCATCACTAAGGCAACCAGAAGCTAAGTTGGGATAGTTGTCCTTTTTAGGGTATAACCAAACCTCGAATACTACCGAGTTTGAGCTTGAATTTATAAATATTACTTTCGAACTCGATTAAGTTTGTAATTTGAAACTCGAGCTCGGCTTATTAATTTTAGAAAGAGCTTATGATCGCCGAGCTCAAATTCAAGCTTGAATTCAAAATTCATTTATAATTGGAATAAATAGATCGGTAATTTTGTATATATATAACATTTAATATATATATTTTTCGAGCTGTTCAAACTCATCTTTTACTATTTGAATTCGAGCTCGTTTACTATACGAGTAACTCGAGCTTGACTCGAGTTCGATCAACACCGAAATTGAGTCAAACAGTAAACTGAACTGCTCGTAAACAGCTTGGTTCACTAATACCCTAGTCCTTTTCTAAAATCTTGTACTTTGACTACAATTAATATACTTATTGACTTTTTGACCAAGAAACTTAAAATGGAATGGAAGGTTAATTGAACCACTTGATTTCTTCATTTTTTTTAATCTCAAATGGACCTCCTTAACATTGTAGTAATATAAAAGAAAGAATAATTGAACCTGTAAAT
Source organism: Mitragyna speciosa (assembly GCA_024721245.1). Taxonomy (NCBI): domain Eukaryota; kingdom Viridiplantae; phylum Streptophyta; class Magnoliopsida; order Gentianales; family Rubiaceae; genus Mitragyna; species Mitragyna speciosa. The sequence goes on from CM045573.1 coordinate 13,721,023, forward strand.
TCAGTGCGTGTTTTGAGCCCGAGAATGGCCGACATTATACCACATTAAATGAGGACGGCAGTTGACGGGCATAGCATGTACTTTTGCGTTGATCATTAATGGTCAAACTTCAACTGAAAATTAGTGTACAGAGTTAATCTAGCATTCACACTTAAGCTATTGACTAAGAACAATTTTCCATGCAACGTGGTCATCAATTTGGTTCGCCTGATTGAGCAATAATTAACATATATTGTTCATGCAAGGTAGGCTTTTGAGAACGTAGTGTTTGAAGTGATTAAGTCATTCTAACCTATCATAAAATAAATAAATAAGGTCATTGTGAACCTACATAAAGAGCTTCAAAAAACAAAATCACACACAATTTTTCTTTTTTTTTATTTATGAAAATCCATGTCAACGAGGGAAAACATGTGTATATCTTCACCATTTCTTGAATAAAAAAATTCACATTCTTGATTCCTTAGAGTTCCTTGTATTAAATAAACCTTTTTAAAAAATTTTAAAAAGCAAAAAAGTACTTTTCTTCTGAAAGTTTTAGAAAGCTAAAACTATAGGGTCTTAAAGTACTTTTGGAAACAACTTTATACGAAGTAACATGAAACAAACTATAACAAACAAAAAAAAGGGTACTCTGACTTGAAAAAACAAATCTTTAACTGAAAAATAAAACATAAGATCAAACTTACTTTTGACATAACAAGAATAAGCTCATACTCATTGCAACACTCAAATCAGAAAGATTGTTGGACACATGAACCCCATATTGAAAGCATAAACATCTTTATTCAAAACTAATAGTACTATAATTTATGGGGGTTTTGGTAGAAAAACATAAATTTATAAAATCCTCAATCAAGTTAGGTTACCAAACCAAAGATATTATTACTCTTACTCCATATCTGTACCCAAATCTTCAACACTAAGTAAACTAACCACATTTACTTCCTCTGTTTCAAACTCTACACACAAATTTACAAAAAATTAAAAAAAAAAAAAAGAAAGGAAAAAAAAAACAAAAATTGCAAGAAACAAAAACAATAACAAAGTATAGTACTACATACAGATCAAACAGCATCCACCAATCTTTAAATTCTCACATCTGAATCATGCCAAAAACTCCCCATAGCTTCCCAGGACCTAAGCTTTCCAACAGCTTCTTAGCACCATTAACATTCTCCATCTCCACCAACTTCTGCAAATGCGTACAAGCCCCAGAAGCCACCATTTGTTTCCTGCATTTCTTGGAATGAACCAGTGAGCCCAGTACCAAAACAGGGTACTTTTTATCCAAATTCTGGACCAAAGGATCCAGTAATTGAACTGCACTAACAATCCCCTTTTCTTCCTTCCTGAATATCCTCCTGTTCCCTGGAAATGCCATCAAACTCGACAGAGCTTTAACAGATGCTTCTTTCTCCTCGACAGCTTTACCATCCATCATTCTCACCAGAACAGAAATGCAGCCCATTTCGCCCAATTCTTTCCGGGTTTTCGCGTTGTAACTGACCTGATAAATAGCTCGAGCAGCAGCAATACGACATCCCAAAACACCACAATCCAACAGCCCAACAATTCTATTCAGGAACCCATTGGATACAATAATTTCTGCTATTAACGGACAAGACGCTAACTTTTCAACCATAACAATGGCGACCTCGAGATTCTGAACTGAATCAACGGAATCCCAGTAATTTTTCAAGCTCTCAATCACGCCTTCTCGAGCCATCAACAACTTTAAGTTGTCATCATTAATAATTAAATTATTAATGCAACCAATCGAGTTTTCCTTGGCCAATATCGTACCTGAATTCGACAATCCTAATAAAATCATCTCGCCCTTTTCTTCGATGAAATTCTCCTTAATTTCTGGATAAACGGATAAATTGCGTAACACCCCAGCGGCCATGGCTTGTGAATTCGGGGTACCATTGTTGCAAATATTTAATAAGGATGAAACTCCTCCTCTTGACCCAATTGCCCAGGCGTTTTCCTTTGAATTGCTCAAGACTTGGAGGGCAAAACAGGACTTTTCCTTGGCGAAAACGCTGCCGGATTCCAGTACTCGGAGGAGATTATTGAGTAAGCCGAGGCCTTCAGCAATGAGAACATGCTTGATGGAATCAACGGTCGAGATTTTCGCGATCGCCGCCGCGATTTTCTCCTTCATTTCGAGGTGATGAGTGCTGGAATCCATTACTCGCACGAGCACCGGAACGATCCCCTGCGCCACAGCGATAAGAACATTCTTGTCATCTTGCTGAAGAAGATTCAGTACCGAGTCGAGCACGGAGTTCTTCGACTCGGCGGAGCCAATCTGGAGACGAGTTATGAGGCTGCGAAACTCGGCCCGGATGGATTCTCTCGTCGTGGGCGCTGAAACGACGGCGTTTCTGGGGTGGAGGTGGAGGAGGAGGACGCCGCTTTTAATGAGAACGTCCAGGTCCTTAATGTGCTGGTCCAGTTTAGCCATGATCGAGTCGACATCATTTTGAGTCTTTAATTTCCCGTGCGGCGGGGACGGCGCGTGGCACATAGCACACAAGGATAGCGCGTCGGTGAGCGTGGCGGAAACGCTCTGGAGAAGGTCCAACGGGAGAGAACCGGCGGGGACGGTTGTGGAAGGAGAGTACGAATTAGAAAGGTCCAAAAGGAGGGACTCAAGAGTCGATAGTTTCGAAGCAACAATAGCCCATTTACTTCTGAAGCATTGAGTTTGTGGGATTGAATCAGAAAGAGAATTGAGGAGGTGAGCCATGGAATCTGTAAGAATTTTCACTTCATTTTCAGCTACTTTCATGGCTATATTTCTTGGTAGAAAAAAACACTGATTTCTGGTGGGTTTTTGGAGGGGAATTTGGGAGGGAGAGACAAAGGGGTCTGAGGGTGGCAGTAGAGCAAATGGGTAGAGGAGAAAAACGACAAGGGGTATGAATCTACGAAATCTGGGAAATAATAGAAGCTTTGATGGTATCAAGGCAGTGCCCAAACGCAGCTAGATCGCGTGAATTTAAGAGTCAAAAGAAATTGGATTAGGGATAAAGGGGAAGTTTGTTATGCTGTATTAGCCGATTAGGGGGAGGCATAGCAACAACATTTCTCAAATTATCAAGTATTAAAGAATATGGATAAATCTTGGGAGGAGTTTAATTTTTGAAGAATATGTTTAGGAAAAAAGTGTGTGGGTTAAAAAATAATTTTTTGGGAAAAACTATTTTTTTAAATACGATGAAAAGATTAAGAGATAGTGAATGAGCTAAAATATTTGAAATTTTTAGTTCTACCAAGTATTGAAATTTCAAATTTATTTACTTTCATTTATCTGCTGTTGAAGATAAATCAATTGATTATATATATTAATCATTTTATAAAATTCTGCAATAGGTTATAAACTAAAAGTCTTAACCTTGGACATATTTAAATTTTATTGAAATTTAGTAGAAGCTATAGTAATTTGATGGAGCATACTGTAATGCACAAAATGTTTAGAAAAATGAAATAGGCATAAGGATAGGAAAATAATTCATTCAACAAAATAAATCTTTGTATTCTTTAATTTAGTACTTTTCCATAAATTTGACGCCTTGTTGGACTTTTACAAAAACTCACTCCCAAGAGTTGTATTAGAAATTTTTATTGTAAATTTTATAACATTTTAACTTAAACAATAACTATTACTTTTATCCAATAATATTACTATGTGGTTTTAAAAGTAACAACGTTTGAGTAAGATTAAATTATAATCGATATCATACTAAATGAATGAAGCATATTCCAATAAAAAAAGAAGTCTACAACAAAAAAAAAATACTTACCATGAAGATGCATTATTTATAATGCATTTAAAAACCTAAGAAGTAGAAACTCTAAAAGAAGTTTAGGCCTTTTTCAATTACTCTGAAAAAACAAAAGTATTAAAAGAAGGCGTGTTGTCACGCACTCTAGGAAGGAAGTAGAAGCGAAGGGGTGCCAGAATCGGACGGCGAGCCGAAAGGGGGTCAGAGTGACCGAGGGCGTAGTAAGAACTTGGGTTTCGGACCCTTACTTTCTTGCAATAATAAATTAGTAAATGATGGGATACTTTTTCTAAGGACAGATAGAACATGAAAGTTTCCAGCTTTCTTCATATCCACTCACAGCTTAAAAGGTAACAGCAATTGCATGAGTTGGTGGTTATTGAGCCAAAATTATAGTTGGTTAAAATGAACTTTTTTCTTTTTCTTTTCATTTTGTTTATCTGCAAATGGGAATAGTATTTTTATCATCAAAACAAAGAAATAAAAAGGTCAAAATTTGAAGAGAATATATATATATATGTGTGTGTGTGTGTGTGTGTGTGTGTGTGTGTGTGTGTGTGTATATTTCCTTCTTGGCAAGGGTTTAAAGTTGGTGCATTATATTTCAATTTTTCACAACCCTTTTCATTACTTGTGCCAAAGACTTGCATGGATGGGCAATCTTGTTACAATATATATGGTTGTAGAATTTATTTTATACCAACAGTAGATTAATGTCAACCATAATTGTAAATTAAAAGCGTACAAAAGCAATATGAAATATTTCAAAATCCTAATGTTATACTCTCTGTTTGTTTGCATTTGTTTTTTTAAGAACACGTTATTGAAAAACTTAAAACACATTTTCCAACAAATTTTTATTTTACAAATACATCTATCAAAAAGAATTTTTAAAACTGCTACAATGATAGTTTTGAAAAAATATATCCAAAATAAACCATCCAAATGAATTAATAGTGGTTAGCTTGTTGATAAAAAAATCAAGAATTTTATAACTGTCACTAGTTTTATCTTACTTTTGTAATTAGTTGATCCAAAAAATTGATCAAAAAGCTAATCTACATAAAAATGAAATGAATATAGCTTAACAGCTAAATATTCGAAAACAATATATAATGGAATTAATCGTGTATTAAAGTAGTGAAATTGGCATGTGGGATAGTATAATTTCCCCTTCTATGTTAGATCCAAACAAGTAACTTATAAAGACAATGGCTTTGAAGGGTATAGTTGATTTTTTGTTAGTTTTTTTTTTTTTTTTTTTTTGGAGGGGGTGTAAAATATAATAATAGAAAAATTTTTACTTACAAATTTTTTTTTTAATAAGTTGGAGGGGTAGCTGGGGCGCCTCCTGGCTCTCGCAATTCTAAATCAAGTATATTAGTTTGACTTACGTGTTTTAAAATAGAGAAAATTTAAAATAATAATATAAGTAATTAGAAGTAAATATGGGGTTTCACTCTATTCTTAATTAATACGTGAGAATGTAGTGTGGATACATGGACTTAAGCACATTTGTAGTGTTTGCAATTTTTAAATATAAAAATATTTTATAATATAAGTTTTCTTTCAAAAAATTGAACATTATTTTAGGATGATTAAAAATATAAGCAAAACAATAGTTGTAAAGAAATCATATAACCAATACATTATTTTGATGAAAAATTATACGTTGCACATTATTTTGGAAATAACATATATATATGTATATATATATGTATGTATGTATATATGTATGTATGTATTACGTTGGTTCCTCGTTCTCCCATTACTAGTAATTGTCACAGCCTTCGTGTGTCGGCGTCCTCTTTAATCACGATCCGCAAATGCTTTCAAAAGTTTTACGGTGGTTGTTGTCGGAAAAAAAAAAAAAAAAAAGGTTTTACAGTGGTTTATAGGATTCATGTGGAGATCCATTTTATCTGGCCGTAGTTAGAGCTGTAAACGAGCCGAGTCGAGCCGAGTATTGCCGGTTCGAGTTTGTGTTCATTTAATAAATGAGCCGAGCCGAACTCGTTTATTAAACGAGCTCAAATTTGTGTTCGAACTCGGCTCGTTTAGTTTCACGAACGAGCCGAACTCGAGCTTTCACGAGCCGAGTCGAGCTTTATTCGCAAACAGCTCGGTTCAAATAAGCATAAAAGTGTTATTCGAGCCGAGCCGAGCCGAGTATTTCATGTTCGAACTCTTGTTCGTTTATTAAACGAACGAGCTCGAACTCGCTCGTTTAATAAACGAGCCAAAATTTGTGTTCGAGCTTAGCTCGTTTAGCTTCACGAACGAGCCGAACTCGAACTTTCACGAGCCGAGCCGAGCTGTGTTCGCGAACAGCTCGGTTCGCCTTAGCCGTAGTTAAAAAAAGGCGGGAAAAGGGTTAAAAGAACGGAAAAGAAAGAGAAAAAGGAGGGAATTTGGCTGTAACTTTTGCTGAAGTGCCAAAAAGAGATATACTGGTTTGTGGGGCGGTGGTGTCGGGTACGGGTTATTCGGAAAGGTAACGAAAAGTAGCAGTAGTATTTTTTTACCGAATTGTAACTAACTCTCTGCATCAAACTTGGCGAAGTCAACTCGATCCTAGATTCACTCTTGAGGAAATCTGGTCTTGCCCAAGGGCTTCAATAATGACAGTACGCCACCTATGACCTGTTTGGATTAGTAGATTTTTAGTGAGTTGGGAATTTAAATTTTTCACTCAAATATCTCCTGTTGTTTGGATTGTTCACGAGATACTAAAATTTAGATTTTACCAACTAATTGAATCGATTTAAATAAATGGTAAAATGCACAATTAAAAAAAAAAAATACTCAATGGTAAAGAATAGAGGGTCGAGCAGTTAGAGCTCTACGATTCCATCCCAAAGGTCGGGAGTTTGAATCCCGCCAAACACTATTTCTCTCTCCCTAATTGTAATAGTATAGGTTTGATCCAATAAAAAAAAAAAAAAAAAAGACTCACCCTATTATGCTTCTTCAAACATAATACTCTAAAAGAAGGTCAAATTTGTATTTATACCAGGTCAGGTTTTCAAAGACAGCCTAGGCTAAGATAGAAGGTTATGCTGATGTCCAAATAGTGAAACTAGGTAGTATTGGTGTATTCAGATTTAAATTATTTCTATATATTAGTAAGAAGATAGATAAAATTTGGCCTAGGAAGTTAAGGAAACTAATGTAGGCATTGCTAAAAGTTAAGCGACTAGTGGTTTTATTTACCCTTTTGTGAACTAAATGATTGCTATATGACATCCTTGAATGAGCACTTTTCTGTACACATCCCCGCACATGACCATTAAGTAGATGGGTAAGGTGACGTTTGGTAAAACTGAAATTTGAAATATGAAGTCTGAAGTCTGAAATTTAAGTACTAAAAGTATTGTCGCGCCCCATTTTTCGAAAATAAATAGAAAGTGTAAAGAAGATGTCGGGAAAAGGGAAAAGGAAGCATTAAATGTAATGTTGTGGTTATTAAAAAAAACGTGTAAATTTTTTTGTAAAAACTAATTTTTTGAAAATGCTTTGTAAAAGATGATTCGATAAAAATGTGACAAAACAAATGCTTTACTTTAAAAAATAAAAGAAAAAGGGCCTAAAATGGGACTTTTGAAATGCGACGATTTTTGGGCCCGAAAATAGAGTCTAAAAAGGGTTTTTTAGTGAAAAAGGAGTCGCCACTTGGTATTGAGTTTTGGTGTACCAAGTCACCCGAAAATATTTTATAAAAGGTAAGAAAATTAAGAATGATTCATTTAAAGAAATGATTTTGGCAAAATATAGGAAAAACAAGAAAAACCCTTTTAGACGACTCCAGGTCTTTGAAAACAAGAGAAAAAGGTTCGGGAGTCACAGTTGAAGAAAGGGAAGGCAAAGGCTCGTGCCTAAGGCACCCTTTCAACCTAGCCGAAACTAGTTGCGAGGTTTAGTCTAAATTTTCCTAATATAACCCTAAGATTTTATCACATTTGGATGCAACTATATGAATGCAAATCTAATCCTAAAAAATGGATATCGATAAGGGACGAAATATTCCATTGAGGTTTGGTCGGGATTATCGCATTAATTGCGAAACCCGAGTCTAGACCCCGATGGAGTCACGAGTGTAGATGCAAAATGAAATGCAAAAGGAAAGGAAAATAGTAGTATAGATAATAAATGATCAAAGAGAGTAGGAATGCAACATAACGGGTACGGGGGACTAATAAACTCGTGACTAACTGTTTCTACTCACGGAGGGGGGAACGACATGTACGCCATCGCTTCCCACGTGAGTAGATTGACTATTTCTAGTCAAATCACACAAATGACCTAAAATTCTATGTGTAGTGGAATCTAAATGTCATGCACTAGGTAGATGTTAAAAATAGATAATAAATGATAAAGTATATAAAAATTATACAAAAATGAAAAAAGCCTAAAAGATAAAAATGTGTGTGAAATATCATGAACACGCGAGAAATGATCCTAATACTAAAATGATCTAAAGGCCTAGCATTGGACTAGCCTATTTTCTAAAAATTCTCCGCTAGCGTTGGACTAGCGAAGAAAACGAAATTAACCACAACTAGCTTTGGACTAGTGTGGCGACGATACACATATATAATTAAAGCAAGTAAATAAATAAAGCATGTATTAAAGCAATAAATCACATAAAAGCAAGTAATAGCAAGTAGGAGCACATAGCACATAAGCATGGTATTCTAGATGCAAGTTCCTAGGAAAAGCGAATAAAACACACAAGCACATAACACACATAGCACACAAAAAGCCCTAACTATTACACCGAAGAAGCCTAATTACAATCTAAAAATAAAAAGGTAACCTATCTAGCCTATCTATTACATTTTCTATCTAAATACAAAATTTTGCTAAATAGAATATTACCTATCTATTACATTTCTTTGAATAATCAAAAATTAAATTCGAATAAATAATATGACATAAATAAATAAAAACTCTCACATGGATAAAAATTATAAGCACAAAAACACGTAGAAAAACACATAGGAGCACGTAGGAGCACATAAAAAGAAATATTGGAAGGGTAATAGAGGTACCTCTCATTCGTAAATCCCGGTATAAATGGCTACTAAAATGAACAAACATGTCAAAATTATCACTATTTAATAAATCAATCACTAATTGAATAATTTTCTACCGATCACTATGAACATGCTATGATAATTCAAACAATTATAGCAATAATAAACAAAATAAGAGAAAGAAAAATAATGATAACAATAATTAATCATTTAGGAGAAAAATGAAAATTGTTTAAGTAAAAATAAATTAGTAAATAAATAAATAAATAAAGCAAAACAACAAAGATAAAATAAAATAAAACTAATAATAATACTAATAATAATAATAGAGGATAAAATACAATAATACATACATTGAAATTTTAACACCTCAAATAAGAATTATTAAAATAACTAAAAGGGAAATAGAGAGACTAATTTGAACATTAATTAGACTAACAAGACCCCATTCTAGAACATTAATTATAAGTTTGATAAAAATAAATAAAGAAAATGTAAAAAGAAATAATTTAAAGCTTTGAGGACTTAACTAATTTTAATTAATACTTTTTTTTTTTTACAAAAATAAAATATTATAAGATTTGGATTAAAAGTGAAAATTTAAGCAATATTCTAAAGTGAAAAATGTAATTTATGAGGAACAAAAAGGTAAAATTATAATTTCAAACCCTAATTAAGATAATGACATAGTTTACAACAAATTTAAAAGCTAAAATGTAATTTTCAACAAGTATAATGCCCAAAAATAAAAAATTCCAGCAATATTTAAAGCCAAGAACACAATTTCAGCAAGCTTATTAAATAACACACAATTTTCAGCAAACATTTAAAGGCAAAATTTCAAGTTTTAGCTATTTGGAGAGCAAAAATATAAATTCCAGCAACATTGGAGGACAATAAAGTAATTCCAGCAAAAATATAATGGCAAAATGAAATTCCAGCAAGGTTTAGGGGTAAAAATGCAAAATTCCAGCAACATGATGGACCAAATTGCAAATTCCAGCCATATTCAAAGACTATAATAGAATTCCAGCAACATTTTATGACAAAAATGGAATTTCCAGCAATGTATAAGGGCCAAAATGCAATTTTCTAGTAACATTTAAAGCCTAAAATATAATAAAAGAAAGTTTGGGAGGCAAAATTGCAATTTTCATAAATATCAGAGGGTAAAAATGCAATTCCAGCAAAATCTAGGGGTCAGAATGTAATTACCGAAAAATATAGGGGTCAAAATGAAAAATTAAAAACGTAGGGGGCAAAATTATAATTATCTAAAAGTTGAGGGACCTAAATGCAATTAATCGGGACCTAATTGCAAAGAAAATTAAATTATGGGGGTCAATCTACAATAAACAGAAATTTAAATGCACAAATCAAACATTTTCAGGGCCACAATAGCATTACTGAAAATATAAGGACTATAAAATAAATACCTATTATTAATTAAAAATAAATAAAAAAAACTAACTAACCAAAACGACGTAGTTTTGAGTGAAACTACGTCAAAACGACGTAGTTTCACCAAAACATTTTTTTTTTTCTTTTTCCGGCTGATTTCGGTTTTTTTTTTTTTTTTTTTTTCAGATTTCCTTTTTTATTTTTTTCTTTCCTTTTTCTCTCTCTTTTTTCTTTTCTCTCTTTTTCTTTTCTCTCTTTTCTTCTTTCCTTTTCTTTCTTTTCCCTCTTTTCTTTTTCTCTCTTCTTCTTCCCCGATTCCCTTCTGCTTCCCCCCCGATTCCCCTCTGATCTTCTCTTCTTCTTCCTCCTTTCTTCTCTTCTTCCTTTCTTCTCTTCTTCCCTTTTCTTCTTCTTCTTTTCTTCCCTTTTCTTTTCCCCTCCCCCCGATCTGCTCTCCCCCTTTTTCTTTTCTTTTTTTTTTCTTTTTTTTTCTTTCCTCGCCGTCGTTTCTCTCTCTCACAGGTCTCTCTCTCTCTCTCTCTCTCTCTCTCTCTCTCTCTCTCTCGGCCGGACGTTTTTCAGTTTCCCTTCTTTTTTTTTTTTAATTTCTGTTTCAATGATAAATAAATAAAAAAATTTGAAAGCAATAGGAAGAAATTTACCTGGAATAGGAGCTGTGTTGCAATTGTTGTTGCTTTTGTTGTTGTTGTTTGTTGTCGTTTTTTTTTTTTTTTTTCGAATTTTGCAGGTGTGTGCGTATATGTTTTGCAGGTGTATGTGTTGTGTACAGGTTGAATGGGTGCCTGTGTGCTTGCAAGTGAAATGTGCGTGTGTGTGAATTGAATTGGTGTATGTATGCGTGTGTGATTGTGTTTGTGTGAATCTGAGTTTGTATGTGCAGTGTGTGTGTATTTGTGCGTTTGTGTTTATGCAGGTTGTGTGTTTTGCGTGTTTGTGTGTGATTGCAGGTGTGTGTTCTGTGTGTGTTCTGTGTGAGTTGTGGGAAGGCCGAAAGAGAGGGAGAAGTGAAGGTAGAGAGGGGTGAGGGAAATGCAGAGGGTGGAGTGTGATGTGTGTGTTCTGTGTCTGTGTGTGCTACTGTGTGTGTATGCCTGTTTGTGTGCCTGTGTGTGTATGCCTATTTGTGTGCCTGTGTGGTGAGGCTTGTATGCAAGTGTGTGTCTGGTTGTGTGTGTTTCTGCAGGAGAGATGAGGTGCAGGTGTGTGTTTTGTGTGTTCTGAGTGTGTTTTTGTGTGAGAGGTGAGCCGAGGGAGTGAGGGAGAGGGAGAGTGCAGGCGTGTGTGAAAAAAAAATGCAGGGGAAGGGTCTGGTGCGTGAGTGTTGTGCGTCTGTGTGTGATTGCTGCAAGAGAAAGCAGAGAGTGAGGAAGCGAGAGAGAGTGAGGGAGAGTGATCTGTTGTGTGTCTGTGAAGAGGAAGAGAAAGAGGGGATGGTGAATCAAAACAAAATCCCCCAAAATCTGGTAGGTTGAGTGCAAATTGGGGGTGATGATGAGAAGAGGGATGGCCATGGGATGGAGTTTGCAGAAACTCTGCAGAAGCAACAGCAGCAGCAACGCTGCTGCTGTTCCATTCAGTTCCCTTTTTTTTTTTTTTTTAAGCAGCAAAGAGAAAATAATAAAAAAATGAAAATAAAAATAGAAATAAAATAAAATAAGACTACTTGAAAAAAAAAATTTTTTTTTTCTTTTTTTTTTTTATAAATAAAAATAAAAGAAGAGTTGAATACAATATTATAAGAAGGAAAAGATAAAATTTAGTGTAACAAATTAAAGGTTAGTTCAACATTAGAAAAATACAACTTAAAATAAATACTAAATGGTCTTAACAAAATATGTATATATATATTTTTATTTTATTTATTTATTTATTTATTATTATTTTTTCTTTACACAAAATTTATAAAATGCTCATAGACAAAATTCTCATAAAGAAAATCTTAAATAAAAAGTGCATTGGAAAACGTGACCTAAATATGACAAAAATTATAAAATTTATGAAAATTAATAAATGACAGCACACAAATTTTACACAACATATATTATCACATGAAGCACGTATATTATAATTTCCACTCAAAAATTTTGAAATCAACGCATTCTTGGGAAACGTGCCCTTAATAAACAAAAAGATAAAAATTAAACAGATACTAAACGACCTCTAAAAATTATGAGATTTTTACAGAAAATTTATGAACATACAAAATACATATATGAAATTTTTACTTAAAAATTCTCATAAAAGAGACTGCATTGGGAAACGTGCCATTAAATAAATAAAATAAAAAAATACTAAAATTTTAAATAAATGATGAATGGCTCCTAAAAATCATTAAAATCATAAATAATGATAAAAATAGTAAAATTAATGTATTTAAGAAATAAAATAAAATAAACTAATATTTACATGGTAAAATTACCATTTTGCCCCTGATGTGACAAATTAGACGTAATATACACAAAAATTATAATTGGCCCCTGAAAATCACAATAACCCCTAAATAAAGTAATACGCATGCTTTTATAAAATGTGTGTCAAAATTTGGTGTCTACAAGTATTAAGTTGCTGAATTAAAAAAGTTTTACATGTTTGATAATTAACTGAATATATGCACTGAATTTAAATGTTTCCCCACACAAATATCTTTAAAGTTTAAAATAATTTATTAATAATGTATACGAGGAAAAAAGATATTGTTTGTTTCGAAGAGAATGATAAGTGTATTTATGTATGAGAATGTGTGTGAGAGAGAAAAGTATGTGTATATTTGTAAAAATGTATGTAAGTATGTGAGATGATAAAAATTAAAATATGTGTACGTGTATATGAGAGATAGAAATTTATACGTGAAAGTACGTGCGTGCGTGTGTGTGTAAAAGTGCATGTGCAAGAAAGTATATAAGAGTATGTAAGAGCAGTGGCGGAGCCAAGACTCCATAGTAAGTGGGGTCAAACTTTAATATAATTAAAATTATACAAAATAAAAACTATGAGATAAAATGAACAAGAAAGTGCAAAATCTTGGATATGAGGGAAAATCAACCAAATTAGTTGGAGCCCTTAATTTTTTAAAAATATTTTGCAAATCACTAGGGTCAAACTTTAATATAATTAAATTTTTACAAAATAAAAACTATGAGATAAAATGAAAAAGAAAATGCAAAATCCTGGATATGAGAGAAGATCAACCAAATTAATTGGAGCTCTTAATTTTTTTTAAATATATTGCAAACCGCTAGCAAATTAATCTTCTATGGATTCTTTCCGTAACCTATTATAAATAAAAATCATAAAATAAGCTAATTTAGTGTTATAAACATGAATTTCATAGTTTGATAACATATTAAGATTGATCACAAATATATAGCCCATTTAAAAAAGAAGGCAAAAAAGAAGAAAAAAAACATGATCAAAGCTAGTTTAAGCTTTATTTCTAAGGTCCAAGGTACACTTGCTAATGCATATAATAATAGTCTAAAATTTCAAACCCATAATTCAAAGGAATTTTTAATATACTATTCCACTTGAGGGAGACTATCAAGTATAGCAATTGCTGCCAAACTACTTTTTAATTATTTTATAGTTCATAATCATGTTCAAATTAATCAGTCTCCTATTTATATTCATTTCATGTATAATCAATGATCCTTAATTAGAATTCAACCTAGCCATTCTTAAATTTGAAAAATAAATCCATAATTAATCATATAGTTTCATGATATCTAATTGACAAAATATATAGAAAAAAAAATTCACATAAAAAGGCCAAAAAAAACAACACAATCAAATAGAAAAAAGTATACAAGAGATAAACTAAATCAACCCCCCCCCCCCCCCCCCAAAAAGGAAAAGAATAAGAATTATTACCAATATTAGTGTAATACTAACTTACTAAGCAATGCTTGACTTTAGCAGGAGGAATGAAAAAAGATGATACATAAAGTTTTTAACTTTAGATTATGACAAGTTCACAACGAATGTTTGCAAATGAAATTTCAGCAAAAAAGAATGCGAAAATAGAAGCCAAAACAGGACAAAAAGAAAAATTATACGAAAGAGAAAGTCTTCTAGCCTATATTGATACGTCTACCTTTTGAGTTATTTACTTTTGCGTGGGACAAGCTACTTTGAGAGTGTTATTTTTGACTTTTTAGTTTTCTGAATTTATTTATTAAATTTTTTACCCCCAAAATTTGTTTTTTGTAGGGGTTAAGCAAAAATTCATCAATGTAATATATATAGATTTTTAAAATTTGAGTGGGGTCATTTGACCCCGCTTGGAGCCATGTGGCTCCACCCATGTGTAAGAGAAACTATGTGGGAAGAGAGAAAGAGTGAGTGAATGTATGTCTATGCGTGTGAGAGAGAGAGGGAGGGAATGTGTATATTTGTGTGAAAGTGTGTGTGAGAAAGAGTGTGTGTGGGAGAATGTAGGTGTGTGAGAGAGAAAGAGGGGGAGAGAGTGAATGTATGTGTATGTGCGTGTGAGAGAGAGAGGGAGGGAATGTGTGTATTTGCGTGAAAGTGTATGTGAGAGCGTGTGTATGCGTGTGTGAGAGAGAGAGAGGGAGGGAATGTGTGTATTTGTGTGAAAGTGTGTGTGTGTGTGTGAGAGAGAGAGAGAGATAGAAATTGCACATGTGAAAAAGAGTATGTATATGTGTGTGTATGGGTGAGTGCGTGTATGTATGTGTGTGTGATAGGGGAGAGGGAAGAGTATAAAAATTCAGCAAATTAAGTGAAAAATTTTTACTTAAAATTTTGTATACAAATTAAATAAGTGTTAATGTATTAAGTGATAAAAGAATTTTGTTATCAAACGCACTGAATTCAAAAAGCTCTTAATCTATTAATTTTCAGCATTAAGTTGTTTTATAAAACACCCCCTAAATTGTCTTGAAACAATAATTAAATTGTTTGGCGGGTCAAATTAAAGCAGTAAATTAAGTTACTTAAATTTAATCAACAACTTGAAGACATGTTCCGTGGAAAAATAAACTTGGGACTACGTTTGGTGGTCCTACCACCAAACCTTAAAAAAAAAAGAAGAAGCAAAGATTAAAAATGGGACTCGATTCATTGTCTTTACTGAGTTTGACCGATTTGTTAGTCAAGTTTGACTTCATTGTGAATTAGACCTCACAGTAGACCATTACAATCTAATCCCGTATTCGGAACGCTGTTAGATGAACATGTTCTATGGAACTCGTTCCGTCTAAATAATTGTTTTTTAGGATGATTTTTAAGAAATATTACTATAATAACTTTTAAAGATTCTTCTTAATAAATATATTTGTGAGATAAAAAATTAATAAAAAAATATATCTAAATTTTTTAAAAAATATGTTTTGAAAAAATACAAACAAAGAAACGCAGCCCCAATTCTCTCAAAAAAGCAAATCCAGAGCATAAAATCGATATTTTGTCTGATTGACACGTGGAGGTTAAGCACGTTTTTGTTGAATGACATGTAATGATAATTTAATCAGAAATCATGATGAGGATAATGATACTCTAAATTATTTGGACTTTAAAAGGTGTGAAGCAAAGCATAATTCAACTATATTACACACATACCCTATCACATGCGCACGCGTACACACACTTTCTCTAATACACCCACTTTCACACTTGTACACGCATTCTCTCTTTCTCTCTCATACACACATATACACTGTTTCACAAATAATCTCATAAGCGCATATGTGCGCAAATACACATATATTCTCATTTCTACACACGTATTTTTTGTCTCTCATAGACACAAGCATATGCGTAATTTTTTTTCTTCCATCATACACTTTCATGCAGTATATTTTTCACATGTACATTTTTACAAATACATTCATTTTTTATCGCATACACATTCTTACACACAAATATACTTGCGCTATTTCACACACTAGTACATACTTTCTCACTTTATCTCTCTCTCACACACACACTATTCCTAAACATTTTTATACGTTTACAATGAAATTATTATATTTACCACATGAAACATTTAAATCAATTATTTAAATTCATATGATTATGAAATAGCTATAACTTTATCAATTCAACAACTCAATAGTTTTAATACTTAAATTTCAAATTTTAGAATTCAGATTTCAAATTTAAATTTATCCACCAAGCCTTAAAAATTTTAAATTTTAGATATCAGATTTCAAATTTTAATATATTAACCAAGCCTTAATACTGATATGTGATACACTTGTGATAAAAGCTAGTTAAAAAGTGTGAATAAGAAATATTTTCAGAATATTGGCTTTCCCAATAGAGCCGATTTATCCAGCACCTTATTTGTTTAAATTTAATACAATTACTATATTTCCAAATATATGTACTTTAAAGTTTTGCGTGCATGATTATATTTCCAAACTAATAGGATAACTTAAAGTTTACATGATATACCGGTTCATCCTTACAATTAACTTGTCTAATCATTAATTTGATTGAATCTTAAATACTTGTTGATCAAGGACTCGAAGGGATCCAATTTTGTTCTGGTTCGGGGATATTTGTGCAGAAAATGTTCAATGTGGGATATCTTCTTCATCGTAATTCAAAATTACAAAGCCAACAAAAATGGTGCAATTGGAAAATTCTATATGTGCGAGTTGCCATTAGGGGTGTTTACTAAAACTTTGAAACGGGATCAACCACTCAAACCAATGTACACTGAATTGAATATGGTTATTGTTTTACGTATTGGTTTGAGGCCGTTCTATTGAATTGAACCCTTTTTGGGAGGGTGAGATTAGAATAACAAGCAGTTAAATGTTAAGCATAAATCTAAGTAATTTATGAAGAAAATGATTTGGGGGCATAGTTAATCTTTTTGTTAATTTTTTTGGGGGGTGCAAAATATAATAACACAAACATTTTTACTTAAAAAAAGTTTTTTTACAAGTTGGAGAGGGGGGGGGGGGGCAGATTAAACCTTTTGAAACTGTATTAAATCAACAAACGAACACACAAAAAGTACATGCATATGTAATAGATCCACATATGCGCATTTAGAAATAGGTCAACAATTTGTTAAATTAACTAGTTGCTGGTGAATATATATGGAGAAGGAAATTTTATAAAGTTAGTAGTAAGACTACATAGATAGATGGAGGAAGAAAAAGAAAGAAAATTTGAAGAATAAAGAAAAGTGACCAGACTTGCTGTTGGGGGTAGGGAAAAAATTCAAAAAAAAAAAAAAAGGGCAGGAGAAACGGAAAAAAAGTAAAAGTTAAAGAAAATTCGATAATTAATTTGCTTGATGTCATAGAGAGGCCAGCACAAATGTTGGAATTTTTTCTTTTAAAGATAATGCCCAAACTTTTAAATGATACGTAGTAGTAGTAGTAGTTGTAGAACAAGTTTTTGTTTTTTTGGGAACAACAGATCTAAAAATTATTGAATGAGCACAATAGTAATTTAATTTATAAACTATTTCAAAAGTTGACTATTTGTTGTTGACCGTTATCTTTGATGAAAAAAGTTTAACATTTTACGCTGCTCCAAACTAAAGAAGATATACTCACTCTGTCCCATTTTGATAAGCTTACATTTTTTTTACACAGTTTATGAAAAATTAGTTAACTTTATTGGAAGAATAAATTAATCTATAATGTTTCTAGAATACCTTTATATTCGTCATCAAATATTTATATTAAATACAAAATAAAAAATTGCACTATAAGTCAAATTAATTCCATTTGATATGTAAATGTACAGTTTGTTATGCACCTCTCACTTATAATAAAGTAATTAAATGGGGCATTTTAGAAATATTAAAAATTAATTACATTTTTCAATTGGAAAGTGGATTATAATTTGGGATAGATGAAAAAAGAAAACAAATTTATCAAAATGGGACGGACGGAATATTATAGATTAAATCATGAGGAAGTAACTTGTACATATATTGACTTAACCACGAGGAAGTTTTTTTATTTATTTATAATTTATCCAAATTTAATAAATCTCTTGGCCCTTAAAATCTTAAATCACCCCTCTTAGTCCACACGTGTAATAATTAATGTTTTATCGGGTTAATACCCCTCACAAAGAAATCTATAATATAAGAGTTGTAGTCTAGTGTAGTGTTCAATTTTAATGGCCCAATTTCGTTTTATTTGTGGTTATCACTATCGCATCAGCCCAAGTTGCTAGATGTTCTACCTTTGATGCCTGGTCGATCAGACTTGGCCCAAAGGAGCCAGATTGAAGTTCAAAGGATTAATCACTATCATTTAAAACGCAAAGCTTGGGTCTCTTATCAATTCGATCTTGATTCACTTCTATTCAGAATTCGGCATTTAATTGCTCGACTTCATTTACTCCAGCACTATGATCACTATGGGTGAAAAAAGTCAATTAAGGCTGCCCTCTATAGAGCCCTAGCAGGCATAGCTAGGGCATATTTTTATGTTTTCATTTTCAAAAAAAAAAAAAAAAAAGGTTGTGTTTTCAACTAAGTACTCAACTGTGACATCTATTATTTGGAATGTTGTAGCTTCTAAAAACAAATAAAGAATCGAGTAGTTAGAGTTTTATGACTCCATCCAAAAGTCGAGAATTTGAATTCACCAACACCAATTTTCCTTCTCCTATTGTGAAAGTGTAAGTTTAATTTAAAAAAAAAAAGCCTCATAGCTTTTCATATTTAGTAGTACACTACATTTTTAATTTTAGACAAAATGTTTTAGGCTAAAGCTATTTTATGTCATGGAATAATCTGTATTGGGCTAAAATAATAAGAAGCTATACCTTGTTAAAATCTTTCGAGTTTCAATCATCTTGTCCCAAATTTTATTCGTTCTCTTGAACAGGACCAAACCTAATTTTAACTAGTGTTGTCAATAATGCAAGTGGGACTACAAAACAAGTATAATAAACATAGGCACGTTGCAACAGCATGGAAAGTTCTTGCGTCCATGGGAAACCCATGATAGAACCAAATGTATGACAATTGTATTCAAGAAATGGGAACAAAGTCCATCTTTTGTAACTTTATTGATGAAGAAGCTTGGAATCATGTCTTGAATCCCAAGTGTTGGATTATTTCAAAGTCAGACCAGTACAAAGATGAAGCTTTGGTCATTATGAAGAGCATTGACCTGCCCACTTGACTGGACATGTGGCATCGACTTTAGACTGTAAGATAACGTGGGAATATTGAACTTACAAATTCACGACGAAAATTGTAGTGCAAGGATGCATCAATATATCTCTTTTGAATGAAGAACTTGCCTGATATTCAGCTTGTCAAGCCCTTAATTTATTCTTTTTTCCAGATTCTTCTCCAAAGTAAGGTCAAATATTTCAATGCATGTCAAAGGGGAATTGGATTAACCATGTTGGAAGTGACAGCTTCATTGAATTGACAAGTTTACGTGTCATAACCTCACAAAGTCATTGGAAAATTCTTACATAGACTGAATTTACACTCCACCTATGGACCTTGTGAATCAAAAGAGTGCCACATAAGCTTAATCATATATATACTGATGCAAGAAAGTGAGTAAGAATTTTAAACTACAAAAACTACAGGTAAGGAGGTAGACTAGGTTTCTATAAGAATTTTTCCAAAGTCAGTCTAATTCACTTGAGTGCGTAGAATATTGTCCGAGCGTAGCTTGTGAGGAAAGGTTTAATATAGGGGAAAAAAAAATCTGGGACAAAAGGAATTTTAGATGGCTCAAGTTGCATCATCAATTGGACTAGCAAGTAATGGACTTAGATTCAGTCACTAGTTATACACAACACTGTATGCCACGACATTCTAGTCACACAAACTGTGGTTTGATTTAAAAGTCTATATTTCTTAAAAGTCCATATAAGCTTAATCTCTTGTTAATTGTCAGTTGCACAATCTGATATTTCAAAAGGATATCTGAAAAGTAAAGATTTTCAGACTACCTTTCTATGCCACGTCTTACTTGTCTGGAAAAAAAAAAAAAGACGAAATGAATAGTTACAACTGAGAGATAGTGTTTATATAATAAGTGTAGCAAAATCAAGATTATATCTTCACCCAACTTATTACATTAACGAATCAGTAGATTATTCTAACTCCTAAGCAAATAGCTTTATTTATGCTTGAACCTCAAAATCTTTCATGGATTTCAGATT
The DNA here is from genome assembly GCA_024721245.1 of Mitragyna speciosa. Classification (NCBI taxonomy): domain Eukaryota; kingdom Viridiplantae; phylum Streptophyta; class Magnoliopsida; order Gentianales; family Rubiaceae; genus Mitragyna; species Mitragyna speciosa. The sequence goes on from CM045573.1 coordinate 13,741,406, forward strand.
CACACAAGTTAAATCTGTAAGACTTGCCTCTTTTAGAGGCGTAAGATAATTCTCATGATTGATTATCATCTTGTTATATTTGCCATTGACTGGCATCTTCTCATATTTGGCATCTTCCAATCAATCAGTCCAATATCGTTATATTATGAAATAAATTATTTCACAATATTGTTAGTTATATATTTATGGTAGCTACTTTGATGGAAGGATCTCTAGGGTTTTCTTGCTTACTAAGTAAGGGTATCTATATATACTTAAATAATTACCATAAGTTTATAGTTCGTGAGGCGAGTACATAAGGGATTCAATCTGATTAAAAGATCATGGCTGGAGGTAATTTTATTTTCCTTTCTTGTACACATGATTATGTGTTTTGTTTGTTTATTTATATTAGAATCAGAGGGTCCAAAGAGGAACATTGTATATTTGAGTTGTATTGTATAATACAATTGTTCATAGCATGCCTATATATTCTAATATAGATTACTGTACGAGAACCTAATTATAAAATATACACACGTAACAATTAGGATATTAACATATGTTTAATTAGGAAATAAACATATGTTAACATATGATTATGTGTTTTATTTGTTTATTTGTTCACAAAATTCACATGCCAAGTGTTTTGCAGGCTGCAGCACAATTTTTCCAACTTACTATCGCCTTTCCAATATTCCCCATTGGTCTCCTACAAAGAATATATTCCGCCATGTCGTATTTTAATAATTGGATAACATATGTGGTAAGTCAAAAGAACTTGAAAACCAAAAATTAATCGAATTTCTGAACATGTGTCACGTATTATAGGACTAATAGAGAACCACAATGCTGTACATGGTAAACTTTTTGACTCCTTGATGCCTATAAATGGCCATTTGGACTCGGCATCGTATGCAGAAATGCACTCTTCGAATGGGGTGGAAGAGAGGTCTTGTATGATCATCAAGAGTCTTGTTTGGTAGCCAAGGATGACTTGCCTAAATTTACTCAAGGTTTGGGCTTCAAATGCCAAATGCCTTTTTTTGACGATGATAAACTTTAGTTATATGTTATTTTTTGTTTTTTTTTTCCCCAAAGTCCCAACCTACCATATTTAGGGTTGAATATCGATAAATGATTTCAAAATTGGCCTAGAATTCATCAACCCTACAACTTTTTTTTCTGAATATACTAGGGAGCAAGGTGAAGGGAACTGTGTGTTTGGAATCGAGTTCATAACTTGACGGGAAAAAAAATGTTTTTACTACTCTTTCTTAACCCTTTGTTTGTCCCCTTTAAATTCAACTGTAGGATCTAACGATGAGGTAGGAGCCCTATGGTTGGTTTTAGGCGTCATCCTTTGGCTATCCTGACTGGCCCTTATTGATCATGCTAGACCCTCTCTTTCATGGATGGCACAATTTGAGGAGATCATGCTAGACCTTCTCTTCCATGGATGGCAAAACTTGAGGGAAAACCAGAATCAGCATTTTTTTTTTTGTTTGTTTTGAGCAAAGCTATATTATTATATTTGTGAGAGAGGAATGGTATTGGTGGGATCCAAACCCCCGACCTCTAGGGTGGAGTCATAGAGCTCGAACCGCTTGACCCTTTATTCGTTCTCCAGAATCAGCTTATGTGAATTCGGCTTCTAATCAATTTTTTACATAATGCCTCCATAATTGAGGCATTATGAAATGTCAATATTTTAGGGGAATATATATTAGTAGGAGCTAAGTTTGGGGTTGTGAAGTGCGGAAACACAGCCAAGGCGAATTTCACTACTCTTCTAAGGTTAGTATCTGAATGTAATGTTTCGTCAATGGGGAATCTTGAATTTAATGTAAGTTGAATAGCTATTTTAGTCGCCCAATGAAAGAGCTAATTGGCCCTTTTTTTGGTTATCATTGATTCTTTTTTTGTGTGAATAGATTTCCTTCAATTTAATATACGTTTTAGCTCAGCAATAATTATATTTTCATGAAGCCATGTGCAACAATTCTTGTATAATTAAATATATAAAATAGGGTATAGGGTATATTGTGTTTCACACCCAATTTACATGGACTGTTTCTCAGGACAAGAATAGACGCCTATGTAAATTTCACTTGTGAATTTCACTGTTATGTTATTTTAAGATGATCCATTTGAATCGCGATCTCCTGAAATTATCACTAACCAGACAAATGCATGAAAAAATGGACCAAGATGACATGAAGGCACACGATTCAATAATGGTTTGCCTTAGGCCTGCATCGTGACCCATTATCAATGTAGAGTTTGGAGGCATGATTTTACGGTTTGAGAAAGTGAATAATTTGGGCAATATGAGCAAGCTGGCATGGATATTCATTTTGTTTCATGTTTAAAGGAATAATGAACTCAAGCAACACGTTTGGCATGTAGAAAATTACCATCATCCAACTGACAACTTGCGGCAAACAAACGAGACATTGAGAATCTAACTGTCATTTTATTTTATCTTCTGTTTCGTTAAATTGTATCACCATTCAAATCAATCACATCTCATTATTCTACATTGCAATCAGTAGTTAAACTAGATTGCAATCAGTAATTAACCAAGATTGCAAGTTAAAGAACTTAGGCTTTGTTTAAACTAGTTATGACACAAACTAGTTATTTCATAATTCTAAATTGCAAGTTAAAGAATATGGGCTTTATAACATCGGCACTCAATCACATTTCATTATTCTGATACCATATTAAAGAACTTGGTCTTCTGTCTCAAAACTAATTGAGAATGACTGAGGTATCCATAAACTTTATTAATAAGCTTAGAAGTCTTTAGAATTTCAATGGGGGTATTGTTTTTTAGCAAGCACTTTCATGTTTCTTTCGGATTTTATATTAGATCAAGGGAATTATAAAGGGACAATTTTAGAGACTCTGAAGTTTTAAAAATTATATTGATTTCCTTGAGCTTACAAAATGGCTATAATAACCTTAATATATTATTAAATCAAAATTTTCCACAACTACCATTTTCTTTTCCTTCTCAATACTAAATTTATCTTGCAACTTTTCTTCTTGTTTTTCCCTGAACCAGGGTTGTCAATGGGTCAAGTATTTTGGCCTAGAACCCATTCAAATATATTTGTTTCGAATTCGACCTATATAGCTGATTGGTCCTACACTTGATCTTCTGAATCCAAGCTCAATCGGGTCTGAATACGGGTCAAGTAATGTTTGTAACGTTTGGGTATTGGAAATGTAAGGTTGTTAAACTATTAATACGCACATGTGTGTATATTATAATTATCATTTATTTAAAGAAGTCTAGATCTAAATGCAACATTTCGTATTCAACCCGCTTTTTATTAAAAAAAAAAAAAGGATTTGGGTTCAAGTTGGGTAAATGGAACTATATCTATACTCGTACATAGAAAAAATCAACAAGCTCAGGCCAAATCTAGGTCCAGACCCGAACTTTTGACAGGCTGACTCCAAACCCTAACCCTCCAAAATTAACCCAAAGTAAACACTCTCATCCCATCTCTAATTGTTCCTTCGTGTTATTTAATAACCTCAATTATCCATTGCCGTAGGATTCTTAAATTTGCCTTAAAACACAATTCTACACAATCAACCAATTTTGATTTAGTGTTTTGGAGTTGAAACTCGAAGACTTAAAACAAATTAGGCTTGGGAATTGATGTGTAGAACTCAGGGAATGGCGATGTTCGCAAATACAAATTTTTTATTTTGTATTAAAGATTTTAAAAGTATAAAATGCCAGACTTCTTAATTGTATATTGAAGGCTTTAGTAAGTTTTATGGGATGGGGAGATAGGGTGGATGTAGAAGTTTTATGATTGAGAAGATAGGTAAAAAAATGATTTGGAGAAAGTTAATTGAATTTTAGTTATATGAGGATATTATATGTTATTCACCTAATTTTTTGACTAGGTCAAATTTTTCTTTTAGTTGTATAACTGAAACAGTAAATTTAGGGGAGGTACACGTAAATTTTGAAACCATAGAAGGTGTTAGGTAAAATTATCAGAGACCTAAGGAGAGGTTACTGAAATGATCCCACTAAAATATATTTTAACTTAATCTTCACCTGTTATCTCCACTCAATGTGAAGCTAACATTTGAAAAATAGTTTTAACTAAGTTCTTGTTTTTACGTCAAATTCTTGTTCCAGGGAAAATTCACGATAACAAAATTCTACAACCATTCTCTAATTCCTTCATGATTGGTGCTAACTTTTCTTTTCCTTGAAAATGGTATAGGCGTTCATCTTGTACCTACCTACAAACAAAATACATAAATCCAAACCAATAATTCTATGTTGTTTTCCTTGTTTCTCCAATTATTATTCTGTGATCTTACATTCTCGTTGGTGAGGGGAATCAATCTATTCTCATCCAAATAATGCCCATCTCCATGAGACGTTTTCTGCAATTTCAGTGATGGACAAGCTCTAGATTACCTAGAGAAAGCATGAGGTCAACTATGTTTTATTATGGAAAAGGTGATGGTGACCAAGAATACCAAAAGAATAATAAGTCCTTGAAGAAATTGATAAGTTTGTGTTGAAACTTATCTTTTTTACAAAAACTTGCTATTTTTTGCTTATAGTTATGGTAACAATCATTTATCCCATAATTAGGAGAGTCTAAGTAATACGCAGGAAAATGAACTTCGTCATAACTCCAATAAGTACCTCCAAAGCTAGTGATGTTTATTCATTTATAAGAATACATCTAGTTCATTGCTTCCTAAATATATTACATGTTGAGTAAAGGAGCTTCCAAGGAGTTCAACACCAAATTTGGAGAATTTTCATCATTTGACCAATTTGGAATGCATGCGTTCCACTGAAGGTGTAAGGAAACTATGTGAAATGAGAGTTTTAGGGCATTATTTGCTAGAAATTACGCTGGGGGTTTTTACAACCTTTGCACTATCTTTTAAACAATTTATCATAAAAGATTTATGACTAAAGATCACCAGGCTTCCATGGACTTTGATGTTCAGCACAAGTTGGATTGACCGTGTCGCTTTCAGACCCCATTTTTCCAATCGTAAATCCTGATCTGGACTGCATATAACTGGTCCCTACTAAACAGTGGAATATATTCCCCCATGCGTATTGGAATATAGTGTCAACTGTGTTTTGAAATTTGTATACAGATAATACACTGAAAATATGTCAAGAATTATAGGGCCAAAAGAGCTTCATATGCGGCGTTTAGGATCTAATCTCTTTGCCTCCTCGTCCCCTATAAATAACCTTTCGTATTGTTGTACAAACTGTGAGGATAAATGCAGTTTCTGAAATGAGAGGAAGAGAGGTCTTGTATGGAGATGAAGAGTCGTGTTTGGTAGCCAAGGATGACTTGCCTAAATCAACTCAAGTGTTTGGGTTTGGGTTTGGGTTTGGCAAGGCTAGATGTTCTTTTCTTTTTTTTCCTAAATTTCTGCCAATATTTTCTTAAACATTTGTATATGTGATGAGGATGCTAGTGAGCTTGTCATTTTAGTACAAAACTGAGTGTAAAGATGCTCTATTACTCAAGCTTAACTCTTAAAATAGCCCACAAGCCAAAATATAACATAGGTAAATAAGGACAATGTTATAGTAACGAGGTTATTTTATCGGGAATCCTAAGGTTATATATTTAGGCGTCATCCTTTGGCTATCCAGAGTGGCTCTTATCAACCATGCTAGACTTTCACTTCCATGGAGGGATTTGTGCAAGGAAAAACATCTTGGTAAAACAGAAGGCAAGAAATCGCACAAAGACCTTATTTTTATTTTTTATTTAAGAAAAAAATCTTAGGTATGTAAATGCTTCACAGTTCTTGCTTTTCAATCAATTTGAAAGAAGTTGCTTTTTTCTCACATATGCACAACAGTTATCGTATTTTTGCACCTGCGGATCTTGAGAGGAAGAACGCATTTATACAGGCTATGTTCGTTATAGAGGATATGGATTCCTAATAAAATTCAGTTATACACCATTCTTGCTATTCTATAGTAACAAAAGTAGCAGCCATTCTCCTTTACTCTCAAATAGATGCGGAACCACATACAATCGAGGTGGACAGTTGCTTGATATCTTGTATAATTGGCTTAAAATTTCTTGATGTTTTCAAGTTTGTGCCATATTTTTCATGGCTCAATCTTGTAGAATTCCCTCATCTATCTATATTGGCTTTTAATTATTACAAAATATTCTCCTCTATCTGCATTGCTTTCTTAGAATCAATATAATTCTCTCCTCTACCAACATTGTTCCACCTAAGCAATAAAAATTTCATGACTATTATTTTTAACAGAAGTATAGAACTACTCCAGACAATAAAAATGCGTAGCCTCTACGGTGTATCTATGCAATGACTCGTAATGGAGGTATACCTTGAATCCACTAATTTGCCTTTTCAAATGGATATTTGTCTCTTTGCCCATAACGTCCTGTTTTTCACCGCTGCTATAAAATGAAAAAAAAAATTCATATGCTACTATTTATCTTTTGGAGTTGAGTAATGGAAAAGAAATTTCAATTGCGTAAATTTTGTTATCCATATCATAATTAGCACATCTATGTGGTTTGCAGTTATAGAAGTTAAACTATTTTTTGTTCCTTTCTCCATTATTGTATGAAAAAAAATAAAAAGTTACTTATTTTATCATCGTTATTAACTCATTTTGGCGGATAATGTAACATTCATGTTTTGGCTGTTCATAAATGCATGGGCTTCCTATTTTATTTTTGAATTTAGACTAAACGTTCAACAACTAGATTTTGCTGAACCGTCCTCCGAATTCCAATTAATACTTCAGAGAAAATTGTCGATTACAAATAAATATCTCAAACGTAAATTAAAAGGTTACTATAATCCATTATAGAACTTGAGTTGAGGTCACTATAGTTTCGAAAACTCAAGAGGTCCTTCTACTTGAACAAATGTCCAGAGAGTCATTATAATTTTCCAACAATTCTGACCATAATCGTTTCCATTTTGGATTTTATATCTTATAATTTTAAGAGCGAATTAGTGCAAGAATTTAATTCTTGTATGTTCTGCATTAGGGTCCGGGTCTATTTGAGTCCATGCCAACACGAATGGACATACGAGAGATTCCAAAGTGAACCAGATCTACGTACTTACCTGAGTACCTGTAGATCTTGCAGTATAAAAAAAGTGCTATATAAATATAATATTGCATGCTGATGTAAGAAAAGTGATATAAGAATGCTTATGTAACTTTATTTTAGACTACAAGGTCCACAAGTAGAATCGTAGATCTGGTCCATTTAAGAATTTTTTTTGGACATCTTGGCAAAAACACTTACGAAACCAGTTTGAAGTCAAGAGTTTTTTTTTAAATAAAAATGATGAAATTTTAAGTAATACATCAAAATGAAATAAGTTATGAATATATTTAACTAGGTGAGAAAACACAGTGTAACCCATTATATTCCGTTTTTTTTCTAACCACCACAACACATACACATTAACACAGAATTATATCATTGTAACTACATTCTATGTCCAAATATCCTAAACTGTTGTTGGTAATCTACCAAATATATATAAGACATTCTAGATTTATATCGAAGGCTGATAAAAATCCAAATACCTCCAAAATCTTGAGATCAAGAACTGAAAAACTTCTTTTAAAAAATTTTAGCGAAGAGCAAACTCTCACTAGAAGATTAAGATAAATGAAAAGCGCACAAAAATAGAACCTGTGAGACTAAAAAACAAATAAGCCAAAAAAAGGAGGGGGCGGAGCATTCAAACAAATTGATTGAGTCCTCTACCCGACGGCCATGAGTGATTTTGTAATAAAATTAAGGTTAGAAAGAAGCGAGAGAATTTGGAGAGACGAAAGTATGTAGTTCGAAGCCTGAAAGTGAAACAGAAAAATGCCAACTAAAACTTGGTTATTACTAGGACAATTGACATGTTTATTAAAGTGAAAATTTGTGAAGGAATTTGATTATTTGTGAAATATTCTTTTAGTTACAAGTCTAATCTGAAATCCTTCATCTTATTGTTCTCTTGCTCCAACGAAAAGTGAAAACTTCGAAGGCATTCCTTCAACATGAGAATCAAATTTCGTATGTCAGAGCAGGAAACTAGCTAAAAAGTGAGTATGTATTGGATGCACTGCACGGGCAACGTGGCGTGGAGTTTTAGAATCAATCACATATTACCAAATAATACAAGGCATGGTTCACTATCACCATATAATAATAAATTATTAATTTTAGTTTACCACATGACAATATATATAATGCGTTTAATACTTTTCCCTAAAAATCACATTATGCATTTAATACTTTTCCCTAAAAAGTGGACATGCCAGCATGTCAACAACGCATACATTAATGGAGTTGTGGGTACAATGAGTAATAATAAAGATTTGAGTTGGTGTATGTTAATGAGTCAAGAATATAGTGTTTTTAGTTGCAAAGGTACTTTTGTTCAATCTTCACAGCAAAGATTTGCATTCTGAACTCAAATTGGAAAGGGAGAAAAAAGAAAAGAGGAAAAAAAAAAAGCTAAAAACAATGGACATAGAGTGCATTGACATTATTACTTCAGTGCATCTACTTATAGTAGTGGCTCATATTGCAGTAATATTGGAATATTGATCGGTCCCTAAAGTCACACGGAATATGGAGTTCAAACATACTCCATATTCGTGAATTTATCCTCTACCTGATTCTTCCACAAAGGTCAAAATTTTAATTGAGAATGTGGGAAGTGACACAGATGGAAATAGATAAGGTTAATGCTCATATGAAAGATACTTGAAAAGAAACATCCACCTCTCCACTTGCAGATACAAATTCTTTTTCTGGCATAATTATGCTAAATGGTTTCAGAATAAAATTTTGAGATTTTCTTTCAATTGCAAAAGCAAATATGGTTGATACACTCAGAAAAAAAGACCCAGGTTCAAGTCTCACTTGTATGTGTATTATCATTTCACATGATTTTTAATACGTGAGCTAATAATTATCATTCTAACAAGTGACTTGCTGATATATTATGATAAGTTTGAGAAAATAATGAACTGAAAATAATTAATTGAAAGGTTTTTTTCTGACACAACTTCCAAATAGAAGGCAAAGCCATTATCTTCATGTTGATCAAATTTGTGTTCAGCTTTATAACATTACATTTTTTTAATGTCCAATTGCTGCTAGTGTGTGTGGACTATGGAATCCATATACACACTATGGAATCCATATCTACTTGTGAATCTACAATGAATGGGATCAATCCTAATGGATATGGTTGCCCCCCCTGTGTGTGTATATATATTTTGATCAATGTAATGTCCAATTGCTGCAAGTGTATATGGACTATTTGGCCCTTGTATTTTTTTTTTCAATTAATGCACATTAGAATATTTATTACATTCACAGGTTATTTTTGTCACGCAAAATTTAGTATGACTCGCAAATTTTACCACATACAATTGGATTGTGATTCCCACTGTACCTAAACTAACCCTTACAACCCCCTTGCCACAATCTCTGTGTGTATTTCAGTATGCCTAAACTAACCCCTTCAACTATTTCCCTCTTATTTCTAATTGCCAAGGCTAGAGTTTGAACCTGGAACTAGGCGGGCGCTTCCCTGGCCAACCGGTTGGTCAGCCCCTTGTATTAATTACCGGAATATATTCCCAGCCCCATCAACATACCTCCAGAATAACTGCTATTTGGGGATGATTCTAATTTCTAAATCACAGAATTTTCCAAAAACTAAAAGGTAGACGATTCTAAAAAAAAAGGCTTAAATCTTGTGGACAAAATAAACACCATCATGTTGTTAAAATTGGAATCTAGTGTTGCCTATTTACAGCTCTTTCTATCATAGCAATTTCAGCATTGCAGCCAAGAACATACATTGTTTAAAATTATTAAGAGGAAGAGAGGTCTTGTATGAAGATAAAGAGTCTTGTTTGGTAGCCAAGGATGACTTGCCTAAATCCACTCAAGGGTTTTGGGAAAAACCAAATGTTTTGTCACATATCAATCTTGTTGAAATTATATGGAGCCCCAACTTGGTTTTTCGGCGTCATCCTCTGGCTACCCTGACTGGCTCTTATCAGTCATGCTAGACCCTTCTCTTCCATGCAAAGATAACAAAATGCAGCTGAAGCAGCTCCTGAGCAATTGCAATAATCAGACAAGCATGTATGTGACTATGCTGTGAGATTTTTTTTTTTTTTTTTTGGGGCGAAGAACTGATGCAAGAATGAAGCAAACTGAAGTTAAAATGCTCCAATCTTGATGCGTGTGACAATTATGCTGTTTGTTAATTTGTTGTCAATTCTATATGTCCTCGATTATTAAGCATAGAATTAGTTTTTTCATTTGTACGGGGCCAATATTGGCATGCTAGGCTGCCCATACCTGTGTTTTACATACACGTATTAGCCTGTTAGATAATTGGCAAACATGAGCCCATAGTACAAGCCCAGATTAATCAGTCAAAAGCCAAATGAAACATGAAAGTACATTTATCAGTTATGTGATGTTGGTATTTTTTTTTTTTTTAGAGAAATAAATGAAACGAACGGCAACATTCAGATTCAATATAGTCACTCCCTTTTCATTTAAAACAGACAAGTATTTAAAAAACATTTCTATTGATACGCTGAAATCTCACATCAATTTATGTTAAGAAAAAAAGATTAAGAATAACAAATGAGCAATCTATTTATCAAAAAGAATCAAATAAGCAATCTATTTATCAAAAAGAATTTCTCAAAGTTAGAAGTTCATTGGTAATGAGCTTCATTCTTTGGAAAAGCACTTGAAGTTTCTATTGCTAATGTGAAATGGGTAATATTGGAGTTTCAAAGCTTTTGAAGTTGCAACGGAAGGTGTGCAACAAATCAAGTGTGTTGCCATACTAAGCCAAACTTATTGCTTTTAGCAAATTTTGGTCAACTCAAATATGGTAGTTTAATTTTTTTAGTAGTTTGGACATTCAATGAAATAATTTTTTGTATTAGATACTTTTGAACCACCAAATCTTGTTGGCTATAAGTAGGATTTTTATTTATTTATTTAGTTTTGAAGTAAAAATTATCTTGTACTTACTATTTGATTAATCATATTATTTTGTAATTCATCTTCTCTTGCACGATGTGTATAATATGGATACCAATTTGGCCGAGCTTCGCGTCAACTCAGTTTAAGGTTCAACCTTAGCGAATTTTGAATCCTAGAGACCTAATTATTCCCTTCTCGGGATAACGAGGCAGTTGCCGAACTTCTTGGGTGGGACGACAACTCTGACACATACCATACTAACCCTATAATCTAACACAGCCAACCTACATTATCTAGACTGTCAGCCTATTGCACATATTTTTATGATTTCTACTTCCTTCTACCCGTGTCAAAACTTTCCACTATTTCATGTATAAGGTACGCACACTATTACATTCTAAAATCTCCTAAGCTGCTTGTCTGAAACTCTTAACTGAATTAAGCATCAGAGATGCATTGAGGGATGAGCTTCCCATGTGTTTCTAGCATTTTGTGTTGCAGATTACTCATTTCATCTAGATTAACACATTCTGAGGAAGTGACAAATTGAGACACATCATATAACACATCTCCTCCCATATATTTGAGCGTAATGAATTTGTCTTCCCTATCAAACTCAAAACAATATTTGGGTATTGGGCGTGTTGAATTTATCCTCCTCATCAACTCCAAAAGCTGCCAAAATTTGAAGTTTTACTATTTTAACACCCCTAATATTTGTCTTATGTGAAATTGCTTCAAAGATCAAACATTTGTCTAATGTGAAATTGCATCAAGAATCAAATGATTAATCAAAAGACAAATTTCTGTTAGTTTAATTTAAAATTTGTTCGGCCATTCATTATCTATTATAGACAAACAATTTTGATATATCATGATAGAAATCCTAGGTCTAATGTCGCAAAATATAAGTTTGAATCGAACCGAACAGACATATCTTTTTTACTTTTGATTGGGTACCCCGAATACTGGGTGTTTTGTATTTTTGTCCCACCATTTGTAGGTTTGTTTATCATGTTGATGAGTTGTGTAATCTGTTCATGTTGATTCACCATTGTAGTCATGATCTTATAAAGAAAATAAAAAAAAAGTTGTAAAATAATGGAAGTGTTTAAGGGAATGAATAGAAGGTAAAACGTTAAAACTTTATAACTTCATCCCAGAGGTTGGGAATTCGAATTCCATCAATTCCATTCACCTCTTCCAATGTAATAGTAAAGAGTTGATAAAAAAAATTATCCCAAAACATTTTTCTTTTTAACTTTTTCCTCAACTATGGCCTCTATGGGCCTATAACATTGTTTCAAGTAATAACTTACAAAAATAATTGTTTCAAGAGGGGGCCCATTCCTCAAATCCATCTCCCCCATACTTAAACCCTATGCTATTGCTGATGCTTAGTTTGGCAGTTTAGGTGGAAAAGAAAAGAAGAGAAAGGGCGAGAAGAGAAAGGAAAATTTTCACTCCAAATCAAGTTTGGGAGGAAAAGTTTCTAGGTTTGGGTGGGAAAAATTTTTCTTCCAATTTCTTTCTTTTCTCTTATCCAATTTTCTTTCAAATAATAGAAAATAAAAATTAGTCCTACTTTTCTTTTTTTTTTTTACTTATTTATTGACTCTTAAACTGACTGTAAATTTTTCGCTCTCGTTGTCAGGCCATCACAGCAGCAACAGTTTCAAATCGAATCGAATCTATTTAGGAAAGGGAAATGGCAGAGGCTCCCCTGCGTATTTTATTCGCACTCCTAACCGCGCTTTCCATTTGTTCGGCCTTCGCCCTTTCACAAACACCGTACATTTTGGCCCACAAGAAAGCCAGCCACTCCCACAAAACTCTGAAGTCCGGCTCTGAACGCGTTTCTGTCGCCATCATATTTATAATCGTGGATGGATTGTCGTATGTTTTTCATTTACCATATGATTCAAGAATTTTATAGTCCCCGAAATTTGCGAAGAAAATTTTAAATAATCATACATAGTAACATTTGTTGTCACGTCCACAAGAACTATCAGTCCAATTTTGTTTTATTTGACTCCAATCAAATAGATACTATAATAGATCACATATCGAGTACAAGAGATCAAAATTAGAGTCGATGTATCCCTGTCTTATAATATGTGCATGACAAAAAAACGGAAGTAATATGAAGTGAGTGATTGATATTGAAGTAATATGTAATGAATGGTTGATATTTAGAAATATTTAGTAGGCTATTAGGGATTTGAAGTGAGTTGTTGATATTTAGAAATATTTAATAAGCTACTAGGAACCGTTCTCAACTATTTTTTTGTTTGTGCTTTTAACTTTAGATTTTGACAAGTTTACTTTTTGATATACACAATTATTTTTTTTCTCGTTTTTATATTTTTTAAGTTAAAATCAGAAGTAACTAAAGATCTATTTTTGGATATTGACTTTTAACTTTTTTAAAACTAACTTTTATCATAATATGAATAAGTTGAAAACAAAACCAAGGTATAGAAGTTTCTTTAAAAATACAAGCCACAAAAGTCTCCATCTTTCTTTAAAAATACAAGCCACAAAAGTCTCCATCTTTTATATGTCAAAGAAAAAAAAAAAGTCTCCATCTTTTAGTCGGGTCACTTGTCTTGTGATGTAGTAGTAATCAAATTAACTTTCACTTAACTGAGTTAATGGCCTATTAGAGTTTAGAACAGATTGAAATCTCAACAGTTAAAAAAGGTAAATCAATCATTGACGAGTTCAGTGGGATAATTTGGTATTGGCAATAATTCGATGGGCAAGTTTTAATTCATGATCAAAGATCAAGAAAAGCAAGCATTAGGACAAAGAAAAACCAATACAACGACAACAACAACGTATGACAGCACAAGTTGCGCAATAGCGTCCAAATGATACGATGATACACGTGGGCTGACTAACAACTATTCAATGGATAATCCAGCTAACAAATCTAAACCCCTAGTGGTGCCCTCAATCTGAACCTAGTGGGCCTCTTCCAGCCCAATAACGATCAGATAAAATTGGAAAGGTCAAGAAATGCATATCTTCGCACCATTTGATAGCTAACACCTGTAAAACATAGAATATACAAACCTAGTATCTGATTGATAACTGTAATGTACCCTCTAAATTTACCCTTGAAAAAAACACCTAGTGAGTACAATGTGCACAGCAACCCAACGTACTTGGACTGTCACCACCGTGCCTTTAAATGGGAAAAGTATATAATACACCACGTGCATTGTCACGTGGTGTACTAGAACCAATAATTTATCGCCATGTGGCAATGGTGGGTCATACCTTGTATTATTTGGCGATGTGTGATTGGTTTTAGTGCACCACGTGGCACGCCACGTGGCGCACGTGGTGCACGCAATACTCACTCCTTTAAATGCTAAGAGGGTAGGAAGGTCAAAATTTCAAACTTTGCATCTTATAAAAAATCTAAATGGGTACATTCGATGATAGTTTAGTCCTTATCGATTCTCCTCATGCTCATTTGGGCTTCACATAAGATAGGTTCAGAGTAGGATAGGATATTGTTAACGATTAAAAAAAAAAGAAATATTACAATGTGCACACTGGGTGATCTCGTGATGAAAAACATTTAACTATTATGATCATTAATTTGAGTTTATTTGATCTAAAAAATGGACGAGAATGTGGCACTTAGGGTCTTGCTTCCTTTTTTGGAATTATGAAGGAATTTGCCCAATGTACATTTATATTAGCAAGGTAGTAAATCCATTTAGTTGTAAACTGAAATAATTTTTCAAGATTTTACCTTTATTTGCTAAGAAATTAGACGTGAACAGGATTAGAATCAGAAAGAAGTCGCAAACCAAAGAATGAAAAGATAAATGATATTAGCATTCCTCAAAAAGCTTTAGGCATTCCTTCCTCTCTTTTGCATTAAATGAAGAGAAAAAGTGTTTAAAACTTTTTGAAAAGTGCTAATATCATTCATAAAAATCAATTTATTTTGCTCTCTACACAATACAAGCCGCCACCCACGGTAATCTCTTACTGTCACATGCCAACAACGTCACAATGTGGGGGAAGATGAAGTGGATGACACAACATATATTCAGAGGAATTGTCAACATGGCCAAGAATTTTGGCTTAAAAATTGGACCCTTGATGGAGAAAAGCAAAAAAAGTTGTTGGCCACAGCTAGGTTGTTGAGCAATAGGCATAACAAGGAATCTCTCAAGTTTTGAAAAAACCTTGTAACAAATCTTTTCCTTGGCTTATTCTCGTTGGAGAATCTACACTAACAGAAAGTATAACCTATTTTTCAATCGAATACTAATCAACACGTGCCCTCCTATGCAGATCATTTGAATGGCAGGCACCAAGTCAACACCACCACAAGTGAATTCTTGAATCTTGAGTGTGCAGTTCAATTCCATTCAAATGCCGCCTTATTCCATTAAATTAACCATAAATAACTTCATAACGAGATACTGGAAGTTTAGTTCAGTTATGCATTTTAAATTTGATTCGATCAAGTTTTTATTACATTAATTTTATAATGTAACATTTATTTTTTTTAATCCATCCTCAAAATAATAATAATAATAACTACAAGCTTAGATTTACTTTGATTAGTTAAATAAATCATCCACCAAAATTTATCAAATTGAACTCAATTAAAATATAAGTTGACCAAGGAGGCTAGGCGATCACAAAATGTTACATGGGTACCCATAAGACAGAGGGTAAAGCTGACATTTTACCTTCTTGTGTTTTGGACTTTTTTGAAAAATAAATAAATAAACAATGTGAGAAATAGTAGAATTTGAGAAGCATTACTAGATTTTTTTTAATCTTTTTTTTTAACATCGATTTTTAAAAAAGCTCAAACTACAAAGGGTTAAAATATAAATTTGTAAAATAAAAGGAGTCATTTTTGTTTGAAATTAATTAAAAAAAGAAGAAGAAGAAAATATCAATCAACCGAAAAAGGGAGGACTAGTCAAACCCAATCCTCTCCCTCCTCTTTTTCTTTTCCCCCTCCGCTCTCTCTCTCTCCCTCTCTGTCTCTCTCTCTCTCTCTCACACACACACCGGAAATCTCTCATCTCCTCCTTTCTGCTCCTCCTCCTCCGCCGGCGCCGGCGCCACCATTGATCTTCTTCCATCAGATCGGATCTTAACCACCGGTCCGAAATGATTACCATTCCGTATTTGACCGCTTTAACAACTTACTTCAGCTACGGCCTTCTCTTTGCCTTCGGTCAATTACGTGACTTTTTTCGTAAGATCATTGATTGGTGGCACGCCAGCAATCTTCAGGTATTCGCAATTTTGTATAAATGTTTTTTTTTCCTGATGGATTTTTGTGTTTCCGTGTTTCAATTCTCTGTTTTTATGATTAATTTGGGGGAAATTTCTATTTAATTGAGTTTTTTTGGGTAGGGATATGCGCCGATCTGCTTAGGCTTGGAGGATTTCTACACTCGACGGTTGTATCTTCGGATTCAGGTAAACGTTTTAGGAAAATGAAGTTCTGTCTTCATTTGTTTATATCTTTTTGGTTTTTGCTTTATAGTCTGATGTTGTTCGCATAGTCGGCAGTTATTTTAGTGGAGAATTAAGAATTCAGTCATAAATATGAATATTGCGTTGAAAGTCAGTTTTTTTGACAATTTTGTGTAGATGAGGTAATGATTATAGGTATATTAACGCTTTGACAAGCAATAGGGTAGGTGACAATGTAATCGGAATTAAAATGTTATGGTGCTGGGGAGGGTTGGGGAAGGGGGTAGAAGTCTAATTGTGGATAGATGCTTAGCTCTGGAGCTATGGAAGTAGGGAAATGAATTATTCGTAAAAGGATGATGACTTGGCTAGGATGAAAAGTAAAGACCTTAGCAGTTAATTTATTTAAACTTTGATTGCTAGTGATTTTTATTTTAATCTTGAAACTCATTTTCTAATAGAAATGTCTATTGGAAAACATGTGAGGGAAATAATTTGTGAAGTAGAGGATATTTGAACAACAATGCTAAACAGAGAAGAGAGAGAATTTCAGACACACACGATCTCTCTCTTTCTCTGTGGTGCAAAAAAACAATGTAAATGAGTTTGAAGAAGGAGGAGAAAACAGAAAAGATGACATACATCCAAGTGGAATTCTTGTTTATCCTTAGCACATTGGCACAATTGGGTTTAATGTCACTATCCTTCCACAGATTAATCTTTCATACACAGAGAGTGTGGGAAATTTTGTACACGAGTGGGACTGGGTGCATGCCACTGTACAAGAAAGTTTTCTACACTGTGGGAAAGATTAATCTCTAGTCTATTTATTTTCACTGTCATGGTTTTTCTTTCATTTCATTATTGCATGTCATTTGAGTACCCAATTTTCACTAGACTTTTAGCTTTTGATGCTTCATTGTTATGCTGAGTGGAGAAGTAATACTTTTGGTAGTTACTTCATGTGTACTTGAATAATAGGATTGTTTTGGACGACCAATATCGAGTCCTCCAGATGCTTGGTTTGATGTGGTCGAACGTGTGTCCAATGACAATAACAAGACGCTACAGTGAGTAGTAAATCTGCCTAAAGTTTCAGGATTGTTTCTTTTGTTTTCTATTTCTTTCTCTTGTACCATTTCACATTTACAAGGTTATAGCTTTCCCATTCAGCATTTATGAACTGTCTCACGCTAGTAATTGGAACTTTTGGACCTATGCACCAACCAATGCATTTTGTGCAGGCGGACTACAAAAATTAATAGATGCCTTAACTTAGGATCATATAACTACCTCGGGTTTGCTGCAGCAGACGAATACTGCACTCCTCGTGTGATTGAAACTTTGAAGAGATTTTCCCCAAGCACCTGTAGTACTCGTGTTGATGGAGGTAGGTGTGCAAGCATGCAATCTATAATTATCCTAATTGTTCCATATGATTTCACTAATGAAATTGTGTAATCAGGTACGACAGTGCTACACAATGAATTGGAGGAGGTTGTGGCAAATTTTGTTGGAAAGCCGGCTGCTATTGTTTTTGGTATGGGTTATGTAACCAATTCAGCTATTCTCCCTGCCTTGATTGGGAAGGTATAACCAGTTACTTACATATGTTCTTTTATTTTTCTATCTTTTGCTATTCCACTCTTCTACAAAATTTAGTTATATAATTTGTCCTCTTTTATATTCTCAAAATTCATGTGTTGTCTCAGGGAGGCTTGATTATCAGTGACTCTCTGAACCACAATTCCATAGTCAATGGTGCTCGAGGGTCAGGAGCAACCATTCGTGTATTTCAACATAATAGTAAGTTTCTATGGAGCACCTTTTCTTGGTCTATTTCGTACTTACTCGCACTATTAAATATTAGCCATGTTTCAGTAATTAAGTTTCTACTCCATACTTTCTATAGCACCTTATCATCTGGATAAAGTCCTACGAGAACAAATTGCTGAGGGACAACCGAGGACACACAGACCTTGGAAAAAGATCATTGTGGTAGTGGAGGGAATATACAGCATGGAGGGGGAACTCTGCAAACTACCAGAGATTGTTGCCATATGCAAAAAGTACAGGGTAATGCATGATTGAACTACTGTTTGTATTTTTTTGATCCAGTTAGAATTAGGCATGAAAGTCTCGCAACCTGTCTTGATGCAATTAAGTCTGGTTTCTACATTCGTCTGAATTCTGGAAAAAGATTACTTTTAATAGGAATTTGATTAGAAATTTTTGCTAAACATTATGTCGGTAGTCAACTATATATGTTCTAACGTGTTCTTTTTTCTTCTTTTGTGATTGGCTGCATTTTTAGTCTCTTAGATGATTTTAAGTCTCCTCCATATTTCAGTCTTCGTTTATTAATTTTTCTTTTACACGTTTTGTGCTCTGGCTTATGCATTTGGTATTCCATCAGTTAAATTCATTCTACTCTCTTTGTTTCTGCTAAATATTTTTTCACAGGCATATGTTTACTTGGATGAGGCTCACAGCATTGGGGCAGTTGGCAAAACAGGGAGGGGTGTTTGTGAGCTATTAGGAGTTGATACTGCAGATGTTGATATTATGATGGGAACTTTCACAAAATCCTTTGGGTCATGTGGTGGTTATGTCGCAGGGTCTAAGGTTGGTTTTGAGCATTACTCTATATAGATTTGTAACTTTTACGCCTTACATTGGTAGAAACAAATATTTATTTTCATTATGAATTGATTTGTCGCATGCATCAGCCTCCCAAAAAGGCATAAAAATTAATAACCATTGCATTGTGCATCATTCTTGATGGCGTCTATTTGTTATTCTGAGGCTGTTGAAATGAACAGAGTCACCCTATGGAACACAAGCAAGATAATTGTGTTTAACATGAATGACTCTTATCCTTGGATAATATTCTTATATTGAATGCTAATTTTGTGCCAGTTTGTATTATTATGAAAATTGATCTTGCAGTGTTCTTGTCATTATCCTTTAGCAGCAACATTCTGTATTATTTTATTCTGGTAGGTGCGAATCAGTAAATGATATTTTTTTGGGAGCATTTATTAATTCTTTTGGCATAACATATTGTATTTTTCAGGAACTTATTCAGTATTTGAAGTGTACTTGCCCTGCTCATCTGTATGCTACATCAATTTCTCCTCCAGCTGCCCAACAAATTATATCTTCCATAAAGGTCATCCTTGGGGAAGATGGTTCTAGTAGAGGTAGGATACTCTTTCATTGCATCATTTCACTCTCTCCTTGAGTTTGTTGTATCTTGCCAGATTTATATTTGCAACTACATTAATGATGATTATGTCTCTTATAGGTGCTCAGAAGCTAGCAAGAATACGTGAGAATAGCAACTTTTGCCGGTCTGAACTACAAAAAATGGGCTTTGAGGTTTTGGGAGATAATGATTCTCCTGTAATGCCCATAATGCTATACAATCCCGCAAAAATACCTGCTTTTTCAAGGGAATGTCTCAAACAGCAGGTAGGCTTTGTTCTTTTGACCTCGGTTTCTTTGCATAACTTGTTATTTGATGGCAAAAAACTACATAGTATCTGATTTCCAATTTGCTTTGTTGGTTTAAATTTTTATTTGTTGCACGTTCCATTATTGCAGGTGGCTGTTGTGACGGTTGCTTTTCCAGCTACACCTTTGCTGTTGGCTAGAGCTCGTATCTGTATCTCCGCTGCACATACGAGGGAAGATCTTGTCAAAGCCTTAGAGGTAGGGTGTCTATCTTTAATTTTTATGTTCTATAATTTACTACACATTTTTTTATTTTATTTATTTTTTTATTTTTTTGGAGAACTTGCAACTGTTCCTGGAATCAAAGGGCACCTCGTTTCACGTATATAAATTTTTCAACTGTACTGGGCACATATTTCTATAGGCAATTTTTTTTTGGAAAAATGAACCACCCTGGCGTATACGAATTCAAGATAGTTTTGCAGCCCTTCTATTTCATTTAGGTGAGATCTGGTACATGGCGCAGATGTGACATGCATCATCTAGCAAAATTCTGTTTGATCTACCAAATTATTTTGTTTTCTGATGAGCAGTGTGTTGATCAAAGTGCTTTGGCAATATTGTGATTTAAATTGAAAATTATCGATTTATTCTCTTAACTAATCCTCTTTGGAATTTTTTTCTTGTTTCTTCATAGGTTATCAGTAGGGTCGGCGATCTTGTTGGCATAAAATACTTCCCTGCTGAACCTAATAAACAGAAGCAAGATGAAGGCAGAGTTAAGCTAGAGTGAGGTATATATATTGTCATTAGTTCTCTGAAGGAGCTTTGATACAGCTTCCACTGTTTGAGGATCAAGATATTTGCTTGGCTAATACCTTGATGTCAGCTTCTAAATTTTGTTTGTTTCTGTACAAAGTCGTATTTTTACACGTCGGAATGTTTAAATTGTACTGTTTCAGTTGATAGTTTAATAATAACGTTTATTGTTATAGTGCTTATAGCAGCAGTATATTCACTTGGTAAATTAGCAAGTTTGTTCAGTTCTTGTGCAAGGTCAAACTTCGATCACAACAGCCACGAAAAAATATTCATGTTGCAGTATTCATTTGAGAAAACTGCTTTACTTGTACATAGTTGTTGAGAATAAATTAACTGATTTCTCTAAGTTCTGTGGCTCTATAACCCCTCTCTTGATTTGTTTGAAATTATGCTGATGTTACTTCACAAGTGTTTTCTTTCCAAAGTTTACTTTATTGTAAATATATTAATTACACGGATGTATTTGTGATGAAAGATTGCTCCATTTTAAAACATGTAGACAGGTGGTTAACATGTTCTACAAGCTAAATGAAAAAATCTATAACACGTTCATATTATTTCCAATGAAACCATCAAATATTATTTGGTTGCCTAAGCATTACATTATTATAGAAAACTACTATTTAGATTTGAATGGCCACAGAAGATCTAGAAACCACTATACATGTTTTATCTTAGGTGAGGTTTCGGTTCTTTACGTTGTCAGCTATTCTCCTCCCATGGCATTTAAGAAGCAAGTTTTTATTTTGAATCCTGAACCTTTAAATGCCGATTGTAACCATCCTTGTTCCTATTGTGCTCATCCAACTTCTCCTATTAGCACCATATTTCCAAAAATTAGTAGTGTTCAACATGTGCCGTTTCGGCACTTTCCTATATGATAACAAAAAAATGCATGTGCTCACACATGCAAACAAGTGTCCATGTGCCTCGGATGAAATATGTTGTCCTAGGTGCATGAAACATATTATCCTAGTTGATAGATCTTTAATGTAGCTTCTTTGTTCAAGTATGTCAAAAGAGAGAGAATCATGCCTTCAGCATCTTCCTACCTTTGAAAGAAATGCCATTCAGACACTAGAAATTCTGATGAAAAAAAAGCTTGAGAGGCTTCAAAGTAGGAGAAGATATCACAAGAAGATTCTTCAATTTACTTATCATTAGAGTCTTTTCATAATTTTGACTTTGGTCATGCAAGCCTCTCTATCCATAAAACTCTGAAAAGACATGTCAAGACTTCAGCACAGCGTAAAACAGAATAGATTGGTGAAGTTTACTCTTGCCTAAACCTAATTTCTATCATATATTGACCAAAAAGCATCCAAAAGCTGGTTATGACATTATAATTTGAGTAATAGCAATCACAGTCATTCTGACAAGAGTGAATTCCAACATGGTCTTCAAACAAAATTGTTCTTGTTAGTTTGTAAGCAAGGATCAGAAAAGACGTCATGAATATGCAAACAATTATCATTTCAGGGTTGGGGCACCCGGACTGATAACAAAATGTTGACACGAGGACACAAATCTTGGATGGAAAGAAATAATTAACTATAACTAATATGTCTATGGATTATAGCTACTGCCAATGTATATCATTATTTATAATTCATACCTCCATCATATTCATATATTGATGGAGTTAAAAGGGCACTGTTTTTCAACTAGAACTAAAAGCCTACTTCCAAACTTGTCTAAATTGGCAAGTGGCGAGTACAAGAGCCTTTACTAATGTACTCCCAGTTTTCCTTCTCACATATTTTACATCACTTTATCAATTCCCCTAAATTGAAACCTTCAACATAGTGCTCTGTCATCCATTGGTTATTAAGGAATAAGAAGATTTTTATGCAAGTACTTTGTGATCTTTAAAGATGCGCTCTTGCTTTTGTGTATAATCATCTTTATCAAGAAAAAAAATGAAACAAGTAAAGACTTTTAGACCTTGTTTCTTTTGCCTACTGAGTGTTCCTGTGTTAAACCAAAGTCATTCAGCTACTAGGATCCTAGATTCAACTAATACGAATTATTCAATTCGGTAAAAGAAGATAACATCATCGGTTTTCAACTAAAGTTGACGTCACCAAAGTTAGTACAAGGCATTTATTTGTAGTTGATTTCACATACAAGCCCCTAACGTTACCTGACCTTCCAAAGTTGAGTGAGGAGGATGACAACTCAATATAAAATGTCATTGAAGTTATTTGCAGGATTTGAGCCTGCACAGATACACACACAAACATAATGACATTTAATAAAAATTATCAGTCATCTTGTATGCAGTTTTTTCTTCGACAAACATCCTTTCTTCACCATTAATATACACCTAAACCCCAATCGGAAAGGAAACTATAACTTCACCTTGGCACATTCAGTACCTTAATATAATTTATAACATCCTTTGATAGCCTTCATATTTTGCTACAAAGTTTGTGTTTTCTTAACAAATAGATGTGTCCATGGACGTACCTACAGGTTTATTTTTTTCTTGTCCAATTTTTGGTTTTCGAACTGAAACCGAATTCTAATCATGAAAATGAAAATGACAAATAAAAGAAACTGAAACTGAAAAACATTTTAATATTTGAAATACAAACAGCCACTAACTGTGCCAAGTATTGCCAATGCGACTCCCAGAGTTGAACAAATTCTCTGTGTCATCCATAACAGATCTTGCAACCAATTTTTTTTGCAAATTTTAATGGGAATTATAACTTTTTCTTCATATTATCTGTACATCTTCTTCCAGCAACTGTCAAATCCAAGATCTGAAATTTGCCCTTATCCACACTCTTTTACACTAAATTTCATCCGCTAATGAGCTTTTAGTTTTTCTTTTGGTTCTAGTTTCCCTTTTCATTTGTTATGGGGAGAAGGGTGGGGGAGTTTGTCTTCAACTTGCACAAGTTGTAACCGTGAAATATTCTAGAATATACTCAGCTGTAACCATGACATGACTAAGGGCCCCCCGAAGCAACAATCATTTTACTCTCCACCAAGGATTAGTGTACATCTGCATTAAAGGAACGCTTTTGGAGTGCCAAAGTGTTAATTCAAAAGATCAGCAATATAAAGCATACCCATATGGAAAAATAAAACAGTAGAAACAATGCAAAGATGGAGCCACTATAGATAGTAGTTCTGAAGGAAAATCCAGAAAAAGAGAGGAAAACTGCATTGAAGCAACAGAGAGTCATCACGAATTGTAACGTAAATCCATCATCACTCAGTTTGATCTTGCGGTTAAGCAGTTATTGACATACTCTACCTAAGAACTACCTCAGCAAAGTCAATGACTAACTAGATCACTATATACCATAAAACCACATCACTAAACAAAAAAACAAAATCTAGGAAATTCATAAACAAGAACCATAATTCTGCAAAACTACAATGTTAGGCTGCAAGAAAAATACCCCAAATGGTTGATTGACCACTGTCTCACCGGCCGTTCCATTTCCAAGCCTCCAACTGCCAAAGCCCTCCTAGCAAGCTCTCAATGCTAAAACCTCTCTTTCCCCTAGCCAAAAATTCATCTATGAGAACCCTTTATTGAGCTTCTGAATAGAGCAGTACATTTTCCTCCGTGCCCCAACCGCATTAATTCCCATATCCTTCAAATCCTCCAGTGTCAACATTGGCAAAACCTCATCATCCACCTCATGAATCTCAAAAACAGGGCCATATCGCCCTAACCCCAACTGGTTCAACCATATCTTCACTCCATTTGTCTCTATTGAATCGCTTGGCCCCTCCATTTCATCAGAAACCATAGTGGCCACTCTCCTACTATTTTTCTCCCCCAATTTCAAAAACCCTCCTCTTTTTCTATCCACATCAACATCCTCATTGTCATTATCATTATCAAAAGATCGAATCGGACTCTCATTTCTCTCCACCTCCTCCATCTCTTCCTCCAAATTTTCGCGCCCAAAATCCCTATCCATCCCATCGTTATCCAAATGAAAACCCTCATCGCCATCTCCTTCCCCTTCGCCACCACTGGTCAATAATTTCTCACTTTCATCAATTTTCGACGAAACCCAATTCGACCTAACCCTCTTCCTAATAGAACCCCCTCTCCCCCTCTTGGATTTCGATCCATCCCGGAAAGTTCTCCAGCTACCAATAGCAACCCTATCCAAATCCAAATCCCCTTCATTATCTTCTTCCCCTTGAATCCCATCTTCACTACTTCTAATCCCATCCTTATCCACTAGGGTTTCATTATTTCTCAACCTTGAAGAACCCTTATGCAGCTGCTTCCACGGATACTGCAGCTGCAGCTTGGATGAGCCCCTTCTGCTATGTTGCTGCAGGTGTTCATAGGCCGCCAGTGGTGGGTCCCCACCAATGTCGCCTAATCTCACACTCGGCCTTCTCTGCCGCTTCCCCGTGGACCCTACCGTCATCTCTCCAGTGCCTGCACCGTCGCCGCCGCCGTTAATTTGTCCGTCGAGCAGTGGGTTTAGCTCAGCCATGTTTCTTCACTAATAACTCTTCTATTCAGCTCCCAGTAACCCTCAATAACCCCTACATAAATATAGGGAAAGATTAGATTAGCTTGATTAAATTGGATTAGATTGATCTGAATTGGAATTTGTGTAATGACTGAGGAAATCGAAGAGGTGAAAAATACTTGCTATATATTATTATGAGCAGTTCAATATTATCACCCGTCAAAAATATTAACGGTGCATAATGTATTTGTTTGACCTGATAATAATTTAATTTTTATAAATTTTTCGGGGTTGAGTTAAGCTTATCTACGCTTACTTACAGGTTAAGGTTGAGAGTAAAAAAAAATATTATTAATAATTAAATAGAAAAAAGAACCTTAGAAGTATTTAATGATGTTGTCCAGTGTTTATATATTCTGGTACTGGAAATAGTGATGTTAATATAATTATTGCTGGGTAGCTTTGGTAATGGGGTGGATGACACGTGTTCTTGTTGATGCTGGGGAAGAAAATTAGGACGATTAGGGCATAAAACATTGTCAAGCCAATTGATTCCAATGTAAAATGTAAAATATTTTTTTAAGGCATCAAATGTAAAATATTTTTAATAAGTTAATATATTTGAAAGAAAATTAATATAATTTTTTAGTATGGTTATAAAAAAGAGACTGTTCATGATAGATATTACATATTGGTGGATTTAGATTTACGATTGCGAGAACTAGGCAAAACAACTAAAGGATGTGGATGTCGATTTAGTTTTTAAGAAGATTGATACATTGTTTTGTACATTTGTTATTTTGTAGAACAATCCAATTCATCATGGAATAATCTAATTCATTTTGGATCAATTCTATTCATGACTAGTAGTTCTAAGTTCATGCATGAATATATATTGTGTATAAATAAAAGACATTCCGCCTCTTTTGAAATAATTCATGTAACTAATGCGACAACAAACTCTCGTAACGCTCTTGAAACTTTTTGGCAATTGAGTAAATAATAATACAAATTCAACCTCCTCATTGGCATATTTAGGAATTTGTCTTAGGAGGGACGAGTCTAGAGCAACAAGTTGTTAGGAAATATTAAGTTAAAATTTAAGTAACTTACGAAAACAATAGCTTGAGGGAGCGAAGCTGATTTTTTTGTTAATTTTGAAGGGGCAAAGTATAGTGATATATAAATTTTTACTTGCATATATATATATATATGACAAATTGGAGGGCGGGTGACCCTACTTCTCTATCACACTACTCTATTTTCTCTTATATTTAGTGTAGGTTTTGCAGCAGCAATTTTTTTTTTTCCCCGTTTTTGTGGTCAAATTTCGTACAGCTGATAATTTTCCATGCCCTTAAAGTGGATGAGCCTCGGAGAATGTTCATACTGGCTTGGAGATGGAACAAATATGAGTAATAATTAATTGCAATGTATCTCTGAAATTAATAACCCTGTATTAATAAACAATTTTTGTATTTGCACATTCTTTAAATTTTGGGCTTCACTTGGCTATTTACTATTTTCGTGATCTTTCGTGTCCTCATTCTTAATTAATTTAGGGTTATTTAACTCAATATTTATCTTCAAAATCAAAATGAAAATTAGTGGTATTTGGAGCCCCTTTTTGACTTTAAAGTCGCTATGAGACAACAAATTTAAAGTCGATTTTCTAAAAATCGACTTACGAACAAGGAGAAGTTCAATTTTAAATAAAGAGTAATGGTGAAATTGAAAATGAAATCAGTTATATGGAGAGAAGAAATTTTGTTATAACCATACTGAAGATGGGACAAAACTATACTTCGAAGTTAAAATTTGCTGGGGACACGAATTCTTTTAAGAAGAGAATATTATACGATTTAACCCTATTGTACTTTTTAATAGTGTTAAGTTTGCGATCATCTATTTTAAATGATACTAAATTTTTCACATTTTATAATTTGATATTGAGGTAATATTTTTCTGATTTCATTTTTAGTTAGATTTTATTTGAGATAACAATTGTGATTATTTAATTAATTATTTGCTCAAGAACCAATAGCTTAGAACACCACAAAAATAAAATAAAATAAAAAACTAAGCAATTTACTTTGGTGACTTGGCTAGTAGGAGGATTTTAAGTTCCTCTCCCCCTCTTGTACATCCTATATCCAATTTTCTCAATCTATCACTAGGAATATAAGAGTCTCACCTTCGTTGTTTGAGACAAATATTGTAGTTGTAATTTGTAGAATGTGTATGTAATTGTAATTTAAAAAATAAAATAAAATAAAATAAAATAAAATCCTCATATGGAAAGAAAAACAATACACATGTTGGCTGAATTCGAATCGAGCATTTGACTGAACTATTCGTGAATGGCTCAATTTGATGACAGTTTTAATTTTGGCTAAGCAAGGTTACAGTTTTTGCAAGCAAGGGAGTTCACACTTATGGCTATTTTTAGTTCAAGAGTTTATCTTAGGGCTACAAATAATCCAAGTCTAGTCAAGATTTAGTTATTCTAGCTAAGCTTGATTAAATTTATTAGGCTTAAACTCAAGCAAGTACATGATACAGAGCTCAAACTCAAAATTGAGATTAAATTCAAACCTAATCGAATTTGAATCTAGTTCAAATAAAAATAAATAATATAAAAATGGAAAAAATAAACATTTTATCCCATTAAATATTAAAATTAATATTCATATGTTTGATTAAGCTTGACAAGTGTTTGAGCCATGTGTCTTTGTATTCGAGCTCAACTCGAAAATTTAATTAAAGTATTCAAATTTAATGGATATCAAGTTAACACAAATCGAGTCAACTCATGAACCGGTTTAATTAATTTACAACTTTTTATTTTACTAGAGCACAAATTAATAGTTTCAAGCATGTTAATTTTTTAAGGATTTTATAACTAGTTCTAGGCGATTATATGCGAAATATGACATAAAATCCAAATTCGATAACTAAATGTTACCGTGTAGGCTACTTAGACAAAATTAAACATCAATTACATGAAATATTACAACGTCCATTTATTCCTCACGACGTAGGATAAAATATGAAAATTTTATAGGTTTGATAGTGTGGTACTCTTGGTGTGGGATAATATATAGAAATTTTACAATTTCGATATAGTATGCTACCCTTAGAAACGTTTTAATTAACAACGTTAGAGTAACTAAAAGTTAGAGTTAAATAAATGTTCAGTTGAAAACATCTTTATTATAATGTCTTAACGTGACAGAATTGTAGAATTTTTCTAAATAATGGACTTAATATCACTCTTTTCACAAGAGCAAAATTCTTTTAAAAAGCATAATTCTTTTATGTGAGTGTAGATGGTAATTTGAGAGTTTTAATTATAGATCCGCATCTCTCTCTTTTTTCTCATAACATGTATTGTGCTACATTGTCGAACCACTTGTATTATAAATTTATAAGTTACAAATTCCAAGTAAAAAAAATTATAATGTTCTTTAAAAAAAAATTATTTGCTTCTAAATCTATTATTTACAATTCAAAAGCGATGTCCTAATGCAAGTATGCATAACAAGTAAACAAATATCCTTTTATAACTCTCAAAAAATAGTTTAAAATAATTTAATCAAGCACTTCCCCACTTTTGGCACACATTTGAATTAATTTATTCAATCGGATAATGAGAACAGGGGGAATTCACGAGAGCAGAATATTACGTGCTGACGTGGCATCATCGCATCCAATAAATGGATTTCTTGTGGGCTCCATTTCAAATTTGGTTCGCTCGATTCTATAGCCGAAAAATTAGAGAAACAAAGAAAAACATCCACAAAACAAAAAAAGACTGAGAATCAATGGCGACTGCTCTAACGCCAATGCCTTCTACTACTACTACTACCACTTTCATCGGAGCTCCCAAGCTTCAGCTAGTCCGGTCAACTAATAGCTTAAAGGCTTTAACGCAGGCCCAGAAAAGCGCTGGTCACATTCGCGCTTCTTTGTCAGCGGCAGCGCCTTTATCAGCAGCCAAACCAGATGATCTTGTGGCCTCCATTCTTTCCAAGGTTTGTGCTTTTTTTCTTTTTTTTTTCTTTTTCCTTTTGGCTCAATAGCTTGTGGAAATTGTATGTTAATGGGGGGTTCTTTTTTTTTTTTAATAAATGTAGATTGATATGTTGATATAGTTCATTTCTTTTAAATCTGTGGGCGGGCTTTTATCGAATTTGGTTTGTGGAAGTTTGTTTGATCTTAAGCAAAAATAAAGAAAAAGAAAAAATATTAGAAGAAAGAAGGAAATGGAAATGTAGCACTGGAAAAAGTCTAAATGGTGGAATGTAATAGAATCGGAAGAAAACTACCAAAAAAAAATCATCTCAACGAGTGCAAAATCTGGTGCAAGATTGAATTTTTGGATTCAGGGTTCAATTTTTAAGACTCGAGACTGAAGGACTCTTGAGAAATTGGATTAATTTAGTGTAGAAAAGAATATGGAATTCTAAAAGTCATTCTTTTGTGTTTGGTTTTAAGGAAATAAGGGAAATTATTAATTGAATGGTGACTAAGTTTTGAACTGGTACTGATAATTTAGATAGTCAAATTCTATGTTAGTTTGGGGAAATGTGAAGAAAAGGTTTTCTTTTCACATTTCCTTAGCCATATTGTTTGCTCTTTGAACGGCCTATCATCTGAATAGGACCTGACCTTGCATGTTCTTCTATGTTGTTTTATTAAGTTGAAACTGGTAAGTTAAAAAGATGGGTATACATTTTTTGTGATATTGAAGTGTGGTAACTTGCAGTTTGCCAAAGTTTTACTGGCATTTGATTGTTTTCTCCTTTCAGACATATAAGAATAGTATATCTGTCGAATTAGATCCTATCCATCTAGTGCAAAATGTAGGAACCTCCATTTAGCCACTGATAATATTGCATTTGTATGATTTAGAGAAACTCCAAGCTGTCCCATGGAGCAGTGGCTTTCAACACTAATAAAACCTATGTTTCTGTCTTTCCACTTTGTTCAATCAAAGTGTTCATAGCTGAGAACACGATCCTATCTTGGAAAACTGGCATCTATTTCTCCTATTATATTGCTAAGCAGAAATCCATACTTGGAGGAAGATAATGATAAGAATTTGGGTCAGAATTTGATTGAATATGTGCTTCAAGTACTGCTGCATAATTTGCACTAAAATGAAGTATTTAAATAAAAAAGTTATATGAAAGAACTAAAAATTTGTTTACCAAACTTCCATAAAATATCATGTGCAAGACATGAATTCATCTTTCTTGATTTCTCACTTATTTTTCGTTTGTGGGAGCATTTACAAATATGAGTGCCTGCTGTGCAAAAATAGCTGAAATAATTTAAGAAATGTAGTTAAAATTTTTGTTTTCAAATTTCTCCCCCTTATTAGTCTACGGATAAATATTGAATTTCTATTCACTGCTTAAGCCATGCAACCAATCTAACATCCAGCATCATGTTAGAAAGCCATCACACTTTTCACACTGTGCTTTATTTTCTATACCATTTTTGGATAAGGTCGGGAGTGTTAATCTGCATTACCTGCAATTGGTGTTGGATCTGCAGCATTTTGGTTATTAAAAGCTTACTAAGTCTGTTATGATAAATTTTATAGAATATAGATGTCTACACTTTGTTGATATCAGTAAGGAAATTTCTAAGTTTTTTCCCCTTAGGAATTGTATAACAAGTATGTTGTAGATTCTTTGTCAGAAAGGAAATTTCTAAAGTTTTTTCCTTAAGAATTGAATAATAAGTATGTGGTAGATTCTTTGTAAGAAAAGTATCTTTCTTTAATTAATTTTGGGTAACATTCTGCACTTTTTCAATTTGAGTTCAATACAGTTCTTATTATACATGCTAGGTTATGCAAACAGACAGGGGAGTTTTGCTAACAAAGAATGACCATGAAAAAGTAGCTGAAGTAGCTCGCAATTTACGGCAATTCTGTGTTGATGAGCCAGTAAAATGCCCTCTTATATTTGGAGGTAAAAGGTCCTTGTTCAAGTGGCATTTTTTGCTAGCATCGTACATAAATACTTTATCTTTCTTCCTTTGTGGGCTATTATCCTTTTCATGGTCTATGTCCAATATATACAAATAAAGCAACAATAACTTTTCAAATCATTGGTATAATGACAAATGTGGTAAACTTAGGTCATTTTGACGAAAGACATGCTTCTCTTACAATTCTATGCAAGTCCATTGCAAATTTACAATTAATCCTGATTAATATAAAGTTAGTGTGAAAGCCAAGCCTCGGTTTCATTTTCATGTCAGTCAGGTGAAATTTGGTGCTTAAACAATTATATTCTATGCTGTTCTTGAAAAGAAGTTCCAGTGAGATGCTATTTTATGTTTTCTCTGTGTTCTTTCCTGATTAGTTACTACCTACCCTCCCATGGTAATAGGAAGACTTTAGAAAAATTCCTAGTTTCTGCCATCATGGCAGCATGTGGATTTCTGAAAGCAACATGTGCGCAGGGGTTAGCTTTCTGATTGTTTATGTTGAAGCTACTTTAAGAATTGTAATAATCCAGATATTCGATTGGTATTTAAGATATTGTCTATGTAATTTTATGACATGCCCTACATTGCTGTTTCTTCTGCAAAAGAAAAAATAGCATTGCCAGTTCTTGTTAGTTTCTACCAATGCATTCTAACTCTTACCTATGAAAGCGTAACATAAATGTCAAAATCTGTCTTTAAATGTCAACTATCTTTCTGTGAAAAGTTTCTGTCTCAAAAAAGTTATGAATACTACAAGTCCTGGCCTGCTTTTTGTCAAGGTGAGCTGAGCTAAACATTGATTCAATCTAACTCGGCTCTTTCTTGGTTGAACAGCTTGATTATTAGCTCTTGGACTTGTTTTAGGTAAAATGATGAGTAATATGTATAAAAGGTTACAGCATACGTACGTAAGACTATTTTTCGGGTTAAACATAAAAACAATCTTTTAAGATATGTGCTGATGTGCACAAACTTGTCATATAACAATCTGGACACAAGTGAAACAAAAGATAAATAACATGTTAGGCTTCTTGTTTTTGGATGTTATGGCTACTCTCTTTAATACGAATCGTTTGAATATTGGATAATAAGCCTGGAATTGATCTTGGGGGTCATTTTTGCACTCTGAGAGTCAAAGTTTTGCCAAGTTGAATGAGCAGAGTGGACAGCATGGTAAATAGTTCTGCATTGAATGACAAGATTTAAGCTTTTGATTAGTTCATCTTTACAAACAGCTGATATATTTGTTGAGTGGTTTGTAATTAATCCATTTACAATTGCCAGTTATCCTTTTAGTTGGTCATAGATTTTGATGGATATCAAAATTGTGGTTACTGTAGTTGTTGAAAATATATTATGGGAAAAGAAATTCATGATTTCTTTAATTAAAAAATTTAAAATTTGAATACTCTGTTAATGAGCGAACTTCTTTGCAGAGTGGGATGTCATATATTGTTCCAACCCTACATCACCTGGTGGAGGCTATAGGAGTGCAATTGGTCGCTTATTTTTCAAAACAAAAGAAATGATTCAGGTTGTTGAAGCCCCTGATATAGTGAGAAACAAAGTGTCCTTCTCTATTCTAGGGTTGGTTGATGGAGAGGTTTCTTTAGAAGGTAATGGATGTGGTTAAATTTTCAATTGTTCCCTTCTGTCTTCATCCTTATGTATGCTAGAATTCTGAAAACATTATTATATGGAGCTTTCTAAAGGCGCATTGCAAAGTTGACGAGCATGTTTAGGTTAAGTTATTGTGAATCTAATGTTCTTTTCATGCTCGATTTCTCATGCATTTAGGCAAAAGATTGTATTAGGGCATTTCAAGTTATATCGTTGAACTCACTGTATTAGATATATGGTGTTTGTTTAAGAAAAATGTAAAAACTCAAAATGCACCACTGCCATAAACTTGAACTTAAGGTTTTAGTGGTAGTTCGGGCTTATTGGCTGGGTTTAGTTGCAATGTTGAGCTGGATGTGTGAGGTGCCAAGGTGGGCTTCAACTGAAATTGTAAGAATTAAGAGCCATATAAATATTTGGAGAGGCAGCTACAAGAGTGCTAGGACTTCAAATGGGCCAGTATAAAACACCCTACCCCACGAGATTCTGAGGATGCATCTTACTGGCATGTAACAATTCAGATGGCAATTAACAAACAAAGATTATCCCAGGACCCCAAAGGGCAGGAAGCCTATGATTTTTGGTGGCATTTTTATTTTTGTTTTCGTTTTCACAAAAGCAGGCGAACTAGCATGTCATTGAATAGTAAACAATGATTAGGCTTTTATTGGTGTTAGCTTTTGTTTTTAATGGTAAAAAATAATGAGTTGAATAACTAGTTATGACCAACTTCACTAATAACTCATCAGGTTTCTTCTCTTTGTAATCCTTTGCATTTCCGCCTCCATTTATCCAGTTGATTTATCATGTAATATGCAGGTAAACTAATTGTCCTGGATGAAAAGTGGATTCAAGTGGTATTTGAAGCACCTGAGCTTAAGGTTGGAGGACTGGAATTCCGGTATGGTGGTCAGAGTGGGGTAAAGCTTGAAATCACATACATAGACGAGAAGGTCAGGTTGGGGATGGGCTCGAGGGGATCTCTATTTGTCTTCAAAAGACGCCAATAATCCTCTGAATCATTGCCTTTCTGGAAATTAGAACTTTGATCTTGTAGAGTCCAAAGAAATGATAAAGTTGATTGACCTATACAGTAGAGAATAAAGAGTACCCCATATGTTTTTTATTTGTTTTCCAGAGAAGATTGTACTGAGCACTCTTACGGTCTTGACTTAATTCAACAAAATAGAGAGGTACCTGTTGTAAAATTCTTTTAACAAATATGGTCTAACCAGAAAATTTAAGTATATCTCACTAGATTAAAAGGTAGGGAATCTTTGCAGAATGACAATTGATTAAGAGGCATTGCGATTTTACACTTGCTGCTAATGTTTTGCATCAAAATATTGTTAGAAACTACCCAACTCTGTCAGTTATTAATTTCTTTGTTTAACAATTCGTGGGTACAAGTACTGGTCAAATGGATTTCATTTTGTTATAGGATCGAACATTAAACATGGGCTATAGTGAAATAGATTGCGTTATGTAATTGGAGCGAACATTAAACATGGGCTGACATACTATCTGTTCCCTTAAATTGTAACGACATCTTAGATTGCCTTGTGGAACTATCAAATGTATCAAACTACACAGTGGACCATAAGACATGTTGAGATCGTTACTGGCTTTGTAAAAAATCCCAGAAGAAAAACTTCATTTAAGAATTATCAGAACTAAACTTGCTCTCTTTGAATTTTGGGAAATGTATCAATTACAACTAATAATACATGCATACAAGTAGAATAAAATTAGCACTACAGCATGCATATGCACAGCTTGTTCTGTTTGTGATGAATACTGAAATATTGACTGTAGCAAGACAACTGTTAGGGACAACTTAATTGTTTGTTAGAAGCAACTATTGATCCAAATAGTATCAGATGAAAAGGATTTTTTTTTTTTTATCATCATCCGTTCTCATTATAATATATGTTTTTGCCTTACACAATTGGATGAGGCTCCCAAAGCGATGCTGGAGTGTATTCTCAGACTTTTTGCCACACATAATTGAAGTGTGACTTCCAATTCTAAATCTATCCATATTTTCTCCCTCTCCCCTCCCAAATGTGAAGGCCAGGCTTAAACCCCCGACCTTGGCACGGGGAGCACCCTAAGTTTGCTCCTTGCTGGGTTGGCTGATGAAAAGAAATTTTGAACTCCCATTGCTCCTGTATCATTTGCTTTTAGCCAAATGTTACGTGGTCCATTCCCTATTCTTCGGAGGCTGTAAATATCAGAAGCCAGGACACTCACTTCGGTGGTGTCTCTCTCCAGAAGTTAGGCCAGAATACAGGCTAAAAAAAGTTCAGAGGAAAACAAGATATCATATGAACTTTGTAGAAAGCCCTCTGGTCCATATTCCTGAATGCCCTTGATGGCAATGGGTAGATGTAAACCTAAGCATGTGTTCCGCAACCCAATGCCAAGAATATGGGTGGTCCAGAGATGGTCTTACAACAACATTTTTCCCTCCTTAAGGCTGAAAGCTCCGGTTAACAGTCCTTTGGAGACACATTAATTCCTCCTTAGGGGAGTAATAGGATTGGTCGCAACTAACTATGGTCCCTGACTCATGATGTCCTAATCTGTTTGTCAAACTGTTTGACAGATGTTTCAATTTTTCCTTTCTGCGGTCCAAAATTGAACGCCTTCTTTGATAATTTAGCCTGACAACCTTGTAATTAGAAAATTTAAATTTCTAAAGTCTTTGAGAAAGTTGGTTGACAACTAAATGGTCCTAAGACAAGTGTCATTACGTCGGAACATTTTTAATTGACAAAAAGAAGAAAAAGAGTAGAAGATGACATCCAACTAGTGCTTTGAAGAGTACCGTGTAGTATTTATTTGTTCAACAAGAACTATAGAACATACAAGAAAACAGGGGATGGAGGAGGAATAATTGATTTTGCAGCCGGTGCAGACGAGCATACTTCTGTCCCCATCACCATAGATTTCATTAAGCCTAGAATTCTCTGTCATTATCCAAGTTTGAATCCTGTTTTTTGTGTTATTTTCTTGTAGTACTAAAGCATGGTAAATCCTTTTGCTTGTTACTTTGTTAAATATCTGAAGATCTATCCAGGTCCACATGAAAACACACATGCATTATGGTTATTGATTAAGCATGAGTGCTGTATATGTCACTAATTTAATATAAGACAAGCAAATCCTGATGCTAAGAAGATACGGACTTCTATACTAAAATATTTTGTGGTGATGATCAGCTTGAACGAACTGTTTTGGGAATGAGCAAAGACTATCCATAAGCTTTAGTTGAGATTTTCAATAATTCATCAGGATTGTTCCAAGTCTACTCTTGTATCAATAAAAAAGAACACAACACTATGCACTATTGCATCGTGCACCTTTCGAAGTTGTACCAACTTAGACAAGGTGGCATGTTGGACAAAGTTGCTTGCAGCGAATGTTTCAATTGTGAACGCTCTGAATAAAATAGGATTTGGGCCTCACAGGTGCCATTTCTCATAAGTTGATGGCCAAGATTTAATGTGGTAAAATTAATGGTTGAGATGTGTGTTATGTGGACAAAATTTGAACTAAGAAAACACCGAAAACGAGGTAATTTTGTGAGAAAAATTAGTTATATCATATTTTTAGACAATTATATCAGAATACTGGATAGTTACACAAAAATACTGAGCAGTTACACTACCTCAAACTTACTAGAAATGGCAAAGGGCCAAATTGCGAGGCCTCCTGCCCCTCTGAATACTGTTTGACGACAATTTCTTGAATTTCAATGGCCTATTTGAGTTTCATAAATTGTACATGAGCACATATGGATCCAAAGAGAGCAAGAGATTGTACAAGTCCCAAGTAACTTCAAAATGCTTAACTATACTTCTATTTAAGTTGAAAATGCTCGATCATGAGCCTCAGAATATTAAGCTCGAGTTCTTAACTTGCAAGCCACTATCGAGGGAAGCTCCCCGACCTTTTGTGTATGGCCACTATGTAAAGAAAGAGAAATTTTTCCTAATACAATGACAAAGCACTAAGTGAACAAGATTGTTCTCTTAAAATTTGAATAATCCCCAACCAAATCAAGTCATTGATCCTGAAAGGCCAAAATCAGTGTGTTTTTCTAAGCTTGTATACTTTTGCGTGTAGTTGGATTCCGAGGAAAATGCATTTTTCAACATCAACCAGTCAGCTTTCCATCTATCCATTCTTAGAGACAAGTGTTGGAAAAATATTATCAAAGGAACTTTCCTTCCAATCAAAGTTACTGAGATAAATCATCAGTCTACTTCCATACTTAATATTCACGGGGCAGTCCAATCAAACGAGGACTTTTACAGAAGATCGAATGGGGACCATGAAGTTAGAATAATTTTAGATTTCGAATTGAATATATTGGTTTTCTACTCAAATGAAGAGACTGAATTTTGTTATAGACTGAAAGTTGATTACATCTCATATTTCAATCAAGTTCATTGTAAACAACAGCTTAAAAAGGCAAAATACCACAAGAAAAAGCCAAATTACAAATTTCACTCTATGAAACTTCAAATTGCTCAACCAAATTACCATCCAAAGTTAACCCCACTTCTTTTTTCTAATATTATGTATGCTGTTAATTAGGTTTAACCAGTCTTTGGCTGTTAATTAGGTTTAACCAGTCTTTGCATGCTTAACCTCTCGCTAATGATGAAAGTTTTCATAAGAAAAATTTATTTAATTGTTCAGTTTGTTTTTGGATGCATTGTGGCTCTGACATTTATACAGGTAATAATGGCAGTGGTCCTTTAGAGGCGGCTAAAGTTCTTCACACTTTGATGTGTGAAAATTCGTTAAAAGAAATCAGAAAATCTAGAGACAAGTTTTAGTCTAAGGACCTCTCAATAGATGCACCGAATTCAAGGCCTAGGCTCCGATGGCAACATATAGAATATAGACACCATGAAATGGACCTTTTTGCTTTTCTCCAAATTTATACTAATTACTAATTGTGAGTATTTGTGCTATCAAGAAACAAACTCCGGTTATTTGGTTCTGTTTTTTAGAAATATATTTTTTTTAAAAATTTTAAGTACGTTTTTCAAGTAACTTTTTATATAATAAATACATTTATCGAAAAGAATCTTTAAAACTACTATAGTAATAATTTTTAAAAAATACTCCAAAAACAATCATCCAAACGGATAAATATTTTCTATAAACACTAACTTGATCTCTCATTTTAGCAAGCATTATTTGTAAGGTGAATTTTGAAATTTAAAATGAAATTCTTATGTTGCGAAAACATTTTAAACGACATTATTGCTTGACGATAAAAGTTCATGTAACACAAATATCTGGTTTATATTATTTATCATTCGAAAATGAAAGAAAATTCATGCAAAGAATGAAGAACAACAGTCAAGCAAGTGGGATCAAGACTCTAGTCCACCTTTGGACATCCCATGTCTTAGATGCGACACATGAGGACACTACCTTACTGAAACAACATTCAAGCAGGTGGGATCACACCCTCTTTCTTTGGACTAAGGAGACAAGGAATTCAATTGCAAATGAACCATGCCAGGAGGGCTATCTCCTTCCTCGACCGGACGGATTGTGTTGGACACTAAATTTGGCTATTGCTCATCTTTGTCCTTCACCTAAATATCGAACAAGAGAGATACCAAAAAAAAAAAAATTGAGTAATTGACAAAGGAATTTTCTGTGTGAATGCACATTATGCACTAGTTTTATTATTATTCTAGTTGTTAATTTGCACAAGATTAGCTTAAAATTCCTTTGGAATTGTCCTTCATTAATTTCACGAACAACAATGAAATATAGACAAAAAATGGTTCACAAATGTTCATTGCACTTTCAATTTCTTTTAAGTTCGTCTAATGCACATAGCTTAAAATAGAAAAGAAGTATATATTATACACATGTAGCATGTAAGCTTTATATGAAACAGCCAAAAACACATGAGCCCCAACTGTTGTTCGTAATCTTCATGGTGTTTCCGAGTAGCAGAGTTATCGTCCAAGTTATTTCTGGTACAGTATACTTTGTGTATTGGGCAAGAAATGAGGATAAAACAGAAAGAAAAAGAAAAAGAAAAAGAAAAAAAGAAAAGAAAGCAAGAGAAAACGGAGGGAAATGGTTGTGATTTGGTTGCTTACGTGATTGAATAGGAGATGTTGTTGATGGAAAAGATTCTTTTTTCTGTGAATAAAAAAGACAATAAAAGAAAAAGACAACAAAGGGAAATTTAAATAGGAAGAGACAGAAGCTAGGATGACAATATAGGGAAAAAAACAAAGAAGAAAATATTTTTCACTTGCTTGTAATGTATCATAAGGTGAAACAAATTAATCCTACGCCTTTTGATGTCACTTGCATAATGAACTTTATTTTGTGTGAACTGCTTCGTAAACATTTCTTATAGCAGTTCAAATCATATGTCTAATTTTTATTTTATCTAATATAAAACTACGTCGTACGAATATGAAACTAATTTCATCTAAGAACAATCGTACAAGCAGAATAAATTAGTGTTAATGATATTTTATTAGATTTTTTTTGGTCAAGTTTGAATAATTGAGGGAATGATTTAAGTTATATACTACTACGAAACATACAATCCCATTCAGTATACATCTTTCCATGTCTGATACACAAAGAAACCAATCTAAAAGCAGAAATTCTCAGAGGTAGAATTCCTATTTTGTTGAATAAGATAGGATTCCTATTGCCCAATTGCTTGCTCTGCCAAAGACAAAATTGAACAAAAATAGTCAATGCCTACTGTAGTTTCCTAGTACAACATATATACATGTAACGTAATAACTTTTGCTATGATTACGATGTACATGATGTAGGATTATACTCTTATGTTGGAGATTCAAAAAAAAAAAAAATTTAATTCTTTGAGAATTTGCTTCTTTTAGTAATTTCTCTCATTAAAATTTTTTATCCTCAAACAGAATTAAGTTTTAATAGTTTGTATCTTCAAATACACATTTAGTTTCTTAAGCTTGAAATATAAAATTTTGAGTTTATTATTTTTGATAGCTAATGATAAAGGTCTTCTCCATTAGAGAAACTTTTCTCACTGACTTCATTTTTCTTTTCTTAATTTATTTTCCATCTTCCTAGTTTCTTGCATCAATTTTCTAAGAAAATTTTCATCGCATACGTTAAAAGAACAACGAAAATAGCAAAAGTTAATGATGCTGTGATGTTATAAACACTTTTTTCTCCGATGTTTTTGTTCTAAAACTACTAAATTTTTTGTTAAATTATTCAAACTTGACGTTCTTTTCCTTTCGTTGTCATTAAAATTCAGATACATCTCCTCAACTTTTAGGCACTTGGTCCGTCATGAAAAATCTTATGCCATAAAGAGTCACAATCTGAATTTACATATGTTTATATGTATGATGCTACAAAAGTCAAGGAAATATTCGGTGTGAGTCCAAATCGTGGACCATCTTCTTATATCTTTCGGAAGGCATCGACTAGCCAAACTCATGAAACCGCAAGAAGCACCTATTAAATGTATTCACCGGCCAAGATATGGGAAAAAATTGAAAGCTCCCATCACATTCTTCTTATGGGAGTGCTCTTGCATAAATACTGATGTTCCCTACCCATGAAATGGGATGGCGACTCATCAAAAAGAGTCTTCTAAATGACTAAGAAGAAGTGGGGACGATGGATGGCAATGGCTCCCCTAGCCATAACCACGGTCGGATTCAAGATTTAAAAGGGTCATATTTTCACATTTCATCATCATTACCAAAATTTGGAAGAACCCTCTGGACATAAAAAGTGCTTCTCACAGTTAGCAAAATCGTGGTTTGGTCCTGTCTAGTCTTGTCAGATATTGAACAATTTCTCCTTTCTTTTGTGTTTTTTTCTTCTTTTTGGGGTTTTTTTTTTGTTTTGGGAGAGGGGGGGGGGGGGGGGGGTGGGGGCGGGCGGCGGATGGCCCTGGCATGAAATTTGTACTTCATGCACATTGTCATTGTATATGGACATAACCATTACACAAAAAGGAAAAAAAAAAAAAACACACACACACACACACTATCCTTAGTCCTGTGTTCAAATTATATTGTGCTTCTTACATTGTTCAAATCATCTAGATAAAAGATATATAGGAGGACATGAGTTGATGATTGATTAGTTTTTGTGTATATCGGTCCCAATTGGACACATTGCGATACTCTGGACTGAATTTTGTGTCCATGTCAGATGATATCTGGACGCTGACTTGTAAAAGAAAGGAATAAAATAAAGCCTAAAGCATTCTATTTCTGTTCAGAGAGGGACATTAATTTGAGTGAAAAGTAGAAAAGAAGAAGGAAAAAAGTTGTAATAAAAGAAGATTGAATTCGTGGTTTTGATTTCGCAACGTGTACTCTATTCTGTTGGTCTCTTTTTTCCCGGATATTGTATGGAATATTCTTAATTAGACTGGTTTACGGCCACATTTATAGATCTCGTGGATTAAAAAAAATTATATAAATATCTTTATATCATTTTATATCATTTTCTTACATCAGTGTACACCATTTTGCTTAGTTGATGCTTTTTTAAATCATAAAATCTATAAGTGGGATCGTAAACCTGATTAATCTATGAATCTCCCTATATTGTATAGCCTTTTTATGGAAATGATTACCTTGTAGCTAAGAACAGTCAGCAGAAGTTTCAGAAACACAGAAAGTATTTCTCCTATGCTGATGAACATTTACTTTCTTTAT
Source organism: Mitragyna speciosa (assembly GCA_024721245.1). Lineage (NCBI taxonomy): Eukaryota > Viridiplantae > Streptophyta > Magnoliopsida > Gentianales > Rubiaceae > Mitragyna > Mitragyna speciosa. Next base: position 13,783,010 of record CM045573.1, read on the forward strand.
TTTGGTTTCATCTAGTTATTTTTTCCTTACATTCTACACAACTTTTTTTTTTTTCCTATTTTGGTGGAATATATCAAGTACTAAACTAATTAGCAAAGTGACCTGAGACAGTAGTTGTCAAGTTGTGGTTCAATCTTCCATAGTAATCTTATTGAAAAATATAAACACAAAAGATAACAAAATTCTCCTTAATTCAATGTCACTCACTCAAGTTATCTACTATTTTTAGTAACACTAGTTTGTTCCCCATGTCATGCTAGTTGGAATTTTCAATGCTATGATTCCAACACTAAATTCAATGCTTATATAAAGAGTTAAACGTTGTATTTTTATACCCCAAATCTTAAGGTTATCTCTAACCTTTAGGGTAAATTAGGTGATTTCCTGAATTGGGAATGTAACGTGCCAGTTCCAGCACCTTACTCTTGTCATTGACACTGAAATTGGTGTTGAAATCATAACACTAAGGATTCCAACTGATGTTTTTCTGCATGCATTTTTGCCTTAAATTTTCATTTCCATTTTCCAAATGTAAATTTCAAGATTAAAAGGAACAAACACCTCTACGAGGACTTTATAGATTTAAAAGGATACTGCTACCTAGCCATGAAATTCTGAGGCTTGCTAGTTCAGCACTGTGAAAATAATGTCAAATTAAAGGAACAATTTCATAGTAAATGACTCGCATTTCTATGGATATAAGAGCATGGGTTCACGACTTTAAATCTACCACTCTACGTCCTAGAACACGTTACTGAGTTTGAAGTCACTGCATATTCAGGGACACATTTAATTCTTTCTTTGGAAGTATGTATTTATGAGACTAGTATCAAACCAAAGGCATTTAATTTGTAAACTCGACAAATGCTATTATGTGAATAGAATTGCGAGAAATGTAATGAAAATATACATATGAAAACGTACATGGTAGAAGAAGGCAAACCATTAGCAAAGTCCTGTCTTTGATTAAGAAAATAATCAAGAGTTAAATCCTTTGATTCCCAAAAATATTTTTATTTTTTTCTTCAATTAATCTTCATGAAATACTACTAAAACATAGACGTGATGTTTCTCTTCAAATTTCATAGCATGTTATTAATCCTTTACTGTGGATATTATTTTGTCCCATGTCAAATCACCAAACTGAAAGTGCATGAATCTGAACACCAATCCGCTCCACCAAATATCAAACTTTGGAGTTGATCAAATCCTCAACTTTGAAATATAAATCCTTTTCCAGTCAATTGTAGAAATATAATTTGTCCCTAAATCAATTTTGTCGGTGACTTGCAAGAAAATCCAATCTTGCTTCTCATCTATATCGGCTTCAGGTGGTTGGATTAAACGTACCCAAAAAAATATCAATTTCTACTTCACAACTGTTGATGGCCGACGCTTGATTCTTCATGTTTAAGGAAATTTGCTTACAAAAGACAATTGAAAAAGTTAAATATTATGTTTGATTAACCTAGTCTTTGTCCGTCAGATCTCTTACATGACTACGATTTGTGACGCAGATATGGTTTCAACGAGATAATGGATAAGAAGTGGATGGTTAAAGTAGAACAAGGGTACAAAAGAAGAGAACTCGATTTCCATTTTTTTTTATATAAAAAGGAATAAATAAAACAAAGGGATAAGAATTTGCCCTGTGAACACTAGTTCAGTGGTGGATCCAAGGTGGGGGCCCTGGGGCACGGGCCTCCATTGACTCACTTAAATTTCTTTAATACCCATAGGTTTTAGTAATATTTTTAAATGTGTCCACTTAAAGATTTTCTCTAAATTATAATAGAGCTCTTATTAATTTGAAGAGTCTCATGAACTTCTGGTTTTGAATGAACTAGATTCCTAAAAAAAATCTTGTGAGCCATGGAATATATGAATTATTTTTACTTATTATGTGAGTATTGATGTACTTTTGTTTAAAAAAAGATTAAAAAATAAGTAAAAAATTTTAATATTCCTTTTGCTTCCACTAAAAATTTTTTCTGGTTCTGCCACTGCACTAGTTTGATATGGGATGATGAAATTTTATTTGTATAACGATTTTGACGCATGATGGAATATTCCTTTATTTTTACTCACTCCTACTTTCTCTCTTTTCGTTACCATTAGTGACAATAGACAGTGGTTAGAGTTTTATGGCTTTGCCCCAGAGATCGGGGGGGTTCGAATCCCATCATACCAATTCTTCACTTCTATTGTAATAGTGTAGGATTTATTAAAAAAAAAAAATAGTGACAGTGAGTTAAACATGGGAGTGCCCTTTCAGAACCAGAATCTAATTAAGGTTGTCTAACCCTATATTTTGCAAGATTAACTCTAGTATTTCTAGTATATTTGTATCCGACTGAGGGGTATAAACGAGTTGAGTTGAGCTTGAACAGATCAACATGTTCGAGTTTGATTCGACTTTTAAATGGGTATACTCGAACTCGACCCGACTCATACTCGAGATCAAAACATGCTGAGAGGGTTGAGCTGGAGACATAAAATCCTCCCAAATTGGCAAGGAAAATATTTTCATAAACTGAAATAACAGTAAAATATTCAACTCTAACTGCACTCCAGATATGATGTTGCTGTGCCTGTATTTAAGATGCTACTATCTTGAAATCTAATTTCCAACTGGGGGGAAAAAGAAAACTTCATTGACGAACTGACCAAACTCAATAAGATTTTAATATAACAATTGGCTCTGTTTAGATTATGTTTTGTGATATATTATTAGAAGATTAATAGTGTAACACTTCTTAGGATGTGATGTATGTGATATAAAAGATGATTAAAAAATAAAAAAATAGTTAAAAAACGTTTTTAGAGAATATTTTGAAAATACTTTCACAAAAATACTTGTCCAAATAAATCAATCTTTTGATTTTACTAAATTTAGAACCTTAGGTCGGGCCCAATGTGGGCTGACAGGGTATGAAGCCGCCAAGATTTCAAATTTTATGCAATTTTCTACTGTTAAAAAAGAAAGTTTTTAATTAGGTTCTTAAAAAAATTAAGTTTTGCCCCCTCAAAAAATTATGAAATGTAGTACTCATACCCCCTAAAGCCCCAATCAAACATCTAACCAAGTTTTAATGTTTGATCAATCTAAAATCCAGCAACTCATTTGTATTATTGTATAAACATTTAAGACTATTTGTCACATGATTTGTACTTAACACTCCAATATGAGCCAGTGAAAGTGGCCAAATAACTTAATGGAACAAGTTTTTGGTTCAATCTATAGCAGACAGCAGGACAGCAGGCTGACTTAATCTAAGAAATGGGACCTCATGATGAACAATTTGATAAGTTGGTGAACTGCATATATGTTGAAAGCAATAAGCATCATGGAAACAATTATATATAGTTGGCAGTACTATGCTTTTATTTATCCATTAATATAACAATTTTTATTTCTGTACTAAAAGAACAACAATTATTCATGACATGCACATAATTGCCACATATTAAAGTGACTGAACTAAAGTGATGGGGGGATCATTGTTAATTGATTTGTCTTATCTTTATCTTTTGGCAGAAATGGTTCGGACCCTAGTCATGGAAATCTAGGCAGCTGGAGGAGAAGGAAAGGCCGAGAAGCTAAGCAATACATCAAATCCAACCAAAAGCCATAAGGTCATAATTATTGGAAAATTATGATGAGTCATGGATAATGAGAATCTCTTTATAGAATATTCTTGGAGTTACTAAAAAAGTCTCTGAAATTTTGCCGACTTCTTTTGTGTTTGGGCGTCTGTTGGGAGGCGCCCCGGGGGGGGGGGGGGGGGGCGGGGTTTGGGAATTTGTTACAGTAGTAAAGATGTATAAAAAAGTTTCTACAATTTACAGTAGTTCCATTTGAGAACATTTTCCAGTATCATGATTCACTGTTTATTTGCAATTTCCAATGGGAATAACTCACTGTATTTAAAATTTTACAGGATTATTTCTACCGGAACCCAGAACATCATAATTCATATACTTGAAAAAAATAATGACAATTTGATATAAAAAATTTTAGGAGAAAGGGAAGGCTATAAATTCCAAAGTTAGGGCAATCCACGGGCCCATTTTACACAGGTTATAAAGATTCTTATACATCAACTAGGCTCAATTAGTAAAACTTGTTCACCTTGCTTGAAATTAAGAAGCTTATTGATGACTGGATAGACTTATAAAACGTTGGAATGTCATAAACTAAACAAAAAGAAGAAGCATAATTATGATAAACTATAGAGACATATATAATTATCAATAACTTTTAAATAAGCAAATGATAGTAATTCTTAAAAGAGAGAAAATAAATGAATTCAGCTAGAGTAAATGCGCAATATGTGGCAACCAACCAGTTACTAATATCAAGAGGAACACAAAGTACCACATGGAATGTCCGCCGGGACACCAAGCCAATGGACCGTGTTGATGTTGAAAAGCATAATGATAAAAGTAAGAGGGTCATGAAAATGAAGCAATGTACTAGGATGAAATAAAAACTTGGGAGCTGTTCGGTTCAAATTCCTCCATCACTATCACTATAAATATCATTAACTCTATTATGAGTATACATTTTGACGATTCCTCCCAAAATATATAGTTTAGTAATGCAATGTATATCATTCTTCCCAAAAAGGTTAATGAGTTTGATAGAATAGTATTTTGAAAAAAATTATAGAGACCCTAGTAAATTACTTTCGTTCTGATTGAAAGATAATGATAGCTGTTTTTCAACCATAAAAAACGGTGTCATCACTACTGACAATCATTTTCCTTTCTGATTCTTCTAAACCAAACACACAAGAATTTACTGTTGAGTAGTTCTTATGTCTATCTGATGATTTGTGCCAGCAGACTATATGCTTGCTGTTATCTTGCAAATAGTGCCCCATGTATCACAAGGATCTTGTTTTTTTCAGTATTTCACAAGAGTTTCTTCAGTCTAAACAGACCTTTTTGCCCAAAAATGTGTTACATGTTAGATCATTTTAGCTTGGAAAAGAAATGAAGTACATGAAGATTTGGATTGGATTATTAAATGACTTTTTTTTTTTTGGGATTTCAACTAACTTTTAGTATTTTACAAAGGCTTATCACGTTAAAATTAATTTATGAAGTGGTGTGGTACCACATGGTGATTAGATAAATTTTTATTGGTTGTCCATGTGATTTGTCTGGCACAATTGAGACATATATAATAGTTAAATTTGTTTGGCGTTGCTACATAGGATTTAAGATACCATTCTGCACGTACTTCGATCCTTTGCGTCCATTTTGAGGGTAAATCTCCATCAGTCATTTTAATGTTAGCTCGTCACATATTTCTATATTAAAATTTGGGTTAATAACAGTTTACCTCCCTGAACTAATGGGGTAGTCACACTTTGCCCCCCTGAACTTTGAATATATACATTTCACCCCCCAAAGTGTCCTATTTGACTTTGACCCACTAATTTACAATTTTTTCTTCCAAAACTACCCTTGCCCACTCCTAAACTAACCTTAACTTTATGAATTTTTAGTGGTCAACTTTTGACTATTCTATTAATTTTTTCAACCCTACTATATATTTCCTGCATCTTGTAGAATAGAAAAGATAAATCGATATCTCTATCCAAATCAACATGAAATATAAGAATCGTTCCAAAATATAAAAAATAAATCATGCAAAAATGATAAAACGATATTTCTATCTAAATCAACAAATTTAGAATGCACTTTTTGTTGTTTAATGCTTTTATTTTAGACTGCAATTTAATAGATTGGTACAGTCTTGTGTATATTGTAGCACGGAAAACATGTTGCTTTTGGAATATTTTATTGTTATGTAAAACCTTCTAGTTTGTGTTTTTGTTGGGAAGAACATATTCTTTTCGAAAATAGTAATGGTAAAAATATCATGGCAAATACATATTTATTTGACATTTTGGAGCAATTTATATATTTGTTCTTATTGATTTGGAAAGATATATCATTTTATTTTATTTTTGCTAGACCTTAACTTTATGAATTTTTAGTGGTCAATTTTTTACTATTCTATTAATTTTTTCAACCCTACTATATATTTCCTGCATCTTATAGAATAGAAAAGATAAATCGATATCTCTATCCAAATCAACAAGAAATATATGAATCATTCCAAAATATAAAAAATAAATCATGCAAAAATGATAAAACGATATTTCTATCTAAATCAACAAATTTAGACTGCACTTTTTGTTGTTTAATGCTTTTATTTTAGACTGCAATTTAATAGATTGTTACAGTTTTGTATATATTGTAGCAGGGAAAACATGTTGCTTTTGGAATATTTTATTGCCATGTAAAACCTTTTACTTTGTGTTTTTATTGGGAAGAACATATTCTTTTCGAAAATAGTAATGGTAAAAATATCATGGCAAATACATATTTATTTTTGACATTTTGGAGCAATTTATATATTTGTTCTTATTGATTTGGAAAGATATATCATTTTATTTTATTTTGCTAGATTTACTTTTTACATTTTAGAACGATTCATATATTTGTTCTTGTTAATTTGGATAGAAATATCGATTTATCTTTTCTATAAGATGTGGAGAATATATAGCAGGGTTGAAATAAATTAATAATAAAATAGTCAAAACTTGATCACTAAAAATTCATAAAGCTAAAGTAATTTAGGAGTGGGCAAGGGTAGTTTTGGAAGAAAAATTTGTACATGAGTGGGTCAAAGTCAAATAGAACACTTTGGGGGGTGAAATGTATATATTCAAAGTTCAGGGGGGCAAAATGTGACTACCCCATTAGTTCAGGGGGCAAACTGTTATTAACCCTTTTCTGCATAATGCTCACCATTGATGGAGGATTTCTAATTCTGTAGTAGAAAAATTAACTTTTTTTCTTTTCTTTTCTTTTTTTGTTTGAATGTATAACATTACTACTATTCACAAACTATTCTACCATTTATGCAAATATTAATGTTATGTGTGGACTAATACTTGTGCGTCATGTTGGATACAAAAAGTGTCAGTACTTGCCTTTTTTGTTTTCTTTTTGGATTTGGGGAAATTTTTTTTTAATGGATCGAGTCCACGAGTGGTGGTGGATAAATAAGCCACCAAGGCTCAGTGGACCTCACTAAAGCCTTGGTGGCTCACATTAGGGGTGTTCATGGACTGAGTACCCGGTCCATGGACAAAAAATGTGAATCGATCCGGTCCTTGCGGTTCGGCAAAATTTTAAACTGCAAATTGGTCCACATGTAGCGGGTATCCGGCCTTCCGGTTATTCTCAAAATCAGTTCGGATAGGCCGTGTACCCGACCCGATCCATAATAATTTATATATATTTTTAAAAAAATAAACAAGAAAAAGTACAAAATACTATTAAATCACTAATAATACAAACATTAATATCTTAAAGTTAAATTACATCCAAAACCTTAATCTTCAAAAAAACAAAAATTAAATAAACAAGAAAACAATCACTTAGTCTTTCAAATTTCATCTTTTCATTTCAATCAACATAAAAACATAAATATTCAACAAATAACGAAAAACTATATAAATAAGAAAATAATCACTTAGTCTTTCAAATTTCATCATCTCATTTCAATCAACGTAAAAATATAAATATTCAACAAATAGCCAAATGAACACCCAAACTAACATGTGAAATTACATAAGTAACATGTGAAATTACATAACCACCCCCACTTCGAGTCGGTTATGTTACTCGGCGGTTCGCAAAAATGTGAACCACGAACTGACCCAATTAAAATAGAACCCGCCTTGCAAACCGCCCCCGCCACCTAAAACCAGTTCGGTTACCTTTTTTTTGGATTCGGGACGAATCGATTTTCTCGATTTTTTAGTTTTTCTGGTTTTTTTGAGCAACCCTAGCTCACATCTCATCATTAGATGTACGGATTCTACTCGTAGACCGAGTCCATGTAAGAATGCGCGAGGGAGAGGAGAGGATTTAGCAACATATACACTAGGTTACCGAATACGCATAATAATGACTCCCGCTAATTTTAATTTTATGGAAGTGAATGAATAAGTCCACTTAATAATTCAATTAACTGATTAGTTTATCAAACTAAAATAATACACAATTTTATTAACTAGTTGTGCTCATGCTCCAATGGCGGTTTGTCTTATTCTTTTCGCTGTTGAAAGAAAGGCGTGCAGAGAGCATAGAGCTGTCAAGACTCAAGAACCGTTAGGTCCGTTAAAATGTCTATCAAAGAGCAAATTCATTTCAACCTCATTACACAGTCACACAGTGGATCAACTCACAGTCACACAGTTGAATAGATTCCTTTGTACATAGCCATATGATATGAAATAAGTCTTGTCTTGTCAGTACCAAAAATATTACAATAGTGGTGGCATGGCAGAGCATTTTTAATGCAACAAAGGGACAAAAACTGCAACGGTAAACGGTAACACTAACTGTAATAACAGAATTACAGTAACAACACTAAAGAAGAAGAAACACACTGCTAGTAAGTTACAACAATATCGTAGTAATAGATAAACAATTTTTTTACTACTTTTTTACATTATTTTTTCTTGGATTTACCTAGGATTAAATATACATAGCCAAGTCTCTAGCTAGGAATTTGTGCTTCTGACAATTGGGAGTCAAATTAGACAGGAACAAAGGATCTGAAAAAGATATAGTCATGTTTGGTCGGTTGTATCTGTCCTTATGTCCATTGATTTCTCTGATCTTCATGCCCTTTCGTTTTCTTTCCTTTTTATTCATGTGATCAAAGAGCTAGAAGACCCCATTCCTCCAGTGAATTCAGAATCCGAGCTTTGAGGTGATGGAAGTAAAATGAAAGTTGAAATCCTTCTCAATTAGAATTGATACTAAAGGAATAAGAAACTACAATAAGATTTGTCTGCTTCATCACTTTTTGCCCTGCCCAAATCTTGACAAACCTGTGCCAATTTTTTGAAAAAAAGGAGGAAGATTACCAGAACTTTAAAACACAAGAAATAGCAATAATTCATTGTTTTTCGGTCATGTAGCTTATATGTATGTCTACTTTTTCACGCTCTTTTAATATGTTACATATAAATCTACATTTGGATAGGCTATGTAGGTAGTACGACTGTCGAGACTCTGTTTCCCCGCTTTATCACGATATCTAGACAATTGGTGACTAAAGAAAAACTCGGGTGTTTTTTGAGCCCTGTGTGTGCACGTGTTTGCTTCTACTTAATTTGCTTTTATGCTAAAATTCAAAAATGGCATACGGCTCAAATTACTTCCTGACATTTCTCTAACCACAAATGGAGTAAAAGCTAGGGAGGAAATAAGTACACAACTAAACAAAAAAAGAAAAGAAAAGGAAATAAAGGAAAGCATGTCTGATAATGACTATATATATATATCTCTCTCAGCTCATTCGAAGTTGTCACTAATTTTTATTAGCATTTGCTCGTATTATTTGAGACAGCAATTGAAGGCTTACCCGATATTTGTAGGGCAGCTCTTGCCCTTTGGTTTTATAATTGATGGAAAGAACACAAGTTGTTGTTGAACCCTGTCTGATTAATGAGTTTCTGTCTTTGGTCATCCACATCCCACAAGAGCTGTCCATTTGCCTGAAAATGATGTGTTATTGTCTAAGTCACAAAGATACCGACCTGTGTATGTATGCATCCATATGTATCTATTAAAGAAATATTCTCTCACTTTATTTTTCTTTTAGTATTACAAAATACTACATATTTTTCTTGAATATTGATGGTTTGACAATTTTTTTTTAAAGTTTTATGAAATGTTAAAAACACCTGAGAGAGAAATTGAGGGATTTGATGGCTTTCTTGATACAAAACAGAAGTTGAAGTGTCCAATTGGGAATAGTTATTGGCAGTCGCAGTTCTCAAGCAATTGTTTGTGTCAGAAATGATTGGTGGCTGAATTTGCTCACATTGCTGCATATGTTGCACTGGTGATTCCATGTTACTTAGCATCTAAAAATTTCATCAAAGAAAGAAAGAAACATATTTCATCAGCACAAGTATGCAAAAAAATGGTGAAACATTTTGCTAATTAATAATATAACTTGCTAAATGTATTTGCTAGAATATTTTGTGATTTGTACCTGTTCTGGTGTAGCAATGTATGAATCTAAGTCCATGCCAAAATCATAGAACGTGGGATTTAGCGAAGCAAGCTTCATGGAGAGAAACTGCAAGATGTGATAAAATGCATGGATTATATAATAGTAAACTTCAAAAATTTTGCCACTTTACAGTTGGGAATTAGTTCAGCAAAGTGTTACCTCAACTTGATTCTGTAAGGATTGGACATAATTAATTATTTCATCTAGCATGAGGGCCTTTCCGGTTACCTGTTTTTCAGTCAAAGCCACTTCAATTTGTCAGGAGAAAAAAAACACTTTATAGAAACAAATAAAATAGAGACAATATTGATCAAATAAAACATCACCTTGTCACAACCTGGAACAAGTGCTTGCAATAGTTTCATCCTTTCACTGATTTTCTCTCTCCTCACCTGATATCAGTTCCCCATCCAAAAATAATTAATCACCATCATGGATCAGCTGATGCGTGAATTTGAGCAAATGATAATAGGAATTTGAACTGATGTGATTTTGGTTTTGACAGGTACGTGTGACCAAATTCTGGTCATGGTTGCGTATTCAAGGCAAATTGTGTGTCACAATTAATGTAAGAAAAAGTATGCATTGCATTTAAGGGCATTGATTTTCAAGAATTTTGGTTAACAATGACTGTTTACGGAATTAATTGTACCCTTTCTGCTAGGCTATGGCTATCTGTTGCTTGGCCCCTCCTTGCTCTTACATGGATGTAGCCAGCGGGGGGAGCTTCTTCGGCAGCTTTCTTTTCAACTTGTTTATCCTCTTTAGTCTTTTTCTCTTCATATTCTTTTGTAATCCTACCACATTTCCTCTGCTTTTTCCCTCTAGCCAATTTATCTCCACCTATGGCCTAAACAATAAACATGGAACATAAATTGTATGATATTAAAAACTAAAGAAAAAGGGTTGGTAGACAAAAAGTTTTTAGTGGATAATTCATCATTAAAATTTGAAAAGAAATGGACAAAGTATTTTTGATGAGCAGAATTTACAGGCGGATGATTGGCCATTTTTGTTCTCCTCTTCTTTTCCGTGGCTACAGTGGCAGGTACCTTCTGAGTAACTTGCTCCCCACTTTCAGGTTTATCGGTTACTGATGAAGAATCCGTGCAAGTTTTGTTTGTTAACGAAGGCTCATTATTCTTGCTGGGAGTAGTAACTATTATGCTTCTCTGGTCCAAGATGTAACAATTATTTTCATTGACAAAGGATTTGGCAGGGAGGTCCTGATGAAGAGATTGTTCAGGTTGGTAGAATTGAGGAAAACAAGTGGGGGTGCTTGGTGTTATTGTGATGTTTGAGTCCTCAAAAAGGCCTGCAGACATCCTTATTTGCGAGCTGCTTTGCAAATACAGTACTGATGATTCAAGATGTGAAGGCTGTTGGTACGAAAAAGCTGCCATTGATTGCTTTGGAATTGGAAATGAATGGTTGGATTCAAGGAAGTGATGGGAATGGAAGAGAGATGGTGGCGAATGATTCTACAAGATGAGAAGACAGATGTTATAGCAGTCAAGAAAAAACTGTGGGTCTTAGACAATCTTAAGAGGTCAGGTATATATAAACATGGAGATTTGGGGAGGGGGGGGGGGGGGGGGGGGAGAGGGAGAGCACATCAAGAATTTTGCCTAAAATCCTTCCCAGCTAATACTCATGCAATTTCACACTTTTACTGCATTTGACTGGTCTTACTACACAAACACTGAGAAATAACTCCTCCCCTCCCCCCCCCCGCCCCCTTCCTCTCTCTCTGTGTCTCTCTGAGTGTGGGATGCTCTACAGGAGCAGTAATATGTTTTGTCGTTGTCAATAAGGTTCAGTACATTGGATTGGAGCGAGACAAAGCAAGTTTTGAGTATTTTCGTTATAGTGTGTGAAAATTTGGTAAGTCATCACACGCGTAAGACAAGCGTATGCAAGATTTTTGTCAAATAACAAAGTTTACATCATATACATACACACACATGCCAAATTCAAGAATAACTTTTGAAGTTGCATATTTGCATAGTCTTTAAATTCACGAGGTTGCTTCTAAAGTTAGTATTAAAGTTATCCATTAAGAAGAGTTCTTAAGACTTATTTTGGGTTTGAACTTGTTCTAACACGTTTATAAGATATTAAATCTCTTTGAATATTAGGAGGGCGTGGCTGACTGTTCCCTATAGCTAATTGGGTGAATTTATATGTCTTTCAAATAACTTTATTTAATGTCCATTTAAAGATCAGTGAGTATTCATACAGTTACTAACTTAGAGTTTGCTATCAATAGCTTCTGATTTTAGAAAAGTTGAAAATCAGTTGCTTTTGATTTTAACTTAAAAAAATCTAAAAACATAGTAAAAAAAATAGTAAAGAATATCACAAAATAAAATTTTTTAAAATCATAAACTAAAATCAGTTAAAAAAATCTATTAAAAACATGATTTATGCTTATAGATACATTTAGTGATCACATCTCTGTGTATGAACAGTGGAAGGCATGGCAAAGGTGGGGCCTATCAAAGATCTGAGTTCTGAGCTTATATATGTAGACAACTCTATGCCATTGGTACTGATTTAATTAATTGTGAAATCCTATGGCTGTGATAGAGTGTAAAAGATTGCAATATACAGCAAACTTGTCAGTAACTTTTATCAGTATCTAGCCATTTTTTTATTCAATGACCCTGTGTTAGTCTCAGTGAGTAAGATAATACATATGCTGCATATGATTCAGACCAATTAATTTGAAAGACAAGTCATGGTAATAATTTGAGCAGCGTCAAAGATTTCAACACAGGCCCTTTGCGGCCGCTTGAAAAAAGACAGAATTAGTATGCGGCCGCTTTAATAATTTATCTAAGCAGTTAGTTTGGCATTCAATTGGACAATGAGGCAGTTTGGAAAATTCTTACATGAACTCGGTTTACTGTTATATCTGTGAATATTTTAGTCTAAAATAAAGCTATATCAGCATCTTATATCACTTTTTTACATTAGTATGCACGATTGTATTTATGTGACACTGCACGAGATTCACAAGAAGTTGTAGACTCTTTCTACCTAAAAATTTTCCCAGCTAGGTCTACCACATTTTTCAAATCTTATCTTTAAAAATTTTTCCTCATTTTCTTTCCTTTACTTTTTTTTTTTTTGCACCAAAAGGAATGGTAAAATAGGTCTTTACATTTTTTTAGAGAGTATATATTTTTGTGAAAATGAAAATTAGTAGTTAAAAGTAGTGTTTCTAAATTTGCACTTTTCATTTTGTAACCGAAACTCTTCTCAATCCTTAACAAGGATGAGGAGGTCTCACCAAAATTGCGTACATGGTAAAAATAAATTCCACGTGGATTTATGTTAGCCCTTTATACTTTTTAGGTTAATTAGAAAATGCTCCATCAGATAAGTAACTTCCCCATTTTCTCTCTCTTGTTATTCAACTGAATCAGTCTGTCATTTAGAATTTCTAAACTTTCCTAATGTAATACAATCAATTCAGCGACCCAAATTGAGTGGGAGTTTGTCATGTGAAATACGCATGGTGTAGAGGAAGTATAAATATGCTTTTTGAAATCAATAATTTGAGCAGAAACGTAAAATGGTCACTTGTACAAAAATAAAAAGGAAATTTGGCCTCAAGTAAATATTTAAACTTGCAATTTGGAGTACTTTAAATAATATTTAAACAATGCGTTATCAAACCCGTAGGAATTCCAAATAAATTCCATTTATACTCATATATAAATGGTTATTGTTGTGTATACTTCTAATTAGGCTCACTCCAATATTTTTCCTGCCCATTTCACCCAAATTTATGTGTACCTATTAAGTTTTGGAACTTATTATCGCCTCTACCCTGGTAGAAAAATTGACATTTGTTTGGTGCTTGAAGATAAAGAAATTAGACTAGTCTTCTCGAGTTGAGTCACTTCACATTGGCGTGGCAGATTATTCAGCTAGAGTGAGTTGCCAGAGCTGTGGTGGAGGCTACTCTTTATGCCCCCGAGATTGATGGGGAAGTAGCAACTAGTTCAAAAGATATTATCCTTTTCCTCAGCAAGATTTACTAGGTGGCTGAATTTCGTTATGCACCAATAAAACAAATTTTGACCAGACATGTACTTGTTCAATATGCTACAATATTATCTACAGGTTGGTCACAAGTTGAGTACATGCTGTGGAGTTACTGTTACCACCCTGTCTAATATTTAACTCAAACGTAGTTCTGAGCAAATCAAGCAAGTGATTTGGAAATATTTAGCTGTTGTTGCTTTCAGGTTACGTTTCCATTTAGATTACAGCTAGAATCCTTGACTACATAGCTAATGAGTTGCAAAAATAATAATGTACACGTAGTACACTATTACTAATCATATCATACTATGTAAGTATGGCGAATCTTTTTTGTCGTGCAGTTACTAGGTAGAGAGAACCCACTACATTTATGGTAAGAAGCAACTTGTATTGGTGTACAATATACCAGAATCACGTGACATATATTAACCATGTAATACCTTTTCAAAAAAAAAAAAAAGTCTTCTTTTGTCTTTAATTTGTATTAGGTTTACCGCAGGCCTAACCAAGTTTCCTAGTTAGTTGTTATCTTGACATATTAATAAAGTCGAATTTGTTGGAAAATATATAAAGTCCAGGAAAAGTGTTCGAGTGTATTTAATATCACGCGGATTATATAATTCTAAAAATTGTAAAGCTCTGATAAGGTGGAATAAAATTTTTTTAGAGTCCTTGCTATGAATTCGTTTCCAAAAGGGAAAAACCAGAGGCAGCCTAAAGGGTAACGATGCTGAAGCTACACTGTCAAATCCCACGTTGTCCTTTTTGTTTGGCTGACAACAAATTAAGTCATTAGCCCACTGTTTTCTACCCAATCTAATTAGGAAACATGTAGGGAGGGAGGAGGGGGAGGAGGATGGGGTATAAAAAAGAAAAAGGTAAATCATTAAATTGTACTTAAGCCTAAATAAAAAGACAATCATATGTAATTTGTCATTTTGGGAGTAAAATGTTGCACATGGTACAAAAGGGGTGGATTTGAAAGCTCACAGAAACAGTCCCCACAAGCTTTTGCTTGCAATAGGAGTTCATTATTGGAAGAAAAACGTAGAAAGCTCTACCAGACCCGGGTCTTCAATTGTCATGATGAAACATTTTGCTCATCCATGTAATCAAAATATATCATAATAATTGCTAAATAATGGAATGGAAGGATAGCTATTCTTTTAATAGGATCTTCACCTATCCTTAGTGATTCAAACATGTTATTTATAGGTTGCTGAAAAAGCTGGCGTCTTATTAACAGAGTTGTACTGTGTTGACGTGCCAACGATAAAATATTTAAGCATGATGCTTATTTTACACCAATACCCAAAATACAATTGCATAGTGAAGAGAAGAAAATGATATATTAAAGTAACAGAGCTATATTTTACCCCAGAGAGAGAGAGAGAGAGCTGTATGTCAATATTCGTCGAGCTCTTCATCTTACTCTAGTTTTTAATTCCCCTTATATGTGTGTGTGTGTCTGTGTTTTTGTTTTTTTTTTTTTTTTGGAGGGGGGGGGGGGGGGGGGGGAATGGGGTTTGGTTGCCTTCAACAAAAAGTAATCAAACTCAAACAGAAAGGACCATTGTTGCATTTGACCTTCTTTGTTAATTGTAAAGTAATTTGGTTCTCAAGCACCTTCGTGGCGTGTGTCACCAAATTACTTTTAAAAGAACTGATTAGAAAATTCTAAATAAAAGTAAGTTGTCAGTCTCCGATCCCATCCGTTACAGTTGTAAATTAGGCAAGCAATCGTGCATGGCTAAGAAGCACACAGAAAAACACAACAAAAAACATTCTTGGGGCTGATATCCCCGTGTTAAAAGGCGGGTGGCAAGGACCGTGATTTCGAAAGTTTATTTTCTCATCTTGTTATTATTATTATTTTTTTACATTCCTTTTATATATTTATTTTTGGATGTCATTGTTAAGGAAATTTTTTAATTAGAAGTATCCCATAAGATGTATTTTGGAACTTTAAAATGCATCATCAAAAGCCAACTTTAAAAAGAAAAGCATGCATTGATTGAATTCATATACAATGCTTAATTTTGCAATGTTACGTTGTCACGCCTCAGGCCATAGGCCCAATGCGTGACCAAAATCTCAATAGACAAGTCTAATTATTTAAGCTTCATTCTCAGTAGTCTAAAAATAGATATTCCAAGTTAGATTTGAGTACTTAGATCTAACTTATACATTTGTTTATGTTATTTAACTTTCTGATGTGGGACTGGATATCACATTAATCTATTCTTATTAGGCTCTGCATCCTCACAAAGCCCAATCCACATCATAATTCGAATTGTCTAGGCAGTTGTGTTGGATTATAGAGGTGGCTCATATATTAGCCCCGTATAGCACCATGTAGTTGCGGCCTAATACCATTGGCCCAGTCTCACATTGTGCAAAGACTACACAAGGTTCCTATCAAAGTCCAATTCATATCATAATTCGGGTTGTTCACTCAGTTGTGTTGGATCCTTAGATGTGGCTCATACATTAGCTCGACACAACATTTAGTTCTTTCACTTCCTTGCATAGTTGCCTCGTGCAGAGACTAGTCAAAGTTTGCTCTGATACCATTCTGTCACGCCCTGAGATTCACTCTGATATAATTTTGTCACGCCTCGTACACACAGGCCCAATGTGAGACCAAAGTTAGCAGTTAAGTCTAGCTATTTGGACTTTGTCCTCATTAGGCCAAAATGAATATTCCAAATTAAAACTTGAGTGCTTGAACTCAATTTATTGGTTAATATTATTTAATTCTTCCGATATGAGACAGTATATCACATTCATTCTTGGACGGGCGTCAACCGCACAAAAATTAATATTAAAAACCTACTCACTAAAAGATAATTTTGAGTATAGTGATGAGTAGGATCGTCTCCTCAGGGATTGGTCGATTTATCTATTCCTATGTCACCAAAGTAAGGGGGGATTGAAATAATTAAAAATAACTAATCAAAAGAAAATAAACGAAATTGCAGAAAGTAAATTAAAAGAAATCAAGTGAGAAAGCTCTAGCCAAAGGAATAATATTAGAATTGGTTCATTCGACTGATCATTGATGCAATGATGAATTCTAACAATTATTGATAAATTGGTTATAGCTGTTGATACAATCTAACAGCCAACTCTTCCTTACTGTTTCGGTAATTAAGGTACAACCATTAATTACTTCCCTAATTGAGAGACAACCTAGGTACAACCATAGAATTTAATCTCACAATTGCAATACGAATTAGAAAAGCCCAATTCTAATCAACAAACACCTACAAGGGTTCATTTAAATTAGATTGTATATCCCTCAAATTAGTTGTCACAAGTATCAAACCAGTTAAACAATCACAGATTTAACTATTTTGAATGACAGAGAACTATATGATAGAACTAAATATTCGGCCGTTAATATTTAATTCAACACAATAATCCTAAGCGCTAAAACCAAAAGATATACAAATACCAATAATCGAAAGAAACAATAAAGATAAATTAGATCTCACAGTTTGTAGAACCAATCCTTCAATATTCCTTTAAATAGAAAAGTGCTTTAGTTTCTTCTCATGGAGAAGAAACTAAGCAGAGAAACATGAAACGAGTAGAAAGGAAGAAGTCGCTCCTCTCCAAGAGGAGAGAACGAGAGAGAGAGAGAGAGATCAGACTAGATTAAGAGGTCGTTCCTCTCTTTATTCTCACAAATTCCTACTTTTTCTATCCTAATTAGAATCCTATCACAAAAGGAAGTGTTTCCTTTTAGATAGATGTCTAATTAACTAATATTATTTTCCTATAAAGCTAATTGATTCTAATTGACAAAAGATAACAATTGATTCCTATAAATCTGTTGATCTTCCAAAATCTCGCACAAAAGATGTAGCTTGAGTCAAAATAGGAAGTTTATGCTTTTAATCCCGCTGCTTAGTTTCTCAGCTACAGCGCGCCCACGCCTTACGAACAAAACTCTTCTGGAATTTGCCTTTTCTGCTCCAAATTGCACCAAATACACCAAAACACCTATAAATGACACAAAACATAAAACTAAGTAAAATCAACTCATAAAAACAATAAAACACTAACACATAATGGAAAAACACACAATTAACATTGACTAAATACGCCCTATCAATTCTCTACCTGCATTGTATTTTAGATACTTTGACAGGTGAAGGGAAATTTCTTTTCTGTTCGTTCAAGCAAGAGAAATTCTTTTTAACTCATGTATCGCAATTTCCTTTCTTTTTTCTGACTAAATGCTAATCATATACCCATAAGAGAGAACAAAATGAACCCTGAATAAACGAAAACCTGTTCCTGAATTTCAGAGAACAATTACCACAGAAACATTTGTCATTCATGGAAAATTGTCATTTTTCAACTGACGTTCTAGGCGTATATAGGCCCCCTTTCATATATGGTTTTTAACTTTTTCTCACAAGATATATTATGTGTCTCAAATGATATGATCCTTCTAACTAATTATTACACGAAACAATCCAATTTTCTGTCAACTCACTGCGTTCGCAGCCACTAAACTACAACGCTTGTTGGCTTCGGAAATGGGAAGAAAAGTGCCTTGATCTGTGTTTTTGTGTGGAAAAGATCACGTGAAATTTCTGGCAAAGGCATTCAATACAGGTTCATGCACCATTTGAATGTAAAATTCTAGTACTATTGTGATACATTGGTACATTTGACTTTTGTTGGCAATGATTGAAAATGTGGAAGCAAAGGACATACATTATACATACACTAAAAGACTGTGTATTATCAATAGGATATTGATTTGGATCAATTGAATTTGGAACAAACTAATACGAAAATGGAAAAAAATTAAGCACATTCATATTTGTCAAAAAAGGCGGTTATTCCTTAGCATCTTATTCTCATATTGAAGTCTAGTATTAAGTCTATGTATAAATTTACGTGTGTGTAAGAATGAATAGCACCAAGTATACATTTAATTGAAACACACTTATAATTCTTAAATTTTATAATTTAGAATAATTAATCGTTGGATTGCAAATGTTGTCGCGCTGATTATACTTACAAAGTTTGACATGCGTCAAATATAAACTTGAAAAGTAATATTATGGCATGGTAACTCTTATTAGACGCATGTTTTAGCTATTAATTTAAATGTGTTATGTTTTTGTATCATAAGCTAAAAGTGGAAATTTTGTGACATATATCCAAGAAATGTGCTTAATATATATGACGAATGTCTACAATTTGGCGACTGATGATTTGCAGCCAGCGTACGTAATGCACTCACAATATTCTACAGAAAATAAACAGTTGAATGAGTCCTTAAAAACAATTTGTATGCATCTCAATTTATCATGCCAAAGTTATTAACAACGATTCAAATACGCGGCATTGGCTACTTCGTTATGTTTTATGGTGTTATATTCATGTTAACTACATAAGAAAGTGGTATTGTCTTTTTTTTAAGAGACATAGTCAGTAAGAATAGAGATATCATACTCTTTAAGTATTGTAACATGAATGTAATACTAAAAAGTGTAACAAAATTCACAAACCTTTATGTACTCTTTAAGTATTGTAACATAAATGTAATGCCAAAAAGTGTAACAGAAACCACAAACTTTTCAAAAACAGGGTACAGAGTGTTGTTTATTGAGATTCCTCACCATAGACTTTCACATTTAGTACGTAATTGCAATTTGCATCCGCATTAAATAATTCTGTATTATGGACACCCTTACCTCAAATTACGTATCATTATCTAAGATTTTACCACTTCTTCGCTATGCACATTCAAGAATTAACACAGTTATCGTCAGGTCAAATTAGTGAAAACTAAATTTTTAGCTACTAAATCGCACTAAAATTTTTGGTTACAAGTGTCACAAATTTACTAGTAATTCGATTCTATTGAAGCAGAATTAATTCACTCGTTTAAGTAAGAAAATGGTAGAAAGAGGCGATAGATATTTGGCTTTTTTCTGTTTTTAATTGAGGGGAGGCGAGGGAGGCAAATGAGAAGTATGCCGGACGTTTTTTTTTTTTTCACCAAAATATTGGTGTTTTTAATCAAAATAAAAAACTACGTTTTTATTCGTCTTTATATAGTAGTAAAATTAATTTTTTAAAAATCAACTTTGAAGTTGACATATGGATTTTGGTTTAAATTGGCTAGGCCAAAACTAAAGAGAGGTTGATTTCCTATAAATCAGCTTTAAATTCGAATTCAAGGAAATAGATGGAAATCAATTTCACTTGTTCTAGATTAAGCCAATTTTCAAAAAGTCAATTTTAAAATTTTTCTTCAAGAATTTCAACATTTTCGAAAAACGAATAATGTGTGTATGCGTGTGTGAGATTTTATTTTTGATAAAAAAACACCCATATTTTGGTCAATAACAATGTAAAGACCACAATTTATAATTAGTTAAAGAAAAGCTAAATCAACCATCGGGCAAGCTCATTACTCAGTCTCTTCATTTCCTACCAAACTCATTAGAAGTTATACCTAGCACAATGCACGTTGCACAGATAGAAGAGTTGAATATATATTTCATCAAAGGAAAAAAGGGTCCTTACAATTTGAAGGGATCCAACTGTTGTTTCGGTCCAGTACACTGGAGCAAGGGGATGCATCTCTACCAAGACTTTCAGAAAAGCCTAACGTGCTCTTTGAACTTACTTTTTTTTGCCTTTTTTCCCCTTTTGGGGTAGGGTACGTACTTCCATTATAATTTGCTACGCTGTAAAATTGCCCTTTTTGGTTATTAGGCGAAATTGGTCGGCGACGACTTTGTTCCATCAAGCCGTAATGATTTTTACCAACATATATAGGTAGTTTTGAAATGATCAAGATTCATTCTAGTACACATTGCTTTGAAATGTTGAAATATTCACATGTCCTTTAGATATAAATAGAATTCTAAATATTTCGGTATGCAATATATATATAAAAGATGTACCAAAAGAAATGAGTGATTCCCGATTGTCCAGGCAAGGAAGGGGACGTTTTGAACGCAGGGAACATGCCATATTAAAGATCCAAAAAAAAAAAAAAAAAGAGTATCAATGAATAAATTGCCTCCTATAAATAGGGATGGTATCAGAATTTTGGGTTTGAGGGAGAGAGGCAACATTTATACACAATAAAAATGATGTAAAATTTTATTTTAAG
The DNA here is from genome assembly GCA_024721245.1 of Mitragyna speciosa. NCBI lineage: Eukaryota > Viridiplantae > Streptophyta > Magnoliopsida > Gentianales > Rubiaceae > Mitragyna > Mitragyna speciosa. The sequence continues at coordinate 13,804,339 of CM045573.1, forward strand.
GGTGAAAATTTAAACAAGTATGATAAAAAATTAGATATGAAATATTATTCTAGTTGATAGAGCGATTTTATCATTGTACAATCTAACTGATATATAACGTACTATGATACAACTACTAATGAGATATCTTGATATATTTTATATATTATATAAGTATGTGTTTTACAAATTTTTTTTTGCATGCGTTATTTCTTTAACGAAGCAATAACAAATTACCAATTTATATACTCATTGTCCAATCAAGAAAAGTTGAATGTTAATAATAGTGGTAAAGAGAATAAAAATTCACCCTTATTTCTTTTGTGTTTATGATTAAAACAACATAGCTTTTGACTTATTCAAATTACTCGATTTTATCTTGTATTAGACTTGTCTCATAATATTAAATATTTAAGTTATTAGAGGACTCACACAAAATAAAAGAGTCAATAAAAAAAAATTTGGGGGGTGAAGAAGTACTAGATTGAAAATTACTATTAAAATTTGAGGGATCAAATAGAATTTGACGTGAGCACCTTTGGTTGGTCGTTGTACTAGTATTTTTATTAATAGATTGGCCATTGTATTTGACTTACGTAATTGTGAGTTGTTGATCATTGTATTTGATTTGCCGAATTCTTACTTGTACAATTTTTGTAGGCTCTGTTGTCATGTGCAAGTAGTCATATACATTGCCGAATTGTAGCTTTGCACTCTTTGTAGGCTCTATTGTCATGTGTGAATAGACCAACTAAAGCTGAATTAACCTAGCTTTGAATTGGCTTCTTACTGGTATACGAGTATGACCTACTGGGAAATTGCAAAATTATTTTAGCACATTTTTGTGATGTTTCTTGGATAAGCAATGCACCATTAGTCCTAGGAATGTCAATGATTAACCTTCCTGTCGCCAACTCTACATAAGAAAGTAGAATGTTCCTTGCCCCTCTCTCCTCTATTCAACCCTAGTATTATTTGCTTCTTTAACAAAGTCGACGTCATGGCACTCGCCTCATCCTTCGTCACACATGAAAAAAATTAAATCCTAACCCTCGCCCTATACAATGAATATACGGTTAGCTATTTTGAATAGGATATTCGATTATGATTTGTAAATCATTAAAATATTATATAAAATATTACTTGAGCCTTTGATAGTACCAATTGGAAGTAAACTCTCCTTTCTTCCTTCAAGTTTTTAGATCAAATCTCTTCATCTTCCCTCTTCTAACTTGCTTAATATGGTAATAAGTGATAGGTAGAGTTAATAATGTCAGTTGAGTAGAGATAGAGGACAAAAGTCATATTTATAGTGAACTTGAGAACCACTTTCTACCATGAGTCATAACTGCAAAAGTATATAAATAAACTCTTCTCCTCCCTCTCATAACATTGTAGCATATTTCTTAAATAAAATAAGGGATAATTTCACATACCTCCCTTGAGGTTTATTGTAATTACACCCGTCTCCCCTCAAGTTTCAAAAATTACACATACCTCCCTTATTTCAATAATTTTTGTATCAAAAAAGCTCATTTTGCTAATGTCAGCAAAAAAACTAACTAAATATCCTAAAATACCCCTAGAAATTTTTTTGCTAAAATAAGAAAAATAATTCTTGAAAATAACAAATTAATTCATTCAACATTGATACGTGCGTGGTGACGCACGTCTCAGTCTTAGAAGCTTCACCCACGGATATCGTCATCCTGTGCAAATTGGAGGTTTCAAAGTGGTCAAAACATGGCAATGGAGCATGGAAGATGGCTTACTTAGCATCCGTTCAAGGGGCCAAAGGCTGGTGGTCGCGTCTAAGGTCGAAGGTACGAGGTAGAATTTTCAAAGGACAAGACCAGAAGCTAGTCGTAGACGTTCTAATGGATGGCACACTCCAGGCCGTCCAGCGGCCTTCCCCCATGGCCTGGATCAGAAAGCATGCCAAGGCCAGAATTAATTCTGACCAAGGCCGCACCTAATGCCTTGCCCATGGCCTTCATCTGCAGCTTGGAATTTTTATTGTTTTAATTAGTTTTAGTTTAATTTATTTAAGTTATATTTAATTTGGACTTTTCATATTTAGTTTTAGGGTTTGTATGCCTATATAAAGGCTAACTATTGTTGTTTATTATAAAGTTTATGTTGAATGATGATTTGATTAACGAAATTTAGTTTTCTCCCTTTGAGGGATTTTCATGAGTTCTTGAGATGAGAACTTTTTCCAACTTTTCAAGAGTGATTCTTGTGAAGTTATACCTTGGGTTTTTATCAACAGGTTTGGTAAGGGTTTAGGGTTTTCTATTGATTCAGTTTCAATTAACGGGTTTGGTTGGGGTCCAATTATTCATACGTAAATTGATCCAATTTTGCAGGAGGGATTGGATTGGGTTATCACCTGATCTTCAAGACGGTCCTTTGGGAAAGATTCTTGTGTGAAGATTCGAGGGTTTTAGGAGCATCGCCATCCTAAGGTTCCCGTTTCTCCGTCAAACACAAAGTAAGAAATAGCCAAAACATTGTCCACTACTACCACTACTATCATTGAATGCTCAACCAATTATGTATTCCAGTACACCTCTCTAACTTGGAGCTCTATTTTGTACATCTTTATCATCTTTATTTTTATCCAAAATGTCACATAAACAAAAAATATAACTATTAAAAGTAAATAAGATGATCATAACAGTTTAAAATTTTGTGCATATGTGAACATACACTTTCAAGAGCAAATTAAAGTAACTATTAGGCTTTCTCCTTTTTTATTTTCCTTTTTTCCTTCTTTTTTTTTTCCCTATCTATTTTTCTATAATTTTTCCTGAAGTAATTGTAGTAATATTCAAGGGTGTTTTAGTAAGCCTAATCATCTAAGGAAGGTAAGTGTAATTTCTGAAACCTGAGGGGAGCTAGGTGTAATTACAATAAACCTCAGGGAAGGTATTTGAAATTATCCCATATAATAATTATGTAATATTTATCTCAATTTATAAGATAAATGTGACATATTTAATTCAATATAATCTATGAAACCACCAATTTACTCAATACCATAATGGGCTCATGAAATCACCAAAATAATAAAATAGATGTTATAAATTCACAACACTAATGAGATCATGAAATCTCTTACAAAATCACAACACTAATGTGGTCATGAAATCTACCAAGTCATGAGATGAAAGTTACACATGAGCAGTGGAATGAAATTCACGTAGTAGAATGAGAGTTATATGAGTAGTAGGATGAAATCCACCAAGTAGGGATAAGAGTTACGTATGAGTGACAGGATGAAAAGTTATGCATGAAATTGTATGAATAGTGAGATAAAGTTACATATTTAAAATATTAATATAGTTATAAACCCACTAACTATTTTTAATATTGTAACATATGCTCTACTAACAACGTGAATGGATCGGAAATTCTTTTGGTCTATTTTTTTTTTTTTTTTTGTCTATACTCACAAAGAAGATAAATGTGTTAATTAACATCGATTTCAATTTTCTCTATGAAAAAGAGACATCTTCCATCAAATTAACTGAAAAGACAAAAACAAAAATCCTAAAGAGATAGCTTTTTGGCAATGGATTGGATGTCATTGTTTATTTTCTATGCACTAATTTTGGGACCTAAGACTAAATTTATCATTTTTGAAAAACACAAACGGAAACTAATTTCGACTTCTTACAGAATGGAGTTTGTTTTTCTTACGATATCACTACGAATATGATGGTTAGTTGTAAATAGGTAGACTGAAAAGTACATTATTGTTAACTACTTTAACGGGTTCACAGTAATCTATTGAGTACTTAAGCTTTTTTTCTTCATTTAAGTCATATATCTTAAAAGGTTGAGTCAATTTAGTCCTAATTTTTTTTTTCACATATCAATTGGTTCTTATATCCAAACAATAATTAATATTTGTATAACAGATGCTACTTGATGTAGTTAATATAAGAAACAGTTTAACTTATTAACAATTGTAATTGAAGAAACAAAATATGGCTTTACAGTATAAACAATAGATTTACTATCTCAAATAAATACTCAAGTAAATATTTGTATACAAACTTTTACGAAGATAATGTCCAATACACGCTATGTTATTTATGTATAGGTGATTGGATCTTCTGTGACAATGATTTCTTAGATTTATATGTAAAATAGCAAATTTAAATATGATCTATCTATCCGTCTTCCATGGGAAAGTCTTACATGAAACGAATCTACAACTTCACCTAGGAGTCTTGTAATTTAAAAGAAAGTTACGTAAACATTCTTACTTCTTACATATTTTTTTACTTTCCCGTCTTCCACAAAGTCTTAACATGAGCTAGCTGGTTGAGTTAGGACAGGTACTGGGGCTGCTCAGCTTGAGTCAGCCCTTTCAGCCCGCTAAAAGGATAGCTTCACCAGATAATCTACTCACATTGTCTTTAACTGATAAAATGGAGAAGCTCCATTTGGTGCCATTTATTCTAATCTTTTTCTGATATCACTTATCTCCAAATTATTCCCATAAATTTCCCATATTTCAACTTCTTACTGATTAATCTATCAGATTCTCTCGGTATAAACATTCATCTTTGAATTATATTTCAATTTCTTCAATAAGAATTAAATTGCTATGGGACTTTATTATTATCAACAGTGGCATGGTAATTACATTGGTAAAAAAGCTAATTGCAAGTAAAATTCGTGTTGGCCCTAAACTACATATTCCCCTTAATTTTCAAGTTGCAATGTCTATAGAGGCGTATGAATACCAAAAACTCTCCATGTACAGACAAAGTAGACTAGAAAGGGAATTCGGAAACTAATTCTTGCAGTCACCATATCCATTGACATGGACAAGTTGGAGGTTGTGCATGCAACTGGTGGAACAGTTCTGCCATTTGCAGAGCAACACACAATTCTCTGATAATGAAATTTCCATTTGCAATCAGAAGGCCTGCCATCTATTGGACCGTCCAACATGTATACATGGACATGTTAAATTCAGAAAATATCAACTTATTTTGTTTTGTGTCAAGATTTCTTTGTACAAATTTCATTTCGATTCTGCCACATATTCTTATCCAATTTAGAGGGATTGAAACTAATTGAGGACCAGTGATGTACACCAAAAAAAAAAAAAACTCGGTGTTGTAAATTTTATTTATTAATTCACTTAAGGACCAATCGAAAAAAATAAAAGAAAATTCATAAAATCTAATTTTATCATCTCAAAGTTATCTATTTCATAATTTTCATATGTAGTTTCATAAGCTAGACAACTCAATAGAAGTGGACATAATTATTATTTCCATTTATCCATTTGGAGGCTCACTGACCTCAAAGCCATATGCTAAACTACAAAATGCTAGGATTGAACTGAAAGATACTAGTAGTTGAATAGCTTTCTTACTAGCATTAGATTGTCTAGCATCTATCTTTACGCATCATCTAAGTATAGCCTATGTAGTCCACTCATATCTTCATCGTATTTAAAATTGAAAACCCTTTTTTAAAATGAAAATTCTAGCATATATATTTGATGGGACAGAAGGAGCACAATTGATGGCAATATATTTGTTGTGAAAGAATTTTTTGTCCTTACCTATTAATACTAGCTTCTTCTAAGAACTATTGTGACAAATGCTTCTTCAAAGAAATTGCCTTCAAAGGCAGCCAAAATCAAGTTTGAAAAAGGTCCTAAAAGATGAAAACTATCTCAAGCAGTCAATTCATTCTTTCATGCATGCAACTGTACTATATCTTATCCCTATACGCGGAAATCACACCCAATTTTGTTCGTCATAATGATTTGAAGTCGCATGCAACATCAATAGAGCTGATTGGGAGGTCGTTTTACATCAGTTTTCGATAATAGTATAAGAGTTGGGCGAGATTTAGAAAAGATTTGTTTTGGAAAACAACAAAATTCCGTGCTCGTTGTACTTTGGTTTTCTTTTTCTCTTGTTTACGCAACTGCAAAAACAGATGGAAACCACGAAGAAAAGCAACAAGGGAGCAAGCTGATAGTTATTTTGGCTGGATTTTTTAGGCTTTTTTAATGCGAAGGTCTTTTTCTTTTTGGTTGTATGGAAAAGACAAACATTTTATGATAGAACTCATGACGGGACATTAAGGGTGGTAAATTGTTAGTTAACTTTCTTTCTTTTGGCATAGTCTATTTTGTATCCAGTTTAATAGTGACACTTTGCAGACTAGTCTTATTTTGTGAAAATTTAATGTCTGTTTGTGTTTTAATAATCGCACTCGACTAAGTAGCAATTTCATAATTGACCTAAGATAGAGCCACCCCATATACATACACGCATATATATATATATATATATATATATGTATGTACGTACATACGTGTGTGTGTATAACACATGCTACAAATAAATAATCCAAGCTACTCGCGTGGAAAATTTAGGAACATAGAAAATAAATCAAACCTAGTCTATAAAGAGCCAGTCAAAAATAGGACCAACGTCTCATTGTAGGTGAAATAGAAGCCATGGTTAACACTTGAAATTAGCTACTTATGTGCATACATTAGCTAACACCTATCAAACAACTGCTAACATTGCTTTCATTGTATCGGATGGAATCAGAAATAAAGTTATTCCTAATCAAACACATTACAGAAGTTAGGTCCGTCCAGATAAAAAAAAAACATTTGTTTAAAACGTTCATTCTTTCTTAGTTACCTTTTTATCATATCTATACTCGAAGATAACAAGTCATATAATAATGTACTTTTTCTATAAAACTCATCAAAATTTTTTTTTCTTTTTAAAACATGCGGTTTAAATGTAGACTTGCATGAGATTTTTTACTTGCTATACAAAAGTAGTGTGGATATTTGCTCCAACGCACCACGATTCTCCCACCTAAATTTTTTCTTAAGTCGGCCCAAGCAACTTCCGAAGCCAAACCCTTTTCTATTCTTGAAATTAATGTTGCGTGCTGGTTTTGTTAGCCATGACCGGGCTAAGGCCCAATTATCTTTGAAAACGAGTTTTTGCGATTCTCGTTAAGCCCGTATTCAACTCCACTTTAAAAAATTTCTGAGCCCAAATCAATAGCTACAACTTTTTATCTCTTATCTTAAAAAAAAAAAGAACTTCATTCATTTCACCATAGATCTGTTCAGCCAAATCCTTCTAAAACCCTAAACCCTAAATTCTTTACAGAAATAAACCAAAAAAAAAAAATGTTTTCTTGAAAAAAATAATACCCACAAAAAATGGCAATTTCCACAGCTTTCGGATATTCTTGTCGCCCTCATTTCTCCCGCCGCACTCCACTTCGCTTTTGCCTTCACCAAGTAGTATAATTTCACATTTCTTTATTTAATTAGTCTTTTTTTGATCTACAGTAATTGCTAAAGTTTTAATTTTTTTCCTTTTTTTGTTATTAAATTCGTGCAGGTACGTTTGAGCTATGCGGCAGCAATCGAGACAATTGATGAGGCAGAAAATGAGAAAAGTAATTGGCTTGAATTTTTTGTAATTTTTTTATGTACGATTATTTAATTTCTTTGTTTTTGTTGGTGGGTTTTATTGTTAGTGAAGTTTTTGTTTTGTTTTATTTTTTTCGTTTTTTTTTTTTTAATTTTGGCGGTGGAATTGAAGGTAGTGAAAGCATTGGTGGGGATAGTCAGAAGGCACCTCCATGGAAAAAGTTGAATTCTGTGGATTTTGGAATTCGTAATTCGATGATTCCGAGGCCGACAAGAGCAGTTCTTAATGGTCTCAAAAGAAAAGGTATATTTTTCTTCATGGATATGATTCATATTGGTTTTGAATTAGAGGTTTAATGGATATTTAAGTGTTGAAATTGATTCAAATGGATATTATGGTGTCGTTGAACTCAATAGGTAGTCGTGCGACACGTTCTTCGTGCTTAGGCTAATGATGTTGATAACTTGTTTTTTAAGGTTGATTTGCTATTGCCTTGTAAATGAAAGCATTTGCTACCTCATTTAGCTTTTGGGATCTTGAATTGATGCAACATTAAATGATTATTTGTGCTTAGCGCGTGCGATATTTTTCTTGGTTATTTAATTAGAAAAAGATGTAGACAGAGAGGAATTGTATTTGATTGCACTAGTGCTTTGAGGGGAGATTATCTTGTAAAATTTTAGGTTTCATCTCTTTTATTTGCGTTTTTCCTTGAATTAAAAGTTTCATTTTGTTGTTCCTGATTCAACATTTGATGTTATGAATTGAGCACCATATTTTCCGTGATGTATTATTCATTTTTCTTGCTCATATACGAGTTGATGCATATTCTTCAGTCCTCTTCTAATTTTGTCAATGAAATCCTCCCCCATTCTGTTGCAGGATTTGAAGTTTACCTAGTGGGAGGTTGCGTAAGGGATCTTATATTGAAAAGAACACCAAAGGATTTTGATATCATCACTTCAGCTGAACTTAAGGAGGTCAGTCCTGACTTCCTTCTTCCTATTATTGTTATCGACAAGGAGTTTTTCTTTTCTAACAGCATCTTGATTCTTGAGACCAATATTTCATGTGCAATTCACACTTTGTAAATTTATGTGAAATGGGCTCTCAACAACATATTTAGTGGAACAAGAATACCTGGATTTTCTCTAGGGTATCCCTTTTTTGATCTAGGATTTTCTCCTCTGTTTTCAATTCAGGCATGACTGCACAACATATCTTCTAGTATGCTTTTCATTGCCTGTCTTCCTTTAATTATGTCACTAGATGGCTGGTAAATTTACCAGCTGACTCTTTTATGAATATTAGTATATATTGTGGATTTTGTGAAATGAACAAGAAAATTCTACTATTTAATCTAATTTCATCATAATGGAAATAAAAATGTTTTTGCAATACATTTCAAATTAAAAATGCTGTTCACATTTTTTTTACCCCGAATAACATCTGCTTCTAAAAAATGGGTGGTTATTTTTTGAGATTAGCACAAGTTTTGGGACCATTTGTCTATTTTACATGTAGATCTGCAAAAGTAACATATGCTATGCAAGTTTCCGATTCTGTTATGTTGGTCATTTATGTTACATGTAGTATGTTCTATTCTTTCTCTTGGAATACCATGAGGAATCAAGCAAGATGATAACTGTGCCATGAAGTAGTAAGCTAAATTTGAACTGCTAATATTTCCTAGCCTTGTGGAAGTTTAAGGATCTATTGCTAGATCCACACTGAATTTAAAATTGCTCCATCCAATTTCCAATAAAAAAAAAGTTATTTTGGATATGTTGTCCAATTTAGTTTTCTATATGCATTTAATTGTCGATACTGTAATAACAGGTTTAAAGACCTTTTGGCACTATGATAATTGCCTTCACTTGGCAGGTTGTGAGAACATTTTCACGGTGTGAAATAGTTGGGAAACGCTTTCCTATCTGCCACGTTCACATTGATGACAATATTGTAGAGGTTTGACACCTTGAATTATTGTTGTGCTTATTTATTAAGTCATTAATATATTTGCTATTCGTGGTATGATTTAGATTGTATGATTTGAGTTTATTTCAATAAAACAGGTTTCAAGCTTTAGCACCTGTGGAAGAAATTCTAGAAGGGACTTCAGTTTGGTTTTTGAAAAACCTGTCGGCTTTGATGAGCAGGACTACATTCGCTGGAGAAATTGCTTGCAAAGAGACTTTACAATAAACGGGTTTTGGATTTGACCCTCTATTTATGAAATATAAGTGTAGATTTTGTCGGAAGAACTAGCCCACCACCCATCTTTTTTTGGGTTTTGGTAGGGGGAGGGGTGGGGGGTGGGGGGATTATGCTGAGGGTAGTGAGGACTTCTTGAAGTTTGCAAATTTCTTTTCATTTTATATCTAATAATTCCACGTCTTCTTCGTCCTTTCAATTTATGCAGACTGATGTTTGACCCTTATGCAAAGTTGATCTATGACTACATTGGAGGAGTGCATGATATTAGGAAAGCTAAAGTGTGCATGTATCTCTAAAGAGTTGCTTTTTCTCTTTGACTGACTTTTCACATATATGGTGTTCTAACATTACATTTTCTGTTTTAGGTACGGACCATCATTCCTGCTACTTTTTCTTTGACTGAAGATTGTGGTAAGTCTCTGTTTGGAAATCAATGTAAATCTTTATACTGAGCAAGTTTGTCTTTGGGTTCCATTATTCAGATTTGAAACAAAATCTTTTTCTGCACAGTCATGTGCTGTCAATCATTAGCATCAATTTTAGTCTTGTTTATTTGTAATATTTCATGTGCACATTGGACCTGTCACTACTCCTTGGCATCATTGTCTTGTCAATTACTCCTTTTCTCGGTTGTAATTTCTGTTTATATCTTGCAGCTCGCATTCTTCGTGCCATTAGAATTGGTGCACGTTTACAATTTCGATTTGCAAAGGATACAGCTCTTTCTGTTAAAAAGTTGACTTCTACTATTTTAAGGCTGGATAGGGTATTATATTACCATTTTGGCATGATACTTCTCTTTATTTTTTTTTATTCATTTATTTATTTATTTTTGCTTCAACATGTAGGTAGTTATGGCCTTTTTCTTGGTTTCAATTTTTCTAGGGAAGGCTTCTTATGGAGATGAACTACATGCTAGCATATGGTTCGGCAGAATCCTCATTAAGATTATTATGGAGATTCGGCCTTTTAGATATTCTTTTACCAATACAGGTATAAATTTGAAGTTGCTCTGATATTTTAGTCTGTTACATGGGAAGGATACTTCTAAAGTAGCTTTGAAATGCAGGCAGCCTATTTGGTCCACAGCGGATTTCGGAGGCGTGACAAGAGGTCCAACATGCTTTTGGTACTTGTTCTTCTACAAATTTTCATAATTTTCTGTACCATTTACAAATAGCTTTAGTGCTCGCTTGGTCATTTGAAGGGTGAGGTCTTTTTAACTTTATAATGGACACGAGTTTGGTCCATTTCATGTTTGCAAGGAATTAAAAACTACCAACTGTCATATAGGGTTAGAATGTATGCTCAAGCCAGAACTTAAATTTTTAGTCCCTTTATGTGGATTCACGTTGGCTCCTTACACGTTTCATCTCGGCAACAGCGTCCCTTTTCCAATGTTGAAATTTTAGATGCTTGATGGCAGCTAATAGTAGTTAACAGCCTCTTTGGTAAATTGGAATTTTGTGGAAAGGCTATCTGAACATTTTTCCTTGCTGTTTTGGGGATGTGAAGTAGACATAGCAAAGCCCAATCCTTGAAAATGCCCATTCCAACCGTGTGCATGCTTTTGTTGCCATAAGTTTGCAAGGCATTTGTGACAAAGCTGTTGTTTGAATTTTTTTTGTGGATTTTGCTGCAGTCTTTATTTTCCAGTTTGGATAAATATTTGGCACCAGACAGGCCTTGTCACAGTAGTTTATGGTAAGGTTTTCATTACGCCTTTTAGATAAGCTAATATGTTCTACAGTAGTAAATGATAGAATTCCTGTAAATAGCTTTCTAAAGCATAGGATATGTTATGTGTTTTGGTATGACATATATGGAATAAAAAAATTAATAATTCAATTATGGATCTAAAAAATGAGCTGCTTCCAATTATGCTACTTCAGAGGTTCCTCTCAGATGGTTTGCTGTTGATTTGGATTACCCAACCTTCAAGTATCTTCAGTTAAATGGGCGTCTAAAACTGAGAGTTATTTGACCATAAGTGTCTAATTAGAATGTTAAAGTAGCAAATTGAGGTGTTAAAACTAAGAGTTATTTGACCAAAAGCATCTAATTAGAATGTTCAAGGAGCAAATCGAGGTGTTAAAAATGTTCGTGGACTACACTGCAGTTTTCATCAGGATACATTTATTTTGGATGCAGGAAGTTTTGTCTGTTATTTTTCATTTGCAATTTGGTACAAGATATGTCATTTGTTTAAATTCCTAGATTATGTATACAGCTGTTGTATGAGTGGGCATGTCATGTTGTCATGCTTAGTAGTTAGACGTCTTTTATGTATCAGGCAAGGACCTAGTATGACAATTTTTTAGAAGGTGTAGTAGCAAACAAGGATGCATAAAACGCTTAGGATCTTGTTATATTTTCTACTTTGAGTTTTTATGAAATCTTTGGATTCCAGGGTTGCACTATTAGCATTCCACAGAGCAATATTTGATCACCCGAGCGATCCTTCAGTGCTTGCTGCATTTTGCCTTGCTGTTCACAACGGGGGAGATTTGGCGGAAGCATCGGATATTGCAAAAAGGATCTCAAGACAGCATGATATTAGTTTTGTTGAGTTATTACAACCTCAAGATCTAGACACGCGTTCACTTGTAGCAAAGGTTAAACGTTTTACCGCTTTAATACTGGAAACACTCGCACGTATGACTGATGAATACTCTGTTTCGCGGGCAATGGCTGAATATCCCAAGGCACCATATTCAGATATTGTAAGCAGTAAATGCTCTTTTTTATCTTTTTCAACATATAGGTTCAATTTTGCGAGCTTCTTTACCAGTTAGATGTTGGTTTAGACATCATTTTGGAGTTTTATATGCTTTCCTCAAGTCAAATCTGCTTGTTCTTTTCCTTAACTGTAAGTCAAATCTGCAAGCTTCTTTACTAGCTCTGATGTTAGTCAATCAGAGGCATGGACCAGAAGTCTATAATTGTTGAGTTGGTGAAGATCAATTCTCACTTCTTTTTTCCACGCAGGTATTTATCCCATTAGCTCTGTATTTAAGGGTGTGCAAGATTTTTGAATGCGTCAGAGTGGGAAAAGAGAAGGGTTTTGTACCAAAGCAAGGAAGCAAGATCCATCATGAGTTGTTGACTTTGGGAAACCTACAAGAAGTTCGTCACGTCTTCGCACGGGTTGTTTTTGATACCATATATCCTATAGACCTCAAACAGTAGTTACATCTTGAAGAAACAGGAAATGTAACGAGTGGTAGCGTAGCCAGTTGAGGAAAAGTTTGTTTCTACTCATACCACGATAGCTGGAAAGTTTTGTACAATGAATTCCCAAAAAAAAAAAAAAATTTATTGTAATTCTTTGTACAATTATGCAAATCTCATATTCTGTTCCTCCAATCAAGTCCTGTTTTCCTTTCTTTATTCTCGCAGCTAAATCTTTGATATTTAAATCCAGCATTGTTCCTTCATTGACCTCGATCTGTATTGAATTGGCCAAGCCATGATAAACTCTGGTGGTTAAGTTAGGAATGTAACAATAAAATGTTAATCTGCCCTACGTTATCAATATATGAAAAGTTGCATGGAATACATGGGTTTTTCTTTTTGGCTGTGGGTGTTTTTGTGTTTTTTTTTTTTTTGGGTTTTTGTTTTGTGGGTTTTTGGTGTGTGGGGGGGAGGCGTCGTTCTAATTTGCATAGGAATGACAATTTCTCAGAACCGACATTCTAGTCTGACTGACAAAATATTTCTGTATAATTTGGAATAAAATTGGCGAATCAGCATGCACGCAGATGATCATCTGTAGTGTGCTAAAAATATCAACTCCGAAGCATCTCACAGAATGTTGAAGTAACAAAAACAGAGAGCAGCCAAAGTAGGGGACTAATTGCTGATACTGTTGCGCAAAATTGTATATAGAGAAATTGATCATATCCAATAGGAGCCCATGGCATCCCAAGAAGAAATGGATGCCATGTAAATTCCTCAACATAAGGTGCAACTGCAAACTACAAAAAAATAACCTGATACCAAACGCACAACGACACTGCTTATAAGTGAAAAACTCTCGTTTGGAGGATGCCTCAAATTCATCCTCAGAAAGAATAAGTATAATATAACTTACGAGGATGACAACTAATGGAATGATGCCTTGAACAGACTCAAAGCACATCATGATCAAATGCCATCCTAGAATGCAGCTTTGTCATTTGACTAATTGCGCTAAAAAGAATGACCGACCAAAAATATTTGACAATAGGAAAGGATCATGTGTTCACAAATCATCAGGTTATTCCCTAAGCTTTTGCTGGTGCAGGAGGAGCAGCACCACCAGTAGTTGGTCTGCAAGAGCATTTATGCAACCATCATTATCAGCAAAATAAACGAAAAGAAACTAGAAATATCACTCTAGCAGTACTAAGGACTCTACATGGATCAGCTGAAAAGAACTAGTAAAGTGCATATACAGGAAGAAGAAACGAAAGATACAAGCAATTACAGATGCAACAAAGTGAATACAGATGCAGAGCTAGAGCACTTACAGTCCAACGAAAACTTTGAAAGCATCATAGATGCCCCATTGTGCTCCAGTAAGGGTCCCAATCATGACTATACGAAGAGGAAGGCCACGAGTAAACAGACCCCATAAGCCTAGGTTCTTTACAGCCTGCAGCAAAGAAATAGTGGCACAAATCATATAAAAATAGCAAGGGAAAGAAAATAATTTCAACCTTAGGACATTGACTTACATCACCCACGGTAGCCCCCTTGGCGTTGTTAAGGAAAGAGACCAGGTTATCAGCAGGATGTGAAACAACAGCACAAAATACGCCAGCCACGTAACCACCAGCAAAGCTAACTCCAAGTTGAAAAGATTTGCTGCACTGCTCCTTAGGAGTTGGAATGGCATACTTGTACAGAAGTTCTACAATGGTCTCAAAAGACGCAAACTTCATCATTGTGTCTGCAAGGATACCACTCTGATTATTGGCAAGTTTTAAGCCAACTAGTGTCATTGAGCAGTGCTTCCAAAAAAGACGTGCTCTTAGTAGAATAAATTCTACAGAAAACGCTTCTTGATAACCAAGGCCGATCAGGATTTAATGTTCTGACCTCCAGAAAACTACAGAAATCTATAGTAGGATTTCTCTTTATACTAAATACAAATTGAATCCTTCAGACAAATCTAAAATGAAGTTTGTACGGTAAATGACACAACTAGAAATGCATTTTCAACACCCAAAGTCTAAAGAATGTGCATATAATATATCACATCATAATGTGAAAATTGAATAATGTTGGAAGAATATGACACTAGCATTATTTCAGGATAACCATGCTTTGTGAATTACAAGATAAGAAACAAACCATAATGCAGTTAATATATATGTTAATGAGTCTGTAGGCTTCTATTCAAATTTGGCCTCAACTTGAAAAGGAGGTAATCTGCAATTTCATGTCTGTACATGGGAACACATTTTCTGCAGATAAAAGATGTATATACGTGAAAGCCTCAATCTAGTTATAGTTGTCGTGGAATAATTACAAAAATAGATTGAAAAATATTCTTGTGATGAAAAATAGCTTGCAGTTGTGACTACAGAAAACTTTACTAGCAGTTAAGATGCAGATTATGTATAAAATGAAGTGAAGGACTATGCGTAAAGCAGTTGGCAATAATTCAGAAATGTATCAGATTATGGTTCATTGAGAAAATCAGAGAATCGGAGCTTTAAATTGGCAAAAGCGTACCCATGACCGAATAGGCAAATGGCCAAGAATTTCACTTTGATACAAAGACGACGAATGAGAAGAGAAACGGAAGCTTACATGGAATTTGTCGTCCCCATAGAGGAACAAGCCCCTTGTAAAGCCTGGAGAAATATAAATTTATCTTTCTAAGTAAAATTGGATGATCCATGAAGAGAATTACAATGTATCAGCAGAATAAAAAATTGCATAAACTACTTGACATGGGGATGAGAACCTTACCCAGCAGGACCTTCAGCCTTGATAAACTTGGGAAGTCCATCGGACAAACCTCTGGCAAATCCAGGTTGAGTTTGGACACGGACTTTAACTGCCTCGAAGGGACAAAGGGCAACATCAGCAATCAGTTCAGCAGATGCAGAGCCAGCAAGATAGATCAAGGTTTTATACTTTGCCGCATACTCAGGACCAGCAATATCAGAGTAGTACTTCTTAAAGAATTCATAGAATCCAAACTTGCAAGCTCCTTGAGCACTGTAACCAAGCAGGGTTGGCACCCAACCCCTGAAAAAACCTCGCATGCCCTGCTCCTTGAGCAAAACACCAAAACCAGAGCTAATGCTCTTGTATTTTGCAGGGTCAATCTAAATACACAAGCGTTATCAAATTAGTTCAACTTCTACAGCATTAGCTTAACAGAAAAATAACAACTATCTAACCAGTACTAATAATGCCAGATGTTTTATGGCTGAGTCGACAAACCACAACTTTTTGTTCCACAAGAGAACACTACCATATCTAATGTACCTTGTTACTAATTTGGAAAATAAGAGGATCCAGGACTAGGCCACACAAATTAGAAGCAGTAAAGAGGCAAATGGAATAGCTTTTAAAAGTACTCCTATAATTATGATTTACCTATATATATCCTATGGCTATAACTATGATTTACCGATCGATTTTGCTCCGATGAAGCTTCTGATTAATCATTTGCATCTACAACATTTTCTTTGGCAAGGCCAGGACTTCCCACCATACATAACCATAGAACTGAGAATTCAGTAACGAACTAGTACTAACTAGCTAGCCCGAAATTTACACAAACAGAAACACACAACACGCATCTGGAGGAAGACTAAGGTTCATTCTGATACTCGAGCAATGGAAGAGAATGTATTGAAAAAAATAACCCAGAAAATAGTTCTTGTCTTTAATTTTGTTATCATAGCAAAAATACAAAATTTAATAAAATTGTAATTATAACACCAGATTGTCTTGCACGTTCCCTATATTTTCAATTATATACCATCCAAGAGTAGCAAGTAAAATACATCGAAAGCAACTTTCAAACAATTAACAATTACCATAAAGAACCAAGATCTAAGAAATCAACTTACTGTTTATCTAAATTCTCCATGAAATATAGTAAAATTTCTTTTTCACATTTCTTTCATGGCTACCCTTATTACATTGATTCCAAAACAAAATACAGCCTAATAGAGAATCCAAAAAGAAACAAGCAAATTGATCCAGAAGTTATAAAAGGTGCATCTTAATCAATTAAGAGAGTTACCTGCATATTACACTTGACCAGATCAAGAGGGGTGACGGCCATATGAGTTAGTCCACAACTAAGCGTTCCTCCAGCCGTGCAAGCAGCGTAATAAGCCGGCGAAAACATCTTAATCTTTCCAGCAGGTTCGTTAGGCGCTGGAATCACAAACTCTTTCCTACTCGCTTCATTTCCTGCTGATGATGGTGAAAATTTAGAGGGCGAAAATGAAGCACTAGACATCAAAAAAGGGCTCTCAACATCAGCCAATCTCCTCGACGACATTGAAGAAGGCGAGTAGAGATAACTTGGGATCAAAGATGCCCTTGGAAACTTCTCTGAAACAGCCATTGCTGGTGAATATAGTCAGCCCTGTTATTAGTAGTATTACTGCTTTATCTTTCTTGAAACTTCTTTTGTTTTTTTTTTGGCTGCTTTTTTTGGAAGTTTAAGGAAGTGGGGTGAATTCGGTTTATTTATTTTGGTGATGGAATTGAGAAAAATTTAAAGAAAAAGAAGGGCTCTCCGGGAGAGTTGGAGAGGGAGGGAAGAAGAGGAAAGATGGCCTTTGGTTGCGTGTTCTAAGGTCAGTCCATTTTTTGCGCGGTTTATAGGGCCGTTAAGAATTTCGCTTCTTCTTTCAATTTGTAGTTCTGTTTGACTTTGCTTCCGTTGACTTGTTTATTAGCTTTTGACTCCATGTTCTTCACGAGGAATCAACTCCTTTGTCCATGAAGTTTCTTTTTTTTTTTCAATGATTTATACGATTTAATTCTCAATGGAAATATTCTCTGTCTTTGTTCTTTATCCTATAAAAATACTAAAATACATATGAATTATAAGGTATTAAATTTTACATTTTATCAAAAACACCTCTAAATTGTAAAACTTTAATTTATGTGTACAAAAAATAGTATTTTTTTAGAAAGTTTTTCATATAATAAAACACAAAAAGGAGTGTGTACACATAAAAAATACAGTATATAAATATTTTTTTTCTTTTTGAAAAATTTGCAAGAATAATTCTTGTCCATAGAAATTCATAATTTTGAACAATGTGCATTTTTTTTTGGAGAAATGCATGTAACGATTCCATCTTCCAAAAAGATTTTTAGAGAAAATGTTATTGTACTACTTTTTTTTAGATAGGTGTGTTTGTCGAATAATAGATTAGTTGGAAAATATGGTCTAAAAAGTGAATTTTTAAAAAAATGCATAACCATAAATCCATAGAGAAATAATTGGGCATGGCAGCACATGTCGTCAAACAATAAAGCCGTCATCTTAGACTCATCTTAACCAACAAATTAGCGTATGAATTACATAAAAAAAATGTAGGAAAAATTGTAGCCGTTCAGGGATGGGCCAAAATATCCATTAACTGGGTTGACATGTTATAATTAATTTTTGTTAGAGACTTATATTTCTGAAATTAGTGTTGATTTTTTTTTTTGGTCAAATGAAATTAGTGTTGATTAGTTATAGCAAAAAACGTGAAAAATAGATATGATGGAATCATAGTTGAAAAAGTTAGACCAGATTGATCCAATGTTGTATAGTTGGGCCAAACTGATCCAATGCTATAATCAAAACATAGTTTTTTGGTTCTGAATTTGTTATTTGTTTGTGTAATTATTTTTTTAACTAATTTACTACATGACTAAAAACAATTCTTTATAATTATTGATGGCGAGCCCACTTGATATCCTTGAAGGCAAATGGAGGTAAAATAAGACGGAGAAAGCTTAATAATTTGTGCAATGCAATTTGCATAACAAAGATGACAAAGGATAGTGAAATTTGTTCCTTGGCCACTCTTAATTGACCATTGGAAATGTGAACATTTTTGTCACCAATTTTTACTAACATAATTGAGATATAAATTGACTACTTTACTTTTGGTTGTGCCACCCCCTCAGCTCTCACCAAACTCAGTTTTCTTCACTTCCTTTATAGCCATCTCACCTCGCAATCAGAGGCTTCTAAACTTGGCCCAGCCTGGCACATTTCAGCCTAATCCTATTGAAGTAGTACTACTAGTTTGTTGACTTGGGCTGCTCTCTCTCTCTCTCTCTCTCTCTCTCTCTCTCTCTCTCTCTCTCTCTCTCTCTCTCTCTCTCTCTCTCTCTCTCTCGGAGTATTAAAAGCAATACAAAAAAATGAAGAAGGTAAAAGGCCCAGAAGTTGGCTATTGGGGGAGACAAGATAGAACGAATTCCAATTTACAATTTTTTTTACTAGGGAACTTGTAGTTGCTACCCGAGGATGTGCACTGAGTAAATCATGTCTCGTGCAATAGTCCAAGGTGTGCATTGAGTAAATCATGTCTCGTGCAATATTCCGCAAACTGCACAGAAAGATAAGCAGCACTAGACAAGCCCTGTGTGACAGGCTCATGTCTCAGGAGAGATTCGTACCCGAGATAGCATGGTGACATTGCACCAATTTTGCCACCTTGGCTAATAAACTTGGCAAATAAAAATGGTGATATTATCCTAGTGAAAAAACTTGTAACATTCTAAATGATGCCAAAAAAAAAAAAAAGAAATCCTATTTCTTTCTTCTGATACGTGCAATTTTTGGTTGATGATTCAATTTCTTTAAGCATACCTTAATTTCTGAGGATTTAGAAACTTTTACACTCAAAAAGCTGGCAAATGTTTATACATACCAAGAAATAAATTACCATAATAAAGGCTTCAAACTCTCTATCTTTAGCATGACATTATATGTACCATGTTGGACTTAAAAAGAAACCAAGTGTTTAGTCAATTGGTATAGAAACTTGTCCTCCTTTCCCTTCTACCTTAGATAGTCATCGTACAAATTAAAAAGTTTCACCTGAATAAAAAAAAAGAAAACAATATTTTGTTTTTGTAAAGTAGTGAGTTGAGCTTTTTGGTTTAATCATAAAGAAGATTTATGGTGTTGTCTGCATCTTTAGGAATGGTCGCAAACACTGTTATAGTGATCTAACTTTTGAATTTAATATAAATAATGTTAAGAGTTTTTCCACATGTTTTTTTTTTTTATATATAAAAAAAAGAAAAGAGTTTCTTTGTACATGATAATATAACAAATGCAGCATTCAAGACAAAAGAATACTTCATTAACTAGGTTAACTTGGCAACTATCAGTAAAATAAGTCATTATCAAGACCAAAAAAAAAAAAAAAACCTTGAAATTAATTTATGTTGCATAATTAAAAAATGTAATACTTGATCAATAGTATTAGCTAAACACATGGCTACGTATATGAATGTATAGCCTTGCTGTAACTATAATTACTTCCGGCTTGGACTTTACATGACCTTCATTGTGATATTAATTGCTAATTAATTGGTCATCTTTATGTGGAAGGACAACAAAAGATGACTATAAAAGAATAGCAAATTAATTGCTAATCAGAGTGCATTTTCTTATATGTTTACTAATCTTGAATGTAAGCTGGAAGAAACAGTTAATACATATGAATATAAAAAATCCTCTTTCTCAAATTGCTGAGCTACGTGGTACAAGAAGGGAAATGGTTATAAAACTATAAATCATAAGTGAAAAATGTTGTTAAACTACAACAAATAAATCAATTGTCTTGTTTATTTGTTTATTTTATAAGTGACTAAAACCATCATATGAAATGCTTAATTTTTACAGAAAAAACTAGGCCACATATTACGCCCTAATGTGTTTTAGATTCTTGACGTGTGTGGCAGAATTATTTTTACTTTCCAGAGAGGTATAAGAAACAAGAATCCCCATCACAAGACTAGATCCCTGTCATAAGTTTTCTAAGTTGATTATTACGTTGAAACAATCTCGCAAGGTCACACAAAATGAAAATTAAAATCTCATTACAAGATTATTTCGCTTCCCAGTAAAAATTTGCAAATCAGAACATAATTTGTATTTTTATCACTGTTGGGAAGTTTTAACCTATTGATATGGATACATTGGACAGTGCTCTGATGATGAATGTATCCCAATATTTCTATCTGTAATATATGTATATATATTTCCTAAACATGAATTTTTCCGAAAGGGAATTCCTGAAATTGCTAAAGCTAGAGCAGCACACAGAAGAAATGTAAAATAAATAGTGAAAGGTCAGTCCTGTAAGTTTGCAAAAAGAATAACGAAAATTGAGATGCTTTAACAGCTGTGCAATTATCTTAAAAAAAAAAAAAAAAGGGGCTGTGCAATAAGACCAAACCTTTATATTAACGAACCAACCCCAAGCATACATGGACCTTGCAAGTGCCATTTGCCACAAATTCATGGTTTATATCAAAAGAGTGAAAAATGGGCGGATGGGAATGAACCAACAAGGTAAAAAATATATCTAAAAAAACAACATATTTTCAAGTGAAAAATGGTTACACTATGATGCTAAAAAATTATATCAAAATGTTAGATAGCTACACTAAAATGTTAGACCGTTACACCATGCTTTGAAATAAATATATCATTCATGACGTTAAGAAAACTATCATTAAAAATATAATAGTGTCACAAGAATATTTTCGCGATAGCTTTACGACGATTTTCTATGCATCGACTAAAATAGCATAACAAAAATTTTGAGACGGTATTCAAACTGTCATAAAAAGTATTTATGGCAATTTATAGGATTTTTATGACATTTTTGAAAGTTTAATAGAAATATGTCTAATGTAATGAAAATATGTTTAATCTGACGCTTTTTTATAATAAAAAAGTGGAAATTCTAAAGTGCACTGGCCGCCCAAACACCAACCCCCGGGGGAGGCCCCGGCGGGGGGAGAAAATGGAGCCAGCAGAATCAAAGTCAACAACGTCCTCGTAAACACAGCTATGTGCCTTTGTACACGAAGTTGCGTACATTTTTAGCCGGTTAATCAAATAATTAGCCTTTGATTTCCTCGTGCAGCTCACCTAAAGAATGTTCAAACTTACAAAAGGACATTCTTTCTCAAATATAGACACACAATTGATCCTAGAGATGAACGCTTCAACGTTAGACCGGTCAGTTCAAATATGGTGACCATTAATCAGACTATAATTTAGTGAATGGCGACCTGAACAATACTTTAGCGACAATATGCTTTATTGCTTTCTTGATAAAATTTATCATTTTATAACTAAACTTGCCATTTTATTTTGAGAAATTTACCATGTGCTAAATTGGAATTGGAGCATTTTCCCACAAGTAGGAGTGGCAATAGGTAGGGGTGGGCAAAAATAACCGAAAAATTGAAAAACCGCAATAACCGGTCCATTCCGAACCGAAAAATGAGGGTAACTGAACCGAATTTTGAAAGCGGTTAGGTTAACCGAACCTCATTTGTAAAAGCGGTTTCGGTTCCGGGTATCAATTTTCAAAAACCGCGGTTAACTGAACCGGTCCATATATACGTCTTAAAGGCTAATATTTGTAATGTTATAGAGGAATTGAGGAATATTAATTCATTTCATTTTCAAGTTTAAGATTATTTTAAAACTTAAATATCGTATTTAATTTTTCTTTCAATTTAATTTCTTGATGCTAACTAAAAAATTATTTTCATATAATTGAAATACATAAATTTTTTACTCTTAAAAAGAGCAATCTTTTTTAACCTTTTTTACTTTTAAAAAGAGTGGATGCAAGAGTTTCAATTGTAATTTTATTGCTTGTTTTTTAAAGTAATTGAAATTGTATAAGCATTTTTTTAATTCATGTTATAATATTTTGATATATTTTGTCAAATTAACTTAAACTATACGGTTCTGATTACCCGCGGTACCCGACCCTCTTTAATCGGGTAACCGATAAGCGATTAACCGATTAATGAGGGTCGGATACGGTTTATAAATTAGGCGAACCGGTACAAGTGGTTCCGGTTAGAATATTAGGTGTGTGGACCGGTTAACCGATCCATGCCCACCCCTAGCAATAGGGTTGAGACCCAAGTATAACAGCTAGCTTGTCAATTCGAACCCGACCTGCTAACTTGCGAAGAGTCAACTCGAACCCGACCCGCCATGGGTTGGCGGGTTGACCCGCGGATCCAAAAAAAAAAAAGAGAGGAATGAGAAGAAGAAGAAAAGAGGAAAGAGAAGAAAAAAAAAAAAAGAGATTGACGTATACTTTTCACACACACAAGGATCATTAAACACATCTTTTGTACACACTAATATTAAAGTCACACACTAACATACACTTGATTTTTCTTGCAATTTACTCTTCATAAATCTAGGTAGGATTTTTAATTTTTCTTACAATTTGCATATTAATTATTCAATGGATGAAATTTATGTTTGAACGTGGATGGGTGAAACGAAGGTATAAAATGTTAGTTAGATTTTTTTTTTTGGGATTCGCAGGTCGACATGATCCCGACATGTTTTCTTCACTAGTCATTTGGATCTGACTCATTTTTTAATCGACCCGCTAAGCTTAAACCTAAACTCTCTATTTTTAAATTAGCTTCGTGTTATGTTTTCGGTCATTCGTAAATTACCAGCCCACCGACATGACATACGTTTTCCAACATGAAAAGCTATGGCTTGAATTTGGACATCCTATGGTGGATGACACCTTGAAGATTGGATCTGGGGCTACCTACGTTGGTCTAACTTTTCTGCCATTGTTTTTCAACAAAAAGATAATGATGAAACATGCTATAAAATTTTTATTGAATATTCGAATGAGTATAGGTCCTTTTTTTTTTGTTACTAGGCTGGAAGTGCAATAATAGCAAATTTGGTTGAAGAAAAATGATAACAATAGTTACTAGAAATTTATCAAAAAAAAAAGTAAAAGATAATTAATTAACCAAAAAGGCCGCAAGTAAAATGTCTCATTTTAATCTTTTTTTAATATTTTTTAATATAAAGATAATAAAACCATACAATCTTTTTAGTCCTTCAAACATTTTTATGCAATTAAAAACTTCGGATTTTTTTCGTGCTTAAGATCCACGAGATCATAATTTCATTTCTACTATACGAGAGAAAGAATTGTTTCGAATTCATGCCATGTATTTCTACAAATACATATTTTACCTTGGTGCTATTGAATTCGAGTCTGAAAAAGAGGGTCAAGATTCAACTCCCACTACACAACAAGTCTTTAATAGTAAATCCTAATCTAAATTTGTCAGGTTTGATCCATATTTGGATCCAGGTCTTGGTGAATTTTCATAACTTAATTACTAGATCAACATATAATGACTAACAATGCAATTGACTATCCAATTAAAAAGTTTATGATGCGTTATATTCTAAGCATGTAATGGTTTTAATTAAATTAAACTAAATGCAATCATGTGAATAATTGCATTTTTTTTTTCTAGTGCAGATATATTGCACATAGCATATTTAGAAAAACATACATATACACACACAGCGAATGCATCACGGTAACGCTGAATTAGGTAACTTAACAAAAATATACTAAATTTCTCAAAAAGGTAACAAATTATCGAAAAATCTTACTCTTTTTGTTTAAAGAAAAAAGAATTTACTAATTTTTTATAGGGCTGCGTCACCATAACATTTTCCTATAAACAAGCCAAAAATATTTCAACCATTTTCCAAAATACATCATGACAAACACATGCATGCACATATAAAATTTTAACAAATACACTATAACTAGATTTTAACCTCAAAAGCTCTTACACTCTTTGCCTTTCGTCTCCCTTTCAAGCCTTGATTGTTAGCTCTTGTTATGCCCGTCTAGGACTCCTAGAAGCAATCGTGGGTCAATTCTCAGATGGAACTCATGCTTTTTTTTATGGTTGCCTAGCAGAAGCTACTGAGCATATTCTCTAGTAGTGATGTTTAAGTTTCTGTTCTGTCAATCACTTTCTTTTACTATGGATCCTGCACTGAGGTATCAGACCATTTCTAATGAATTTAAGGTAAGTTTACTGCAAACTTTAATTAACTAACACGATTCTAGTATGGATGATTTTTCCTTTTCGTTTTGTTTTTTGGTTTATATATTTTTCTGTCTTCTGTTGCTTGTTAACCTTTGGAGGTTTCAGTTAAGCTGCAAGTCTTTGAATGTCCCACTTGAATTGTACCTGGTTAGTGTCGTATGTCATGTAATTATCTCAACGGGTTGCATTAAAATGAGTCTAGCAATTATTATTGCTAGCTTAATGACGCGATTAAGTTTATCTGTTACTTCAAAATCATAAAATATATGGTTTATTTTTTTGTGTTCCTAATATTTTAGTAATGTTGAAAGAGATTGATACCTCCTGTATGCTTCGTGTATACTTCTTAAGGTATCATGTTGTGTTTTTCTGTTGTAGATTATGACTTTAGTTTGCTTTCTCACGGAAACTTAGTAGATCTACTGTCAAGTTGTTAAACCAAGTAATTTCACAGTGGAAATATGAACAAAGGAGAAATTAACTGCACAAAAGTTAGTGGAATTGCGTTTCTTTGCAAGAAAACCTGCAATCTTTACGAATTACAAGAACATGTGAACAAAATTTGGAAGATGCTTATTGTTATCTCTTTGACCTTTGCAGTTGGTTTGTTGAAATACCTCTCTAAACCATTCTTGACATCTTGGCTAGTTGATAGATATTTTTGAGGTCCTTAAACATTTCCTGTTTGGACATTGCTTAATACGTTATGGCTGCCAGAGAACTCACAGGACGTGATTTGAATGTTATATTTGTCTTTGGAAGGAAAATAGGGTGAAAGAGACATGGCGGCATACAATCCTTTTGTCATTTCAAAGTTTTGGAATTGTATATGGTCGCTTGAGCACTGCTCCCTTATACGTATTTGGATCAATTCTTCCAGGAGATCTCAAATCTGGCAAGGAGACATATGAACTCTATTCCTTTATTTTCTGGACTTTAACCCTTATTCCCTTGCTGAAGTATGAATTCATGGTTCTGAATGCTGATGATGATGGAGAGGGTAACAATATTTGGCATTCCTTAGTTAATGATGGATCCACAAAAACTTCTTAATCCCCTGGACCTTTGCAGGTGGTACATTTCCATTATACTCGTTACTTTGCAGGCGTGCTGAAGTGGGACTGCTTCCAAATGATAGAAGTGGTACTGAAATCATACAACCATGGTTCGAAGACTCGGTCGAGTCGGAGACGACTCGGCCGAGTCGTCACCGGAACGGAAGACTCCGGTCCGATACCATTCCGATTTTACTTGGAGACGAAAGACTCGCCGAAAACTCGCTCCGACTCAGATTACTCGGATCGAGTTGTCTCCGAATTCGAAAAGAAACGGCCGATTTCTCTGACGACTCGCCGAGTCAACCCGAGACAGAAAACAAAACAATAAAAAATGAAGAAAAAAACACAGGCAAAAAATCCTTCATCATTTCGGTGGGATCCGTCGGAAAAAAAGGTCAAGACTCGCTGGTCTTCCGGTGGCGGCGACAGTGAACTGCACGGTCAAGTTCTTTAGGGACGAAGAGCAGAGAATCTGGACAGCCTCTCATGTTCATCAAGTTCCAATCCTTTGGAAGTTGGAAGAGAATAAAACGCAGGTGATCCAAGATTATAGTTGCTGCAGTCCATTTGAGAGTTTTGGGGAGATGATGAAGTTGTCGACGCTTTTGGAGAGAAATGGAATTTGAGAGGATGTTACGGCTTGGAAAATTGGAAAGATAGCAGTAGGGTGTGGAAAAAGTTTCTTTTACAATTATACCCTCAATTTTATGATAAAATTTTACAAACATCCTAAACATTTAGTCAAATATATTATTCTGCTCAACATTTATATTTTCATTCTAGACTTACGTAAATTAATAAAAATTATATGTGTGTGTACATGTATATAAAATTTTTAACAGATGCCAAATTGTTAATTTTCCAAAATATAAAAATTAATTGTACATGCGTGTGTATGTACGTGTGTATGTATTAATTCAACTTAATTAAGATTTTTAAATATACTTAACAAATGCCAAATTGTCAATCTTTTTAAATAAAATTATACACACACACAGAGGATTTCGGTACGAAGATAACCGATTTGGGGTTTGGGGGTTTAATGGTATGTGCTTTTTATTTGTCTGAGTTTTTTTTAGTTTAGTTAATTTTTTTTTATGATTTTTGTTTAATTTAGTTTTTATTCTAGTTAATTAGTCTAGTTTATTAAGTTAACTTAGTCAATTAATTTAGTTTTTGCCTCAAATTGATATTTTCGTTTGCTTAGTTTTATCATAAAATAATACTTATATTTAAAACCTTAAACCTTACATTTCTCTAGTATTATTAGTATTGCCTTTAAAGACTTTTTATTTTATACAATTTTTAAAATAAAAATTATTTTAAAATATGCATCTCACCGAGACTGCGACCGATACACCGAGACCGATGTGGAACGGTACTAGCCGCGACCGCGACCGCGACCGCGACTTTAAACCATGCATACAACACGACCGGGGAAGTCCCAAGATCAAGGTACAGTCAACAAGTAGAAAAGTCGTTGAGAAATACAGAAGCTGTCCCTATTTGCTGCTATTCCTTGCTTTACTTGGTTGTTGCATGATTATCAGTGATGGAGTCCTTACTCCATCTCTTTCTGGTTGGTGAATCTTTGTCATTTTTGTTTAATTAAATGTTTATCTATTTATCAGAATTTAGCCATTCAACTTTGTTAACAGGTTTCTCTTTTTCATATCAGTATTTTCGGCAACGTCAACCTTTGGACGATCACTGATAAAATTGTCTCATTGGTGTAAGAAATATCAGAAGGCATATATCATTTTAATAGTTCTCTGTTGCCAATAATGAAGTCAAATATAGTTTGACATACTTATTTCATTTTTCCAGTGATCTCTTCCCCCACTACCAGTGAACATGTAGACAACGTCTTAAGCAGATGTAAGTCGTTTGATCATACTGTTATTCACTGCATGAGCTACTTCATGACTGCTGATTTTTCTGAACAATTATTACTTTCTTGAAGTAATAACAAAAAGGATTTCTGACTACAATTTTTTCACATTTACGATTTTCGTGATTGGCCAATAGCTCATTTGGCTAGGTGAATGAATAGAACTTTTGCAGCCTCTTATTTTCAAAATTTTGGACTGCTTAAAAATTGCAGCTAAGTTTACATGCAATTTATTCTTTTCAAACACACAAGGAGGAGTTTGATCATTTCATTCAAGTTGGTGTAACAAGAAACTTTTTACTCTGAAGTTTTTTCTCCATTAATTGTATCTACTGATATTTCAGCGAGATACCACAATACACACAACGCAAAGAATTTATATTCCCAGAACATCAAATTTTTGTATCATTATTTCCGTGTCGAATAGTTGAGATAGTGTATTGACTAATATATAATAGCTTATTATTATTATTATTATTTCTTATTTAACCTTGCCTTGCAATCATATCTACTGTAACTTGTCCTAAGATTCATCTTTTTCCCCCCTTAGTCTGAGGTGGGGGGAAAAGGTTACCCTGATGCGTATGGAAACTTATTTTAGACCATTTGCAGTTCTGCCAATTTGACATTAGCAGCAACCAATGCCATAACTATGAGTTCTTGGTGTTAGGTCTTCAATTAGGAATCCAATAAGCATTAACCAAAACACCCTTATGAATTCATTTCATGATTTTTAATGTTATTGTTTTTGGGCTTTATCTTTTAAGGCAGGATATCAATTCTTGCATGGTTGTATGTGTAACATATGATTTCTAGTAAAGCAGAAGGTTCAGTTTGATATGCTGTCCAAACCTTACTTTATGTCCAATATTAAGCAGTTCCAATTCTGGTCGTGAAAACATGTATGTCATATTACCTGGCTTTTCATTTGTTTTAATCTATCAAAGCTTCTAATTCCTGGACATAATTTTTCAGTACCGGTGCCATTGGCATGTGCTATATTGGTTTGTCTCTTCACCCTGCAACACTATGGGACCCACAAAATCAGCTTCATTTTTGCTCCAATTGTAATTGTCTGGCTGACCTCCATCAATGGTATTGGTCTCTACAACATAGTTCAAAATCACAAAATCCTGTATGCAATTTCCCCAATATACATATTCAGGTTCCTTAAGAGAGTTGATTTCAGAAGTTGGAAACTGTTGGGGAGTATTGTTTTATGTATAGCAGTTTAGTTGTAATGAATGAAATCTATGCTTTTGCTTCGATCGCATTCACAAAATATGATCTTTTCAATAAACAATATGCCATCAGACTTGCATTTGCAAAATTTCCAATCCAGTAACAAGAATTATTAGTTTCCAGGATCAGAGGCGATGTTTGCAGATCTGGGTCACTTCTCAAAGAAATCTATAAAGGTATAAGCAGACTTGTATTCTGCCATCAATTATGCAAATGCATGAGAGCAAAATACACACCTTTGGATGATGTCTCTGATGCAGGTTACATTTGTCTGCTTCATTTATCCAGCGCTCATTGTCTGTTATGCTGGCCAAGCTGCATTCATATCCAGACACTTGGCCACTAAGGATGAGATTTTCAATCTCAGTGAATCTGTACCAGATAGTAAGTTGTTTCTCTTGTCTTACATGTACATTTGGAGTTTCCATGTCCACTTCAGCTAAAAACTTTCAACTCTCCCTGGCGAAACACATGGAAATTTCAGAAAATTGGCATCATGTTATTGCGGTGCTATCAGTGTTTGCTTCAGCCATAGGAAGCCAAGCAACTATTACAGCTAGTTTTTCCATCATAAACCAGTGCCAGGCACTCGGTTGTTTTCCCAGAGTTAAAGTTGTCCATACATCAGATAAGATTCGTGGGCAGGTTTATGTTACAGATGTTAACTGGCTATTTATGACCCTCTCACTAGGAATAACTATTGGTTCCCGCGTCATAGCACCAATTGGAAAGGCAACAGGTATGCTTACCCAAGATGATATCTAAATTGGTTCACATGGTTCTTGGTTATCTCACGCCCAAATTTTTATTGCACTATCTATGATTGAACACAAAATGAATGAAGAAGTTCAAAAGATATGATGAAGTATACTCCAAAAAGGCAATAGTACCAAAATGAACACATCAAACAGTTAAAAGTTTCTATTCTAGTGTAATCCGTTGGAAGCAGCAAGAACATTCTAGTAAGGTGGTTTTTACTTGAATAGGCATAATTGACTAACTAAAGCGCAGGGAATATTTCCAGCTGTAATTCAAAGTAATATGCAGCTATGATCTGGTATGGTTTCTTTTTCTTTCGTCTTATCTTAACTCTTGAACAGGTTTAGCTATCATTTCTGGGATGCTTGTAACTACTTGTCCAATGTCACTTGTGAAAAGTTTGTTCCTTTCTGCTTGCTTTTTGTTATTCTTCGGCTCACCTGAGGCAGCATACTTATCGTCGTGCTTGTTGAACTTCCCAAGGGGAGCGTGGGTTTTAACTGTTCTATTATTGCTTTTCTTGACAATCATGGTTTCCTGGCACTATGGCACCGTAAAGAAATATCAGTTTGACGTCGAGAACAAGGTTTAAGTGGAATGGTTTGCAGAATTTAGCACTGGTCTGGGGATTTCTAGGGTACCTGGAATTAGCTTCATATACACTGATGTTGTGTCTGGAATCCCAGCTTTCTTCTCCCATTTCATTACAAATCTTCCAGCATTTCACCAGGTACTTATATTTGTATCTTTCAAGTCTTTGCGAGTCCCCTACATTTCGGAAGACCAACGATACCTTATTGGAAGCGTTGGCCCTAAAGAATACAAGATTTATCGGTGCATTGTCCTATATGAAAATCGCGACCATGTAAGAGACAGCGATGATTTTGAGGATCATAGAATTAGTTCAATAGGAGAATTCATTGTCAGGGAGGAACATGATCATGAATCCTTGACTTCACCAGAAAGAATGATGGTTTTGGGAAGAGCAATGGGAGGTGAAAATGCATTAATTCCTCTTACCATAAGCAGTTCAAATTTATGTCATCCAACCTTGGCTCAGGGAAGTTATTCAGATGATCAACCATCTGGTAGCTCTGCTCCTGTTAGGCGAAAATGGGTTCGATTTATGCTGCCCCAGAATAGTCCTGAAATAAATGCCTCAGTAAGAGAGGAACTCCAAGACCTTGTTGATGCAAGGGAAAATGGCACGGCCTATTTCTGGGGTCAATCCCATTTGTC
The DNA here is from genome assembly GCA_024721245.1 of Mitragyna speciosa. NCBI lineage: Eukaryota > Viridiplantae > Streptophyta > Magnoliopsida > Gentianales > Rubiaceae > Mitragyna > Mitragyna speciosa. The sequence continues at coordinate 13,835,310 of CM045573.1, forward strand.
ATTAAGAAAAGGCTCAAATTTGTTGAAGAAATTTCTTATCATGACTTACGTATTTCTTGACAAAAACTCTAGGGAGCCTCCAGTTGTCCTGAACATTCCCCATGCTGCTCGTTTTAGAGGTTGGCACGGTTTATACACTCTGATAAACCATTAACTGTGGAGAATAAAAATAAAGACCACCTTCCTTGTAGAACTCATTATGCTATGCATTCAGTGAAGTCTAACATGGTAGAAATTTGATCTTCCAACATATATCAGTAAACTCTTCAAAGCCTTCGAGCAGCCTTGCTGGCCTTTTGCAATTGAATATCAGTGTTTGTCAAGATCAACTATTTTTGTTCCAATCCTAGTTCGAAAATGTTACCCTTTAGTTCGGCTATTGTCATCTTTGGGAATATTGCTTTTATAACCCAAAGATGAGGGTGCCATTCCACTTTAGTTCCCATTGTTTTTGGTTAAGTTCCCAAACTTTCTTAAGCACAATTTTGGTTACTCACACTTGATCCCCAAATTAGTGCTAATGTGTCGAAACCATTCAAAGATTAAAACAACACATGTTAAAAACAATAAGTAACATAAGTATTCGCAAAAGTATCAACTATGCAATTAGCATCATCTTCAGGTTCATCAAGGAAATAAAAAAAATTAAAGTTGAACTTAAAAAAAAAAAAATTAATGCTGAACTTCAAGTCCTCATCCACGATTAATTACAGGTACCAGATTTAAAATTTCCCAGCCCGCTTAACTGAGCTACAACAACTACTCCAATTATGAATGCAGTATTTTCCTCCAATCTCGGTGACGCTCAAGTAAATGACTAGAACCTGTTCCTTTGTCTACAAATGAATGAATACGGCAGGAATAGCATTCTACCAGCAAGCTATTGCTTTTCTATATATATTTCTTGTAACACTAACCAATTGACAGAAGCAAATCAGGATCCATCATCCCACCATGAAGGTTTACATCTAATACGAATGCAGTCACAATTAAGTCACACAGAGAGAGAGGACCGCGCCCCGGGGGGGGGGGGGGCGGGGGGGAATAGTTGGGGAGCTGTTGCCATGATGTGAATCTATATTTGATAACTCAGAAATGAAATCCTCAAGTTTGATAATCATACTATCAGCCCCTTTATCTCAAGAAACACAAGGCAAATGTTCAACTAAAATGAAATACCAGAATCTTCGAAAATCAACATAAATCCATCTAGTAATTAGCCCTAATGCTCAAAAGACATTAAGCTCCAATAACCTCAGTTTCTCCCTCCACTACTGTTTCCTGAGCTGGTCTATCCAACTTAACTCCAACATCCTCTGAATAGTCACCATGAACCTGAAAGATGAGATATATCAAAAATTGACTCCTAACACCAAAGTATTACCTTCCTTAACAACAAAGAATTCACACTTAATGTAAACTTCCAGGGCACGTGTACATAGCAAATGGGCCAGAATACAACCCAAAATTTTATACTCATTTTGAAGCAAAAAGGACACCAGCAGAAAAAGGTACCTCCATCAACTTCCCCAGATCAAATTTAGGTATCTTCAGGATCTTCACTTTGCGAATGTAAACGTTTTGCAGAGGGAAGATGCTAGAAGTTGACTTCTCAATCTCTCTGCCAATTGACTCGGGAATGAATTTGGCAACCAGTTCCTTCAAATCACAGGAACTAGCTTGGTTTCTCATGATATCCACCATTTTCTTTCGAATCTGTGGGGCCAAAAAAAAAATATGAGGGGCGGGCGGGAGAGAGAAAGGGTTGTTTTGCACTGTTAAACGAATACAAAGGTATTGTTAAGCAGAACAATTTTGATATTCAGGCATAATATCAACTTAAAGCTTTCAAGTTAAAAAAAAGACCCAAAATCTTAAACAAACCTGACGGATCTGACTTGACTGAGCATAACAGGTCCTCTTCTGCTGGTTTGCACGCTTCTTTGTGAATCCAATGCAAAACATCCTAAGGGTGTAATTGTCTGTTGTCTTGACATCCACATGTGCCTCAATCAATGACTGCCACTTGCGAACCAGGGGCCTCACTTTGTCTGTTGTGAAGTTCATTCCCTGGCCCAAAAAAAAAAAAAAAAGGGAACTGTGTTGAGCCAAAGACCATCCAAGTTCCAAAAGAAGTAGCTCTTTTAAAAGCTTAACCCACCTAAAAATTTGTGAGGACATTTTTGCCTTGCACATCTTCTGTTCTCAAGCGTATCTTCCTGAAAACATGATCCTCATCCTTCTGAAGATCAGCCAAGCGAACCTCAATACTCTATGCTTCAACCCTTCAGAAGCAATCTAAGGAAATGAACAAATTGTCAACCCCAAAACAGCATCAGCAACTATGGAGCACGTTTAAAGATAAATAGAACCAATCATAGCAGGACAAGCAGGATGCATCTGTTAACAAGGAGTAACAATGAAAATCTTATACCAAAAAAGGCTTATTTAAGAGAAAAGGAAAAAAAAATACTCGTAAAAAATTCTCAAAACAGCAGATGCTTAAAAATAAAAAATAAAAAAAAGCAAATCTTATAATGACACCCATTTACTAGGAAATCGAGTTCAACAAATCCAATTAAGAAATGCACAAAGCAACCAACTTCATTGCTATTATTATGGATGACTGTCTAATACACAATTCAATAATACATACATGAATAAAGTGGAAGGGACAAGAGCTGTGAGATGTTTTAGCTCAAAACAAGTTGCCTAAAATTGAATATCATGTTCTAAAGTGCAGAGGCAAATGTAAGTTTTCATGCCTGCAGAAGTAGCAACAGCCGCAGAGAAGGAACAGCCACATTCCACAGAGAAAACAAATTGTGGAATCCAAAACTTTTAATGAAAACAGAAATGAGGTGGAGAGGATAGTTTAATCCATATTTCCCAATTTTCTCAATAATCACAAAGAAATTCCTTTTTCCGTACAAAAGAAGTTTGACAACTACAGAAAACAGGCTGAAAACTGAATGCCCATTACCGTGCAACTATCATGTCATGAACATGAATAGATCCCGACAACATTATCTCTAATTCTAGTACATTTTATAAGCACAATTGTTAAAATTTTCTCATGGAAACGACGTAAAATCCCTTTTTAGCTGTATAATAATTCCACAAAATGCAAAACTTTCCTTGCTATGACTCGAAAAAGAAAACTGTTGGCTGTCTCTGTCTTCACTAAATCTTACGATCCCCCAAACAAGAATCCTCACACACTTTATCACTTTTAATGACCATAGCATCTTCTTGAATGCTTTTTAATGACTAGTATCTCGTTCAATGCTACCCCAACTAAGAAAACTCTCCCACTCTTTTTTTTAAAAAGAAAAATAAACGTCAATAAGTCCTTTTACAACAAACCAAAACCCAACATTTTCTAATATTCCACTAATATCAGAATCACAAGTCAACTCGCACAAGCACTTGCATCAACAGAACAAACGAATTCGTAAAAACTCAGACATAAAAATAATTAATACCCGACAAACCGAACAAGGAATTAAAAAACCAAAAGCTTAAAAACCAGGAGAGATTAAAGAGAGGGGAGTCCCAAACTTAGTGCCCTGAGTTCTGGAGACAAGAGTTTTGCCCACATTTCGGACCTCGAAAACAGATGGTGCCTTTATAACATACCAGTCCTTCTTAGCAAATGGATCAGCCCTGTCCATCCATCCAACCATCCAACCAATCAACCCCATTTCGCACAACAAAACTTACTACTATCACATTATTTATTCCACTTGTAATTCACACACATCATATGAAATTCCCACAAATTAATTATTATAACAGCTAAATAACCACCTTTCTCAACCAAAAAAATAAATTTATAAAAGGCAAAATTATATAGCCATCCACGCAAACATCAAAACAAAAAAAATATATATATAGTATATGAATTCTTACGCCTTCTTCTTGCCACCCTTTTTGCCTTTGGAAATTCTCTTGTTCTTCCTGTAAAATTCATATGTAAATTACCTAAGTTCAATAACAACAAAAACAAATAGCATTGAGCACCATTGTTATCAATGTGATGGTTTTTAACAGAGTAAATAAGTCTGTCAGTGCGTGAGAGAGAAAAAGTACCCCACGGCCATGCTGGTAGCGGACGGTGGAGGAGACGAGTAGGAGGCGGGGAAAGGTTTTTGGTTTGCGGAAGTTTGTAGGGGACAAGGGAAGCGCAAGCAAATGTGGGCTCCGTTCCGGGTGAATGGTTGTTTTTTTAATTACTTTTTAACAAATATTATTGTAATAGTTTTTAAATTTTTTTTATAAATAAATATATTTTTAGATAAAAATTAATCACAAAATATGTATCAACCTTTTAAAAAACATATCTTAGAAAAACAAACTAAACGGAGCCGTGGTTTGACTAAAAAGGGCCCCAATCTCAGTGTATCAAAAAAAAGGAATTAAAAATATATGCTAATAGTGTTTTTATTGCTAAACATGTGTGTTAATACAAATTATGTCATGTGATTTTTTTAATTAAATATACATTGGTTTAAATTTAAAGTTTGAAAAAAAAAGATTTGAATAAATAGAAACTTGAAAAATAAAATAAAACTTAAATTGAAAAAGAAAAAGACAGATTAATTGAGCTTTTGAGCCATCAACCGCATGACTACTGCATTCCATCAAACATCAACTTAAAATTTTTGTTCAAAAGAGCTCGAATTTAAATCCAAGTTTAAAATTTCAAATTGAGATTGATAGTATTAGGTTCAGTTTTATTCTATTCATTTACCACTCTCTACTTTTGTAATATTCTTTTTTGTTGAATTAATGCTTGTACCACTCATTTGTGTTCTTAACTTTTGTGAATCAAATTTCTTTAATTTTTTTTCCAATACAAAGTAGAAGGTATATAATAATAACTCTGAGCAAGAAATATTTGACTGATGTCACCCTAATCTTTACATTAAAAAAAAAATCTCTTAAGCACGTATCTTGGAGCTAAAAATTAAGGTATTATTTAGAGTGACTATAAGATTCGTAACGATGAAAATATGTCACCAACATGAATATGTAATAATGATATTCAAACCCTCAAACGTCAATAGGTTTTCAGAGTTTCTTAGCACTTAAAATCATGGTTGGATAATAAAATGAAATATATTTTATATATATGATGTATATCATATACATTTTAATTAGAATAATGAAATGGTATAAGAAACAACTAAGCACAAGAAATTCAAGTTCAGTTATTTCAGTCAATGAACATGGTATGCATATGTTGTGCTAGAGAATTAACATGTACGCATAATACTAACATTTTTGTAAGGTACAAGAATAGCTTTGCTGCATTTCAATAAAATGACTGGAAACCGGAATATGTATTGGCCCCTTATTCAAGGAACCTCTGCAGGATACAGTATTCATGCATCCTGCAAATTTTTGTTGGTTGAATGCTGGACGCTCAAATACTTTGAAATCAAAACTTCTGCGGAAGCATGTCTCGGTAGTTGTTAGAATGCAAAACATGCCATGAAACCCGTTGGTTATTTATTCAGCATTTTATACTGAAAGCATTACAAAGAAGAATGAAACAAGTTCACCAACATTTACGTGCCAGCTAGAACTGAAATTTTGCAAAAGAATTCTAGACGTTTCTCCATCCAGTCAGAGATATCATTGTTTTTACATGTACAATGGTAAACATTGCAATTGGGCTTAATTGGAAACCATGCTCTCAGTTTCTTGTACAAATTATCTTCTGTCCAGTCTTTTATAGATGCTAAACCTTTTCTAACAGCTTTCCTTTGCCTAATTGCTTCTTGCTGTCTCTTCATCAAATCCTTATGAGGATCTGGAACTCGCAATTTAGGTCCCGTATATTTCCACAATTTGAGGTGTGGGTAACACGTTAGTTAAAAGGTGTAATCATGATTAGATGATGTTGTAAATTTGTTGAAGCGTGGTGTATTGTTACTTCAAAACAACGTTGGTTTTTTCATTTTAAATTTGGTATTGTTGGTTGAATATCGCCTGTCCATTCTTTGACTCTTTAAATATGAACTGTCAAACTTGTAGAAAAAAGAACTTATGAGACCCTATTTCCATTGTAAAATACTCTAGCCACAACCTAGGGATAGGCAAAAGACTAGATAATTACATTATGTAGCTTTAAAATATTTTAGCTAGACCAGCAAGCTCTACTAGTTAATGAAAAATACTTCTTAATTCAATGAAATACATATTGAATTTCATCTATAGATAATTACATTATGTAGCTGAAGGATTTCATGAAAAAGCTCAACATTTCATCTTTTTACAATACCATATACATTTATCATAACCCCAGTGCAGACCTGCAATACAATTTCAATATAGGCCAAAAGAACATGAAAAGTCAGATTAGGTATCATTCACATTAATATTACAAAGAGAAATATACAATTCCACTTGGAGAGCTTTAAATATGTGTTCTATGGCATACAGTTGCCAAACAAGCTCATTTACTACTTTATAGTATTATGTTGGGCGGATAAAGATGAATATCTTGTGAATCTGATTTATTAAGGTAAAAAAAATAATATAATTGATTAATTAATTAATTATGTTAGTAATTATTGACAATTCGAGACAAAAAATGAGAATCACATGCGGTGTTTATCGTGTAATTATATCCTCAAACAAAGATATTACATGTAATCAAACTGCCAAAGTTAGTACTGATTTTTGTAAGTAAAGTTATAAATTTGGTAACGAAGTCATAAATTTTGTCAAGAAAATAGCTAATTTTACATAGTGTTACTGTCACTTTAAGTCATTGTAACACTGTCCTTCATAAAGACTCATTGATCCATTTGTTAATCTGTAGGCTAATTTTTTATTGAAAAAAGTGAGGTTAAATTAGATGTCGCTCATTAATATGTGCTAAATTTTTTAACAAAAGTGAGGTTAAAGTGGAAAATGGAAATAATAAATATGATTTGTGCGTTTGGAAGGTTAATTTATGTATTAACAAGTATCCTAATTTATTAAATCTTCGTATCTAACATACGTCTAATTGATTTAAAAGGTTATTCGTGTAATAATGAAATACACAACGACCAAAAAATGAGATGGAACAGCATGTGGGTTTCTTTTCCTTTCTGTGGGAACTTGAAATCAATTTCTTGCTTTCAAATTTTTTATGATGCTTGCAAAGTTGATTTTAAAAAGTTAAAAACTATAATTTAAAGCATGTTGATCGAAGGATCTCGTACTCGTAATTCTTGACCTCAATGAATCTTTAATAAAATAGTTCAAATGGCTTTTTAGGATTTTTGTATACAATAAGCGTAAAGTAGACGTCATCTATTATTATTATAAGTTATTTCCTTCTATTTTTATGTAGAATTAAATGATTTGATATTGGTTGTTATTTGGGGCCATAAATGTAAATTATGAGAAAATTTTCAGCTAAGCACAAATAAATTCATCAAACAAAGAAAGAACATAAAAATGTAAAATTTGATTATGAATCTTGTGAGCCTAATCTATACTTCTCATGATTTATTAAGGAAGAATTGCACAAATAGTCTCTCACATATACAATAATCATTTGCAATCTCTCACATATAAAACAATGCATATTGGTCCTCTAAATATACAACAAAATATTAATTTGGTACTAAATTCAATTTTTACTCGCTATTTTCCTGAAAAAAATCACCCTTATATCACTTGTTTATAAACCAAGTTGTATAATAGATGCCTTTTTTTTCAAATGAAAATTTTTTATTTACATTTTATCCCTTAAACTTATTATGTGACCTGATTATTATCTTTTTAGGCAAAAAGAAGTCCAATCTGGGGTTGAGGACTAAATTGCTACATTTTAAAATTTCTTGGAACTAAAGGTTTTTATATGTAGAGTCCTAAAAGGTTAATCTGTGCATTTTCAATCAAGTTGAACATAAACAACAATCTCTGTATATTTGTAAAACTTCTCGTACATGATAAAATCATTTATATATTTCCCAAATTTTTTGACAATTTACTTTTAGCAAATTGCTGCCTTGACTCACTTCTATATATTATGGTCGGGTGATCTGGGGATCTTTAGATTGATTTTTTTGGCTTAAATTTTGATAGAATTATTTATAAAATTTAACCCCATTCAGATATACAAAAATATTTCTTGACACGAAATTTCTAAAAAAACCTAGACTCATGATAGAAATAATCGTAGTTGATTCTATTATGGTTAAAGAATGTCTAGATATCTCAGATTTCCTCCAATTACAAAGAAAAACAAGTCAACTTTTTTGTCCTTTAATTTTTGAGGCAACCAAGTCAACTAGACAGCCTAACCAAATTGCAAGGCTGACACAAGGCGGTGAAACTGCGGATGCAATGCCCATTGAATACAGGAAGACCAGACGGAATGGGACATAGAAACTAACCATAAAGAGAAAACATCAAAGCCAAGTCTACTATTGGCACTATTTATTTTGTCTGAATATCCTAATTGAATAATTATGTAGAGGACAGACAAACCCTTTTATACGTATCAAAAAATGTTTCGTCTAACTGTTTATGTTAAGTCGATAAAAGATGTTGACCATCAGGGAGTTAAATCAAACTTTTGTCTAATACAAACCATCCTCTTAAAATAGAGAGTTAACAATTTGTACACTTTATTTATATTAATACACCTATAAATTATAAAATTCCAAGTTTTCGTACTAAACAATAATGACAAACCCCTTTTATATGTATCAACAAATGTTTTGTCCATCAATGAGTTAAATTAAACTTTTGTTTGACACGAATTATCTTCTTAAAATAAGAGGTAACAATTTATATACTCTATTTGTATTAATACACCTATAAATTATAAAGTTCCAAGTTTTCGTACGAAACAATAAACCTAAATAATTAGAGTTTGCTGATTAAAAAAAAAAAAAGGTAAAATGTATGAATCAAGATGTATAAATATTAATCATTTTTTTTAAATTGAAATATAATAAGTTTGTTCCCGAATAAATTGTCTTCGAACATTTATCATATCTTCTGTAGGAACCATAACATTTGTCACAGCTTTTGTCATTAAAATATTGAACAATGCCACAGCAAAATACTTCATAAAAAATTATTACTATTTTATAACAAAATTTACCAAATATTTGACTAAACTTATTACTCGTTTTCATAATTAAGGTCGCACGAACATTTTCCTTAGTCATTATTCAGACAGTGGTCTACTTCACGTCTTTATATTGTGCTAATACTGCTTCATCCTCAATCTTGTTATTTATAGTGTCAAAAAAAAAAAAAAATGGCTGGAGCAAACACTGTCCCAAGTCCAAATATCAAGCACTTCAGCCATCCTCATGCATTAGAGCTGTCTAATTTCCAATGTCAACAAAGCCAAACAAATCCATCACTCCTTTGTTCCTGTTGCAAACTTACACCATCCGGTGAAACATATATTTGTAGGCCATGCAACTTCATTCTCCACTTAAACTGCTCCCAGTTTCCACAACTCATCACCCACAGCGCCCACGGCAACCACACCCTTACCCTACTCGCCACCTCCCACTACGTTAGCGGCGAATTCGGCTGCGACGCCTGTGGAAGCTCAGGAAATGGATTCAATTACCATTGCAGCGGCTGTCGTTATGATCTTCATCCTATATGTGCTTTTAAGCCCCTTAAATTCACCCACCAGTTCCATGCTTGCCCTCTTTCACTCACCTTCGAAGATCCTTATACTCCTAAAAACCTTTTTTCATGCAATATTTGCGGAAAGTCCATTGGATCCAATGAGTGGCGTTATAGATGCAGTAAGTGTGACTTCGATGTTCATTTGGGCTGCACCAACGCAAGCCTCGGTCGAGGCCTGGTTCAAGGTGGCCAATCTCCTGCGCCACAAAACCAGAATCCCTTCATTCCTGGTGGCAGTACAAGTAATATACCAAACCAGCCGGTAAGTTATCTGAATGTTATGGGTCAAGGAATTCTTCAAGGTGGTGCTCAAGTGGCTGGCCGCACGTTGGCGCATCATATACTTGGTGACAGTGGCACTAAAGGTAGAGATGATCGCTACGATGACAATCAAAAAACGGTTGAGCCGGCTGATAGTAAATGTGATGCAGATCATACAGGTGAATTCATTGGTGACAATCCCACTGAGGGAACCGTTGATCAGGGCGTTGGTAACTTGGATATTGGAGAACATATAGGGGGATTCATTCGTGACTTTTCTAGCTTTTGAGACTCGTACGATCCGCAGGAAGATCTTCTGCGGTTGCACGTTCAACCCCAGAGGGTTGTTTCGTGGCCTAGATATCCTACTAGTACGTCATTACAAGGGAGCTCAGAATAAATATGCTGTTAGGGTGTATAATATATGCAATTAATCTTCAAGTTATGTCGTTCGGGTGTATAACATATGTAATTAATCTTCATGTTCATAAGTGTATGTTGTTTGGGTGTATAATATATGCAATTAATCTTCATGTTCATTAATGTTTGGTTTTGGTTTTCAATTTATAATTCCACCTATTTATTTACAACCATAAGCCTAAAACTGTTCAGGTATTTGCGAAAAAAGAAAAGTTGCTTCTTCCCTGATCAAATATCAGGAAGGCCTAACACACTTGGAAACTGTACGATATGTGTGTTTTTTTTTTTGGCAAAGATTATATTATGTATAATGATGAAGTTGCATGGAGCTTGTACAAAGAGTAGGAGTCATACACTGTAACAACTTTGTTGCTATTTTACTTCTATCAACTACACATTTCTATGAGAACAAAAGATAATTTACAACATAAGGCTAGTCATCGAAAATCTTGTGAGAAAAACCCCACTCCATTACCAACTTCCAGTTTTGGTAGTTGAGTGGAACTTTTCTCCAAGAAATCACTGCTTCGCTAACTGAAGTTCGTATCTGCTGCACAACATTGCTGGGGGTTAAAATCTTCTTTTGGTGCAAACACTGATTACGAGCTCTCCATATGTAGTATACACTAGCTGAGAACATTAATCTTTTGAGCTTGTCGGAGAAAGAGTTAGTTTTGCAGTTGCTACTCATCCATCTTATCTCCTCAGACCAAGTAAGTTGTCCCCTAAAAAGAAAGCAGAATGACTGTATCTTTCTCCACACTGATGCTGCATAAGGACATTGGAAAAACAGATGTTGTGTGGTCTCCTCCAATTGCTTACAAAACTCACAATTTTTGTCTTCTAGATTGATCCCCCAAGATGCCATTCTAGCCTTTGTGGTCAATCTTTGCTTGCAGGCTAGACAAAGAATGAAAGAAAATCTGGGTACATTGCCTTTTCCCCAAACCAAAGTGTACCATCCTATGTGTGCCATATCGGCAAATTTCTCTGATTATTGCTTTTTTAAAGAAAAGTCTCCAATTTGGGGTCATTTTTTTTTCACCTTCCACATATATAGTCGCCGCACACCATGTGTGCGCAGACTACAAAAATTTTTCTTTTTTTATTTTTTGTGTCAGAGTTGTGTTAGTTTTTTTTTTTTTTTGGTCAAACGTCGCCGCACAAAGGGTGTGCGGCGACACAAATGCAGAATTTTTTTTTTTTAACTTTTGGGAGGAGCTGATTTGCAATTTGGCTAATTTTGTGAGAGTCACCGCACAGGAAGTGTGCGGTGACTCTCACAAACAATTAGCCCCCCAAATTTAAAAAATATATATATATTTTTATATTTGGGGGCTAAATTGCAATTTAATTATTTTTGTGAGAGTCACCGCACAAAGGGTGTGCGGTGACTCTCAAAAAAACAACCAAATTGCAATTTAGCCCCCAAATATAAAAAAAAAATTTAACATTTTGAGGTAAAAAAAATTTGATATACTAATTAATTGCATTGAATGATCATTACTAGCAACATTCTTTTCCTAATTAATTACTTGAATCTTTTTTTTTTTTTACCTTCAAAAGTTAAAAAAAAATTTACATTTGGGTGCTATATCTAATTGCGAATTTTTTTATCTCCAAATGTAAAAAAAAAAAAATTAACTCTTGGAGGTTAAAAAAAAATTTGTTCTCCTAATTATTGCATTGAATCACAATTTTTTTCTTAACCTCCAAAAGTGATTTTTTTTTTTTATACATTTGGAGACCTAAATGGCAATTAGGAAGTTTTTGTGAGAGTCACCGCACAGAGGCTGTGCGGTGACTCTCACAAAAACTTACTAATTAGAAACTAATCAGTTAATTGACAAATTATTGATTCGTGCGAGAAAGTGTTTTTCTAACCTTCTCTGACGTGGCCTAGGCTAGCTAGGCAATATTATCCCACAATAAACTAATAAAAAGGCCAGCTAAGCAAAAGCACATAGCAAACTTGGATTACTCTTCTTGATTTGAAGCAATGAATTTAATGAAGTCAACTTCTGTACTGCATAAATAGCCCGACATTCACGTGCATGCATACATCCTTGTATGTGAAGTATAGTGGGGGCATAATAGCAATTAAATTATTTTTGTGAGAGTCACCGCACAGAAGGTGTGCGGTGACTCTCACAAAAACTTTCTAATTGTCATTTAGGACCCCAAATGTAAAAAAAAAAAATTCACTTTGAAGAAAAAAATTGATTCAAGTAATTAATTAGGATAATAATGTTGCAATTAAGTATCATTCAATGCAATAATTAGGAGAACAAATTTTTTTTACCTCCAAGAGTTAAAATATATATATATATATATATATATATATTACATTTGGAGGTAAAAAATTCGTAATTAGATATAGCACCCAAATGTAAAATTTTTTTTAACCTCCAAGAGTTAATTTTTTTTTTTTAACATTTGGAGATAAAAAAATTCGCAATTAGATATAGCACCCAAATGTAAAAATTTTTTTAACTTTTGAAGGTAAAAAAAAAAAGATTCAAGTAATTAATTAGGAAAAGAATGTTGCTAGTAATGACCATTCAATGCAATTACTTAGTAGAACAAATTTTTTTACCTCAAAATGTTAATTTTTTTTTTATATTTGGGGGCTAAATTGTAATTTAGTTATTTTTTTGAGAGTCACCGCACACCATTTGTGCGGTGACTCTCACAAAAATAATTAAATTGCAACTTAGCCCCCAAATATAAAAAATATTTTTTTTTTAAATTTGGGGGGCTAATTGTTTGTGAGAGTCACCGCACACTCTCTGTGCGGTGATTCTCACGAAAATAAGCCAAATTGCAAATCAACCCCTCCCAAAAGTTAAAAAAAAAATTCTGCATTTGTGTCGCCGCACACCCTTTGTGCGGCGATGTTTGAAACAAAAAAAAAAAAAGAAAAAAAACTGACACAACTCTGACACAGAAAATAAAAAAAAAATTTCGCTAGTCCCCGCACACATGGTGTGCGGCGACTATATATGTGGAAGGTTAAAAAAAAAAGGACCCCAAATTGGAACTTTTTTTAAAAAAGCAATAATCAGAGAAATTTGCCGTGTTATATCTGAACGATCTGAAGCTTACAAAAAGTTTTATTATGGTCAAAAGTAAATATACCAAGTCAATCGATGATATTAGAAGACTAAATATATGGTATGAGGCTATTACTACATGTAAGTAATTTCACACTGATGGCATAAATTAAGGATACTTTTAGGGTGTGTTCTTTTCACAGAAATTGAAAATCATACAATTCTTGAAATGACAAAAATTTGAAAATTCACGAAAATGAAATTTTGGGATTCCTAAATTTTATTGCTCTCCGTTCAAATAAGACTTCGTATGGAATTTTCAAAAAAGAAATGGTAAGGGTGGTCAAAATCAATAGATAGCTAGTGACATGATTTCTAGATGAAACTACTTTTTGGTTAGATTTTGAATTCCATGAATTGAAGGATTTTGAAATCATGAAAATTTTAGGATCATTGAAGTTTTACTTAAAAGAACACTCAAATTTTAAGAAACCAAGAACTGAAACTTATGCTATGTAGCGTAAGGATTGATATAAAGAAAATTGGAACCAAAGGTTCAATCGGAATAAATTTTCTTGGTTTTCTTGTTGAGAGTGGCACGTTAAATTTTTTTCACTTTCAGTTAAAGTTTTTGGTTACTTTGGAGAGCTAAAATGAAATTAATCCAAAAATGTTGAAAAAGTGTGGATTATGCACAAGAATCACATGCGGTAGGACATCCAATCTTAATGTTCTAAGATGAGTTTCCACTGGCACATGACAGTTTTATGAGGTGAATTTGTGCGAAGTAGTCCCAACCAGGTAAAAAAAAAAATTAAATAATACTATGATAACCTAAAGGAAGAATATTTGCAAAATGTAGTGATTGATTTGCAATTAATATAAATATGTCAGTAATACTATATTATGGGTGTCGACTTAAGAGTTTCTCGTTGATTTAGAATTTTCTTTTTAAGTTTTGTAAGAGTCTTATATATGTTATAATTTTCTCTCATTTTGAACTACCTCTTGATGACAAGTATCAAAATAATCACAGGATTGACAAAGATTACAAAATTTTGGAATGAGAATTTTAGTGTAGTTATTATACATGCTTTCTAATATTCCACTAATATCAGAATCACAAGTCAAATCGCACAAGCACTTGCATCAACAGAACAAACAAACTCGAAATAACGCAGACGTAAAATAATTAATACCCGACGAACAAAACAAGGAATTAAAAAACCAAAAGCTTAAAAAGCATGAGAGATTAAAGAGAGGGGAGTCCCAACCTTCGTGCCCTGAGTTATGGAGACAAGAGTCTTGCCCACATTTCGGACCTCGAAAAAAGATGGTGCCTTTGTATCATACCAATCCTTCTGAGCAAATGGATCATCCCTGTTGTTACAAGGTGTACGTTTGCCACAAAGCACACACAAATAATGGCACTAACAAGCCACTTGCTAGTCAGCCAAGCACACAATCGCACACAAGCATGTATGCACAGAACACTTAGTTGAAAAGTAAAGCAGGAACATGCACAAGTACAACAAGTACAACCAAAATGGCCAACCTTGCATTCATCAGCAAACTCGTACAACAAAATTGTACAAGAAATTTTTACAAACAGTTGGTGTCTAGAACAATTCACTAAGGTTCTCCATCTATGCCTTAGTTTTTTGCCTAGCCATCTATTTATAAAATACAATGCGGCTGACAAGGCGCAAACCACTAGCCAATGTTGACCAATAGGTAACAAGTGACTAAGACAACCGCTGGTTGAGTTGGCATGGTAGTTACTAGATTTCGTGGAATTGCCAGCAACTGCCTCCAACCATCTGCCAAGGCTCAGCTCATCCACGCACAAATCCCAGCTCCGCGCTCATCATCGTCACTGGCTTAGCAATACTCGTATGCATCGTTTTCACCAAGCTGGAGCTTTGCGCTGCCTAGCAGCCTTCATTCGTCATTGCTCACCGAACGCCTAGCATGTTTGCACAGCATCATTCTTTCCGTTTCCCATTTTTCGTGCACCGTTCACCCCCAGCTCATAGCGAACGTGCATTCAAGTCTCAAGTCCACAAAAAACCCACAGCCAACGTACCGAAAAGGGACAGCTTACTCAGTCATAGTACATTCAGTCCCTGCATGTCCATCTTTCATTCATTGATGACCAGGAACATCGCATATAGGTAATTCACATCATAACTCTATAAGAACATCTCGTTCGTGCATGAGAACGGCCAAGTTTGATTGCCCAGCAACTCGGTTGGGTGCCCCAAGGCCAGCTGTCAAGGCACCACTGTAGCACTTGGCCAGCACTAGCCTTCCCCCCCTATAGTAGTCCTAGCAAAATAAATCGAAGTGACAAAAGTAGGCATTTTTTTTTTTTTTGAGGAAAAGGGAAAGCTCATGCAGCACCTTATCCTTTATTTTTTGGGCTGATTTCGCACATCACTGATGCTTACTAGATCACTGATGCTTACTAGATTACCCATGGAACCAACTCCTTTTGGCTCGTTTTGCAAATGTCCATTCTAGCGTCATACACTAGTTGCACGTGATCGGCCCCCGCAACTGTCCAACAACGTCGTGTGATTCCGCACATTGTCACTTGTTGAATGCTAGGTTGCGCCACTCGTTCAACCATGATCATGGGCATTCTCCTAAGTGTCTTTTGGTATGTTTAGAGCAACTTATACTTTCGGCTTTCATACTTGACCCGTGGCTGGGCCGAACGGCCACGGTCATTCATTGTCGTTCACTGACATCGGTCACGGGGCTAAAACCTATCCATCCATCCAACCAATCAACCCAATTTCACATAACAAAACTTACTATTATCGCATTATTTATTCCACTTATTATTCACACACAGATCATATGAAATTCCCACAAATTAATTATTATAACAGCTAAATAACCATCTTTCTCAACCAAAAAAAGTATATTAATAAAAGGCAAAATTATATAGCCATCCACGCAAATACCGAAAAAGAAAAAGTATATGAATTCTTATGCCTTCCTCTTGCCACCCTTGTTCCCTTTGGAAATTATCTTGTTCTTCCTGTAAAATTCATGTGTAAATTACATAAGTTTAATAACAACAAAAACAAAGACCATAGAACACCACTGTTATCAATATGATGGTGTTTGACAGAGTAAATAAGTGTGTGAGTGCGTTAGAGAGAAAAAGTACCCGACAGCCATGCTGGTAGCAAACGGTGGAGGAGAGGAGGAGGAAGGGAAGGGTTTAGGGCTTGTGGAAATTTGTAGGGGACAAGGGGAGCGCAAGTAATTATAATTTGACAAAAAAGGGCCCCAGTCTTAGTGTACCAAAAATAATAAAAAGAGAATTAAAAAAAAAGATGCTAATATGTGTTAGTACAAATTATATCATGTATTTTTTAAATTAAATATATGTTGTTTTAAAATTTAAAGTTTTGACAAAAAAAAAGATGTGAATAAATAGAAACTTGAAAAATAAAATAAAACTTAACATAGAAAAAAAAAAGATAGATTAATTGAGCTTTCGAGCCATTGAGCCCCATGACTATTGCATCCCATTAAATGTTGACTTAAAATTTTTGTTCACTTGTGCTCGAATTCAAATCTAAGTTTAAAATTTCAAATTGAGCTCGAAAGTATTAGGTTCAATTTTATTCTATTCATTTACCACTCTCTACCTTTGTAATATTCTCTTTTGTTGAATTAATGCTTGTGCTACTCATTTTTGTTCTTAACTTTTGTGAATCAAATTTCTTTAATTTTTATTCCAATATAAAGTAGAAGGTATATAATCATAACTCTTAGGAATAAATACTGTACTCACTACTCTCTAAATAAAAAATCTCTCAAGCACTTATCTTGGAGCTAAAAATTAAGGTATTTTTTAGAGTGACCATTGGTTTCGTAATGATGTAAATATGTAATATGAATATGTAATTATGAAATTCAAACTCTCAAACCTCAACAGGTTTTACAGAGTTTCTTAGCACATGAAATCACGGTTGGATAATAAAATGAAATATATTTTATATATTTGATGTATGTCGTGTACATTTTAATTAGAATAATGAAACGGTATAAGAAACAACAAAGCAGAAGAAATTCAAGTTCTGTTATTTAAGTCAATGAACTTAGTATGCATATGATCTGCTAGAGAATCAAAATGTAATCATAATACTAACATTTTTGTAAAATAAAAGAAAAGCTTTGCTGCATTTCAATAAAATGACTGAAACAAGAATATGTATTGGACCTTTGTTCAAGGAACCTCTGCTGAATACAGTATTCATGCATCCTGCAAATTTCTGTTGGTTGAATACTGGACACTCAAATACTTTAAAATCAAAACTTCTGCGGAAGCATCTTTCAGTAGTTGTAGTCCAGAATGCAAAACATGCCACGAAAACCATTGGTTACTTATTCGGCATTTTAAACTGAAGTATTGCAAAGAAGAATGAAACAAGTTCACCAACATTTACATGTCAGCCAAAACTGAAATTTTGCAAAAGAATTCTAGACATTTCTCCATCCAATCGGACATAGCCAGTGTTTTTACATGTACAATGGTAAACATTGTAATTGGGCTTAATTGGAAACCATGCTCTTAGTTTCCTGTACAAAACCATCTCCTGTCCAGTCTTTTTCAGATGCTAAACCTTTTCTAATAGCTTTCCTTTGCCTAATTGCTTCTTGTTGTCTCTTCATCAAATCCTTATGAGTTGTAAAAGGATCTGGACCTCACAATTTAGGTCCCTTCCATTTTCACAATGAGATGATGGTGTACCTTGGCTGAAGTGTGGTGTAACCATTTGCTATCTTAAAACTATGTTGGTTTTTTCATTTTAAATTTGGTCTTGTTAATTCAACTTCGTCCGTGCATTTTCTGACTCTTTAAATCTGAATTGTCAATTTATGAAAAATAGAACCTGTGAGGAGACCCCATTTCTGTTGTAAAATACACTAGCCACCAACTTGGGGGTAGGCACAGGACTAGACAATTACAGTATGTAGCATTAAAATATTTTAGCTAGACCAGCAAGCTCTACTAGCTAATGAAAAATACATCTTAGTTCAATAAAATACCTGCTGAATTCATTTATAGATAAAATGATGTGCTTTTTCATGAAATCCTTCAGCTTTAGAGCAAAGTTTCTTTACAATACCATATACATGCATCATAACCCCAGTGCAGACCTGCGATACAATTTCAATACAGGACACAAGAAGATAAAAAGTCAGATTAGGAATCGTTCACATTAATATTATAGAGAGAAACATACACAAGGTCTGAATTCCATTTGGAGAGCTTTAAATCTGTGTTCTATGGCATACAGCTGCCAAACAAGCTCATTTACTACTTTATAGTATTATGTTGGAGGGATAAAGATGAATATTGTAGAATCTTGAATTTCCAACCTCCACGTACTCATCCAGTAAATAAATGTAAGTTGCAAGAAAAGTTACATGCAAGGGGATTTAATCTCCAAGAACACTCCGATGATTAAGTTAGCAATTGTTTCTTAATAAAGAAGACAGAGAAGAAGGAAGTGTTCTTTAAAGATACTTTGAAAGAAAGAAAAATGGTCCCATAAATGGTGAAAGAGATGAGTATTTATAAGATAAGACAAATGGTTCTCCCAACAGTGATTGATTGTCAGTACATTAATTGAGATATAATAGCGGCCAAAAGTATATTTGGCTTCCCAAGGCTCACAGTCGAAGTGCCAGGTAGGACCGGGAGGCTGAAAAGTTTTCCCTGAAATAGAAATCAAATGAGTCAAAATGATGACATGGCTGAGCTGATGTGAAGCTCGATCAACTACATTCCCACACAAGCCCCCCTAGTTCGAAACGAATTAGGGAAACAAAAAAGGATTCAAACTAAGTGCTGTTGAAAAGAGTAACGTAAAAAAACATGCGTTTAAATTTAAAGTCTTGAATTTCAAATTCAAAGTAACATCTGAGGATGAGACACATGGAACGTCCTGATTGATAATGGTTAGAGGTAGTTAATGAGAGAGACGAAACATCATAACCAATCACGATTCCCAAACGACGGTTTACATACTCCAGGGTATAAATAGGGGTGGTCACAGCTCATTTGCTACTTTTTTCTCCTTTAGCTCCTAAAGTGTCGAAGAGATTTTTTGTATCCGAAGAGCTGAAGAGAAAGTGCCGACGACTCATTTGCCAAAAACCACCAGAATATATTCCAACAGTAAGTATGGTAATTATAAAAGATATTCATGCCGAGATAACCAAAGCAAGCGGAGTCAAAGCTAAAAGACCATAGGCTTCGGCTTAGAGCTTCGAGGCAACCACCAGCACTAACCCTTCTCGGGAAGACAACACAGAAACTACCGTGGTGGTGGATATAGAGGCATCAGATGGATCAAATTCAGGGAAAGAAAAAAGTCCAAGCACTAAAGAGGACTCTCAGATACAAACTCCGGAGTCTTCTGTTCATGCTCCAGATTCTCCTGTTTCTGAAGATGAAGAGACAGTTAGGCCGAATCATCCCCAAAATTTACCAACGGACTACTTCAAGAATGTTCCGAAGTACGTCTCCTTCTTGTCCATGTCCATAACTTGGCAAGTGAAGACGAAGTACGTCTTCAGGCATCACTACCGAACTTACTTCTCGGAAAGGAGTGACCGAACTCATGAACCACCTTCTAATGCGATGGCGGTTTATGTAGACCAGTTTGAGGCAGGGTTAAGAATTCCAACCACTCGGTTCTTCCGGGACAACTTGCGATATTGGGGGACAAGAGTTACCCAACTTGTCCCGAACGCTATCAGAACCATGGTCAGTTTCAAGTTGCTATGTAATTATTTGGGATTTTCGGCAAAAGTTGACCTCTTCTGGAGATTCTTCACCATCCAAAGACACGCTTCAGAAATGGGATGGTTTTACTTCACTTTTCGAAGTGAAGCTCCCCGGATAACCATCGATTACTCTTCGTCTATCAAAGATTAGAAGACAAGATTCTTTTTCGCCTCCGATGAGTATTTTCTGAAAGGTTTTTGGTGGAGAGGAGCAAACGTAGCTCTAGATTCTTCTTTGGGTACTATTCATGAGAAGGAATATCAACAGATTGTTGATGGCAACTTTTGTATAAGTTGTTGGAACTTTTCTGAGTTGGTCTTAGCATAGGAGGGTCTGAGTCGAGCCAGAGTCTACCAGGATGACTCCATTTACTCATCTTGGCTTAATAAACAAGGTAAAATTTTAACTTCACCTTCGTCGTAACGAATATTAACTAATATTTTTGTTTTTATTTCGCAGTGTCAAGTTTTACTAATCTTCAACTGGGATCAAGTACTTCGAAGAAAAAGAAGTGAGGAGTCGAAGACAAAGCCTAGCCATCCAAAAGGCGAAAAGCTTCATCTATCTTAGGTCCGAGTTCAATTCCCAATTCAATCCACCTAGTATGCCCCTTCCCCCAATAAGTGAACCCGAAGTGCAGGTTCTGCCAATGCCTACTCATATAGTGGATAGTTTCGGCCCAGGATTCGGCTAAGGGGTTGGAAGGGCTCCAAGGGGCCGAGGAGATTCAGGCCGCCATGGACAAAGCAAGCAGCTAAAAGTGCTCGAATCACAGAAAGAGTATGTCCTCAGCAAAGGTGAGGTTTTCCTACCTCACTGGAATTTAACTGTCGATGATAGCGCCGAGGAGGAAAAGGTGGCCAAGGAACTATTGTAAAAGGCCAACTTACCTAAAGACGTGAAGAGGGTACAATCCATGGATTTTAACCGGATATCGAACAGGATGGCAATCTCCTTGGCTGAGGTGAGTCTTTCAGTTATACCTTACAAGGTTTGTATTTTCCAATTATACTAGCGATAACAACTTTTCAGGCCCATACTCCGATGGCCGAGCTGTTCGCCAAGGCTCAGAAAGTCGAAAAACTGAGGGAAACAGAAATGGAGGAGTTGCGAAAACAATTAAGTGCATCCGAGGATGCGAGAATGGAGTTGCAATTAAGCTTCACCTCATTCGAAGAGGCTAGACTAGAGGCTATAAGGGTCCGGGATGAAGCCTTAATAGAATGTGAAGCCAGAGTGAAGTCTCTGGAAAGCGCTCGGGCTAAAGAATTTAAATGGCTTGCTGAACAAAAAGAACAAGACATAAAGGCAACCGAAGAAGAAGTGATCAAGGAGTTTCAAGAGTTTGAAGAGTACGCTGAAGCTATCCGAGTAGCTGAGGAGGAAGAGGAGAAAAAATTCAAGACTTCGAAGAGGTTCACCCGGGACTTGGTGTTGCTAAATCATCCATGCTTCTAGTTCGGGGTCACCAAGGCAATCCAGAATATGACACCCTTGATGCGAGATGATCATATTGAGATCATCGAAAAGAAGGTGGACAAGTTGGTGAACCTTCTCGCCAAAGGGTTCAGAAAAGGAGAAGACTTAGAGAAAATCAAAGAAGATTTTGAAGATAAAGAAATGGATGCACCTCCAGCTCCAAATCCTAGAAGTGTAATAATGAAATTCGCCGAAGAGGAGAAGCTCCCTATTGAGTAGGTTCCATCTTAACCCCAGGCCGAAGAGCCTAAAAAAGGAACAGCTAAATCTTCCCAAGCCGAAGCCTCAACGATCGAAGAACCCCCTTCGAATGTAAAAGAAGATGCAACTACTGTAGCCAATGCCGAAGAAGCTCCCCTGAAAATAGATTAGAATTTCATGTAATAGTTTTCTTAGAATAGGCTTTAGATGAGTGTTTCTAAGTATTGGTCGAGGAGCCGAATACATTGTTATGAGACATATATATATATATTCCTTTTCTTATTCGATCTTCAGCTTTTTTTACTTTGCCTTTTTTTCTTCTTTATTTTGTTTTTGTTACAGGGTTCTCCCCCCTCATAATGGTTCTGATAAAAATTGTAGCAAGAGTACAAATAAATAACAAAGTAATTGCGGCAAAGAATAAGGCAAAGCAAATGATCAACGTATTTTTATTTCATCAAACATGAAATATTTTAAGGCTCTCAACATGCCATGTCCAAGGTACAAGAGAACCATTTCGGTATGCTATTTTATAATAACTATTTTTGCCAGCCTCAACTATCCGATAAGGTCTTTCCATTTTGAGCTTAATTTTCTTAGAGGCTCAGCTTAGCTTACCAATTTTTTCTGAGAACTAGGTCACTTAGTTTGAAATACAAATCTTTGACTCTATTATTATAATACTGAGTTATTGTATTTCATAATGGGCCAATTTCAGCACAGTTAATATTCTATATTCTTCCAACAAGTCCAAATCCAATTGCCGAGCCTGTTCATTATTTTCTGCAGTGTAAGCTTCTGTTCAGAGACTTGAGACCAAGTGCTCGGTAGGTATAACTGCTTCAACTCTGTAAGTCAAAGAAAAAGGAGTTTCACTGGTGGATGTTCGAAGAGTAGTTCAGTAGGCCCACAATACATTGGGCAAATGATCTACCCAGCTAGATTTAGCTCGATGTAGCCGAGTATTCAGTCCTCAGAGAAGAGCACGATTAAATTTTCTGTCTGTTCGTTGGCCTGAGGATGACTAACCGAAGTAAAATGTTACAGAATATTTAAATCTCTACACCAACTTTAAAGAGATTTTCAGCAAACTGTCGGCCATTGTCAGAGATGATGACTCTAGGTAACCCAAACCTACACACTATATTTTTCCAAAAGAATTTTTGAACTGTATTCTCGAAAATAGTGATGAGTGGTTCAGCTTCAACCCATTTAGTGAAATAATCAACAGCCATGATAACAAACTAATAATTCCCAAGAGTGAGAGGAAAAGGTCCCAAGATGTTTGTTCCCCATTGTTCAAAAAGCCAGGGCGAGGAGATTGATACCATTTGGTGAGTAGGCTTGTGAACCTCAGCGGCATTAAACTGACAAGAAGGGCAAAGTTGCACCACATTCATGGAGTCTTTATGCATTGTAGGCCAAAAATATTTGAGAAGAAGAGTTTTTCGTGCCAAAACCCGAAGTCTTATATGAGCCTCACAAAGGCCTTCATGCACATCAAGGAGGATCTGATTACCCTCCTCAGGAGTGATGCATTTTAGCCAAGGCTCTGAGTAAGACTTTCTATAGAGTGTACTATCCCTTAGGGAATACCAAGGTGCGAGTCTTTGAACTCTTCGGGCTTGTTCCCCATTAGACAGTAAAAGGCCTCAGCCAAGAAAATCAACAATTAGACTCATCCAAGTCTTTGAGAATATCGACAACATTCACACTTAGTTCTGCATAACTGGGCTTGCCAATAATTTGACGAGGACGGACTTATTGAGTTTAGCAAAAGGAGTGGAAAGCTAGCTTAGATAAAGCATCGGCTCTTTGGTTAGAAGCGTGAGGGATTCTGGAAATAGCGAATGCTTCAAAATGTGCCATTAATTGTTTTACCTTCGCTAGGTATTTAAGCATGTTTTAGTTCTTTGGCCACATACTTCTCAAGAACTTGATTCACCACCAATTGAGAATCACTGTAGGACTTGAATCCGCTTGACTTTTAACCGAAGAGCAATGTTGAGTCCCGTGATGAGTGCTTCATACTCAACTTTATTGTTAGAGGCTGGAAAATCGAAAACGAAGGGAATAACAGCATTCTTGCCCTTCTAGACTTTGTAATAACAGCCCAAGCACCACTGCTATCTTTTCTCGAAGATCCAGTACCATATAGTGTCCAAGGTAGTTTCTCAGCTGATGTGTCAGCGTCTTCGAATACCAACCCTAGAGTTGCTTCAGCAATAAAATCTGCCAAACTTTGTGACTTAAGAGATATTCGAGATTCATAAGAAATGTCATATTTTCTGAGCTCAATAGCCCATTTCATCAATATGCTCGAGGCTTCGGGCTTAGTCAGGATTTGCCGAAGTGGCTAATCTGTCCGAACACAAATGTGGTGAGCCAGGAAGTAAAGCTTTAACCGCCGAGTTGTATGAATCAAACAGACTATCAATTTCTCGACCGAAGTGTATCTTGTCTCCGGCGCGTTCATAGCTCGACTCACAGAGTAGATAGGATATTGAACTCCCAAATTTTCTTTTACCAACACAGTACTGATGGCCTCGGGAGCTATAGCAAGATACAAAAACAAAGTTTCTCCGATAATCGAAAAGACCAAAGTGGGTAAAGACTTCAAGTGTTCCTTCAATTAATCAAAAGCAGATTGGCATTCCGAAGTCCATTCAAATATATCAACATTTTTTAAAGTTTTAAAGAAAGACAGACTATGTTGGGCAGACTTAGAAAGGAATATATTCAAAACGGCAAGCCAACTGGGTAAGCTTCTGAATGTCTTTTACCAAAGTTGGCAGGGCCATATCTTGGATTGCCTTAACCTTGTCCAGGTTTGGGTCTATACTCCCTCACAGCAAAAATATATTTTTCAGGATTAAGCATCATTCAGGCATCCTTCAGAACTTGGAACACTTCTCTTAAATTACCAATAAACACCTCGACAGTTCAGCTCTTGATAAGTAGATCATCAACATAAACTTTCATTATTTTGCCAATCTGTTTATGAAAAATCTTATCAACCAAATGTTGATAATTGACCTCAGTATTCTTAAGCCCAAATGACATGATAGTATAACAATAGATTTCACGATCGGTAATAAAGGCAATTTTTTCTTGATCTTTTTTTGTCATCCCAATCTGGTGATAACCTTTGAATGCGTCTAAGAAGCAAAACGTATCATTGCCAGTGGTCGAATCAACTAAAGAGTCAATTCGAAATAATGAATAACAATCTCTTGGGCAAACTTTATTTAGATCCGTGTAATTGACACACATTTGCCAACCTCCATTGACTTTTTTGACCATGACTGCGTTAGCCAACTAAGTAGAATACTATTCTTCCCAGATCATATTTGCAGCCAACAATTTGTTTACCTCTTTGGCAATAGCTTGACTACGCTCCGGGCCGAAATGCTTTTTTTTTCTGCTGAACTAGTTTAACTCGTGGATCTACATTTAACTTATATATCATCAATTCAGGTGAGATTCCAACAATGTCACCAGCCGTCCAGGCAAATATTCCTTTAAATTCTCTTAACAAAACTGTTAAGGCGTCTTAGGTCATGGCAGAAAGACCTTGGCCTATCTTAACAGTGTGCTCCGAGTTCTCTTCATCTATAATCATCTCTTTCATCTTGTCACCAGTCTCAAGTTGAGGTGATTGCTCAGATGGGGGTGTTTCCAAAATATCAAGGATTAATACTGAACTTCCACAAGATTTATTGACTTCTAATTTTGTCTTTTTAATATTTTTAAGGGGATCCATCGAAGAGGCTAGTCCTGCTGAAGAGGTTGCTTGTAACGTAGCAGTGTAACACTCTCTTGCCGTTCGGACATCACAAAAAACTTCAGCTACCCCTCTAGGAGTTTCAAATTTCATGCTCAAATGATACGTAGAGAAAATAGCCCAAAAAACGTTGAGGGTCAGGTATCCGAGCAGCATATTATAAGGGGTATTAGCCTTAACCACAAGAAAATTAACTAGAAAAGTTCTGAATCGGAGATATTTTCTAATAGTGGTAGAAAAAGTGATCACCCCTGTCCGAACCCCACTGGTAGGCTTCAGGGGTCAAGTTGTTATCAGCCATTTCGGCAAATTCTGACTAAGCCCGAGGCCTCGGGCTGATTGATGAAATGGGCTATTGAACTCAGAGAATATGACATTTTCTATGAACCCCGAAAATCCCTTAAGGCACAAAGTTTGAAAAATTTCATTGTTGAAGCAACTCCAAGGTTGGTATTCGAAGACGCTAACACATCAACTGAGAAACTATCTTGGGCACTATATGTGGACGGATCTTCGAGAAAAAATAGTAGTGGTGTTGGGCTATTATTACAAAGTCCAGAAGGGCAAGAATGTTGTTATTCCCTTTGTTTTGATTTCTCAGCCTTTAATAATGAAGTTGAGTATGAAGCACTTATCGCGGGACTCAACATTGCTCTTCGGTTAAAAGTCAAGCGAATTCAAGTTTACAGTGATTCTTAATTGGTGGTGAATCAGATTATCTTTCAAGCCTATTTGCTCAAAAGTTCTATAATACATAATATTTGCAAAGCTTTCGGTGTCAATGCAGACTTTCTTCACAAAATAATTATTGGTAACCATCTCGGTCACTAGTGCTTCAGTGCTACCCGAAGCAGCAGGTACCGGGTCATTTGGCTCATAAGAAAGTGTTTCTGACAGACGAGGACTTAATTCGGAAGACCCCGAAGAGAATTGTTGGTAAATTCTCCTTTTGGAGTTTTGGCTATCCCCTTGTTAGGAGCTCCTAAAATGGTATTAATGACTCCAGCTATTCCAGCACTTGGATCTGGGGATCTGTCCGTACCATTTTTAGCTCATTATAGTGAGGATGATCTTGTGGGTCCCGTTGATCTCCTCACCGAGGTCCACGGCGATCATCTTAGCGATCTTCCTGACAATACTCTCTTCGTCTTTAGATATTATCTTCGACAAAATGTCTCAAATATCCTTGTTGTATCATGTTTTTTATCTCTTTTTTCAGATCGTAACAGTTTTCGATCTCATAACCCACATCCTTGTGGTAAGCACAATAAAGATTAGAATTCCTTCTCCCCTTCTTACCTACCATCTTGGGCAGCTGTCTACCCAAATTCTACTGTTTCATTACAACCAACACTTCCGTCCTACTAGTATTAAGAGGAGTCAACGGCATGTTCGAGATAAATTTTTCTTTGTTTATCCTGTCCAACACGCTACGCTTGTCCTTACCTCCTCGGCTCGAGGAAGTATTAACATTGTCATCACGAGTCTTATCTCCTCGACCTTTTTTATCAGATTTGGGTAACTGTAATTCACGTTTCATCCTATTAGCTTCCTCACCTTGTATTGCCCAACTTACCCCCCCAAAGCTCATCCAGGGTCTTAGGGTATTTTTCATGTAATTAGGTGGTAAACCTTCTCAGCAGTATCCCATGAATGAAGGCAGCAATGGTTACCTGTTCATCTGGATCAGGAACTTGAAGTGATTCGTCAGTAAAACAAGTCAAATAGTCTCGAAATGGCTCGCTAGCAACTTGCCGAAGATGCATTAAGGAATCTAACTTTTTACTTAGTGGCTTGAAAGAAACAAAGCGAGCCACGAATTTGCTAGTCAACTCATCCAAATTCTGAATGCTATTCCGGGGAGTTGTCGAACTATTTTCTGGCATTCCCCGTGAGATAACCAGGAAAGGCTTTGCCTATCATAGCATCACAAGCCTGATATAACATAAAGGTCGAAGTGAAAGCATGAACGTGGTTCTCGGGGTCACCATGGCTATCATAGAAGGAGATATTTGGCAGCTTAAAATTAATTGAGGAAGGATCATCATTAACTTCTGCGAAGAACGGAGAAATCCAACTGCCCCCGGAAGAAGGGATAACAGGCTTGATATTTCCACCTTGATTTTTTAGTACATTATTTCCTCAGTGAAGGTTGATCAGTTCGTTCAGTGTGAGATCTCTTGGATTGCCTTCAATAAGATTCATCCATATCATAGGGGGACCCTGACCAACATGACGAGGACTCAAAAGGTCTCTTATCTTGCTGCTTGAAAAACTTACCCAACTGATCAAAAATATCGGGATTCTCCTTTACAAACTCAGCTATTTTAGCCATGGCTTCTTCGTCCAAAAGTGACTTTTCTCTTTGTTGCTCCAGAGGTTCCTGAGAATTTTGTTGAACCTCGGGTTGAGTAGTAGAGTTTGGCTCCCTATGGGAAGACGAAATTGGCTGCTCTCAGATGGTGAGATTGCCTTTCTTAGTTGGAGGCTTAAGTGGAATGATCAGAAGAGACTGATATCAGAGATCAAAAAGTAAAACTCTAGTGACAAAAAAAAGACAGAAAGACGAAAAAGTCATTCCCACAAACAGCGCCAATTGTAGAATCTTGAATTTTCAACCTCCACGTGCTTTTCCTATGAGTAAGTGTAAGCTGTAAGAAAAGTTACATGCAAGGGGATTTAATCCCCAAGAACACTCCAATGCTTAAGTTAGTAATTAATTCTCAATAAAAAAGATAGAAAAGAAGGAAGTGTTCTTAAAAGATGCTTTGAAAGGAAGGAAAAAAGTCCCTATAAATGGGGAGAGAGATGAGTATTTATAGGACAAGACAAACTATTCTCTCAACAGTGATTGATTGTCAGTGCATCAATTGAAACATAATAGCAGCCGAAAGTATATTTGGCTTCCCAAGGCTCACAGCCGAAGTGCCAGGTAGGACCTGGGAGGCTGAAGAGTTTTTCCTGAAATAGAAGTCAAATGAGTCAAAATGATGACATGGCCGAGCTGATGTGGAGCTCGGTCAACTACGTTCCCACAAATATCTTGTGAATCTGATTTATTAAGGTAAAAAATACTATAATTGATTAATTAATTAATTAAATTTGTAATTATTGACAATTCGAGACAAAAAATGAGAATTAGTGTTTATCGTGTAATTATATCCTCAAACAAAGAAATTACATGTTACTAAACTGCCAAAATTACATGTTACTCTCGCTTTAAGTCATTGTAACGCTGTCCTTCATAAAGACTCATTAATCCATGTGTTAATCTATGAGTTAATTTTTTATTTTAAAAAAGCGAGGTTAAATTAGGTGTAGCTCATTAATATGTGCTAGAATTTTTAATTACGGTGAGGTTAAAGTAGAAAAAGTACAAAAAACAAGAGAAACAATAAATATGATTTGTGCGTTTAAAAGGTTAATTCATGTATTAGCCCCTAATTTTGATTAGATCTTCATATCGAACATGTGTCTAATTGATTTATAAAGTACTTCTACGTGTAATAATGAAATAGGGAACGACAAAATATGAGATGGAACAGCATGTG
The DNA here is from genome assembly GCA_024721245.1 of Mitragyna speciosa. Classification (NCBI taxonomy): domain Eukaryota; kingdom Viridiplantae; phylum Streptophyta; class Magnoliopsida; order Gentianales; family Rubiaceae; genus Mitragyna; species Mitragyna speciosa. The sequence goes on from CM045573.1 coordinate 13,864,545, forward strand.
GGTTTCTTTTCGTTTCTGTGGGAACTTTTTTTTTTGATAAAAATATAATATCATCAACATTAATATGTCAGAATTACAAACGGTTTAAAGACATAGTATGATTATGAGCTTGCTATGTAATAGATGTAGACACTTTTATAATAGTACAATATTTAAAATAAGATAGAGCTACTAAAATATCCTTAAATATGGTATCCATAACATAAGGAGTTAACTTAGGATTGATTAAACACTGAATGAGGTGCAAACAATCTGTTTGCAATGTGATGAATTGAAAGCCGTGATTAAGTGCAGTTAATACCGAATGAAGACAGGCTGTAGCTTCAGCATGAAATGGAGATTTGCTTGAATCTTAAGAGCTTTACTGATGACTTGTTGCCCATCCTAATTTGTACCAGTAATTCCCACTGCAGCCTTTCCAGAAGATGCATTTTATGATCCATCAAAAACGAAATGAACAATCCCGAAAAGCTGATTGTCATATTGTCATTGGATAATTGAACAGAACATTGATATATCAAATCATAAGAGTATGACTGAGTGGAATTGATTTTCTTTTGGCTTGTAGCAATTGCTTTGTTTTATCGCATGATATTGATAACTCGAGAGAAGGTAATATTTGTTTGCTTAACAACAATAGTCGGACTAAAGTCAACCAAATCCCAGAATGATGATAGACTGGATAAGAATATTAGAATCGTGAATATCTTCAAACCATTTTTCAGCCCAATTATACAAAAATCTTTTTTGCCCAACATTAAAATTAAGTCCCAATTGTGAGTGTCTCCAGGTAACTTCAGAAAGAGGGCAAGCATTCAAAGAATAAGTGTTCAATCGTTTCATCTTCTAAGCCACAGCAAAGACAAATGGGTGATTGAACAATACTTCTTTTAAATAAAGAACATCTTGTGGACAAATATTGTGCAATAATTAGGAGAAGAAGAAGAGTTGAAACTTTGATGGCATGTTTAACAACCATAATCTTTTAAATAATGCAATGGGTTGAGTAGGAAGAACTTGCTTACTTGTCATTGGTCTTTGGATAGATTGAAGCTTCACAGCAAGAGAGTTGTAAACAAGCTGAATCGAGTATTCTTGGTTCGAGCTCGTACTTGTTTAATAAATGAGTCGAGCCGAGTCGAGCTCGTTTATTAAACGAACAAAAATTAGTGATCGAATGCGGCTCATTTAGCTATACGAACGAGTTAAACTTGAATTTTTACGAGTCGAGTTGAGATTTGTTCGTAAACAACTCGGTTCAAATAAGTGTAAAAGTGTTATTCGAGCCGAGTATTTCATGCTTGAACTTTTGTTCGTTTATTAAACGAACGAGCTATTAAATGAGTCAAAATTTGTATTCGAACTCATCTCGTTTAGCTTCACGAATGAGCCGAATTCGAACTTTCATAAGTTGAGTCGAGCCATATTCACGAATAGCTCAATTCGTTTACAACCTTAGCAAGAGTATAAGCCGTTTTTTGTGGGAACTTAGAGTCAAATTCTTGCTCTCAATTATTTTTGTGATGCTTGCAAAGTTGAATTTAAAAAGTTGAAAACTACAATTTAAAAGCAGCTCGATGAATGATGTGATACTCATAATTTTGTACCTCAATGAATCTTTAATAAAATAGTTCAAATGGCCTTTTAGGATTTTTGTATACGATAAGCGTAAAATAGATGGCATACTCATAATTTTGGACCTCAATGAATCTTTCATAAAATAGTTCAAATGGCTCTCAATTTTTCCTTTTCACCTTTATTTTTCTGCACTAAATTCATTATTATTTCATCTTCAATTCTAGGAGTATTTGTTTACCTTTTCTTTAATAAATTCTTAATTGTAAATTGGTTACAAGTTCAATCAAATTCTTTCTTGATTAAGCCACACCAAATTTGTAATTATTTTGCCTTAAATTGATGGAGCCTTTGCTTTGTTTTCTCTCATTTTCCGCACTAAATTCATGATTATCTTTAATTTGGTGGAGTATTTGTTTTCATTTTCTTTGATAAATTTGTAACTATTTTGCCATAAATTAATTACAAGTTCAGTCACCTTCTTTGTTAATTTTAGCATTCTATAAACAAGGGTATATGATGTCACCATCCTCCCTCCTTAATTTGCAGTAGGACTGCAAGCGAACCGAGCTGCTCGTGAGCAACTCAGTCCACTACTCTACTGGAGTTCGCATTGACCGAGCTCGAGTCGAGCTCGAGCAGCTCGTGTAATTAACGAGCTCGAATTTGAGCATTTAAAAGTAAATTCGAGCTGCTCGAAAAAAAAAATATAAATATATATTAAATTTGAAAAAATATATATAAATATATATTAAATATTTATATATGAAATTACTAACTTACCCATACTTCTCTACAAAATTACAACTTTAATATCTATGGAATTTAGACAATGGCGTTAATTCTGGGAATTGAAATTACTTCAAATTTTATGCTAAACTAAATAAAAAAACTTAATAAAAAATTGAGAAACTAGAATAGAAAACAAAACAAAAGAAGAACAAACAGCCCTAATTTTAAACATTTGAGTTTTCATTCTTCTTCAACCAGCCCCTTTTCTAGCCGCCCTCCCTCTCTTCCAGCTGCTGCCTGCTTCAAGCCATCACTGCGTCACACCAGGTTGCCATCGCCGCTTCCTTTCGAGTTGCTATCACTACCGTGTACAAGCTACTATAGGTAAGTCCCATTTCCTTAAATGGTCATATCTCAAAATGGCTAGACACAGATGGTATGAGTTGTTCATTTTTTCTAAACGCAGACAAGAAAGAAAATGACATTCAGTTGATTCTCCATGTGCCTACTTCTTTGATACTTTCATGGTTTAAACCGTTGTATTTATGGGCTTTATTTCTTTGGGGCTTCCAGACATGATTTAACATTCCAGTTGATCTACTTCATCTTATCTGTTTGTTTTAGGTGAAAATTTCAGTGAAAATTTCATTTCCAAACCAAATTATTAATCAATTAAAATTTTCACAACCCCTTTTCTTTCCTTTTCTGATTTCTGTCAAATTTCATATGGTGATTCATGATATAGTTCTAGTGTCTTTTAAGATGTAGACCAGTGATCCTTAGCTTCCGGACGAGAAAACATTTGTTCAAGTCTGGAATGAAGATTACATAATCATTCAAATTGAAATCGATGAATTCCATTTATCATTTTTTTTATTACGACTTTCGGATGTATAAAGATGCTGGTGTCGAAGCATGTCCCCTGAAATATTAATTTCTCATAATCTTTGACAAATGCAATAACCATTAAATCTGGCCCTCCTATTAAATTGCGGAAAATAATGTTTTCATTAAATCTGGCCCTCCTATTATTGTGGTTAATAGGATTGCTTCCTTTCAAATGATTCACAATAATTATTGAAATCTGCTACTTGCATCCATTATTCATTAACAATTTGAGAGAATTTCTAATATTATCCCATGGTTTTCCATTTCCAATGGAATTGGGCAGCCATAAAGGACAGATATAATGAAATCTTTACAGTTCATCAAAACTCTAATCTGTAGCACCTAGTCATGTCTCTAAATTTCATTAATCTGAACACTATTTGATTTGGAGGCAACCCAAATCCTACCTGACCTTCCATTAGCCTCTATTACATTCATCTTATCAAACTGGAGTTTAATAAAAATTTGAGAATTACCAGCACTAACTAGGCACTTTTGGTTCCAAAATAATCATAATCACAAGATGATAGCCACAGATTAAGTCCTTTAGCACTCTCCTAAAGTCATCATTTCCAACTCCATGACAATTCTAGGCAAATATTTCCATAGAGAACAATAATAAAATTTAATGGATATTAATGCTACATTCCAACTGCATACACATTTCTTCACCTAGTTCTTTTGCTAATTGTTGCTCAAGACAATGGATATTAATATTACATTCATCTCCGTTGGTATGGAGAAACTTACAACATAATTTTGTGTTCTTGAGAGCTGCATTAAAATCGATCTTCTTGCATTTATTTGATTAGGTTTTTGTCAGTTTGTTCATTCTTGGTTGAATTCATTCTACTGCATTTCTTGGCCCTAATGGTTGCGTCCAAATTTACTTTTAGTGAAGTTTTCTATGTAATTAATGACTCGCTAGTAGTATAATGTGTCATTGGTTGGATAGAAAAATAGATTGGATGTGGCTGCTGTTTAAATTCAATTCAACTTGAACGGTTGTGCACCAATGAGTGAACCTTTTTCTTTGTCATTGATCTATTAGATGCACTATGCTTAATAGTTTTTGGTGCTTGTTTAAGTGACGCAATAGAGCGCCAAATTGGATTTAGAGAATTACTTTAGCACAACTATATAAGATATTACTTTTACTTGGTTGAAAAATATTCTTGAAATTTATGCTTTGGCACTAATGACCAACCATTTACCAAATTATAGCTGCATTATTTGGGATTTTTTTGTTTTAGTTTCTCATGGCTTGAGTTTATAAATCTTCAAAGTTTATTAATTTTCAACCTTTTGTTTTATTTGATAGACAAGATGAGCCCTCCGGAAGTTTCTTCAAATCCAATTATGTCGACAGAAGGCTCATCTAGTCCAATAGTCAAATGTGGTCCTGTTTGTGGAAGTGTCGAGAATGAGGCTGATCATATACAAAATACAACTGAGGAAAATATTAAGACTAGAATACTAACTAGTGGTGAAGTACCTGAGCCATCTAATACGCATAATGAAGCTGAAGAACTAGTAGCTGAGTTTCGTGTGAAAAAAAGAGCAAAAAAATCAGATGTTTGGACAGATTTTGAAACAGTTGAAGACGGTAAGAAGGTTCAATGCAAGCATTGTAAATCTAAATTAACAAAGAGCACTTCTGGGACCACTACAAGTATGAAACGACACCAAGATACTTGTATGATGAGGAAGAGAACAGCTGGAAAAGCAAAAACAGTTAAATTTTCTTCCTGCTGATGCTAGCGTACATTCCTTTAACTCCTTTACATTCGGGAAAGTTTGACTATGGAGAAAATGAGGGAAGCAGCAGCACATTGGGTACTAATGCATGAACATCCATTTAGTATTTTGGAGGAGGACGGTTTCAACTACATGCAAAAGGTTGGGATGCCCGAATGGCAAAAAATTTCACGCACCACAATGCAAAGCTGATTGTGTTTCGGTTTATGAGATAGAGAAAAAAAATTGAAGAATCTCTTGAAGAATGTCAACAAAATATGTTTGACAACTGATTTGTGGAAATCCAAGAATCAGAAGATTGAATATATGGTCATCACAGGGCACTTGGGTTGATTCTTCTTGGAAGTTACAAAAGAGAGTTTTAAGCTTTGTGCACGTTCCACCACCTCGACGCGGTATTGAAATTTCGGATGCCTATATTCAAGTGTCTTAAAAGAATGGGGTATTGAGAACAAGATTTTCACAATCTCAGTAGACAATGCTTCAAATAATGATGTGGCTATTAGATTGTTGAAGGAAACATTTTCTCAGAGTAAGAGCTTGGTGTGTGATGGAAAATTATTTCATGTTCGATGTTGTGCACATATCTTGAATCTTATGGTTCAAGATGGTCTTAGCTGAAATAATTGACATCACAGAGAATATAAGAGAAAGTGTGGAGTTTGTGAATCGTTCAGATGCAAGAATGCTGTTGTTTGCCCAAATTGTTCAACAAATGCAATTGCCGGGAAGAAAGTTGATTCATGATTGCAGGACAAGGTGGAACTCGACATTTGAAATGTTAAGTTGCGTAAGTCAAGTTCAAAGGAAGTATTCCACAATTTCAAGATCGAGAGCCACATTATGACTGTTGTCCATCAGCAGAGGATTGGGCAAAAGTGGAGAAAAGTTTGCTCAATTTTAGAGATATTTTGGGCAGCCACAAAAGTCATTTCGGGTAGTGATTATCCTACATCTAATTTATTCCTACAAGAAGTTAGAAGAATAAAGTTAGTATTGGATAGCAGGGAAAATGATGTAGACGACTTCATAAGAGCAATGGTTAGGAAAACGAAGTTAAAATTCGATAAATATTGGGGTGAGTGTAATTTGATAATGGCTGTGGCAGCCATTTTAGATCCAAGGCAAAAAATGAAGGCTATGGAGTTTTGTTTTTCTAGACTTTTTCCATCTCATGAAGCCCAAGACAAAATTTTAGCAGTTAAAAAAACTATTTTTGACTTATATGATGAATATGTGGCTGCATTTGAGAATAGGAATTTTGGTAAAGGAAAGAGTTCTCAATCTCAAGGTGGTGATTCACATTCTAATGCTGAAATTAGTCATTCTACTTCTAGTTGGGTTGATTTTGATGACTATATAAGAGAAGTAGAGACTAGTGAGCCTCAAAAATCAGAACTTGTTGACTATTTGGACAAGGCTCACCAAAAAAATTCACCAAATGCAGATCCATTGCAATTTGATTGTTTGGGCTGGTGGAAAATGAACAAGTTGACATATCCCATATTATCGAGAATGTCTTGTGACATCTTAGCCATTCCTGTTAGTACAGTTGCTTCTGAGGCTACGTTTAGTGCTAGAACGCAAGTGATTGATGCGTATAGGGCTTCATTATCTCCTGAAACAGTTCAGGTATTGATGTGTGGGGGAGATTGGTGCCGTAACCTTCACGGAGTAAAAAAGAAGATGAAGGTAAGTTTATCTTTGATTAAATTAAAGTTGCTAATGAAATACGTTTCTTATTAATTTAGCATGTTTTTTGGTGCAGAATGTAAAAACTGCCAAGGATATTCCACTTCCTATTCCATGAGTTATTTAGTTAGAGAATTTGAGAAAGGTATGTTTGTAGATATAAAATAACTTTATTCACTTTCTTTCTTTATTTCTTTTTTTTTTTGGTTTATTGTTTTTTATGGTATACTTGTTCTTGTTCTTTGTTGTTGAACAATTTTTCTATTTTTGACAGGTTTGTTGAACTATTTTGATGATTACTCGATGAAATTGGATGGATTCACGAAATTGTCATGACTTCTTTTAGTGGTCTTGAGAATATCATACTTCTTATTATTGCTTTTGTGTAACTTTGGTGTTGAGATCTAGACAATTTGAGATTGTATTTGGTGACTTTTGATTTATGTTGGAGCTTTTATTTGGTATTCGGTTTTAATGGATTGTGACATGATGTAGTAAGTTATGCAGTGATGGATTGTAGTACTAAGATTATTTTTATATATTTGGTTATATGGTTGATTATGTCTTGATAGGTTTTCATTATCTTAAGTGAATATGTTTGTGCTAAAATTCAATTTTAGTACTTTATTTATTAAAAAATTGTGAAAATTTTGTTCTAGGTTATGAATCATATTTATACAGGTTCCAAATTTGTTGTTGGATTATTAGAAGTGAAAATTATAGTAATTTGGCTATTTATACAGGTTTTTGTGCATAGGTTTTTAGTATTTTTGCCAAAAAAAAATATATGAATTAAACAGGTTATTCAAGTTCAAGCTCGAGCTCGAGCTCGAGCTTGAGCCTGAAATCGAGCTCGATGACATTTTCATGAGCGATCTCGAGTCGAGCTCGAACTCTTTGTAAAATTAATGAGCCGAGCTCGAGCTTCGAATTATAAACTCGATCGAGCTCGAGCTCGAACGCGAGCAGTAATAACATTAACAAGCTCGAATTCGAGCATAGTGGTGTTTGAGCTCGACTCGGTTCGATTACACCCCTAATTTGCAATACTAAATAAGTTGAAAAGAAATTCAAAATCTGGTGTCCTAAGCACACGTGGTCGAGACTGCCATTGAACATTGGACAGTGACTGCCTCTGAAGTCATGCTGCATGATGTCAGGGAGAAATAAGTTTCAATGACTGTAGAGTAAACTGCACGCCATGTATTGCCTTTCTATCTTCTATGATAAGTTTTTTAGGTTTTTTTTTTAAGGTGATGATTGAAATACTCCAATTAAACTAATTTATTCATGAAATTATAACATTTCAAGTTGTCATACACAACTAATAAGCGTAAATAATCAGAAATTTTTAATCTGAAAAATAGAAAAAGTGTATAAATTAAAAAGTAGAATATATGAATAATTTTTCCATCTTTATTAGCCTAGCCAACTTGGCCACTAAATGTGCATCCTCCCAACTAACTCTCCGGTGCACTTGAGACTGTGGGACAATGTATTGAGAAAATAAATAAATAAATGATGTTGATTTGGGCATTATCTGGGGCCGTAAATGAAAGTTATGAGAAAATTTTCAATTAAACACAAATAATTTTATCAAACAAAGAAAGAAATTAAAATGTAAAATTTGATTATGAATCTTTTGAGCCTAATACTGCTTATAATTTTATTAAGGGAGAATTGCACAAATAGTGTCTCACATATACAATAAACTTTTTTAGTCTCTCACATATGAAACAATGCATATTGGTCCTTTAAATATAAAAATATATCAATTTGGTATTAAATTCAATTTTTACTCGCTATTATGTGACCTGATTATGATCTTTTTGGGCACAAAGAAGTCCGATGTGGGATTGAGGACTAAGTTGCTACATTTGAAAATTTTTGGGAACTAATATACAGATTTTTATATGTAAAGGCCAAAAGGTTAATCTATAAATGTAAGGGATTATTGTGCAATTTTTCCTTTTATTGAAAAATTGAGATGTTCAAATCCTAGTGGATAAAATTGGTACATTTTCAATCAAGTTGTACATGAACAACAATCTCTATACATTTCTAAAAAATTCTCATACATTGTGCTTAAGAAAATCCAAAAACATAGAATTTACTTTTAGCAAATTGTGGTTCCTTGAATCACTTCTATTATGGTTAGGTGATCTAGGATCTTTAGGGCTTGTTCTCAATAAATTCTGATTTTTATAAAAACTCATTTTAAAAAAGTTGAAAATTAGTTGCTCCTGATTTTCAACTTAAACAAATAAAAATAATAATAAAAAGGTAGTTGAGAATATCACAAAATAAAATTTTTCAAAAATCAGAAGCTAAAATCAAATAAAAAAACTATTAAGAATAGGCCCTTAGATTGATTTTTTTGGCTTAAAATTTTTGACAGAATTATATATACAATTTAACCCTATTCAGATATGGAAAAGTATTTCTTGACACAATTCCTAAAAAACCTGGACTCATAATAGACAGACAGTGGGAATGGTAGTTTATTCTATTATGTTTAAAGAATGTCTAAATATCTCAGATTTCCTCCAATGATAAAGAAAAATCAAGTCAACTTCTTTTTTTCCTTTAATTTTTGAGGCAACCAGATCAAGTAGACAGCCCAGCCAAATTGCAAAGCTGACACAAGGCGGTGAAACCGCGGATCCAATGCACATTGAATACTGAAGGGCCATAGCAGGACGGCACATAGAAACTAACCATAAAAAGAAAACATCAAAACCAAGTCAACTATTGCCACTGTTATTATTTTGTCAACTATTGCCACTATTATTATTTTGTCTGAATCTCCTAATTGGATACTTAGGTAGAGTACACAATGAGACAAGCCTTTTTTATATGTATCAACAAATGTTTGGTCCTAACTGATTATGTTAAACCGATAAAAGATGTTGACCATTGACGTCAAGAAGTTAAATCAAACTTTTGTGTAACACACATATTCTTCTTCAAATAAAAAGAGGTAACGATTTATACACTCTATCTACATTAATTTACCTATAAATTATAGGTTTCAAGTTTTCGTACTAAAAAAAATAGAAAGTAAAATGTATGAATCAAGATGCATAACGTATAAGTCATTTTTTTAAAAATTGAAATATAATAAGTTTGGTCCCGAATAAATTGTCTTCGAAAATTTATCATATCTTTTATAGGAACCATAATATTTTTCACAACTTCTATCATTAAAATTGAACAATGCCGTAGCAACTATAAAAAAATTATTACTAATTTTAATAACAAAACTTACCAATTATTTAACTAAACCTATTACTCGTTTTCCTAATTACGGTCACACGGACATTCTCCTTTGTCATTATTGAGACAGTAATCGTCCTTCACGTCTTTATATATTGTGCTAATATTGATTCATCCTCCATCTTGATTCAAAGTTATTTTTAGTGTCCAAAAAATAAAAAAAAAAATGGCTGGAGCAAGCACTGTCCCAAGTCCAAATATCAAACACTTCAGCCATCCGCATGCATTAGAGCTGTCCAGTTTCCAATGTCAACAAGGCCAAACAAATCCTTCAATCCTTTGTTCCTGTTGCAAACTTGAACCATCAGGAGAAATATACATTTGTAGGTCATGCAACTTCATTCTCCACTTAAGCTGCTCCCAATTTCCACAACTCATCACCCACAGCGCCCATGGCAACCACACCCTTACCCTACTCCCCATCTCCGGCTGCCCTAACGGCCGATTCATCTGCAACGCCTGCAGAAGCTTAGGAAATGGATTCAATTACCATTGCAGCAGCTGTAATTATGATCTTCATCCTATATGTGCTTTTAAGCCCCTTAAATTCACCCACCAGTTCCATGCTTGCCCTCTTGACCTCACCTTCAAAGATCCTTATACTCCTAAGAACTGTTTCTTCTGTGATATTTGCGGAAAGTCCATTGAATCCAATGGGTGGCGTTATAGATGTAGTAAATGTAACTTTGATGTTCATTTGGACTGCACCAAGGCAAGCCCCAGTCGAGACTTGGTTCAAGGTGGCCATTCTCCTGCTCCACAAAACCAGAATCGCCTCATTCCTGGTAGCAGTACGAGTAATATCCCAAACCAGCCGGTAGGTTATATGACTGTCATAGGTCAAGGAATTATTCAAGGTGGTGCACAAATGGTTGGCCGCAGGTTGGCGCATCATATTCTTGGTGACAGTGACAGCAACAGTAGAGATGATCACCACGATCTGCATCAAAAGACGGTAGAGCAGGTTGATAGTAAAGGTGTTGGAGATAATACAGGTGGATTCATTGGTGACAATCACTACGAGGGAACGTCCATTGATCAGGGTGATGGTAGCTGGGATATTGGAGATCATATAGGGGGATTCATTCGTGACTTTTTTGGCTTTTGAGACTCGTACGATCCGCAGGAATGATTTAAGGTGAAGATCCTCTGCGGTTGCACGTTCAACCCCAGAGGGTTGTTTCACGGCCTAAATATCCTACTACTACTTTACAAGGGTGTGTTCAGAATGAGTATGTTTTGCGGGTGTTAATCTTCACGTTTCTTCGTGTTCATCAATGTTTGGTTTTGATTTTCAATTTATAATTCCACCTATTTATTTACAACCTGAAGCTGTTCAGGTATTTGCTACAAAAAAAAGTTGCATCTTCCCTGATCAAATCAAATCTCAGCAAGGCCTAGCACAAACACAGGGCATCACAATTTGGCCTTGTGCCAATTTCCACAAGTTGAGGTAGTGTAACTCCTCAACATTTTGATGTAAGTCCTCAGTATTCTAGTGTAATTTCTTGGTATTTTGGTATAACCAATATTTCCTCCAAATACACCTTGGTTTTGGCATTTTTTTAATTCAAATTTTGTCCACATAACAATATTTCAACCATCCATTTTATAACATTAAATCATTTTGCAACTTGTAATTAAGGAATTACACTAGAATGTTGAGGACTCATATCAAAACGCTGAGGAGTTACACTGCTCTTAACTTGTGAGAAATGACATAAGGTCAAATTGTGATGTCTTGTGTCCGCCTAGCACACTTGGAAATTGTACGATATTGTGTTATGTCTGAAAGATCTGAAGCTTACAAGAGAATCGATGACATTATATGACTAAATATGGTATGAGACGATTACTACATGTAAGTAATTTCACACTGATGACATAAATTAAGGATACTTTTACCCACGTTTGGTATGCAAGAATGGGGTGGAATGGAAAGACCTTTCCAATTTGTCTATTCCATTCTCATGTTTAGCTATGGACATTTTAAGTTGGAAAAGTCTTTTCTCACTTGGAAATGCCATTCCAGCTTTTTACTGGAATTCCATTCCTCAACAAAATTCAGGGAAAGACCTTTCCAACTTCATCCTAGAAAGGCCTTAAAAATAGGAGTTAATTTTATCCCCTACACATTTTTTCTGCTAATTTTTTTTACCTAGGATACATTCACTAATTTTTATTTTTAAAATTAAAAAAATATTATGTTTTTAATAACTTCAATTAATAATTTTTTATGATTTTTAAATCACAATCAATTTAATATATACTTAGAAATTTTTTTCTTTTTGCTATAAAAATGTTTAAAATACTATTTTTAAATTTTATGCAAATGTGTAAAAACTAAAATTTTTATTAATTAAATTAAATTGTGAATGTAGATTCATTATTAATTTTTTCACATTTTTAATTATAATGCTAATAATTATAAAAATTTAAAATTAATTAAAGAGTATAATTGATTTAATTTTAGCAAGAACATTAAGAATTTTAAAATTAAAAATATTGAAGTCTTTTGTAGGCATAGAATTACAAACAAACAAAATAAAAATATGATACATTCTAGTGCAAAGAAAAGGGCAATTAAGTCAAATTAATATATATTTTATTTCATTCTGACACTAAATATGATTATGCCAAACGTTGGAAAAGGAATCGGCATTCCATTTTGACTTGGGTTACCAAACAATGGACTGAAAAAAATTTTCCAATCCATTCCCGGAGGAAAAGCATTCTAGGTGGAAATGTCTTTCCATTCTAGATCATTCTAATGTATCGAACGTGGGGTTAGGGTGTGTTCTTTCCCCAGAAATTGAAAATCATACAATTCTTGAAATGACAAGAATTGAAAATTCACGAAAATGAAATTTTGGGATTCCTAAATTTTATTGTTCTTTGTTCAGATAAGACTTCCTCTGGAATTTTTCAAAAAAGAAATGGTAAGGGAGGTTAAAATCAATAGGTAGCAATATGATTTCTAGATGAAACCACTTTTTGGTTAGATTTTGAATTCCATGAATGGAAGGATTTTGAAATCAAGAGAATTTTAGGATCATTGAAGTTTAACCTAAAAGAACACCCAAATTTTAAGAAACCAAGAACTGAAACTCATGATAGTGTAAGGATTGATATAAAGAAAACTGGAACCAAAGGCTCAATCGGAATAAATTTTCTTGGTTTTCTTGTTGAGAGTGGCACGTTAAAATTTTTTCACTTTCAGGGCCTTAATTTTTTGGTTACTTTGGAGAGCTAAAATGAAAGTAACCCAAAAATGTTGAAAAAGTGTGGATTGTGCACAAGAATCACATGCGGTAGGACATCCAATCTTAATGTTCTAAAATGAGTTTCCACTGGCACATGACAGTTCTATGAGGTGAATTTGTGCAAAGTAGTCCCAACCAAGTACAAAAAAACCTTTAGACTAATGCTATGATAACCTAAATGGAGAAAATTTGCAAAATATAGTAACTGATTTGCAATTAATACAAGTATGTTAGTTATACTATATTATGGGTGTAGACTTAGAGTTTCTCGTTGATTTAGAATTTTCTTTTTAAGTTTTGTAAGAGTCTTGTGTATGGTATAATTTTCTCTCATTTTGAACTACCTCTTGACGACAAGTATCAAAATAAAGAAAGGATTGAAGAAGATTACAAAATTTTGGAATGAGAAATTTACTGTAGTTTTTATACCTGTTTTATGAAATAATTAAAGAAAAAAGGTCTGTTTGATGACCTCAAAAATGAAAAAAAAATGGTTCAAATTCGTCTCTGTATCCATAATAAAATACCTCCGGTGAAGTGAGAGTTAGTGAATTATTATGGATGATAGATTCAAAAGGAAACATCGAAGAAAAGGGGGAATGACGGGACATACTGGGATTACTAGCAGCCGTTGTTTTCACTCTAAAAATACTGAATAGTGTTTGGGGCAACCAAGTAGCTTCGGCCACCAAAAAAAAAAAGGGAAGAAGGAACCGTGTAACTTCTATTTCTTTTTTTTTTTTGACAATTGGAGGAAAAGGAATGAAAATCTTCTGCTCTTTTTCCAACTTACCTTTCAACTTCACATAAACTTTGGCTACTCCACTTCACACAATATCACATGTTGTCAACTGTTTTATTGATTTGCACCTCTGTTTGTTTGATTCTACTTTTTAGAAACATTATGGTTAAAAATTTTAGATACGTTCTCTAACTAACTTTTATCTCAGATATATATTTTTCAAAGAGAATCTTTAAAATTGTTACATTAATGTTTTTTTAAATAACACCTTAAAAGATAATTATCTAAATAGATTTGTTTTGTTATACATGAATTTTAATGTTTGAAAAAGAAAATCTTAGCGTCCTATAAATGGTCTAATATTTGGGATAAAAAAACTAGCATTTATCTTAACTTTCTTTTGAAATACTTTGGCTTAGTAATTGTGTCTTAGTTCGGTTAGTTCGTGGACTTTTTGAAAAGTTATTAGCTATTTAATTGGTTTCGGCATGCCCAGAGTGATACTGAACTATCAAAAAAAAAATTTTTTTATGCAAGTTGATATTCAACTGAACTATTACTGCTAGATAAAGAAAATTCGCCCTCTATATTTAGATCATGTTTTTTTTAACCAACAACTATTTGTATTTAGATCCTTTTTTTTCCCCTAATATCAACTATTTGTATTACACTGTATGTTGCCTCACACAAATAAAGTGAAACTCCCAATAATGTGCTAGGTGCGTTCCCAAACTATTTATGGCATACAATTGGGAATGTGGCTCTCCCATATTTAATCTACCTTTAATTTTCCTTCCCTTAATGCCAAAGTCAGAGTTCGAACTTCCGACCTTGACACGGAAAAGGCCTTAAGTGCGTTTCCCTAACCACTGTACCAAAGCACAATGACTTACATTTAGATCCTATTTGTAATCGGTATCCTTAAATATTTCATATTTTCAATGTTTTTATATGGAATTACCTTTAAAAAAAAAAAAAGATGAGAAAGAGATGTTATATCATGATTTACCATCTAAATCATTTATGACTTCCTTAAAACTCAATCTACAGCCCCACCTATAGATGGTATAAAATGAAGTCAAATAAATATTGTTATATCACTTACTTATGTTAGTATAGCACTCTTTTTAAATAATAAGGTCTGCAACGCGAATCCGATTTATATCTAAGAATTTTCTACTAGATTCAAGGTAGTTATCGGAGGACAACGACATTGACATATGATATCATGCAATAAAAGGTGGAGGAGTAGTAACGTGTGTGTTTCATGCTTCCCTTGTTTGCTTGTAGCGGATGCGGTCCCATTCATGCATCAGCACGATATTCTCATAGGTCGCCTTTCCATCCCGGTTGGCCAGCTGAATCACTTTTCCATTACTTCCACTTTATCAAAAAATTATAGAAGCCCACTTGCTCCTTTGTCAACTCTACGAACCCATCGAGAAATCTCCGCTCCAATTTGCAGCAATCCCTCCTTTTTGTTATAAAGAAAATTAACTTTTCTATTCAATTATTTTCAACTTTTTCCTCTGATTGTGTCGAATATTTCCACTGCATATGTAGAGTTTTACATGTGATGCAACGTAAATTGTTAATTGAAATTTATGAGATCTCCTGAGAATTCCCCTCAGGAAAGTCGCCTGCATTAGTTTATAAACATTGCAAGTAAAAGCTCTACAAAAATTGAATAATTTTCTGATAAAAACTAGTCTTTTATAATGATCATGGAAACGATCTCATATGAAAGCTACCTTGAATGATATCATCAATCTATACTTGGAATAAATTTCTTCACACATTATACAGGAGATCTTATGATTTAGTAAAAAAAAGAACCATTATTTAATTTGATGAACAATACATTGAAATTAATGTTGAATACACCATATGAGACGATGTTTAATTATAAACTATATGAGACGATGTTTAATTATAAACTTTTTTTTCAAAAGAAAAAAAATGTTATGAAGGCCAACGCATAACTAAGTTTAGGATTCAAAAGGAATTGTAGAATATTCTTCATCTGAGAAATACCAAAATTATAAACAATCCAATTATTAACAGGTTTCGGTTATTTTAACATAAATATTTATTGGTAGGATAGCAACTGACAAAAAGGTGGTAAGTTAGCTCAATAGTTTGGCATGTTCGGATATTCGCACAAAGCCATCAAATAGCTGCTCCAAGGGCAATTGGTTGGTGATCATCAAAGGAAATACGCAAGTCGTAGAACTGATAAGAAAGCAAAGGATAAGTATATATTTTGAATTGTAGAATTGGCCATTGCCGACAACATTTAGCCAACATTGCGCATTGGACATGTGATGTAATGTGATTTAATCTGATTTGATTATTCTTAAATTGGAATATTGGTGGACATTGTTGTCTCAATATGTTCCACTTTTATACTCTCTCAGGCTTTCTATTTCATTAGTTTTACAATAAGTTTAGCATTTTTGCGATATTTTTCAATTAAAAACTTTTCAAAACTCTTGTTTATGTTGCAACATGCATTTATGGACGTGATAAAGAAAGATTATTTTCAGTGGATACATAATAAAATAATTAGTCTCTCATTTGAGATTAACAAATAGGATGAAGCTAAAAAAATTTTATGGCTCTCTCAATAACAAAAATCCAATGAAGTTACTAATTTTTTATGGTTTACTCAATAACAAAAATCTAAGAATTTAAACTGGTTCAAATCTTTTGTTTAATTTTATTAGTGTCCATCTACGTCTAATGTAAAATTATGTTATAATAATTAGTAATATGATGCAGTTTCATATAGTTATACATTAATAAGATGTAATTTCATATTAGACATAATTAAACAAAAAAAAATTGGATAGAGGATATAGAGTGTATCAAACTAGATCTAATTAAGCAATAAATTTTGAATTATTTCATTTTCACGGGCCGGGGAGAGAGGGCCAGAAGCTCTTTGGGAGAGGTAAAAGAAACTTGGAATCCTCTCGGAAACATCAACTTTCGGATTTCAATCCCAGTGATGACAGCCCACTTTGTATTTGTTTATTATTCTTCAGAGTCAAGAAGTCACAATCAGTAGTATTTTTTTAAGGGCATTTGGTAATCTTTCGAGATTGATTGGGAGCCAATTTGTTCATTTGCGTGCCCAATTTATCGGAAAACTACCATTAAGTTCACTTAAACACGTAACTCAATTTATAAATAAAATAATAAAAAAATCCTCAAACTGTATTCTTTATTCTGTTTATTGGCTTTGAAACCAGGAGAGCGAAATCACTTCACCAACGAAAAAAGGTTTGAAGTTTGAATCAATGATTCTATTTTAATGCTCAAGTAAATGTGACTCACAATAGTTATATTTCACGAGTTGACGGTGAAGATTTAAAGAGCAAAAAATAAATGAACGAGATTAAATCAACAAAGTCAAATTTAATATAAAAAATAATATCATTTTGAAGTGACAAATAATTACACTACGTTTTAATAGAGTTACATCATCATTCTAACATAATTACACCTCTTAATAAACGTATTACACATGCCTCAAATGGTGAGAAATTGAAAGGTCTAAATTGTGAGTCACGGATCCAATGCTCAAGTTTCCAAAAGTCCAATGATTTGTCTCTTATTGTCAATTTCATTGATATCAAATCAAAGTAATACCTTTTATTACTGGTGAAAGATCCAGTAATCTAAACATATAGAAATGTACTATTGCTTTTAGTTTTCGGTAAACTAAATTCCCAGAAGGCCAGAAATTATCAGGAAAATTGACTTGAACAGGAAATGCTGACCGATTCACTAATCTACCATGAAATCATTGAAATAGAAGAACAAACTTCTTTAATTAAACATCCCAATTTCTAACAGCAACTCTACTGTTGAATTGTAGCAGTTTCTACAATCTACAAAAGAAGATTGACAAGAAAGAATATACAATAATTCAAAAAGCGAAGTCCATCTCTTATGTACAAGCTAAAACTTCGCCAGATTTTAGTCACAAAAAGATAATTCTTGGAAAACAGATTCAAGTTCAACACTTTATATTGTGCAAAGAGGGGTGGGACAACAGCTGAGAAGCAGTCCATCTTTTACTTGAATCTTTCTGCAAACAACAACTAATAAAGCTTCTGAAGTCTTCGGAGACACGTTGTGGCAAACTTGGAGGCTCACCAAAGCATATAGCACACATTAATGTTGCCCAATATGGCCTCTGTCCATGAGGCAAGTACGGAAAATGTCCCCAATATAACTCCAATAGAGTCAATCCCAAGCTCCACGTGTCACTTGCATAACCATTATAAGTCCCATCGTTACCGTACTGTATCGGGATCAAATCTTTCCGGGCTCATATAAGCACATGTGCCAACATAAGAATTGCAAGGATATAAAGTTCTGCACGGCCAAAATCTGCAATTTTGACTTGCATCTGTTCGTTGACTAATAAATTTGGTGGCTTCAAATCTCTATGAATAATTTTGTGCGCGTGCAAATGTTCCAGTCCCTGCACAACTTGATATGCTATTTTAGCGATCATTTGTTCCGAGAAAACGACGCCTGATTTTAGTAAGCTTTCTAGAGTTCCTCTATCCATATACTCCATTAAAATCGCGATATCCCCACTGGATTTTTCGAAAACTCCCTGACATTTCACCACGTATGGAGAGTCCGTGCGCCGGAGAATAGATACTTCGCGGAGGATTTGGCGACGGTTTATGGGGTCACTATCACTATGAACGACTTTAAGTGCGTAAGTCGCTGAAGTGAATTTGTGACGAACTTTATAGACTGTGCCACCATTACCATGGCCTAGGACTTGGACTTTTTCGATATCCGCCGCGGTGATGGTGCTGGTTGTTGATCCTGTAGAGTTGTTGATGGTAGTAGTGGTGCTGGGGGTGGTGGTGGTGGTGGTGGAGGAGGAGGAGGTGGAGAGGGAAGAAGGAGGGAGTGGTAACGGAAATCGGGGGCGGCGTTCGGAGTGTTCCGGCAGTGGGAGGCGGAGATTTAATTGGCGGCGCTCTTTAACCACTGTCATTTGACGTTAATACTAGCTAGCAGTGGAGTAGAAGGTTTCAAGATTGATTAGTCGTTTGAGAAACGGAAAAGGGTGTGTTTATATAAGTGGATAGTGAAAGCACGTGTTGTAAAGATGATAAGACGAAAGTGTGTGGATAGAGAGGAGAAGGGTCCTACGACCTGCTGGCTGAATGATCATGATGTGATAAATGGTTTACGTGAAGATTCTTGCCTTTTTCTTGATTTCTTCATAATCTAAGAGTAATAGCTATGGATCAAAGATTTATGTGTACAAGTAGATAGGGACTAAATTCTCGCTACATTCCAAGATACACCCCGTGTGTGTTCAGTATAATATTCGGAACTTGGGGGCCAAAAACAGAGCTTTCATCAAATAACTATACTTTATGTGTAAAATGCAAGTACTAAATTATTGGTACTTAGGTGACAGATGATAATTATGGACAAAACCATGTGGTACTTTACTATCTAACTAGATTAATGCCACATATTCCATTTTACTAGAAATATTGAAGTTGTAAAAGCCATGCTTCTCAAATTTAAAGCATCATAAAAGATGAAGAAATTGGAACACTACACTATTAGGGGTGAAAGAAGAAGTTATGGTAGAGATGAAAACAATACAGGTTATAGCATAGTATTAGATACTTGGTAGTACTTTTCAGTTTCTTTCTCATGTGTAAGAGCTCATATCGAAGAATAGTTTTTTGATCTGTAAATAACAGAAATTAAGGTGAGGTAGAAATCAAGTTCATTAATGAATGTACAAGAATAATTTTATCAACAGTGTTGCAATTATATTCTCTTCCCTTGTGCAGGTGTGCACGGATTTTTTTTTTTTTTTTAACAAGTTGGGAAAAGGGGAAGGGAACCTACCTTACTCAACCCAACCTAAAAGCAGGAATGAGAAGAGCACCTAACCTATACCTCACAAACCCACTCCAAAAGCCACGGATTTTTGTAGCCGTAGATAACATAGATTAAAAAGATGTATATCCATGTTGAGAATGGACATCTTACCTCCATGTATTATTTTGTTGACAACGTAACGTATACATGTAAACAACCCATCTATATCTGTCTAGGTGTGAACAAACCAACAGAATTAAGTACATCTTGACAATGTACACCTTACGTCCATATATTATTTTTGTTGATAAAGTATCTCTCTCTGCTATAATGCTAATAAAGTATTAGTGTAAGAAATTTTTAGGTAGGCTGAATTTACATTTTCACTTGTAGATTTTATGGTTTAAAAAAGTGTCAAGTAAGCAAAGTAATATATACTGATGTAAAAAATATTATAAAAATATTTATATGATTTTATTTTAATTCACAAATTTCATAAGTAGAACCGTAAATTAAGTGTATTTAATAATTTTCCAACCATCGACACCTTTTGAAGTTTGAGTGACCCTATGGAATTTATGGAAATAGGGGCCAGCTAGTTAATACTCCTGCCGTATTAAGCAAGTGGATGATTTCTTTTGGTGACTCATCAAGGGGTTTGTCTTGATATGACTGCTGGATTTTGGCTTGAAGCAAGTTGCTTATTATGGCTGGCCTGCCTAATTAAATTCGAACTAAAGGAATTTTAACAATAGAAGAAGGGGGTTGGAAGAGGATTTGCCCTATGCAACCTACTATAAATACTTGAATGATGACTAGATTGGCTTAATCAACATTACTTTATCATCATTTTATGGAAAAGTAATCAAATGATTATGTAAAAGTACTATTAAATTTATCAAAATTTATTTTCTGGGATCGATTCAGTATTTTTCCTAGCTAGTGTATGACGAATCATTTTTGGTCTGATATATAAAAATTTGCATATTGTGCCATACAGAAGATGATTACGATTTTAGAACAAAAATAAGCCCAAAATTCATCTTCAATAGAATGTAATAGAGACTGTGTATTCAATGGACAAACGGACAAAGGCGGCTATTTAATTTTATCACACATTGCTTTCCATAAATATCTGTCCAGGTATTCATTGAATAGAGTCAATTCAATTTTGTTTCACTGAAAGCACAACAAAATTTGCAGTAGAATATAATTATATCCCAAAAATACAAGTTAGTTATCAGATGTCTACCTTCAAAACATATTGTTTATTGTTTATAGGTCTTCATTCTTCTAAGAAGACGCTTGCTTAATTGTTGCAGCTGCCGCAGTTGTAGTACTAACGACTTGGTGGTTGGCTACATGGACGAATAGGGGTCATTTGCGCAACATGCAAGTCGTTATTGTTGTCCAGCTTTGCGTTGCTGTTCCTGCGTTGCTGCTTCCTCTGGCGCTCGATGTTTTGTTCCCTAAATTGTCTATTTTGCTATAGTCAGCCCAACAAAAATGACTTCTTTCGGTACCAGCTCTTTTTCTGAAATTGCTTAGAAATATTTTCTGAACATGTTTTTTTAACTGTCATTTCATTTCACACACATGACAATTTAAAAAAAGGTGTTTTGATATTATTTTTCCATTAATATTTCGGAAAATGCAATCCAAACGATGCCCATGTTATTTTGCGAATTTTTATGGATTTGTTCGCGTGTTTAAATTTTATTGGTTGCTCAATGAAATCAATTTAAGTCGTCGGAGTTATCTGAGGCAAACGATCAACAGTCGACCTAAAGGTCAGCTCAATCGGCACAACTCTTTTTCCATACTTCTTGTATATTTCGCTGGCAATCTGCCAGGCTGCAAGCCCGCAGCACACAAATCATCAGTCAAAGATCTTTTTTTTTTTTTTTTTTTTTTTTGAAGTAAAATGGTAATTCATTCATTGAGTAGCATCAATCAAAGATCCTTTAATATATTGATTATGTGGATAAACACTTTTCTGGTACGTCCGGTGAGACCAAGATTGCTAAAATGGCCGAACTAGAAGAAAAGAAGGTTGCAGGCCCTCTACCATATTGAGGCCATGTTGAGACGAGAGCGACTAACCTTTGTAACAAAAGAGTTCGTGCCAAGTTATTTGAACCAGGAGACCAAGTGTTCGAGGCCATTTTGTCCATCGGCAAAAAAGGCCCAAGTTTAAGAAAATGGAGTCCAAATCAGGAAGGCCAGTTGCACGAATTTCTTAGCAAGGGAGCTTAATTATCAACCTTCGTGAGCATTAGTGTTATTGGATCATATCCCCATCTAACCATTGGTCATCGTTTGTCACCAAAAATGGGTTCGCGGCAACAGCATCGTCTTATCCTATATTACAACAGGATCAAAATCATTTATCTAGACGTTAATCCTTTGTTCATTGGTTTCCTTATTGAACCAAATTATTTTACTGTTTTCCTTTGGAAAGGAAATGGAAAAGTCATGGTTTGAATCCTTTATGTACTAATTTAACCAGATTAGTTTGAACCGTGACTAGTGGATAAGTTGTTAGCGCTTGGACATAATTGAAATGTTATGTTAGTTATATTCTTTCTGGTCCTTATTTGATGAACATTTGTTTTCTGGGTGTAATCCGAGTTGGATGTCTTCTATTTATTATTCTCTGTTTCTTTCTTGGTAGAATGTTTGAATCTTAGCTTCAACAGTTGAAGTGATATATAGTAGCAATAGCAATAGGACTAGAGCTATATTTTGGCCAAATTTGCCCAGTCAAGTGCCCAGAGTGCAGAGTGCTGTGGAAGGGAAGACTGTTAGAAAATCAATATGCCAATAATAATTTGACGCAGCGGAATATAAAATTTGATTTCTAACTAAGATCATTGATTATCTATACAAAAACGAGAACGTACCTTTTAATGATGCAATTAAACGAATTAACCTGGTTAAAGATACGCGATATCAACTACAAGCCGCACAAGTGTCCGGCCTCTAAGGTATCCACACGAACACTTTCTTGGAATCCACTTCAAGATTGATCAACACCAAGTGAATATGCTAGATTCACTTAACACGTCCCTAACGTGAAGAAAATTGTATAAAGAAAAACTATTTTTTCTCTCTCTAATTTTCTAACGTTATATTGTATGTCGTGTTAAATCTTGGTGTTTAGGACTTATTATAGAGTAATAATTAAGTTGTCTTGTCCAACAAAAAATTCGGTAATAGGTAACCCTTACCTATTAGGATATCTTAACAAATAAGATATTTAGTAAGCTTTAATTCCCTTCAAAAGGAAATTATTCCACTAATATAATTGCTCTATTTATTAATAAACCCTTAGGATTAATTATCTCATAAATTAATCCCATAATTATTACATAATTATTTAAATCAATTTAACCCAAGAATTAGTTCTATTATATGTGACCTTTAGGTTCCTAATCACTTGGTAATAAATATATATTATATTATTAAAATTAATTGGCTTTAGTACAAAACCAACAAACTCCCACTTGGACTAAAGTCAATTTAGTCACAAGGATTCTAAAATTGGATAAATTAAATAATTTTAATTTATCATTAATCAAAATTAATTAATTTATATTTATAGATCAAGATTGGCCTCTAGCTAGACATCATAACCACCCAAGTGTCAGGAAAGTCAACTGATTGACTTCACCTATCTATGAATCAGATTCCGTGTAATTATTATCCTTTCACCATACTATATCCCAAATTAGTACAAGAGTAAGATACAAGTGCCAACTCTTAATGTACTAATTATTACTATTCCTTGTTTCCGAAATTCAACTCTCTTTTCAATAAATTTAGAACTTTTCTAAATTTACTTACTCGTTTGCAAACATTTCTGAGTTGATATTTCAACAAGTGTGGCCACAGTAGGGATATACTCTCCCACTATAAGGAGTGGTAAATCCTATATTGATCATAAACTATCAATTTGTGTTTCTTATTATACCCAACTTCTATTGTACACATAACCAATTATGAATTATGGACTAATAGAGTTAAAGTACAACAATCCACACTAAAGATACTCTTATGATGTCAAATCAAAGGATTATTTACACTACTGTCATGTAGAGATTATACCATTGGTACTCAAGTAGTTAACCTTATGGAAATCTCTAAGTGGATCAATCCAGTGAATATGTTCTCTAACAATCCACCCATATATCATCATATATGCTAATCTATCCGCATTAACAATGTCCTTTATATTATTAATACTATGATTAGTGGATACTTTAAGAATAATAGTAAATATTATTCTAAGGACTTTATCATTCAGAAAATACATAAATACATATTTTAAAAATGATAAAATGCCATATATCATTATTATTGCATAAACAACAATCAAACATAACAATATATGAAATTATAAGTCATCTCCCACTTTGACTAAAACCAATCATTCATTTACTCTAAATAGAATAAATACACATGACTATCATATTTCTTTTAGGATAATGCTTTAGTCAATGGATCAACTACATTATCCGTAGTGGGAATCTTATTTATCTTTACATTGTTTCTATCAATTATTTCCTTAAATAAATGGTATAGCCAAAATATTTATTTGAATCATAGATGAGACCGTAAGTTCAATAATAAACTTCTAGATTCAACTTAGCTTCTAAAATTACCAAGCACTTGGCTTTTGTCGTAGAATCTGTTGTAGTGTCTAGCTTAGAACTCTTCTAACTAGCAACACCACCATTCAATGTGAACACAAGTATAGATTATAATCTATTATCATTTTAAATAATTAAATCTTTACATCTATAAACTCATACATTTCTAAAGTGTGAACTCCATAAATCAAGAATAATCCATTATTTATTTTTAAGTACTTTAGGATATTCTTGATAAATATCTAGTGACATTCACTAGAATTAGGTTGATATTTGCTCCCAACACTTTGAGCATAGGAGATATCGATCTCGTACATAATTCAAAAGGGTAATACCGTGTTCTACAGAAACCCTTCCTTTGATTGTTTCATGTTAAACTTCATTAGCATCTTGTCTATGTACATTAATTGAGAGACTAACCAACCTCTTAGATCTATCTCTATAGATCTAAATTTTAAAAATAGGTTGTTTATCTCCTAATGTTTCATGTACAAATTTTTGGACAGTCACTCCTTTTACCATTTTAAAGCATATATATATGATTTCTCAATACCAATATGTCATGCACATAAAGTGTTAAGAAAAATCAATGCTCCCACTCACATTTTGTATACACAAGGCTCATCTTCGTTTTTGAGAAAAATTAAACTCTTTGACCATCCCACCAAAATGAATGTTCTAACTCCTTGATTTGTAAGTAATCATATTACTATCCATGTCAATCTTTCTTTTAAAGATTCTCTTGTACCGTATAAGTTTTATCCCTTTGGGTGGTTCGACCAAAGTTCATACCTTGTTGTCGGACATGGAATTCATTTTGGATTTTATGGCTTTACGCTACTTCAAAGAGTTTACACATAACATTGCCTCTTCGTAGCAAGTAAAATCGTCATCAATTATGACTAGCATATTATTACTCTCATTTATGAGAAATCTATATTTCTAAAGAGAATGATGTACTTTACTAAGCTACGAAAATCTTGTGTAACTTGAGCTTCCGTTTGTGCCTCATCAATTTATGGCTTAAGCTCATATTCCAACTATTATTTTTGCTAGTTTGTGATTCTTGAATTTCTTTAAATTCTACTTTACTGCCATCGCCTCTTTCAAGAATAAACATTTTTCTAAAAAGATAGCATATCTTGAAATAAACAATTTTGTTCAAGGCAATTGTAGAAGTAGCATCCTAAACTTTCTTTAGAATACCCCACAAACAAACATTATAAGACTCAATCTCAAACTTGTCCGATGCGATGCTTCACATAAGCAAAATATCTTCAAATTCTCATGTGACTAAGAATTAATTTTCTACCATACCATATCTTATATGAGGTGGTATTAATTAATTTTAGTTGGAACTTGATTGAGTGTATGGGAAACGATTTTTAAGACAAATTTCTAAAACTAGATTGGAAGTGCAACATGACTCGTCACGGAATGTATCATATTCAATAGAGTACAATTCTCATCTTTTAGATATTTTGAAACTCGTGATTCAAGTATTCTCTACTTCAATCACATTTCAGTGTTTGAATACTTTTGTCAAGTTATTTCTCTATTTCAGGCCTAAAGGCCTTGAACTTTTCAAATGTCTCAAATTTATATCTCGTAAGATACACATAATCATATCTAAAATAGTTATTTGAAAAAATGATGAACTATAAGAAACTACCTTTAGTATGGATCGATGTTAGGTTACAAATATCAATATGTATAAATCCAAAATGATCACTAGCACATTCACCTTTTCAATAAAAAGATGTCTTGGTCATTTTAACAAATAAATAAGATTCGTATATCTCATAAAATTCATAATTGAATGAGTCCAAGTATACATCTTTGTGCAACTCGGATATACGTCTCTTACTTATATGACCAAGTCTAAAATACCAAAGATAAAATCGCTTCAAAATATCAAGTTTTGTCTCTTAATGTCTATGTTGAAAATGGACTTATCAAAACCTAAAATATTTAAGTCATTGTTTAATAAACTAGTACTACTTAGAACGCCATTACACAAAAAGAACAACATTTATTCTTTTGAGTAATGGTAAATCTATTTGCATCTAATGCAAATATACATATTATGTTCCTTGTAAGCACTAGAAAATTTTAGCAATCTTTTAATTCTAGAATAAATTCAGTTGGCAAAGAGAGTGTATAGGTTCTTATGGTTAATGTAGCAACTCTTGCTTCATTTTCTACACATAGTTTAACTTCTGTCTTTGCTAATAATCTACTATTCTTAAAATCTTGCATATTTGTGTAAATATGGGATCCAAATCCAATATCTAATACCCAAGAATCTTAATTAGTAGATTACTTTATATCAATCATAAACATGCTAGAAGTCAAAGTTTTACCAAGTCTTGTTGACTTCTAAATCTTTAAATAAGCCATACAATTTGCTTTCCAATACTAATTGTTTCTAGATAGGAAACACATGCCTATAGACTTGTTTATTTGATCACACCTTTATACTTTGTCAAGGATATTAGGCCTTCTCAAGACTAGCCTTGGGTTTCTCCTTGACAAGTAATAAAGTGCCCCTTGATTCCTATACAAATAGAATTAGGATGTCAAGGATAATCTAATATTTATATACTTAAGAACTATTCTCAAACTTTATCTTAATCCAAGAATTTCAATTAAAATGGAGTCCTAAAAGGTGAGTTACATGTTCACGTGACTATACATTCTACAACTAGAAAATAAAGATAAAATATGACTTTATATTTATGCAATAAACAAAACCAAAATAAAATTATATATGGACATAAAATTTTTTTGTTTTGCTCCCACTATTTCATTCAAATTAATATCCTTCAAAATTGATTCGAAAATTTTCATAAAATTCTTAGTGGGCTAGAATCCCATTTTAATTATTTTTAATTTGAGTTAGCTCAACAAATCAAAAATAATTTCAATAGCTAGGTAACAATTATCAATTACAACTTTTGTAACTCCTAGATAGTTAGGTATCAACTTTTGATACACATATCAAATATGCCTCCTAACTCCTTACCTCAAAACACACGATCTTGAGTTAGCTCGACAAGTCATGAACCTTTGTTAAATCAGACCCATTATTCAGAGATCATATCTCATAGTATAAACACATTTTGGGTAGAACAATCTTGAGTTAGCTCAACAAGTTATTCGAACAAGAATTATTTAAATTATTATAATGGAAGGCAACTATTCATGATTTAATATTTTTAATCAAAACTATTATTTAGAAATCATATCTCATCATAAACATATTCTCGGTAGAATAATTTTGAGTTAGCTCAACAAGTTATTCTAACAAGAATTGTTTAAATTATAATAATAATTAGGATATATTTCTTTTATTTAAATCAAAACTATTATTCAGAAATCATATCTCATAGTAACAAATATTCTGATAGAATAACCTTGAGTTAGCTCAATAAATTACCCTAACAAGAATTATTTATACTATAATAATGGAAGTGATCTAAATTATTATTTTTTTATTGAGGGATAAATTATGGTCTCATCATATACACAAATCATATATGAAATAAAATATTTGATCAGATAAAGCATATAATATGCAATAAAATAAATTGCATTATTTTGTCAAATATAAAATTCACATATGATATGTCATTCACATAAAATAAATCTCATTATTTTATTAAATATAAATTACATATAATAAAATATTCAAATAATCACATTAGACGAATATTAATAAATCCAGTCATGAATCTATATGCATATTAATTCTAATCCCATTAGAATTGATTTAATTGAATAATTTGAGAAGTTTTTGGGTAAAAATAATCAAACAAAAATTATTGGGCAGGGAAACAAAGAAAGGAAGAAAATCAGGGGCCCAAGTGCAAAAAGGGAAACAATTTCCTTTTCTGGGCTGTCAAAAAGGCGGTTTGACCAGATTTTTTTTTTTTTAATTAGGGCATCGTCAAATGACACCGTTTGGAAGTAGAGTTTCCAACCATGGTCAGCGTTATTTACTCGCGTTGACCCCTCTTTTTTTTTTTTTTTAGTGACGTCGTTTTGACGACGTCGTTATGCATTAGGGTTTGCAGCCCAAAATAGCGCCGCCACTACCTCTTCTTCCTTTTTCTGGCGAGCTTCCTTTGATCTTCTCCTACGGCGACCAGACCTCATCGGGCCAGAACTTTTCAGCCAGAGAAAGCTCTGGTCAGTCACCGCTACCACGACCAAAACAATTCTGGTTGAGCAGGTTGTAGCCAGACTTTGCTCAGGCCAAGACCAAACAGATGCTGGTCACATGGCCATTACTTAGATCCGATCGATGACCAAATTATTCTGGTCTCGAGGTCGCAACAAACCAACGGTTTCAACATTGGGCTTCGCTCTGGCTGAGAACCTTTCCAACCCGCGGCGTCAAATTTAGCCATATCTGGTATATTTTCGGCTTCCATTTGCAGCGTGGCTCCGTCGCAACTAGAACTTTTCTGGCTTTGGCGCCACCGAATGCCATTGGTCAGGGTTCGCCGGCGTGCCCTCATTGAACTAGGCTATCGGTCTGGTCCAAGATTTGTTTGATCTGCCGGAACAATTTCTGGCACCATGCCCAATTTTTTTTTAATTTACTAAAAATTTGAACAGTATCTATAAATTTTGGAAAATAATTTTCAGAACAAAATCATAATTTTTCAACCATAAAATTTTTTATGAACAGTATTCCAAAATTCTAGAAGACAATTTTCAAGAATTTTAGAAAACAATTTTTCAGTCTACTGACAGAAAGTATTTTAAGAAAACAAAGTTTTCTATAAAACTTCGTTTAAGGGGCATAAATATTTTGAAACCAATTTTCAAAATACAGACTTCTCAAATTCATCGATTTTTGTCCAGACGAAATCTTTGAAAACTAATTTTTCAAACAAATTTTGTTTAGTGGTCTATATTTTTTGAAACAAATTTTCAAAATAAAATCTTCTCAAATTTATCAACTAAATCACATATACATATGATTAAATATTCATGACAACAAATTATGCACAGATAATCAAAACACAATGCTCTGATACCACTGTTAGGAAATCAATATGCCAATAACAATTTGACGCAGCGGAATATAAATTTGATTTCTAACCAAGATCATTGATTTTTAATACAAAAACAAGAACGTACCTTTTAATGACGCAATTAAACGAATTAACCTAGTCAAAGATACGCAATATCAACCACAAGCCGCACAAGTATCCGGCCTTTAAGGTATCCACACGAACACCTTCTTGGGATTCACTTCAAGATTGATCAACACCAAGTGAATATGTTAGATCCACTTGACACGTCCCTAACGTGAAGAAAATTATATAAAGAAAAACTATTTTTTCTCTTTCTAATTTTCTAACGTTATATTGTATATCGTGTCAAATCTTGGTGTTTAGAACTTATTTATAGAGTAATAATTAAGTTATCTTGTTCAACAAAAATTCGGTAATAGGTAACCCTTACCTATTAGAATATCTTACCAAATAAGATATTTAGTAAGTTTTAATTCCCTTCAAAAGGAAATTATTCCACTAATATAATTACTCTATTTATTAATAAGCCCTTAGGATTAATTATCTCATAAATTAATCCCATAATTATCACATAATTATTTAAATCAATTAAACCCAAGAATTAGTTCTATTGTGTGTGACCTTTTAGGTTCCTAATCACTTGGTAATAAATATAAATTATATTATTAGAATTAATTGGCTTTAGTACAAAACTAACAAAGACATTATTAATTTATGGTTGATAGGGAAAATATGAAGAGATTTGCTTATGCCGACATCATAAGATGTTTAATTGAGAATCAAAATCAACATGGAGGTGGAACATAACAATGGAAGTAGATGAATTAGAAAGGTTATCAAATTTTCCTAAAAGCTCCATATAGATCGATGGATTTGGATAGATTTATATTTCAAAAATCCTCCTCTTAAATCATCTTACTTACGAGAGATTTAGATTTAAAATCCACCTATTAATTGAGAATGAATATCAAAGATTCAAATTGGTCGATTTCATATTTATAAATATCATTTTAGATTTTTCTTTTTTCAAATATGTTCATTTGAAATCCTTCCTTGAATGCAAATCTATCAATCCAAATTGACCGAAAAAAATTTATGTTTTACTTTTTTTCTGCAATTATTTCCAACTCCCACCAATATAGGTAGCTGCCCTTCCTAAAATTGTCGTAAATTAGTAATTACATCAATGATTTACCTTTAGTAAGACTAAGAACGTGGTTCGAGCTACGATCTCATAATGAGTGCTAAGTAACCATATTTTATTTACTTCATCTACCCGATTAATTCTTTTCTTTTTGTTTTTCAGTCTTGAGATCAATGATTTATAGGGATAAATGAAATACCACATAGGGATGGAACAGTTTCCTAATTAACTATTTTCTTTCATAACTCTTATATTTTAATACATCTTCTTCTAAATCATACGCACCGTTCGTTGAGAATGGCATACTATAAATGTGTGCAATTTGGGAGGGGGAGGGGGGAATTGCCAACTTCATTCAATTGATACAATAATTTGTTTAATGCCTTATGATATTTCCTTCACTTGGAATTTCATTTCAATATTATGTGATCCTGATTCTAAATAGCATAATCCATTTCAATTACAAATTTTTTTTGTTGGATTTTTCAAATTGTCAATAACTGTGGCCCTCAAGTTATATTATAGAAACTTAGTCCTATTCCTTCAAGAAGCAACAAAAAAGAGCTCGAAATCCAAAACCATACTGCAATCACAAGTGTGGCTGAAAGCGTAAAAATCTTTCTTTAAGGTATATGATTCGCTTGTAGTAATACTTACATAAAATGAGTAAAAACAGATGTGCAGATTTCATCTAAATTTTAAAATCTTGTTTGTGGCTGGTTTTGCCCTAAGTTGCAACATTTTGATATGCAAAATACATTTTTTTCAATGCATTTTATGGTGCCAAATTGCCACGAAGAGAGTGCGGGTCCGCGAATGGCACTCACTACCTCAACGTGGACTTAGTGTTTGTGAATTATTTATAACGGGTGAAGAAATATGAAAAAGTTCGTGGGCCAAAATATATGAAATGGACTTATTCATTGGGTTGAATTCAGAGGTTTTAGTTTGGTCAGTGGCTCGAGCTTAAGAGCTTGGTTAGCCTAAGCACTAGAGCATCAACCAGATGCTTAAGAGATTCGAAACAATGCTTCAACCTCCTGGGGAACATCTGATGGATGCGCTGGAAGAAAGAGAAACAGAAGATCAAATTGGTTTGCTTTGCATGTGAGGCTAACGGATTTTGCCTCTTTCCCAAGAAAGAAAGAGATAGGATAGAATTAGATAGGATTAATTTGTACACTTGTCAATTTTTTATTCATTAAGCATTTTGTATATAAATACGGCTGATGTATTATTTTAATTGAGTTGAATAAAAGGAATCCTTCTCTCCAATCTTCTTATTCTGTTCATGGTATCAAAGCAAGAGTTCTGATCTAATTCAACTGAATTTTTATTTGTTCTTGTTCCTCTTTACAATGAAGAACCAGAATTCTGGATTTCACATAGATGGACAAGGATTTCAATATAATGAAGATCCTTTGTACCTTCATAGCTCTAATCATCCAAGAATGATCCTGGTTACTTCTCCTTTAACTGGAGGAAATTATCTTAGTTGGAGTAGATCCATTAAGATAGCATTAAGTGCAAAGCTTAAGCTAGGATTTATTAATCGAACATGTGGGAAACCATATGATACTTCTGCAAAAATGGAGCAGTGAGAGAGAGTTGATTGTATGGTAAGGTCATGGGTTCTGAATTCTATCTCGAAAGAGATAGTTGAGGCTTTCATATATACAAGCTCAACCAAGGAACTCTGGGATGAGCTACTGGAAAGGTATGGTGAGTGCAATGGACCTCTGCTATATCAATTGCAGAGGGAAATTAGCAGCATCACTCAAGGAGATTCAAAGGCTAGAAAAGTACTACACAAGACTGAAGAAGCTCTGGGATGAGCTTTCATGTCTAATGCCAACACCAATGTGTAAATATGAAGCAGCAAAAGAGGTTGCAGACTTAGCTTCATTCAACAGACTCATGCAGTTCTTGATGGGCCTGAATGATTCTTTTGATCATGTCAGGAATTAAATACTGGTAATGGAATCATTTGCCTTCTATTAACAAGGCATACTCAATGGTCTTGAGCGTGGATAAACAAAGGGATGTTCATATAGTATATCCTGAGAGGAATGAGAATCCTGCTATGTTTGTGAAAGGACAAAGAAGGGAAGCTATGAGAAAGGAGCTGCAAGAGGAAGAACAAGTCCAGTGGGCAGAGGAGTTGGAAGAAGGAATGGTAATGTTGAGAAGGAGCTTATGCACTATGTGAACATTGCAATGTGAATGGTCATACAAAAGACAATTGCTTCAAAATACACGAATATCCAGACTTGGTACAAGAACCTAAAGGAACAAAAGGAAAATGAATGAACAGGAATAAGCAAATGGTGAACATGGCAGAAAGTCCTATTGGATTTGATGAGTGACAATATAGCATCTGGTTCAAAGGAAGAGATTCAGACAACCAATATTGCACCAATTGTGCAACTAGGAATTGATGAAATTGCTCAAAGGGAAGAACCAAGTGAAATTTGCTCACCTCAATGATTTTGCAGGTATGAGAACCTTTCATTATGCCTTAACAATGCTAGATTATTTGATGCCAGACACCTGAATTTTAGACACAAGTGCTAGTAGCCACATGTGTTCGAATATAAGTTTGATGAAAATATCCAGAAAAATAACCTCTTATACACTAGTTTATCTCCCTGATGGCTCTATAAAGCAGGTTGAACACATAGGGAAATGTATAAATGAATGAGGTCCTACAGCTAACTCAAGTCATTGTACATTCCCAGTTTTAAGTATAACTTGATTTCAGTATCTAAATTAGCCAAATCAGCACAGAATTAAACTAACCTTTACCCCTACCAATTGCTTGTTGCAGGACCTACAGAGTGAAGAGAATTTGGCAGTGGCTAGACTTGTAGAAAATCTCTATGTCATTAGATAACTCTTGTTTCTTAGATAGAAAGGGAGGATCATGTAATCAATTCCAGGAAGTGCTACATAGTTGCAAAGCTCTAGTGTACTGACATTAATGTTATGAATGAAATTCCTAATAGTGTTTCTGTTAATTGGCATATGAGACTTGATCATCCTTCATTTACAGCCATGCAACATCTTCAATTCTTAAAACCATACTTAGATAAAGCTAAACAGAATGCTTTTCAAGAGTGTGAAACATGTCATAAAGCAAAGTTACAGAGCATGAGCTTTCCCTATCAGTGAAACCCAGACAACTAATGCCTTTCAAGTTAATACATGTGGATCTGTGGGGGCCCTATAGGCTCAACTCTATAACTGGTACTCCACATATGTTGACTATAGTTGATGATTTTAATAAGAGTACTTTGACCTTTTTATTGGTACACAAGACACAAGTAGCACTCACATTAAGGGACTTCATTGCTATGGTTAAAACTCAATTTGGTGAAAAGGTAAAAACCATAAGTACTGATAATGGGACAGAGTTTACCAATTTTGAGTGTCAGGATTTACTAAGAAAAGAAGGCATTGTCCATCAGAAAACGTGTGTATACACCCCACAACAAAATGGTGTAGTTGAGAGAAAATACAAGCACTTACTACAAATTGTCAAGTCTTTGATGTTTCAAGCAAAACTTCTTCTAAAATTCTGGACTTACTCACTTCTTATGGCCACCTTTATTGTTAACAGAATACCAACTCATGTTCTTGACTAGCAAAGCCCTTTTGAAAGATTGTTTAAACAAAAACTAGATTATTCAAGTCTCAAAATCTTTGGTTGTCTATGTTGTGCAGTAAACACCTTGCCTCACAAAGATAAATTTGCACCTAGAGCACATAAATGTGTCTTTGTGGGATATAGTGCAGGACAGAAAGCATATAAAGTTTATGAATTGAAGACGGGAAAGGTTCATGTGAGCAGAGATGTCATTTTTTATGAAAATATCTTTCCTTATATACAAACAAAAGAGTGTGAACCACAACCATCACTACCATTAATTCCATTTGATCAGAACCAAGAAACACAGGAAACACAATACCAAATCAGACTGTGTTTACACCTAAGAATGATCAAATTGATACAGTACCAGAAGTAGAACCAAGTAGTGAGTTTATCGGGCCTATTAATGACAGTACAGAAACACTGCAGAGTGAAGTTAGGAGAAGTACAAGGGACAAAACAAGACCAGTTTGGATGCAAGATTTCATAGTGAGTTTGGTTACTGACAAGGTTATACCAACCATAAACACATTTCTTGCAAAACCTTCTAAATACACACTTTCTACTTTCCCTTATCAAAACACATCATGCTTAGATTCAATGCATATAGTTTTCTTGGCAAATTTGTCTAACATACAGGAACCAACATCATATAGTCAAGCATGTAAGAATGAAGGTTGGAAAAATGCAATGCAACAGGAGTTGGAAGCTCTTGAAAGAAATGGCACTTGGGAGTTAACAGAATTGCCAAATGGAAAGAAAGCCATTGGATCAAGATGGGTATACAAAGTCAAGCTTAAGCCTGAGGGGAAGATAGATAGGTTTAAGGCAAGACATCTAGCAAAGGCATATCACCAAAAAGGAGGAGTTGATTTTCAAGATAGTTTTTTCGCCAATAGTAAAGCTAGTTACAGTCAGAATATTCTTTGCTATGGCAGCAGCTAGGTCCTGGAATTTACACCAGCTAGACATTAACAATGCATTTTTACATGGAACACTAAATGAGGAGGTTTATATGGAACCACCAAAAGGATATGTAACGGCTAAGGAAGGACAGGTTTGCAGGCTTAAAAGGAGTCTATATGGGTTGAAACAAGCCTCGAGACAATAGAATGAAGAATTCAAGCAATAGATTAAAATTCTTTGGTTTCAAATAAGTCACAACATGATAATTGTTTGTTTACTGAGAAAGGAGATGCATAATTTTACTGCTATACTAGGTTTATGCGGATGATGTATTAGTTGCAAGATAATAATATGGAAGAGATTGAAGCACTGAAAAAGGTATTTACAGGAATTAGTTTACTATTAAAGACCTTGGAGAGGCAAAGTACTTTCCTGGGTTTGGAAATTGCAAGAACTAAGAATGGAGGTATACATTGATCAAGAGAAAATATGCATTAGACATAGTGGAAGATACAGAGTTGCTTGGAGCAAAGCCAGCTGCCACACCAATAGCAAAGGGTGTTAAGTTGAAAAATGAAGATGGTATAAGAATGGATGATCCTGACAAATACTAGAAGATTGATAGGGAGATTACTCTACTTAAATTTCAGCAAGGCCTGATATCACATATGTAGTTCAGCAACTTAATCAGTTTGTACATTCACCAACAAGAACACATTGGAGTGCAGCTCTACGTGTGGTGAGATATCTGAAGGCATCACCTTCACAGCGGTTATTTTTCCCCGTGAAAAATGATCTTGTGCTAACAGGTTACTCAGATGCTGACTGGGCATCTTGCCTAGACACTAGAAGGTCTCTAACAGGTTATTGTATCTACTTAGATACTGCACTAATATCCTAAAAAACAAAGAAACAAACTTCAATTTCCAAATCATCAGCTGAGGCAGATTATAGAAGTCTTGCAGCAATAGTTTGTGAGCTGCAATGGATAATGTACATACTTAAGGATTTGAGCTATGATACACCTTTACCCATTCCACTTTGGTGTGACAACAAAGCAGCAATACACATCACTGAAAATTCAGTGCTCCATGAGAGGAACAAGCGCCTTGAGATCGATTGTCACTTGGTCAGGAATAAATACAAAGAAGGATTCATCACACCAGTTCATGTAAGTACTCAGAATCAACTGGCAGATTTATTCACTAAAGCACTAGCTACATCACAGTTTAACAGATTAATTTCCAAGTTGGGATTGGATGATATTCACCAATCTCCAACTTGAGGAGGGGATGAAGAAATATGCAAAAGTTCATGGGCCAACATATATGAAATGGACTTATTCATTGGGCTGAATTCAGAGGTTTTAGTTTGGTCAATGGCTCGAGCTTAAGAGCTTGGTTAGCCCAAGCACAAGAGCATCAACCAAATGCTTAAGAGATTCGAAGCAATGCTTAAACCTCCTAGGGAACACCTGATGGATGAGCTAGAAGAAAGATCAAATTGGTTTGCTTTGCATGTGAGGCTAACGGATTTTGCCTCTTCCCCAAGAAAGAAAGAGATAGGATAGAATTATATAGGATTAATTTGTACACTTGTCAATTTTTTATTCATTAAGCATTTTGTATATAAACACAGCTGATGTATTATTTTAATTGAGTTGAATGAAAGGAATCCTTCTCTCCAATCTTCTTATTCTATTCAGTTAGGTTGTAAACAAATTGAATCAAAGTCTTTGAACTCGAATTCAAATTTGAATTTGAGTTCGATACAAGCTTAAAATTTGGATTCGAATTCAATTCGAAAAGTTTTTTTAATTTTTTTAAATATATTATTTTATTGATAAAATATGTTAAAATAATTATATATTAAATAAAAATTATTAAAAAATTATTCTAGCCGAACTTGAGCTAAAAATATATAAGCTCGAATTCAATTCGACAATATTATCCAATCCTACTATTTGTTCTAACTCGAATTTAGCCCTTAACAAATTGAGAGGGGCTGGATTCGCATGCAGCCCTATAACTGGTCCGTTGAGGTTGAGGAAAGTAGTTGCCCCTTAACGCCTCGAGCATCTGATTCTGGACAAGCAATTGTAGAACATGCAGTATATACTTCATCGAGTTATAATGGAATTTTGGGAAGTCTGATTGGAATTGGGGTTGTAGTAATCACCCATACACATTATTGTGTCGTACAACGTAAATTTTGTTGGTACAGGTTATAAAAGGAATGAGGACGATATAAATCATTTTGCACAAAGTAAATTTCAGGCACTATATCTGATAAATTTTAGAGAGAAATGGAATTTTGATTTTGACTTATGCAGCACACCGATTCCTAATATTTGGATCAAAATAAATGTGGGTATCAAAATTTTTTATTTTAGGCAAAGTAGGATAATTGATGGTTGTTTTCAATTGCTCACGGAATCTAGTTACTTGGAGATTATTTGGTCGATAAAAAAAATTAGAAAAATCAAAATAACAAAAAAATAAGTGGGGGTTAAAACACCAAATGAGAAAATTAAATAATTGGAACCAAATATCAATTGGCACTAATTTTCATATGGTAAGTCCAAAGACAAAACAAAATTTAAAAAGTAAGAAAAAGAACGAAGATAAAACAATAATTTAGAATTTACTAGTATAGTATCCCAAAAAAAAAAAAATACAATCAATTTCTGCTCTAGGAAAAGTATGCAATTGGAACCGAATATCAACTAATATTATTTTTCATATATAGAGTAAGCACAAAGATAAAGCATATTAACTTCTAGGCTAAAAATATTCTTTTATTTTTTTCCCTAATATCTTCTTTTCTTTTCTTTTTTTTTTTCCCTAATTTTTGTAAGGAAATATGCTCAAAATCTTGAACAAGAAATTTGAGCTGTAGTAGCAAATTTCCTATTATCTGTTTTAACTAAAAACAAAATTTTCCGATCTGAGGTCTTAGTTTTGTGTATCCGATGAGTCTCCAAATAGGCTCCCCAAAATTGAGGATTAATCACCACCATCACCTCCGCCGCCGCCGCCGCCAATAACGTCCAGAACGAAACTCTGCACCGCCTGTTGTACAGCACCTTGAGCAAATCCTTGAATTACCGAACTGATGAACCCACCAGGCCGAACATTCCCCAATTGCCCCGTGCTTGCACTATGCATCAACACGTTGGGCCTGGCAACTGCTGGCCCATGCATGACTTGACCCATCCCCATTGCTACTGTATTTGTCGGCCCAAGGAAGTGTTGGTGGGCCCTTGGATAGGCGCCCATACTTTGACTAAGCAAATTCTGATGATGATGAGGCAGAATATTAGATTGGGGTGGTTGGGCCAATTGGGCCAATCCAACTGGGTAATGAATATTTCCACCGGGAAACGACTAATGATGCCCGCCCTGAAGCACCACTGGTGTCGCCGGTGCCGGTGCAGCGGTGGTGCAATGCAAATGAACATTATAGTTACATCCGCTACATCTATAACGCCACTCATTGGATCCAATGGACTTTCCGCAAATATTACAGAAGAAACAGTTTCTTGGAGTAAAAGGATCTTTGA
The DNA here is from genome assembly GCA_024721245.1 of Mitragyna speciosa. Taxonomy (NCBI): domain Eukaryota; kingdom Viridiplantae; phylum Streptophyta; class Magnoliopsida; order Gentianales; family Rubiaceae; genus Mitragyna; species Mitragyna speciosa. The sequence continues at coordinate 13,903,312 of CM045573.1, forward strand.
AGGTGAGTTCAAGAGGGCAAGCATGTAACGGGTGGGTGAATATAAGGGGTTTAAAAGCACATATTGGATGAAGATCATAACGACAGCCGCTGCAATGGTAATTGAATCCATTTCCTGGGCTTCCACAGGCGTTGCAGCGGAACATGCCTGTATGGTAGGGGGAGAAGGGAAGTAGGGTGAGCTTGTGGTTGTGGTGGGCTTCGCTGGTGATGAATTTTGGAAATTTAGAGCAATATAAATGGAGAATGAAGTTGCATCGCCTACAGATGTATATTTCTCCTGACGGTGTCAGCTTGCAACACGAACAAAGGATTGGTGGATTTGTTAGCCCTTGCTGATATTGGAAACTCGACAGCTCTAGTACATGAGGATGGCTGAAGTGTTCGATAATTAGACTTGGGACAGTGTTCTCTCCGGCCATTTTCTTTTCAGACACCAGAAATAACTATGAATCAAGATTGAGGACGAATCAGTATTAGCGCTTTATAAAGGAAGACGCAAAGTACGGTCACTGTCTCAATAAATGACGAAGGAAAACGTTGGTGTAACGAAAATTATGAAAACATTAATTAGTTTAGTCAAATAATTGGTAACTTTTGTTATTAAAAATGTTAATAATTTTTGGTGAAGTACGTTGCTCAAGCATTGTTTCATATTTAATGATAAATGCTGCTACAAATATTATGGTTAGTATCATGACCGTTCGAAGACAACGTAACAGCATCTCAAAAAAAAAAAAAAAAAAGACATCGTAAGAGGGACAAAACATTTGTTGATACATATAAAATGGCTTGTCTCCACTCTACATAATTATAGTGGCAATTCTTACCCCAAAAAAAAAAAATTTATAGTGGCAATAGTTGACTTGACTTTGATAATTTTTTATAGTTAGTTTTTATGTCCTATCCTCACCTGGTCCTCTAGTATTTAATGTAAAAAAATAATATAGAATGATGTAAAAATATTTATATTACTTTATTTTAAATTATAAGGTTCACAAGTAAAATTATAAACTCGGTTCATTTAAGAATAATTCTTTCAAGACTTTGCATGTTGGGCTGTCTTTAGTTGACGTGGTCGACTCAAAATTTTAAAAAATAAAAAGAAAAAGAAAATGTTGATAGGCACCTTTTTTTGAAAACGACAGATTCGTTAACGGTCAATCTATGCCGTGAAAGTTTCATTGCTGAATGATTTAGACATTCTTTAAAAATGTAGAATTAACTACCATTTCCATTATCTGTCTATTAATAATCCAGGTTTTTTAGAGATTTTGTGTCAAGAAATACTTTTGCATATCTGAACGGGTTAAATTGTATAAATAATTCTATCCAAAGTTAAGCTGAAAAAAAATTAATACAAAGATCCTAGATCATCATAGAAGTGATTTAGGGCAACACATTTTGCTAAATGTAAATTGTCAACAAATTTGGGCAATGTACAAATGATATTATCATGTACAAGAAGTTTTTATGAATATACAGGGACTGTTTGTTTTTATGTACAACCTGATTGAAAATGTAGTAATTTTAATAAGAAGTTATTTAATATAATGGGTCACTACTTAGACATGAAGTGACTGATTGAGGAAGTGCCCTTGTCAGAAAATTACCACCGTTAGGGAACACCTATAAATTCAGAAGTAACATCAAACTACATACACGATAAAGAAATTAAGGATTTGGTTATAGTACAAAGTTGAATCAATTTTATATTATATAAAGAATCAATAATTGAATAACAATAAAGAGGACGGGTTCACATTAGTTGTTAATTTAATTTATAAATATGTAGACCAATATGAGTTGTCAAAATTTTACTTGTGTCCAAAAAATTAATACATCAAATCCCATAAAGCTTTTCCTTCAATTACTCACAAATTTTCTCTTTACTTTAGTTTTCTTTGTATTTCCAATAGAGCCTTAGTTTAGGCATTACATTTTCAGTTTACTTTTCCAGTTGATACATTTGCATTTTCAGTCGATGTATTTACAATTTTCAATTTTTGTAATTACTTTCAGTTTTAATTTTAATGTAATTCCAATTTCCCACAACTCTTTTGCTTAAGTTCGTTTGCTTTCTAATTTCTTTTAAATTTCTATTGACTTTTTTTCCAAGTTATTTTGGCCATCAATCATCGTCGATTGTCAAAGGCGTGTCTAAAGCAGGACAAATAATAGCCGTCTAGAAATCAAAATCCATCCACACTGTTTATATTACTTTGATCAATTCTGTATCATAGACTCGGTATCAACAGAGTAGCACGTCCACAAATATAACCATAGACCAAAGAGAGCTTTCACCTACCGACATCGTGCACAAATAACACGTCCTCAGTCGATTTGACTAGACAAATGAAGAAGGAAAAATTGGTTATACATACCACTTCTTAATTTATACATTTTTTTTTTCTATTTTTCAAATTAAAACATCCTTATTATTTAGGTTTATTAGTTGTATATGAAAACTTGAATGTTATAGTTTCGTAGATAAATTAGTTTAATTGGAATATTATAATCATCACCCTGAAGAAAACTGGAACACTAATTGGAGAAGAAAGAAAGCCAGCACGGCATGTGTCGGATGCCTCTCGTCATTAAAAGTTATTTCTTCTCCGCCATATGATGCAGTCTGATTTCACAGCTGATCATTTTTCCAATATACAATGCAGTCTCAGGATCGAATGGAAGGTAAGAACAATTAGAACTTTATGACTCTATTTTAAAATTTGGGGGTTTTAAATCTTACCAACACAATTCCTTTCCTCTCATTTGTAATAGTATAGGTTGGATAAAAAAAATGATAGTCTCGATCGGGAAATAAGACATCATAAGTGTCATTTCCCACAAGTTTACAACCCAATTTTAAAGCAAAACTTGACAGACGAGATTGAACCAACAAAGTCATTTTTTGACCTAAAAAATAACATCATTTCGGGTGAAAATGATTATATCATTATTCTGTAAAATTACACAATGAGATTGTATGGTTACACACATAGTTACTTTGTACTCAACTTGCAAAAAATGCAAAGGGGAGTAAACTGTGAGGCACCAGATCCGTCTCAATCACTTGTCCCGGGAAGGCAAGATTTTGAATATCTCTAGAACTTATTTAGTACTGGAAATTAAGGAGAGAGAACGAAGACACCCTGTCTTATGGAGAAAAATAAAATTTAAACTACATATAAAATAAACCTAAAATTTATCCTCAATAAAATGTATAGAAACCGTGTATATAATATTGGACCCACGGACAAAAGGCGGCTCTTTTATTTTATCACACATTGGTTTCCAAAAATATCTGTCCAGGTATTCAATACATAGAGTCAGTTCAATTTTGTTTCACTAAAAACACAACAAATTTGCAGCAGAACATGATTATATTCCAAGTATAGAAGTTAGTTATCAGCTCTCTGACTTCAAAACATATTGTTTAATTATTTTGAAATATTTTCTAAAAACCTTTTTTCAATAGCCATTTTATTTCACATATATTACATTCTAAAAGTGTTTTTTAGCATTATTTTTATATTAACATTTCAAAAAAAAAAAAAAAAGCAATCCAAACAAAATCCATGTTATTTTGAGAATTTTTAAGGATTGTCGGTATAAAAACTTGTTCACATGAGCAATAGTGCTATTGGATCAGATGCCCAGCTAACCGCCGCTGGTTATCGTTTGTCACCAAAAATGGGTTCGCGGTAACAAATTTTGGCAAGCGGCACCATCTTATCCTTTATTACCTTTTTATTTTTTTGGGCCAAAAAGTCATGTGTTGTATTTCTATGAAAATACTTACAAAAGCAACTGCCCTTACAACTATATTGTATATTACTCTAGGCTCAAAAATCACTTTGCAATCGCATCCTATATTACACTAGGCTCAAAAATCACTTTGCAATCGCATTATATGGGCATTTGTTTTGTGGCTGTATTCTTCTATCTACTAATTCTCAGTTTCATGGTAGAATGTTTGAATTTGTCTCTTAGCTTCAACAGAGGAAGTGCTAGAAGCAATATCATTAGAGCTATGTTTTGGCTAAATGTGCCCTGGCGAGGGGAAGGCAGTATTAATTTACGGTTGATAGAGGAAATATGAAGAGATTTTGCTTATGCTGACATTATAATATGTTTGATTGGGAATCAAAATCAACATGAAGGGAATGAATAAAGCATCGAGAGGTTAGAACTTTACAACTCTGCCCCATAAGTTGAGAGTTTGAATCTCACCAACACCGATTTCCCTTCTTTAATTGTACTACTGTAGGTTTGATTTAAATCAAAAAAGGAAAAAGAAAAAAAAAACAACAACAACAACATGAAAGTGGACGTAACAATGGAAGTTTATAGATTAGGATAGGAAGATATAGATTTGGGTTGATTTGAACTCCTCCACTTAAATTCTCTTGTTTAGAATTAAAATCTACCAATGAGTTGAGAATGGATTTGAAAGATTAAAATTAGTGGATTTAAATTTACTCAAAATACATATCATTTCAAATCTTTATTTCTTCAAATCCGTTCATTTAAAATCTTTCCTTGAATGGAAATCTATCAATTCAAACGGATCAGAAAGAATTTACGTTCTTACTTGTTTCTTGAATTATTCCCAATACCCAGCAACATAAGTAGCTGCCCTTCCTTAATTTACCGTAATTGCATCATTTTTTTTGCCTATAATAAGATTTTTTTTGTTGGATTTTTCAAATTATCGAGAACTGTGGCTCTCAAAGTATATTACATAAACTTTAGTCCTACATCTTCAAGAAGCACCAAAAAAAAAAAAAAAAAGTTCGGAATTCAAAACCATATTGCACTACCAAATGTAGCTGGAAGAGTTAAAAATCTTCCTTTAAATTCATGGATTGTTATCACAACGTTTCCAAAGAAGAAAGGTACAGCAAAGTGGGAATACTAAGCTGGGAATGTGGAATATGCGGATAATGACAAGAAAAGGAAAAGATGAGTGGGAATGTGGAATATGCGGATAATGACAAGAAAAGGAAAAGATGAGTGGGAATGTGGAATATGCGGATAATGACAAGAAAAGGAAAAGATGAGTGTGATGATGACTGGTGGTGACTTAAAATAACGTCAAAACGTGATCGGAGTGTAAAATGGAGCATCAAGAAAATATAGTGATCGAAGTGTTTGGGTTGCTTTTTTTTTTTTTTCTTTTGAAAATATATTTTAGAGGAATGGTATTGTAATATTTGTTGAGATGTGATTGTTGGGTCAATTAAACCAAACTGATAAAGAATTAGAAGTTTCCTATTTAGTTTTAAAAATTATATTTTAGTTAGGTTTTTAGAAAGTTTATTAAGTAAAGTGTTGAGTTTTATTTGTTAGTTTTATTAGGATTTACCTATTCCAGTTAGGTTTTTTATTGTTAAGATTTTGTGGGTTATAAATATGAAACTTTATTATTGTATCGAGTTGAGAAGAGTTGAGGGTTTAAAGAAATTTTAGATGAGGTTAAGGCTATGATGTCATAGGTTTATGCCGGTGTCAATACGAGAGTCGAATGTGCTTTATTTTGTAACTCTTCTTTTCCCGCATATTTTTATATGTTTTAAATCAAAATTCCGCCGCGTGTTTTTCTATGCCAACAATGATGAATGTGAAATATAAAGATTATTTAGAATATAGAGAAGGTGGTAAAAATATGTTTAAATAAAAAATAAAAAATAGGTTGCCCAAACAAAAATGAACAATTGCAATCAATGAAATGAAAAGCATTTAAAAAACATTTACAGTTAAGGTATATGATTCACTTGTAGTAATACTTACTTAAAAGCTGGTAAAATCAACAGATATTCAGATTTCATCTCAAATTTAAAATCTTGTTTGTGGCTGATTGTGCTTTAATTTAAGTTGCAACATTTTATATGTAAAATACTTTTATATGCATTTAATGTTGCCAAATTGCCAAAAAAACAGAATTGGTCCGCAAATTGCACTCATTGCCTTACCATTGCGGCCTTGTGTCTTGGTCAATTATTTATAGCTGATCCACTGAGATTGAGAAAAGTAGTTGCCCCTTAACGATAGATATTATTTTGTTGTACAACTTAATATTTTCTGAGTACAGGTTATACGAGGAATGAAGACGTTATAAATCATGTTGCACAAAGTAAATTTCAGATAATCTGGTATATTTTTGGGAGAAATGTAGTTTGGATTTCCAAATTTGACTTATGCACCACACTGAACTAGAATAAAAGAAGGTTGCAGGCCTTGTTCCATATTGAGGCCGAGTAGATAAAAGCGTTCGTGCCCAGTTATTTGAACGAGGGGACAAACTGTTAGAGGCCACCTTGTCCATCTGCAAAAAAGGCCCAAGGTATAGAAAATGGAGTCCAAATCAGGAAGGCCAATTGCACAAATTTCTTAGCAAGGGAGCTTATTAATTATAAACCTTCGTGAGCATTAGTGTCATTGGATCATATCCCCCATAACCATCGGTTATCGTTTGTCACCAAGAATGGGTTCGTGGCAACAAGTTTTTGCAAGCAGCACCATCTTATCCTATATTACAATAGGATCAAATCATTTATCTTGACGTTAATTCTTTGTTCATCGGTTTCCTTATTGAACCAGATTATTGTATTGTTTGTAAAAGGAATGAGGACGATATAAATCATTTTGCACAAAGTAAATCTCAGGCACTATATCTGATAAATTTTTAGGGAGAAATGTAATTTTGATTCCCAATATTTGACTTATGCAGCACACTGATTCCTAATGTTTGGATCAAAATAAATGTGGGTATCAAAATTTTTGATTTTAGGCTAAGTAGGATAATTGATGGTTGTTTTTAATTGCTCACCGAATCTAGTTACTTGCAGATTATGTGGTCCATGAAAAAAAATTAGAAAAACCAAAATAAAAAAAATCAATTGGGAAATTAAAACACCAAATGAGGAAATTAAATAATTGGAACCCAATATCAATTGGCACTAATTTTCATATGGCAAGTACAAAGACAAAACAAAATTTAAAAATTAGTATAATAACAAGAAAAAGTACGAAGATAAAACAATAATTTAGAATTTACTAGTATAGTATCCCAAAAAAAAAAATACAAAGACAATGCATCTTTGCTTTAGGAAAAGCATGCAGTTGGAACCGAATAGCAACTATTATTATTTTTCATACAGAGAGCACAAAGACAAAGCATGTTAACTTATAGGCCAAAAATATATTTTTTTTTATTTTTTTCCCTAATATCTTCTTTTCTTCTTTTTTTTCCCCCTAGTTTTTAAAGGAAATATGCTAAAAATCTTGAACAAGAAATTTGAGCTGTAATAGCAAATTTCTTATTATCTGGTTTAACAAAGAACAATTTTTTCCTACCTGAGCTCCTAGTTTTGTGTATCCGATGGGTCTCCAGATAGGCTCCCCAGAATTGAAGATTCATCACCACCACCACCACCACCTCAACCTCCTCCGCCGCCAATAAAGGCTTGAACCAAACTCTGCACAGCGCCTTGAGCAAAACCTTGAATTACCCAATCGAACAACCCACTAGGCGAAACATTCCCCAATTGCCCCGTGCTTGCACTGTGAATCAACGCATTGGGCCTCGCAACTGGGTTATGAATATTTCCACCGGGAAATGACTGATGATGCCCGCCCTGAACCACCAGTGCCGTCGCCGGGGCCGGTGCAGCGGTGGTGCAATACAAATGAACATCAAAGTTACATCTGCTACATCTATAACGCCACTCATTGGATCCAATGGAGTTTCTGCAAATATTACAGAAGCAACTGTCTATAGGAGTAAAAGGATGTTTGAAGGTGAGTGCAAGAGGGCAAGCATGGAACTGGTGGGTGAATTTAAGGGGCATAAAAGCACATATTGGAGGAAGATCATAACGACAGCCGCTGCAATGGTAGGTGAATCCATTTCCTGGGCTTCCACAGGCGTTGCAGCGGAACATGCCGGTATGGTAGGGGGAGAAGGGGCGTAGGGTGAGCTTGTGGTTGTGGTGGGCGTCGCGGGTGATGAATATTGGAAATTGAGAGCAATATAAATGGAGAATGAAGTTGCATGGACTGCAAATGTATATTAATCCGGACGGTGCAAGCTTGCAACACGAACAAAGGATTGACGGATTTGTTAGCCCATATTGGAAACTCGACAGCTCTAATACATGAGGATGGCTGAAGTGCTCGATAATTGGACTTGGGACAGTGTTCTCTCCGGCCATTTTCTTTTCAGACACCAGAAATAACTATGAATCAAGACTGAGGACGAATCAGTATTAGCGCTTTATAGAGGGAGACGCAAAGTACGGTCACTGTCTCAATAAATGACGAAGGAAAACGTTGGTGTAACGAAAATTATGAAAACATTAAGTAGTTCAGTCAAATAATTGGTAACTTTAGTTATTAAAAATGTTAATAATTTTTGGTAAAGTACGTTGCTCAAGCATTGTTTCATATTTAATGCTGCTACAAATATTATGGTTAGTATCATGACTGTTCGAAGACAACGTAACAGCATCTCAAAAAAAAAAAAAAAAAAAAAAAAGGACATCGTAAGAAGGGACAAAACATTTGTTGATACATATAAAAGAGCTTGTCTCCACTCCACATAATTATAGTGGCAATTCATACCAAAAAAAATATATATATAGTGGCAATAGTTGACTTGACTTTGATAATTTTTTATTGTTAGTTTTTATATTCTATCCTCACCTGGTCCTCTAGTGTTTAATGTAAGAAAATAATATAAAATGATATAAAAATATTTATATTATTTTATTTTAAATCATAAGGTTCACAAGTAAAACTGTAAATTAGGTCCATTTAAAAGTTTTTCTTTCAAGACTTTGCATGTTGGGTTGTCTTTAGTTGACGTGGTCGACTCAAAATTTAAAAAAAAAAAGAAAAAGAAAAAGAAAATGTTGATAGGCACCTTTTTTTTTAAAACGACACATTCGTGAACGGAATCTACGCCATGGAAGTTTCATTGCTGAATGATTTAGACTTTCTTTAAAAATGTAGAATTATCTACCATTTTCACTATCTGTCTATTAATAGTCCAGGTTTTTTAGAGATTTTGTGTCAAGAAATACTTTTGCATATCTAAACGGGTTAAATTGTATAAATAATTCTATCAAAAGTTAAGCTGAAAAAAAATTAATGCAAAGATCCTAGATCATCATAGAAGTGATTTAGGGCAACACATTTTGCTAAATGTAAATTGTCAACAAATTTGGGCAATATACAAATGATATTATCATGTACAAGATGTTTTTATGAATATACAGGGACTGTTTGTTTTTATGTACAACCTGATTGAAAATGTACTAATTTTAATAAGAAGTTATTTAATATAATGGGTCACTACTTAGACATGAAGTGACTAATTGAGGAAGTGCCCTTGTCAGAAAATTACCACTGTTAGGGAACACCTATAAATTCAGAAGGAACATCAAACTACATACACGATGAAGAAATTAAGGATTTGGCTATAGTACAAAACTAAATTAATTTTGTATTATATAAAGAACTAATAGTTAAATAAGAATAAAAAAGGGATTCACATTAGTTGTTAATTTAATTTAGAAATAGATAAGCTAATATGAGTTGTTAAAATTTTACTTGTGTCCAAGAAATTAATACATCAAATCCCATAAAGCTTTTCCTTCAATTACTCTCAAAATTTCTATTTACTTTAGTTTTCTTTGTATTTCCAATAGAGCCTTAGTTTAGGCATTACATTTTCAGTTTACTTTTCCAGTTGATACATTTGCATTTTCAGTCGATGTATTTACGATTTTCAATTTTTGTAATTACTTTCAGTTTTAATTTTAATGTAATTCCAATTTTCCACAACTCTTTTGGTTAAGTTCGTTTACTTTCTAATTTCTTTTAAATTTCTATGGACCTTTCATCCAAGTTATTTTGGCCATCAATCATCGTCGATTGTCAAATGCGTGTCCAAGGCAGGACAAATAGTAGGCGTGTAGAAGTCAAAATCCATCGGCACGCTGTTTCTGTCACTTTGATCAATTCTGTCTCATAGACTCGGTATCAACCGAGTAACACGTCCACAAAAACTTGAATGTTATAGTTTCGTAGATAAATTAGTTTAATTGGAATATTCTGTTAATGAAAATATAGACGACTTTGAGGCGTGAATGAATGTCACTGTTTTTAAGGTGTTATTTGCCCCTTATCGTTAACAGGCAAATTATCTCTAGAATTCAACAAAGTCAGATTAACGTACAAATTGCTTAGTTAGAAGAGTTCTGTTCAATTTGGGTATTTAAAGACAACGACAACCTTTTGTCCGAAAGGTTATGTCTTAATGAAGGGGCACTGACAGTTTAAATAACTATTTAATTAATTAAAAAATATTAATTAATTAATCAAAAATTAACAAATTAATTTCCAAGTCCCAAGGTGTGCCCAAGTGCCCTTGTCCAGATTATAAATTATTTTCTTTTCAATTGTATTCTTTATGAATAAATCCAATTGAAAATTTACCTTCCCACCAAAATTTCCCTCCAAACTAAAGTTTGAATTAAATTTATTAAGGAAAGAAGACAAAGAACTATAAAGGCATTGGATTGCTTATTGTCTTACAATGTGGGACAAATGCCCAAAGCTTTACATTACAAACTACACTAACATATTCTAACCATCACCTTGAAGAAAATTGGAACACTAATTGGAGAAGAAAGAAAGCCAGCACGGTATGTGTAGGATACCTATCGTCATTAAAAGTTATTTCTTCTCCGCCATATGATGCAGTCTGACTTCACAGCTGACCATTTTTCCAATATACAATGCAGTCTCGGGAGCGAATAGAAAGTCAAGCAGTTATAACTCTACGACTCTATTCCAAAGTTCAGGGGTTTCGAATCTTACCAACACTATTCTTCTCTCCTCATTTGTAATAGTATAGGTTGGATAACAAAAAAAAATGGCAATCTCAATCAGGAAATAAGGCATCACAAGTGTCATTTCCCACAAGTTCACAACCCAATTGTAAAGCAAACTTGACAGACGAGATTGACCCAACAAAGTCATTTTTTGACCTAAAAAATGATATGGTTTCGGGTGAAAGTGGTTATATCATTGTTCTGTAAACTTACACAATGATACTGTATAGTTACACGCATAGTTACTTCGTAGGCACGGGATCCGTCTCAATCACTTGTACCTGGGAGGCAAGATTTTGAATATCTCTGGAACTTATTTAGTACTGGAAATTAAGGAGAGAGAACGAAGACACCCTGTCTTATGGAGAAAAATAAAATTTAAACTACATATAAAATAAACCTAAAATTTATCCTCAATAAAATGTATAGAAACCGCGTATATAATAATGGACCCACGGACAAAAGGCGGCTATTTTATTTTATCACACATTGGTTTCCAAAAATATCTGTCCAGGTACTCAGTAGCTAGAGCCAGTTCAATTTTGTTTCACTAAAAGCACAACAAATTTGCATTAGAATATGATTATATTCCAAGTATAGAAGTTAGTTATCAGCTCTCTGACTTCAAAACATATTGTTTAATTATTTTGAAATATTTTCTAAAAACGTTTTTTTTCAATAGCCATTTTATTTCGCATATATTACATTCTAAAAGTGTTTTTTAGCATTATTTACGTTCTTACTTGTTTCTTGAATTATTCCCAATACCCAGCAACATAAGCAGCAGCCCTTCCTTGATTTATCGTAATTGCATCATTTTTTTTGCCTATAATAAGATTTTTTTTGTTGGATTTTTCAAATTATCGAGAACTGCTACTCTCAAAGTATATTACATAAACTTTAGTCCTACATCTTCAAGAAGCACCAAAAAAAAAAAAAAAAAGGTTCGGAATTCAAAACTATATTGCACTACCAAATGTAGCTGGAAGAGTTAAAAATCTTCCTTTAAATTCATGGATTTTTATCACAACGTTTCCAAAGAAGAAAGGTACGCCAAAGTGGGAATACTAAGCTGGGAATGTGGAATATGCGGATAATGACAAGAAAAGGAAAAGATGAGTGTGATGATGACTGGCGGTGAGTGAAAATAACGTCAAAACGTGAAAATCAACATGAAAGTAACGAATAAAGCATCGAGAGGTTAGAACTTTACAGTTCTGTCCCAGAAGTTGAGGGTTCGAATCTCACTAATACCGATTTCCCTTCTCCTATTGTACTAGTGTAGGTTTAATTTAAATAAAAAAAAAAACAACATGAAAGTGGACGTAACAATGGAAATTTATAGATTAGGATAGGAAGATATAGATTTGGGTTGACTTGAACTCCTCCACTTAAATTCTCTTGTTTAGAATTAAAATCTACCAATGAGTTGAGAATGGATTTGAAAGATTAAAATTAGTGGATTTAAATTTACTCAAAATATATATCATTTCAAATCTTTATTTCTTCAAATCCGTTCATTTAAAATCTTTCCTTGAATGGAAATCTATCAATTCAAACGGATCAGAAAGAATTTACGTTCTTACTTGTTTCTTGAATTTACGTTCTTACAGTTAAGGTATATGATTCACTTGTAGTAATACTTACTTGAAAGCTGGTAAAATCAACAGATATTCAGATTTCATCTCAAATTTAAAATCTTGTTGTGGCTAATTGTGCTTTAATTTAAGTAGCAACATTTTATATGCAAAATACTTTTATATGTATTTAAGGTTGCCAAATTGCCAAAAAACAGAATGGGTCCGCAAATTGCACCCATTGCCTCACCATGACGGCCTTGAGTCTTTGTCAATTATTTATAGCTCATCCACTGAGGTTGATAAAAGTAGTTGCCCCTTAACGATAGATATTATTTTGTTGTACAACTTAATATTTTCTGAGTACAGGTTATACGAGGAATGAATACGTTATAAATCATGTTGCACAACGTAAATTTCAGATAATCTGGTATATTTTAGGGAGAAATGTAGTTTGGATTTCCAAATTTGACTTATGCACCACACTCATTCCTAATTTTTGGATCCAAATAAATGTGGTTATCAAAATTTTTTATTTTAGGCAGGGTAGGATAATTGATGGTTGTTTTCAATTGCTAACAGAAATCTAAGTCACAAGCAAATCATGTGCACTTAACTAAAAAAATGAGAAAAATAAAAAAAAATAATCAAGGGGATAAAAGCACCAAAAGAGAGAGAGAGAAAAAATGAGGCAGGTAGACAATTGGAACCAAATATCAGCTGGTGTTAATAAAAAAGTACAAAGACAAAGCATATAAACTTCTGTCTGTAGGAGACAACAGAGCGCACTTAGTTAGTAAGATACTTCATTGTCGATCCTCTTAAAAAAAGTGAAAAGAAAAAAAAGTTCTAGCTATAGGAAAATTATGCAATTATTCATATAGTAAGCAGAAAGATGAAGCACATCAACTTCTAGGCTAATTTTTTTAAAAATTTTTTCCTAATAATATTTTTTTCTTTTCCTTAAGGAACTATGCTGAAAATCTTGAACAAGACATTTTTTTTTTTTTTTTTGAGAATTGAACAAGACATTTTAGTCTTCGCAAATTTTCCATTGTCTTGGCTTGGCCTAAATATATATATATATATATATATATATATATATATATTTTTTTTTTTACTACACAAGTTCTTAATTTTGTATACCCGATGAGTCTCCAAAGAGGCACCCCAAAATTGAAGATCCATCGCCGCCGCCGCCGCCGTCACCACCACCAACAACACCTTGAACCAAACTCTGCCCGACCTGTTGTGCAGCTCCTTCAACAAGTCCTTGAATCACCGAACTCATCAAGCCACTAGGTTGAACATTACCCAATTGGCCCGTACTTGCACTATGCATCAAAACATTCGGCCTCGCAAGTGGCCGCCCGTGCATAGCTGGACCCATCCCCATTGCTACTGTATTCGTCGGCCCGAAGAAGTGTTGGTAGGCCATTGGATTTGCACCCATACTTGCACAATGAACATACTGATGATGATGCTGCAGAAAATTAGGTTGGATCGGTTGGGTCAATTGGGCTGGTTGGGGTAATCCAACTGGGTTATGAAGATTCCCCCCAGGAAACGATCGGTGATGCTGCAAAAGTTGACCTTGCTGCCCGCCCTGAACCTGAACCACCCCTGCAGGTGTCGGTGCTTGTGCCGGTGCACGACAAGCGGTGCTGGTGCAATCCAAATGGACATCAAAATCACATGCACCGCATCTATATAGCCATTGTTTAGATCCAAAGTTACGGCAAACATCACAAGAAAAACCTTTTGCATTATCATAAGGATTTATAAAGGTTAGTTCAAGTGGGCAAGAATGGGATTGATGGGTGACTTTCAATGGCTTAGTAGCACACAAAACATGAAGATCAAATTCACAACTACCACAATGATAGCTGAACCCATTGCCCTCCCGGTTACAGGCATCACAGTTGAATATTCCTCGGGGATACTCGGCCACAGGGAAGAGGGTCAGGGGGTGGTTCTTGTGGGCGGGGTGAGTGATGAGCTGGGGAAATTGTGCACAAGTTGGATGGAGAAGAAATTTGCAAGGGCGGCAAATGTACATGTTTTCGGTTGATGGAAGTTGGCAAGCTGAACAAAGGGTGGTTGAGTTTGTTAGCATTAGGCCTTGTTGAGGTTGGAAAATAGTGTTCCATAGCTCTAGCTCATGAGGATGGCTGAAATGTTGCATTTTTGGAGTTGAGGCATTGTTCACTCTCCCCATTTTCTTGTCTGAAATATGAAAAAGGATCTGAAATATGGAGAAGGATGGTGAGCTTTGAGGTTGAGATGAAGATGGGTTGAAGCAAAAAGGTATGTAAGTATAGTGAGTAAGGACGAGTTGGATGGGTTGACTTGAAAAGTTTGGCCGAGTCAATTTCCAAATTCCAAGTTTAAACGCGGCTCATTTTGTCCTTTTTTTGGTTTTTTCTGGATACTATGGGTGTTGGTTGACTTTGTTCAAGTTGACATTAATTATTGAAGTCATAAAATGAGTTAATATTAGATAAGTAAGAAAAAGAACAAATAGCTTCAATTACACAAACTCTCAGGTTAACGTAAGAACCAATTTCTTTCCACCCAAAAAAAAATACCAGCATAGGTAGTAACGGGGGATCTAAAAGATATTTAACGGAAAATTCATGAATCCATATGTCATCAATCCATAGAAATTGAAAAAGAAATGAAGTAGTAGGATTTTGTATTAAAATAACATCCACATAAGTCACCATCTTTCTTCCCTGCTCTGTCTCACACTTCGTTAAGCCCCGGGAAATTGTTTGGAAGGAAGAAAAAGAATTCTGAAACATGATCCCATGATCATTCATGACTTGGTCTAACCTTAAGTTAATTACTGATTAAATTTTATCGTGCATACCAAGAAATCAACTTCCCCTTGAAGGAATTACTAACAATTTAATCGTTTGCTCTTTATATTGAGTTAGTATTTGTACAACTTTTGGAAATATTAATATTCTGTAAAAACATGGTATTAGCTTGTAAAAGGCTGGCAGCCTATATACCACTAATTTATGGACCCTTTTTGGGATACAAATTTAGAGGGATTTTTTTTCCTTGTTTAAAGTGAACTTTAAACTGTACAAAGAGAAGGAAAAAAAAATGAGAGAATTTGAAAGTCGAATTAGAAACCTAATCGTGGAACGAATAGGGAGTCGAGCGATTAGAGGTTTACGACTTTACCTAAAGGTCGGGAATTCGAATACCACGAACACCAATTTCCCTCCCTCCATTGTAATAATTAAGGTTTGGTATTTAAAAAAACACAAAGCAAAAAAGAAACCTTTTGCTTCTCATAAGCGGAAATGTGTTTTCTGGACCAAATTAAAGGTACTTTCTTTTCTTTTTGGTCTTTGAGGGTTGGGCACAACAAGCTTAAGATTGATCTGTAACTAAACTAAAAGCTAGGTCCCATTTCTTTCAAGCCCAACAAATCACTGCTCGAGCTACAGCCCAACTATATATATTTATATATATTTTTTTTAACTTTCAATTCTTGGCTAGATTATTCTTAATCAAGGCAAAAACTCCCCAACAAAATTTTTTGTACAAAACCCAAAAGAAAGGAAAGAAGAACAAAAACCCAAAAAAGGAAAAAAAGAAAAAAAGAAAAAAATCAAAGGCTAAAATGGCGCTGCAATGGATAATTCTGACGTATGTGGTCGCGGCGGAGGCGGCAACGGCGATTCTCTTGACATTACCGACGCCGATGGTTATAAAATCGCGGCTGGTATCTCTTGTTTCCCTAATTCTCCAGCCTTCGCTCTTCATCGTTCCCTTCTCCGCCTTCCAGCTCATGGGTTAGGTTTTTTTTTTTTTGTCTTTTTTAATTATAATCTGCTAACTATTTTTTTTTTCGTTTATTATCAGCATTATTATTTCGGATTAATAAGATCCTTTTTTTTTGGTGAAAATGTTAATAATAGATATATATTGGAAGAAAGAGCACAGATTGATGTGTACTGGAGAGACGTGCACTGCTTCTGAGTGGGATCGCTATGAGAAAGCGGTAATTTTTATTTTAATTTTTTTTGGTACTTTTAATTAATTGTGAAGATTAATTTTAACTTGTTCATGCTTGTAATAATTTTTGATTGCCTAATGGTAGATTGTTCTATTGATGAAATTTTTAGTTGTCTTGTTATTTTATTGTTGTAGTTTGCTGGAATCTCATTTAATCAGGGGTTTGTGGGAAATTTGGTTTTAGGGATGTCTATTTTTTGGTTGACAGACTTATTTGAATTATGGAATTTCAATCATCGAGTGCTATAAGAAGAGATTGATTTAGTCCTTTGTGGACATTGGATTGTTTAAAGCATGTAAGTGTCGAACTTTGGGAATCGGGAGGTTTATGTGTATATAAGATTGCTAAGTTTTAAAGGGAGAAAAATGAAGCATTGAAGTGCTAAATAATTCTCATTTATGGTTTCCCACGGTTATTTCAGTCAGAGCTGCGTTGAAAAAAGAATTGGGTAATTCAGAACTAATAAGTGGTAAAATGCATTTGCCAAGATTTGAAGAACAGCTTTTCATTCTGGCTCATACTACCTTCTCACAGTACCGTCATTGAACTAATTATAACATGCTTTCTGCCAAATTACACATGTATTTGAAAACTTTTATTTATATGTGAATATGTCATTGTTCTAACAATTATTGACTGTTTAAATGAGCTATAGGCAAGGGTTAGGCCATCTTATTTCACTCATGCTACTCGTTTGTACTTGTCCCTGATGGATTGGTGACTTGGGGCCTGATCTGTATTTAAATGGCAGTAACACCACGTTGTTCTACATTAGCCCTGCTCAAGCTGGAATAGTACTTTAGATGGCAGGGGTGGATTAGAACATCTTAAGTTTAACTGAATTCTCTTGGGACGAATTTGCAAAGACTACCTATTAAGGCTACCTGAAAGTTTTATCAATCTATTCTTTTACTGCAAGGAACTCCCAAAATTTTCTCTAAATGTCTAACATTACTTCCTTATCCAAACTCTGCACATATCTATAATGTTCTAAAACTAGAACCTGGCACTATTTTCTAGTATCATTAAACCCCTGTATTTTCATGCTGGGAAACATTTGGCCTCTGAGAATTTCCATGGTTTGTTTTTGAGCTACTTTACTGACTCCAATTGCTTTTGGTTGTGTGGTTGGCCTATGTCTTAGCTGTTATGCACAACCTACAGTAACTCTCTCTCTCTCTCTTTCTCTGTGTGTACATGTGAATGTGTTCAAATAAGCTGTATGTGTGTGTTAACACATAAATCCATGGCCATAGAAAGCCAGTTTCTTTTGGATCTCTTTTGGATCCCTAAACTAGAATTTTTGGTGTCTGTAGATTTACAAGGCTCAAAGGAATGCAATTCTGTGCGCTGCCGCTGTCCTTCTATATTGGTATCCAGCACCCCATGAACCTTGCTCCATGTTTGTATTGTATACTTCTTTGTTTCTCTTCTGTGATCAGTTATATCCTTTCTTGCTTGTGCTCGTGCTTGCACAGGTGTATCTACCGCATTTGTAAGTATTATAAGGACATTCAGAGCATGGAGGCGGAGAAGAGGTACAAAGACGAGTAGCTTTTCTTGCCACTTTCTGCTTCAGTTGGGAATGAGCTTCTTGTAGCTCTTGGAACCGTAGACTTGCAATTAAGAAATTCCCGTGTTATACTGCACTGTTACTGTGATATCTTTTAGTTGTCTTGTATTCAAATTTTTGTTCTAGTTCTCTTTTCTTTGGGCAATGAGGTCAAAAACTTAACATTGGTGATTAGTACCAGAGTCAGTTGTGTATCGTTCATTGTCAATTCACTTCAGTCTTGTCGAAAATGCCATCTTGATGCTTTCATGTTGTTTCTGGATTTGCATAATGAAGAAAGCAATGACAAAAAGGTAGGGGAAAAGAATATATACAGGCAAACATGAATGTGCTAGATATCTGCCAATATAAATATTCTACTCCCTCCGTCCTATTTTGATAGGTTTGTTTTTCCTTTTTATCCGTTTCAAATTATAGTCTACTTTCCATTTGAATAATGTAATTAATTTTTAACTTCTTTAAAATATCTCTATTTAAGTACTTTGTTATAAGTGAGAGGTACATAGCAAACCGTGCATTCACATATCAAATGGAATTAATTTGACTTATGGTGTAATTTTTTATATTGTATTTAATGTAAATGTTTAATGATAAATATAAGAGTATTTTAAAACATCATAGATTAATTTATTCTTTTAATAAAATTAACTAATTTTTCTTAAACTGTGTGAAAAAAATTATAAGCCTATCAAAATGGGACGGAGGGAGTACCATTTATCCTAATATGCCAGATTTTTCGGATGACTAAATTCAATTTCCAGCTTGTCTGGCTCATCTTCTGTTCCCAGTTACAATGAACTGGCGCAGATTTCTTTTTGCCAATCATGGAGCTGGAGGGATATCTTGTCCATCAATTCAAGAATCTAAAAGGCCAGAGGGGAGAGGGGGGAGGGCGCCCTGGCACTTGGAATGGTTTATGTGTTGCACTACCAAATTACCGCATGGCAAAGGTGCCCAATGCTTTTTTTTTTTTTTTTTTGTTTAATAATCAAGAGTATACTATCTTACTCCTAACTTACATTATAGGGGAGGGATTTAACTGAGCTTCGGAGGAATCGATGGAGACTGAACCACCATTGGACCAAATGGATGTAATATGCACCAATTTGGATTTTTGATGGGAAGCAGGGTTTGAACCCTTGATATCTCACCCCACTTAGCTTTTAAAGATTTTGTGGTGGCCAATCTAACCAAATGCCTATTGAAGACATCAAAAACTGCATTTTTTGAATACCAACAAATATGGCAGAAGAATCGAGTGCTAATAAAGGCATTCATATGGAATCTCCAACGAAACCTTTCATTGAACCTAAGATTATGATGTCCAAAATCTGTGTCTTTAGATTGACAACAAAACCTTAAATAAAAGGGGCTATTGGGTGGGAGTTCATTATCAACAAGAACATTGTATTCTTCGTAAGTAGCTGTGACATGAACAAGACACAATGCTAATGTAGTTAAGAAGAAAAAACTTCTGAACATAGAACTGTTCATCATGTTTGTTATTGCAACATTTGCGTTAACATCAGAGTGTGAACCCCAGCCATTTGTAACCATAGTCAGCAATAAAGTTATTTAGCAATAAACATATTTCATCAATGAGTATATTAATGCTAAAAGTTTTTTGGAAAATTAAGTTTGAACACGCAAGTTCATGCATAGCCTTTTGAGCTAACATAACAGCATTAAATTTTCGTGTAACTTTTTAAATATTAGGAATGCATGTGGAATCGAAACTCAAGAAGTTAAGGGCAAGGCCATGCAAATATATCAAGTTAATATTAACTACAGTACACGGATGTTTAATTTGTTTGAATAAGAAGGAAGGTGTTTTGAAGTGAGGAACAAAGAAAGTGCAAATCGATTTACTGTGAAAGTTTGCTTGACAAGAAAAAAAGGTTACTCATCTAATTACTGAAATTGTTATTTTGTAATATTATTTTGCAAGTAAAATCCAGTAAATTTTGTAGGACACAAAATATGAAACTGTTGAAATTTTGCAACTATCTTGTAGAGTAAAGATGAATATTAAAATAAATTGACCAACTTTTACTCACCCTCTTATATGTCTTTTTGTCACTATATAGAAATGACGTGTGCTCTATTTGTTTGGCATTAAGGCCTTTATTCTTTCTTATTTTTTTTCTTAGTTTTGTTGAGCTTTAGTTGGTTGTTTTCATAGAAAAGTCGAAACTAATATATAAGGCGTGTTTTCACCTGCTTCTGGCTTTTAATTTCGAAAAATATATTTTGTGATGATCTCAACTATTTTTTCTTATGGCTTTTGATTTTTTTTTAAGTTAAAATATAGACTTGTTTTTGAATTCTAATTTTTACCTTTTTTAAAATCAATTTTTGATAAAAATCAAAATTAATTGAGAACAAGACCTTAGGCCAGTCAAAATTTGTGTTTTACGCATACAGGAGTATAGGATTAATTGAAATAAAAAAATTTATGTGAAATATAGCATTTGAAAATCATAAACTTAATCATATTTTTGGTTCCTTCAATTGCATCATCATCAGACCTTCAGGCCAAGGTGACAAATGGCCCAACCATGAGGAGACGCTCGAGAGGCTTCACTGCCCCGAAGCTTACGAAATGATCCAGAACCATCTGGCCTTCACCTGTTGTAATGACTTCATGCTGAAACAATTGGGTTCATACAAGCGCCGACTGGGTTCATATTACCACCGACTTTTTCCTTTTTGAAGCTTCTATTTGCCAATTAAGTATCAAATTCTAGGTGTCCCATTTCTTACTGAGTGTCATGAATTTTGTAGTGCGATTCGATTTTATGACCTGATATGGAATTTTTTTACCCAAAAAATTTTAGGTCTGTTGTGGAAGCAGAGGGTGAGGGCCAATAGTCCCGAGCCCGTAGCCTACCACTGACCTCGATATAGATCAGTCTGTTTATTGGTTATAAATAGATAAATATAGGGTTTTACGATGTAATCTCTAAAGTAATTTTTTAAGAAATAAGAATTCTCTTTCTGCCTGTAGATGTAAGTTAAATTGATCGAACCACATAAATTCTTGTGTTCTTTTTTTTGCTTCATAATTATTGTTAATTGCGCAACACTTACATTACATTTTACTCAATTTGTTCATACATATTGCCTTAATTGGTCATTTTCTTGTATTGCAAGAACTAAATGTGTGGGAATGAATAAAGGATCAAGTGGTTAGAGCTTTATGACTCTATTCCAGAGATCGGAGGTTTGAATCCTACCCATACAAAATTCCATTTTCCCTTGAAATAGTGTAGGCTTATAAAAAAAAAAAAAAAAAGAAGAACTGCATGTGCATCCTTCATCTTCTTGTTCCCGAGAACCACTTAGGTAGCCCGGATCCACAAGTGGGTTCATGAACCCCTTGATATAGAATCGTCCACCATCAACTGTGGCCACATTTGTCCCACTCTATGGCTTACTAGGGGCCACCTCATTATTGACGTGGACGATTTTAGATTACGAGGTCCACGACCCTACTCGTAAGCCTGATCAACTTAAATTTTAAAAAAACCCTCCACAACCCCAAAAAACAAAAAAAATCTAGTTATAACAATTAAGATAGCAGATGGAGTCAGTAAAATTGTACCTGCATGGTCATTAAGTGAAGGCCACGCAGCAAGAATTTCTGTAGAACTTTTTATCGAGTCCTTTTTTCCCCCCTCATGTCATTGTGTTGTCCGTTGTTGCCCGTAAATGGAGGCTCAGAACATGGCTTCGGTCACACTTGAATTGTTTTTCTTTTTTGGGGTAAACCTGCAAGATTGTATTAATGGTCAGAAACATAATAGTCACAAGCATAAACTTCTGCACAATACAAGTTACAGAATGACCTAACACATCAAACTGTATAATTAATCATCTGTACAAGCAACAGACACATTTGTATAATTGACTGTGCTTTCTGATTATATTGTTTTGGTTGCAATTAATGTGATGTCTGGAAGCAAGCGATATTCTAATTCCAACCTCGCGTTTTCTGCCCTTTTCATTTTGATATAAGTTGTGAAATGTAAAACATTACAAAACTTCATCATTTTTAATTTGGTGCCAATGCCATAGCTGGTAAAAGTGATGATCACGTATTATCACCTTTTGGAACATTTGCAATAGTTGTACTGTTCAATTTTATCCGGATATTAGCTGAATCATGGCTGATTCAGCTTGTTTTGATGGAATCAATTTTGTTGAATGGATCATGCGCTGGCTCTCTTGCATAAGAGGCTGAATTGACTAATCTCACACAGATAAATACGGAGTCAGGGCATTGGGCATGAAGAATAAGCATATTAGCGATATCTCAACCAGCTAGGATCTTCAGTTTTTCTATTCAATTGTAATGCTTTTCTATAAGAGAAGGAAAAAAAAAAAAAAGGGAGATTCTTTAGATTAATCGGATTTATGACTATACATGTGAACTTTGTGATATAAAATGTTACCACGTAAGTATAAAAATACATATTAATATAAAAAAATAATATATAAATATTTATGCAACTCTATTTTATACTATATGATTCACAAGTGATATCGTAAATCGGTAGAATTTTTCCGGAAAAATGAGTAAGGGAATATCAAAGTCTAAGCATTCTTGAAATGTACATTACGACATTAACGAGTGTAAGTTACAATGTCTTGTCAATTAATGTATATGTGGCAACATCTCATCTCGAATCTTAGCCTCCACTTACTCTCATTCTTCCAGGTCAATAATTAGTCGTGTCATTTTTCTATTTCATGAGCGGCAAAGCAGGCTCATAATTCTGGTGGCAGATAACGTGCATCTTTCCTTTTGTAACATGATAAGATTAGTTCTTAACCTTTATCTATACTTTGGCAAATGATTGATTTTACAATAATAGAGCATTAAATTGACATAAATAAAGCGGAATCAGTATCCAAATAATTGTTAGGTTAGATCAGATTGTCTTGTTTGACGTTGATCGTTGTGAATAAATTGTAAATCACTACCAGACAAGTTATAAATAATTTTTAACAAAAGAACATATGAGTCATATATTGTTCAAGTGGAATAATATATCTAGGCAGGTTTAAGTTTACATCATGAAATCTGAAATGTGACGATTTTCGTTAATAAATGTTCCTATAATTTATAACAAAAACTAAAAGAATTATCAGTATTTCACTTCTTAATAATATAAGTAAAGAATTATTGAGATGTCACGTCTACAAAATAATACGTTAAAGAATTATTGGTATGCCACCTCTTAATGACAATAAGAATTTACCCACGATATTCCTCTTAGGTTACTATTAATGTTGTATAACAATAAAACATGACAAGAAAATAAGTACTTTAAAAAATAATAACACGATACCATTTTTACGAGTTAAACTTAAAATTGTAATACTACTAATCTACTATTTATCTAGCATTATTTGCTGCATTAAAAGATGAAAAGAAACTAAGATAACAGAGTAATATTGCAATTCCATAGTCTAAATTATCTGATCCATTGAACATGTATCTTAGAGATCGATTCAGTAATTATTAGGCTCATTATCTTTTACCTGTACAATTTGAGATTGAGATCGATCCATATTGATGTTAATTAATTTACAAATATAATAAAAATTTGTATTTTTTAAAAATAAAAGAACGAACTTAGTTTTATTTCAATCATAATTTGAATTTAATGATTTAGATTCATCGTGCTGACATGGTACAAATCCGAAAAAAACAAAAAAGGAAAAAGAACCTGTCTAGCAATTTGCTGATCCACACTAACAAATTTTAGTGATTTTCAACCTGTTTTCCACCTTAGATCTTTATAAATAAAATTGCTAAAAATTCAAAAGATTCCAAGCATCCGATAATGCTAGGAAATTTCCATTTTTTGTGAGTTTCCCGTGAGTTCAGACATTCCCCCGAACATATTCCCATCTTCGCGGAAGCCCACAATTATGTCATGGCCAGCAGCCGAAGC
Source organism: Mitragyna speciosa (assembly GCA_024721245.1). Lineage (NCBI taxonomy): Eukaryota > Viridiplantae > Streptophyta > Magnoliopsida > Gentianales > Rubiaceae > Mitragyna > Mitragyna speciosa. Next base: position 13,927,361 of record CM045573.1, read on the forward strand.
ACCTAACTAAGGAACGAGACCAAAGGTAAAAGATTTGAGTGGTAGTCATAAAAGTCCCACATCAAATAAATGAGTGAGTGAGTGATTAGTTTGATTTAGGTTTCATAAATTCCTCCTCTAGTCAGTAATTGCCTGAATGGAAGAGTTCTATGGATTCTAATTTAGGTTATGTTAACCCTGGCTTGTTAGTGCATAAGAGATTAGTTAACTTCAGTTCAATGTTTTTTGCTGAGCCCTAAGTGTTCTAACTTCTAACTTTGAATGAAAATTTAAAAAAAAAATCAACAAACTTCTAACTTCTAACTTTGAATGAAAATTGACAGAAAAAAAAAGAAAAAAAGAACTTCTAACTTTGAATGAAAATTGTAACCGACTTTGAATGAAAATTGACAAAAAAAAAAAGAAATTTTAACTTTGAATGAAAATTGTAACCAACAAGTTAGAGGAGCTAACGCATTCAAACCAACAAGTTAGAGGAGCTGACCTGAGTTAAAGGTAAAGAAGGACAAGAAACTTCTAATTTTTTAACTTTGAATGAAAATTAAAAAAAAAAGAAAAAGAATGAGGAATCTTTAACTTTGAATGAAAATTGAAAAAAAAAATAAAAAGAACAAGACCAGTGCAGCAACCAACAAGCTAGAGAAGCTAACCTGAGTTAGCTACAGTAACTAAGGGTCAACCCGAAAAGTTAGTTAGTTAGAAAGTTAGTTATCAAAATTAGCTAGAGCTAGAAGAAGTAACCTGAGTTAGCTACAGTAACTAATGGGGCCAACCCGAAAAGTTAGTTAGTTAGAAAGTTAGTTATCAAAATTAGCTAGAACTAGAAGAAGTAACCTGAGTTAGCTACACTAACTAATGGGGCCAACCTGAAAAGTTGGTTCTAAAGCAGAGGAAGTAACCTGAGTTAACTACAGTAACTAAGGGGGGTTATCCTCATTTTCTCTCAGCCCTTTGCTTCTTTCTCTTTTCTTCCTCTTAAGTAAATTCATTAAAATCCCTTTCAATCACTAAGTAAATTTCCAATTACTGAGTTTAGGCTTGACAAATTACAGGATCTGTTCTTTATCCAATAAAACAAAAATAGCCTTTTTCAGCTCGTTGGAAATTATTTGTTTCCACTCAATTAATTTCAATTTCTACCTTTTTTAGTTTAATTACCTCTTAATGCGGAAAATTCACTCATTCCATGGATAAGAAAAAATACAGCAAAAAATTGCAGATATTTTTCACTTTAAAATTGTACATGAATTGGATGATTCCGGGGTTAATTGGTAGTAGATTCTGTGTTTAAATTATAACTTTAAAGATATTATAATTCTAAAAAATTAAGTATTAAAACTAAGAAATACAATTTTGGCGCCGCTAGACAATTATATTTTGAAACAATTCAATAATGCTATAACGGTATAATATTGTTTAGGAAAATTTTTTAATTAACATAAAATTGTCTCTCTAATTTTTAGTAAATTAGATTTTAATAATTAGAAATTCCTCTATTGATATTTTGAGGTGCAAATTAGTGTATCACGCTTTGTCACACTTGCATTTTCCATGTTTAATTTCCTGTATTAACCTCTTATCCCAGTTTCAAAAATGAATGACAGGTGTTTAATTTTTATCTTAATCTCTTATCTCCATCCAAAAAGGGAATGAAACAAGATAAAGATGTTGATTTACCATGTAATTAATACTTAGTACGCTGAGTTTAGAGCTTGTTTTTCAATTAATTTATGGATTAAATTACTACTTTACTTCTGTGTTGCTGCGCCGTTTTCGGCTCCCCACTCAATTTCTATATATATGCATACCTTACGTGACTTCAAATACTACAAGTTCATTCATCTGCAAAATCAAGAAATTGAGCCATTGAGACTTGAAAGAATTCTCTGGTTTAATTTCATTTCCTTTCATTTCTTGTATTGGTTAATTTAGTTTCCTCTTTGTTTATATCGGAACGCAGAGCCATGGCTGGTTTAAACAACAGAACCATGGTTCTGTGTCTCTGGTTAGCCATTAGTTTAGGCCCTCTTTCTGTATCTGTATTAGCTAAGCTTCCAATATTTGACCATCCCACAAAAGGTGATGGAAATCTTAGCTTCCTGGTTGTTGGAGATTGGGGAAGACAAGGAAACTTTAACCAATCTGAAGTTGCCCATCAGGTTACAATTCATGATTCTAACAGCCCTTTTCCTAGTATTTTGATTGCTATTGTTCTTCATGTTTAATCTTATTTTTGGATTCTGAATCAATCTCTTTTGGAACCATTGAATTTTCACCAACCGGTCTTTCGTTCTGGCACTAATATTTTGTTAGGCAGAGCGTTGTCTCACGGGATTCTGGATATCGACAGTTACATTTGGCTAAAGTTTTGAGTAGCAAATTTTTTAGATTCTGGATATCGACAGTTATATTTTGGCAAAAGTTTTGAGTGACAAATTTTTTAAGTGTTAGCTGTGGAACTAATTCTTTGGCTGGCTAAAATATTACCCCGGCTAAACTTAAATGCTATGTACTTTGTTTAATTATATGGTCAACTTACGTACCTGATTTTTTTCGTTTTGGCCATCAATTATTGCTGCAGATGGGAGTGGCTGGAGAGAAATTAGATGTAAATTTTGTAGTTTCAACAGGAGACAATTTCTATGATAACGGATTAACAGGGGAGCATGACCCCGCATTTTTCGATTCATTTGTGAATATTTATACAGCCAAGAGCCTTCAGAAGCAGTGGTACAGTGGTCAGTACCCACCACTTCCCCATCATCTCTCTCTCTCTCTGTTTGGGAAAGTATTCTCTTTTATTTTGTTGATATACTATTTCTTTGCTCGTTTATAATAATACATCTATTTCCATGCAGTTTTAGGCAATCATGATTATAGGGGTGATGTGGAAGCTCAATTGAGCCCATTTCTTAGGAAACTTGACAGCAGATGGCTTTGTTTAAGGTCATTTGTAGTAAGTTCAGGTGAGATTTTTTTGGCAAACTAATCAACCAAGAGCTAATCATTTAATGCATGATTAACAAACACTTAACAACCACTTTCCTCTATTTTTTCTTCAGAAATTGCTGACCTGTTTTTTGTGGACACCACTCCTTTTGTGAAAAAGTACTTCGATGAGCCAGAGAACCATGTATATGACTGGAGTGGTGTAGCCCATCCAAGAACTTACACAGCAAATGTGTTAAAAGTAGGTGTACAAAAAAAAAATGTTAATGAATTTTCTTCTTCCTTTTATTTTATTTTTTTTGTTATAAATAGTTTCATGAATTTTAATTATGATTTATATTGTTAATAGGACCTTGAATTGGCACTAAAAGAATCAACAGCAAAATGGAAAATTGTTGTGGGACATCATGCTATTAGGAGTGTTGGCCATCATGGTGATACCGAGGAACTTGTTGATAGGCTTCTTCCAATTCTTCGGGTATTACAATAATTTCAAACATCATCAGAAGAATTGAATAGGAATTTAAAGTACATTTTCACCTCAATTTTCCAAGGCAAAACTGATCTGATCATTCTCTAAATTAATGCAAAAATTTCAGGCCAACAATGTTGATTTTTATATGAATGGACATGACCATTGCCTAGAACATATCAGCGATGACAAAAGGTACGCAACTGCTTTGCCTATATATTCTTCAAAATTAAAAACAAAAAGATAAATATGTGACATTAATTAATCTGTCTTTTTCATTTGTTTGCTTTTTTTTTTTTTTTCCAGCCCAATTCAGTTCCTAACTAGTGGAGCTGGATCAAAGGCCTGGAGGGGAGATCTGAAGGAATTGAACCAAAAAGGCCTAAACTTTTTCTATGATGGACAAGGCTTTATGTCAGTGAAGGTGACACAGACCGATGTAGAGATTGCTTTTTATGATGTTAATGGAAGACTTATACATGGATGGACCATCTCCAAGCAGCTTCGTTCAGCTATGTGATCAGAAGGGTTGAAGCCCAATGTTTTATATATTTTTAGGGAGATTTTTGGTGAGATTTCCCATTTTTAATAAAGCATGGACCCGGTCACATAGCAATGTTGAGCTCTCATTTTTAATCAACATATTTCTAGTTGGGTTCTACTGGTAAAGTTCTGATGTTTTCGGTTGTTTTGTAAATGTTGAAGAATGTAGGTTAATTATTGCTCCCAAATTCTTGCCCCGTTCTCTTGGAGGGGTGATGATTGGAGGAGAGACTGTACAATTACAGATTAGATGCGTGAAAAAATGTTAATAAAGGGGTACTTTATTTGCCTTTGAATTCAATCCTCCCTTTTCAGTGTATAAGTTCTATCCTACTCTTGTCAATTATATTGTTTATACCAAATTATGTTTGCTCAAGAAACCTTTGAGCATCCTACTAGAGTTTGGTATGTGCTAAGATAATCGAAATACGTTTCAATAAAAGACATTAAATGAATTGAGATATTCTCTTTATCATCTGCAATTTCTCCATAATAATCAAAATTATTCACGTTCGAAATTTGAGGCAATTCCAAGTGTACACATTTAGAATTCTTTAGGAATTTTTTCAAAAATATCCAATAATTTGAAGTCGAAAATAATGTACTAAATATGTGTGAGAAGCTGATATAAAGGCATTAAATGTAATTTCTTATTTTAGTTAAATATGACCCACGGACATTGGTCCAACGACAAGAGGAGTGTTCATTCTCGATTAGACTGAAATCAACTATTGGTAATCCATTAGTGGCCCACTTAAGTTCTTGTATCCCAAATCCTGTCCTTGTAGCCCAAATGCTTAAATAGCTCTCTATGCGTCCGCCTTCAACTAGATCTGGCTATTGTGATTGACCCGAAACCTGGTTCCCCTGATGAGAAACAAGAACAGTCACCGCTAGGGATTGTTTTGTGAATTGTAAAAAGCATTGCACAAGTAGTAACTAACAAATTACAAATTGTACAACTCAATAAACATAATGTAAATTTATGCTGATATACTAGAAGTCAGTGTTATAATAATTGCATGTAGGGTTTCTTTTAAGGGTTAATTACATCTACCTCCCTTGTATTTTAGCCAAAATATCAAACGAACCTTATAATTTGACTAAATCATAGTCTAACCCTTTGAATCACCAATCATCTATCAAATGCCCCCTTAAAATCACAAAGGTGTATCAAATGCACCCCTTTATTTGACAGAAAATATGTTTACATCATCCAAACATTTGACTGAAAATCCCAAAATATCCCCTTTTTATCAATTTTGGTTAACTACATTTACCTCCCTTGAGCTTTGTCCAAATTATAAAATGACCATTATGATGTTATTTTAATTAATAATGCCAATGATATTTTTGTTAATTCTCAATATGCTCATTAATCACTGATCCTTTCTTGTTGCTCTTCTTATAGGCTACAATCAAAGTAAAAAAAAATTTAGTTATATAGTATTATTGATAATATAATTTCGGCCATTATTAATAAATACTAGAGATGAACAACATTTTTTGTTTATTTGCATATCACCATATTCTATTTCTTAAATACAATAAATTTCTAATAAATTTGTAAAAGTATACTCTAATTCCATTCTTCTGTCACCATCACTTATTAATACAATAAGCAATCCTTAAAGGTCAAAATTAAAATTTTATGGAATAATTTTAGACATTAAAACAAAATCTCAACTTTAAATTAATCATAAAGTCTTTTCTTAATTTGAAATAAAATTTCTTTTTATACATAAATCAAACCAAATTTTCTTTTAGAAATTAAAACAAAAACTCAACTCTAAATGCATGATAAAGTTTTTTCTTAATTTGAAATACAATTTTTTTATACGTAAATCGAATTAAATTTTCTTTTAGAGATTAGAATAAAATCTCAACTTTAAATTGATGATAAATTTTTTTCTTATATATAAATCAAATTAAATCTTCTTACTCCATATCCAACACTATTTAGATTTTGTTGATACTTTTCCTTTTTCCCTTTAGCATTTTTAGTGGTTGCACCCATTTATTTTTTATTATTTATTTATATATCTTTTAGATTATTATATAGCTTTTTTGATAAGCATATAATTATTTTATATGATTGGACTAATTTTGCCAAATTACGGGGGTCGTTTTGTAATTTGAACAAACCTTAAGCAAAGTAAATGTATTTTAAACCGACGCTATTGTTGATATTTCACCATTTCCGTTACGTCATTAACAGTAAGGTAATTATTTGACCAATCAAAGAGTTATATTGTAATTTGGTCAAACTATAAGGTTTGTTTAGTAATTTAGCCGAACTACACGGAGGTAGATGTAATATAACCCTTTTATAAAGTATATACTTAGTGACATCTAGTGGGGATATTAGCACTGAAGATATATTGAAAGCATTGAGATCTAACAAAAAGAGCAGGATGAAGAAATACTTGAAAGCAATCAATGGAAATGGCCACAAGGAAGAAGAAGGAATAGTGAAATAGAGAAACTAATAGAAGAAACTCCTGCTGATTTCCTTCCAGACACAGGCAAAGAGGACATAGTTCAATGGATACCAAACAGAACAGGTGGATTTTTAGTTTAGATCAACACATACAGCTTTGCAAATATAAGAGCAACCAGTAAGATGGCATAGGGTGGTGTGATATAAAGGGCACATCCCAAGGTTTGCTTTCAGCTTATCAATGTTTTGTTGTGTAAAAATAGAATGGCAACACTACAAAAAATAAAAGAACGGGGGATTTTTGAAAGGGCAGATTGTATGTTATATGGTGAACAAATAGAAACAGAAAATCATTTGTTCTTCGGATGTAAAGTTAGCTATGAAATTTGGAGGAAGATTCAGGCTTTGAACTTCAAGTATGGAGGGGCGCATGAATGGATTGATGAAATCAATTGGTGGAGCTCAAACTGTAAAATGAAGAAGTTTTGCAGACAAACTGGCAAGACTATCACTAAATGCTACTGTGTATCATATATGGAAAGCAAGAAACCAGCAAGTGTTCCAGAAGGAAAGACTAAACGCTTGGGAAACAATGCAAAATACAATCATGGACGTAAGGTTTCTAGTGGGAAGTGTTGGAAAGTATAAAGAACAAAGAGAAATTGGGAATTAAGTATTAGTTGGGAGCTGGATCAAAGAATCTTAGGGGGTGTTTGGTTTAAGGGAATCAAGGAGGGGAATGAGTATCACAAGTAATGATACCCATTATTGATGTTTGTTAAATAACTATCACTATCATTCAATGGGAATGATAGTGATTAATTGGGGTGTTAATGATTCCCCCTAAAATATTAGTCTATCAAACCAATTAACCCTTATTATTAAGGGCAAAAACACACCCATTAAAAAATATATATCTTTTGAGTTACCCACTCTCAATATTCTCTCTCTCTCTCTCTCTCTCTCTCTCTCTCTCTCTCTCCTTTTGATTTTGAATATTTTTTATTAGTACTTTATAAATTCTTTTACAAAAATTCTTTTTAATAATTTTTTTATAAAAATTCGTTTTTAATATTTTTTTTACATTCAATAATTTTATAAAAAATTGTATTGAAAATCAAAGATATATAATACTTTCTGTTAATATAATAAAAATGATTTTTTTTAAGATTATCATTTTTATAAAACTCAAATTAGAGCATGACTATATTTAAAATTGAAGAAATATTTTTAAATTTTTTTAAATATATAAAATAAGAAATCTAAAAAATATGTATATCATAAATAAAAATTTTAAAATTTACTTGAAAGTCATTTCAGTATACCAAACAAATATTCTTATAATGATACCTATTCCATTATTAAACCAAACATGTTGGGGGTAATCATCAAAACCCATACTCATAGTAGGGTTAATGATACCCAAAGTGATAGTGATTGAGGAATTTGAACCAAACGCCTCCTTAATGATGTAATGTGCTATAGTTATAGCACATGTAACACGTGCTATAGCTATAGCAGATGTGGTGGCTGCCATTTAGTGGAAAAAACACTACTGTAAGAACGTTACAACTGATTCAATAAAAATATCTGAGTTTATTTTTAAAAAAAAAGGATAACAAAGATTGGTTAATTTAGTGTCTTACATTAAAATTTACATTGATTACCTCAAGCCAGTAGTAGAGTAAACCAGCAAAAACAATCATAATTACAACATACTATAATCCCAAACACCAACTGAATTCATGAATAACAAGCATAACAAGAAGGATGATTAAGTAAATATTGTAAGTAGGAGTAAATAAAAACCAAAAAATTAAAAAAAATCTAGCATTAGCACCAAACTATCTGGTAATAAAGCAATTAGGCAACACAAGATAGGAGGTGTAATTTAGATTTGATAACCTTCCTATCATCACCAAAATTATTAAATTATGAACCACAATTGAAATGTTAATTACCACAATTATATTGCTAGTTAGCATGTAAAGTATCGATAGCTTAATTTCTGGAGGTGTTATTCCCTCAAGTTGCTACTTAGCGCGAACTCTTGCCAGTCGTACCTTTTGGCATATTGTTTTTGTGGAAAATTACGGCAACAACGACGGTCAAAAATAAATTTCTCAAGTGAAACGGCATACTCAAGAAGGTAGGTTGTGAGGTCATGATCTGATTATCAGTTAGAATAATATGTAACTTTTTTAAGGCGTTGATGATGTGGGTGCCGGTACTCCTTATGAACCTCTTCACAATAATTTGTTAGCTTAGTGTCCATTGTGTTTGTCCATTCAATTTGCATAAGAAATCAATCTAGTGTCAAAAACTCAATATCAGTACAAGTCCATCGGTAGATTTTTTGAGCTTCAGCCGTTAAAAGGAAGCACAAAAAAAATTAAGAAACAGAAACAATGCTAGGAAGCAATAAGAGCAATTTTGAACAGATGGAATAAATGAAAGAAAATGAAAATGTAAATAAAGTTATGCAAACATTACAAAAGAAGATGTTAGTAAAGTGCAAGGTACTATTAATCGAACACAACATATCAATTTTAGTGCATAGAGGTAAAAAGCTAGAGATGACTCGAAATTCATGTGAAATTTTGCATAGGAATATATGAATTCAAACCCGAGGCCTAACTCTGATACAATTATAAAAAAATCGAACTTACATTTCAAAATCAATTAGATGTGAATAGAGTTGTTCATACTTGAAAAGTTAATGTGAGACTTTGTCTTTGAGAAATAGAAATTTTTTGGATTATACTCATAAATTTTTATGATTTTTTGAACTTTTTAGATTTGTTAATCATTATAAAATTACTCTCAACTTTCGGAAATTTCTGAAGAATCTAAAATATAAAAATAAAAGAAAAAATGGTGAACGGTAATACAGTGCAATTTAACCGGTTGAACCGCAAAAACAAAGAAACAGCCTAATCATCGGTTCACTGACCGGTTTCGGTTTAGAAAAATTGAGTTCGGAAGCATCTACCATTGAGCATATGCTTTAGCTTCATCCTGTATAAATACACCACCTCTGAGCTTTGGAAAATATTCAGCTTCTTTAGCAGCAAAAGTATCCATCAATTCTTCAAAAACCTTTTACTCTATCATGGCAGGTCTTCGTCGCAGCCATCCATGTCTGAACCCTGTAGGTTATCAAAACTTATCAGTCGTTATGATTTCTTCTTCTATTTTTTGTGCTTCTTCTTATCACTTTTTCTTTTTGAGCTTTTAATTTCTATTGCAAGAACAATGATAATTTTTTTTTTCCTCTTATTACAAGAGGAGCCTGATAAGGTCGAAATTTCAACTAGCATGCTACGTAGGTACGGCGAGCAACGCAGCGAAACAGCACGTCTCGAACAAGAAGTGGAAAATGCAAGAAATGAAATGAAGAACACTAGAGCTGCGTTAAATGAGTCGCAACCTAGGAGGATTACTATCAAGCAAAAAAATGACGTAGTTGCTTTGAGGGAATTCCTGGAGCAGTATTATCATCAAGGTTGGAGAAGCCAAATTATAGTGGAAGCTTCTAATGGATCACAAATGCGTGCTCTTCGGAATGAGATCCAGAAGTTCAAAACCATGCGTGATCCATTAGGAACTTCCGATATAATTTGACCTCTCCAACCTTGATGATAATACTGCTCCAAAAATTCCCTCAAAGCAACTACATCATCCTTTTGCTTGATAATAATCCTCCTAGGTTGCAACTCATTTTAACGTAGCTCTAGCGTTCTTCATTTCATTTTTTGCATTTTTCACTTCTTGTTAGAGACGTGCTATTTCACTATGTTGCTCACCGTACCTACGTAGCATGCTAGTTGAAATTTCGACCCTGTCAGGCTCCTTCTATAATAGGAGGATAAAAAAAATAAAAAATTAATCATTATTCTTGCAATAAAAACTAAGAGCTCAAAAAGAAAAACAAGACGAAACAAGTAATGAGCGATAGGTAAAAACACAGAAAATAGAAGAAGAGAAATTATACGACCGAGAAGTTTTGATAACCTACAGGGTTCAGACACTGGCGTTCTGCATTTCATTTCTTGCATTTTCCACGTTTTGTTGGTTATTGTGATTTGTATGCATATATTCATTGCAAAATATCATAGACTCTGCAACATAGTGAACGGTATAAGTGTTTCTATATCTAGTTAAAAAAAAAAAAAAATTCATGCCACAGCCTTTTCGTGTTCCATATCCTGTAAGACTACCAAGCAAGCAAAAGAGTGATTGCATGTGAACCGGTGTCAGTAGTAAGTAATATATAAACTATGGGCACATTTTTTAAGCCCGAGTGCCGGTAAAAATTCACCAGTAAATTATCCAAATCGAAAACTCGTCAAATACAATTTCTCCAATCAACAACGTAAACTTTTGTCTTAGTGAGTTGATATTCAAATTGTGTTTCACTTTTTTAATCATATGAGAACACATAAATACTTCAATATTCTAGTCACAACATATGACAAAACGGATTGATTATTATTGCAATGTCGATATAGTATATTTGTCCTTCACATCATTACAATAATTTAAGGGAACTGATATTAACGAATAAAGCAGGGATATCATATCAATTCTTATTTACATATTTTTCCCACTATTATTACACCTCCATCCCAAATTCTTTGTCCTTTTTCAAAAATTTAAGGAACAAATTTAAATATTGTACTAAGGTTTATGATAATTGCAATGGCCTTCCTTCAGATTTGCAAAATAACACCTCTTTTCCTTGGTAATAACAAATGACTAAAGTACTTTTTGACATAATATTTATCCGAGGCTTCCTAAATCTTCTTAAAACAAAAAGAAAATAGTTTAATTACATATGCTGTGATGTTCAAAATTATATACACATTTTATTGGTGAATTATGTTATGGTAAGACTAAACTATCTACTTGATTCTCTGCAAACTAAAATTTTATCACCGTTACTAGTAGACCCTGGCTGTGCAAGGCACAGCCAAAGCCCACTACTCGTGAGATATGAAATACCTATGATTAAGCAATGCCAATGAAAATTTATCACAACTATTTGTTCATGAGCTGAAATAAATTGATAATCAAACTAAGAAATGGAATGAACACATGTATGAAAACAAACAAAGCAACCACAATTGAAGTAGAGAGCAAAAAAGGCAATCTGATTTTAGTTAAAAGTACACAGGGATAACCAATTCCTGCTTTCCTAGAAATGACTACTTATAGCTAGAAAGTTGCATGTAAAGAAAGCATATTCTAGTCCTATATAATTAGGTATAGGAACAAAATCCATAGAAAAATATAATAGGGAAAAACAACTTATGCTGCTATCGATAACCAGCTCATAAGTTCCATTGAGAGAACCTATTTCAAAGTGCCAAGGTCGTCTCGCCAAGATATGGTTTCATTTGATCCAAGCCCAGTGGCGGAGCCAAAAAAAAATGTTAATGGGGGCAAAAATAACATTAAAATTTTTTACTTATTATTTTAATTTTTTTAAACAAAATAACATCAATGCTCACATAATAAGTAAAAATAATGCATATATTCCACATAAAACATATTAGAATTTATATTCAAAAATACTAATGTAACAGTAATTTTATTTCAAAAAGTGGTGAGGGACCAAAGGTAAAGTGAAGGAGGCAACCGTGCAAGCCTCAAAGAAATCCAAGGAGAGGGGGCACATTTGAAATTATTTAAAAAAACTATGGCTATTAAAGTCATTTTATGGGAGGCAGTGGGGGCCCGTGCCCCCAGGGCCCCCACTTTGCCTCCGCCCCTGTCCAAGCCTGAAACACAGTTAACCAAAAATTAGAGGTATCATCACAGCCAACACGAGATTAAGTCATTTGTGATGTTTACATATTAATCAAATGGAAAAGGCCATTTAATCTGAACACACCAAAAAAGGCCATCTAATCAGAACACATAAAATGAAGTTTGCCAGCATATGATCCAAAAACAGCGTGATTTTCTTTTCTTGTTTTAAACAATATAACAATCATTGAACACAAAATTCTGGATGGTACATATGAAAAAAATTCGCAACAAAGTGAAAGTGAATTAGAGAAAACTTGATGCAATGAAAATCTATAAAAAAAAAAAATGCATATGCATAATCAACAGCTTGAGATAGGGCAAATATAAAAAGAATAAAGAGAGAGCATAACTTAGTCAAAATTTGGGAAAATAAAATACAAAACTTGGGAGATTAAAACACTAACACGTTGATGATCATTATTCTTTTTCATATCCATTGTACTTTTAATCCTAAGACAATTACTTTTATATCATAAAACCACATTTTGATGGAGCAATCATTAAAGAAGGTGAAATTGCTCAATCAAGTTCATCTCAAAACTCTAGCAAACTAAGGGGTGCTTTGATCGAAATACCTTTATTATGTAAAGAAACACTTCATTCAGTATTGAAGTAAATAAATTGATAAAATTTTATAAATGGAATTTATCACCTAGCTTCAGACAATGGCGAAACAAACATTAATTCACAATGATAATACCTGACACAGGAAAGGTTAACACACATTTAAACAGCCTCAACTAAAATAGGTCAAACTCAAGGGATGAGGTGTTAACAACACAACATCGAATAACCTAAGTTATAAAATGCATTCTCCCATACAACATATTGAATAACAATAACTTTATTGTAAGTAGCTCTTTGACTAAAATAGACGCCCATATCTACTTAAAGTGGCTTTTATTATTATTATTAAAACTGGCCTGTTATTTACAACAATCTGGTTTAGCATACTCATCATTATTGAGTCAACTGACTCTCCGAATCTACCACTAAAATGCATTGTAACATAGCATGTATACAGTATAGGCAAATCACAAGCAAAAAGGCACTTTTTTATTCTTAAAAGAGAATATATTGCAGAAAATCTTTTTTTTTTTTTTAAATCTTTAAACTATGAAGGGTAACTTTATTCTTTTATCCTGAGTGATTAAAAAGAAAAAAAGAAACGAAATGAGAATTTAAATAAACTAAGCACACTATTGAATGTTGGTGCATTATGAAAAACTGGCTTTTGAGTAGCAATTCAAGATCTTCTTTATAATTAAACAGTTGCACAAATTTAAATTTAATCTTCACATAAAATCTAGCACGGACAGTCACAGAATGTTATTTAGGAATTTTAATCACTTGTCCACAGTATAATAACCAAATTTGGATTCTTCGAACTTAGGTTTACAATTCAACTCAAGTGACACATAAAAACCTTCAAGCTTTCATGCTTATTACTTTCTTTTTATCATTCAACTTAAGTAATAACAATAAACAACCTGTCAAGTGGTATTATCAAAACACTAATACAAATCTGAAGTACAATGACGACACCATTGGATGTCAAAATCACCACCACTGAAATATATTAGAATGCATCTGAAAAATAATAATTAATTGATAAAGAAGCAAACTTTACAAAAATATTCTCATGAACAATTGCCAAAACATTGAAATCGACACCAAATAGTATATGGTAGAAAACAACATCTTATCAAATTGAAGTAGTCTCATGAACAATTGCCACAACATTGAAAGTTTCTAAGTATAAAACATCTTGTCAAATTGAAGAGTGTATACATACCATACCAAACCTGAGAAAATCATAAAGCAGAACAGCATCCCAACTCCTTGAAAATCTACAAAAGAGAAACATAAAAACTTTAGAAATACCCAACTTCCATGATAAAACAGAATTCATGAGAAACACAATTGGTTTGACGGAATGAAAAAAGTGTTCCGAAACATTAAACAATGAAAAAAAAAAAGAAAAAGAAAAACTAAACCCATAAGGTGGGCATAATAGTCATGGAGAACCAACAAAAAATGCCAAATTTCTCGCAAGGAAGAAAAACCAACCTCCAAACCAAAATTTAGCAACAGATGAATGGGGATTGTGAAATAAAATGCATAGATAAGAGATAAGAGGAATTATGAACCCCTCCTATTACCTTGCTAGTGTGATCCTGCAAAGTCCTAAAACAAAACAACTCTGTAGCGCGGAAACGATGGACATCTTCCCTTGCGACATACCTGATCCGTCTACTGCAAGAACACAATTTTCATACTAAATTAACAATAGATCCAAAAAAAATACTTCATAAAAAAGGAAAAAAAATCATTGGCGTCAATGAGGAAGAGACACGTTTCTGTTTCAATCAATCTCAAAGACGTAAAAACATAATGAATCTCAGCTATTTAGTATAGTATGATCATCCTGAAAAAATATAAGCATAAGAATGGGAAAGGTGCATTCCCGGCTACCTTTCCCATGGCCATACCAAGAAGTTAGGCTGACACATTTGCTTCAAGAATAATTTTAAATAAATCTTCTAAGCTAGATTCTTCGTGGTTCCATATCTGTTTGTCTCTCTTGGTGACTCAATTATCTATTTGTTTCTTTCTCGTGATCCAAATCAAGATTTCTACCAAGCACCCAATGACAAATCCTATTTGTTTCTTTCTCAGTGATTCAAATCAAGATTTCTATCAAGTAACTTGTGACAAATTCAAAAGCGAATCAAAGGCCTCTGCACATCCACAACATGCTAGGTGAACTCTGCAAGACCACATTAATTAACTTTACGAAACTACACAATATGCTAGCCATAACTTCAAAAAGCTACAACATTTCAACAATTAAAATATATTAAACTAAAGACAATAAAAGCATATTAATAGACAAGACGGTAGACAATAAAGATTAGTCTGCGTCAATATTATTTACATAACCAAAAGATCAGTACTAAATATATCAAATACAGCTGGAAGCACTTCACCAGAGCCTCAATGAATCCCTAATATTCAACGTACAAGATAACATTTTATTTTAAAAAGTAAAGCTTTTCTTAGGCCCTAGTCCCAGCAAGACCAGTTTTCCCTTTAGGCTCAGTTCCAGGTGCAGCAAGACCATACTCAGGGTCCCTATACCCTGGACCATATCCGCTGCTAAACATCCTAACATGAATTAGCAGCACATAAATTAATTGGGTAAATCCTACCACAATTATAAAAGCCTCAAGAACCCTTAGCCTCCATATCTCCAGCATCCAACATGTATCGCTTTACATGCCAATCTGCATCATTTCAGAACTAAAAAAAAAAAAAGCAAAATTGATTTAAATCTTGAAAAATCAATCAAGAAATCAAAGAAAATTGAAGCAATTACTGATGTATACCCAAAAGCTAGTGCAGTTACTGCCCATGCAACTAAGGAAGATGCTCCGGTAGCTGCCAACTTGTCACTCCTCCAAGATCTTAAATGGCTTCCACCAGCAAACTTAGAACCAAGATCTAAGTCAACGGAGATTATACATAACCCATAAATAAAATCATAATCAGTTATGAAAACACAAAAAAATGCACAATGAACTGACTAAAACCTTGATCTAAGGTAAAGCAAGAAAAAGAAGCAAAAATTTGGCAGAAAAGGGAAGCAACAGCAGCGGGGAGGATTCGGGAAAGAGGGGAAAAGAAAGGACTAAGAACGGATGAAAAACCTTCATTATTTCCCTCGTTCAATGGTGAAGGAACCAGACACGGGCCGACTGAGGTTGGGAAAAAAGTAAACATCGAATCAGAACAGATATCTAAGTTTTTATCAAGTTCAAAGGGCTGAGACATCTTAATAAACTGTTAGATTTGACAATAAGGAGATCATGGGATTTTCTGTCAGAAAACGAGCAGAGAAGAGATAAAAATTTACTGTTGATTTTTTGAAAAAAAAAAAAAAATCTGACCTCATACGCAGGTAATGTGGGACGAAACAGAAAGAAAGAAAACCAAATGTAGAAGACCCAAAAAGGCCGTGAAAAAACAGATGCATAGTGCAAGCATGAGTTTTGTTCATGAACTATACGGTAATCTCCTCCGACTGGGCCACGGAGAATTGCTCAAATCAAACAAAAAATAAAGAAGACGAAATGCAGGTTGCTTTAAGTGCTCGCATAGGAGAAAGGAAAAGCTGTATTGTTTTAATAGACGAAGGGCATAAAAGTAAATTACAAAAAATAGACCAAAACAACAACTGGAGAACAACAAATGGAATCGCGCCAAATGTCGAGCAGCTGAGCTGTTACAGTTGCTAAAGCTTCTCTTTTTATTAGATGGGTAGATTATCGGATGTGGTCCCATCGTTTGCATTTTTTTTGGGATCTTGAACGTGGATCAAGTACGTTCTATTTACGTCAACCAGTACAGTGGTAAAAGAACAAGATAATAGGCAAAAGGGTCAGGTTTCTGCGTAGGTAATTGGGCATGAAATTTTTCGTGAAAGATGAAAAGGATTACAAAGCACGGAAAAAGCAACGCTGTCAGTTTCGAGAGACGGGCAGTTTCCGTGTCACAGGTCTTTCCTGCTGTTTTTTAACCCGCAGCATATGTATGATCAACAAAAAATCCATTAATACACTTCTGTATTAGGGAAAAGAACATCGACATTTCCTCGGGCGAATTCATCAAGATACGACCAGCTTGAGTGAGAGGGACGACTGACGTCGACGGCAATTGAATTATTGAAAGAAACACTAGAGTGGTATAAGCGAGTAAGCGACCTTGCAAGATGGAGAGTGGGAGACTTATTTTTGGATTATGGGCTTTCCAAAGCTGAGAATGCGCTTCACCATTCAAGGACTACAACTCCAGGAAATATCTAAGGTGTATTTGTATCCCCACCCAGAGATAATTAATATTAGATTTAGTGAATCATGTTCCGAACATGGTTTTTGTTTATTGACCAATGACAGAGTTCTTGTTGGTTATGTTAAACCGTTAGTGTTAGTTTGTAACCTAAAGTTTTAGGTATTTGTCCTATAATAGAAGACAAGAAGTAAACTAATGCATTTATAATTTCTTGTCTTCTCCCTTTATAATTTTAATTCAAACATTGGTTTGGAGGGAATTTTTTGTGAGAAGGCAAATTGTTAATTGGATTTATTCAATAGAATACAATTAAAAAGAAAATCTTTATAATCTTGAGAGGCACCTTGGGGCCTGAAAATTAATTAATTAATTATAGTTTAATTAATTAATATATTTTTTAATTTTGACAGTTATTAACTAACTAACATAATTTTTTATATTATGTTTGTTAGGTTTAACTGTCAAAGAGCCCCACGTTTAAGACATAACTTTTCAGACAAAAGTTATCTTTTGTCTTTAAATATCTAATTTTATCATAATTCTAGATATTTAGCAATTGTGGTTTTAATTTGACTTTGTTGTATCTCAGAAATAATTGCCTGTTAACGATAAAGGGCAAATAACACTTTAAAGATATGAAATCATGCATCAAAGTCATCTAATATTTTGTTCAATTTTTCAGATTTCGTTAACATAAACTCATTAATCTGCTCATTTTATCACCCCTTGTCATCAAGTTGTGCGCTAGTGCTTCCGTATGAATTCTCGGGTGTATTATACACTTTTTGTCCTTTTGAAGTGGGTATGTGATTTTTTGTATGGTACATTAAGTCCTTTTGAAGTGCAAGTCTCAACCAACGAAATCATACTAGTTTGACGGAACTAAAAATATTGACGTAACTGTACTCAGGGCTGTTTCGTGAAAGACTTTAGCTGTTGGAACTTGGAACTTTTTGCTTACACGCACGTATGAGCCTTGTCATTTTACTCATCTTATGTTTAAAGCTATGTTTTTAAACTCGAACCGGACCGGTCGGTCGGACTCGGTTCAATCGGGAACCGATCAGGTATTCGGTCCGAGTTAGATTAAAAAATCAAAAAATAAAAAATCGATTAAATTCGGTCAAAAACCGGATTTGACCGGTAAAAAAGGGGTTAGACCGGGAAATTAGAAGAACCGGATGAAACCCGGCAAATGAATCAAACAATCAACTGGTGAAATCGGAAAAAAATCCTCCAGACATCCATAAAATCTGAAATCACAAGTTCCATAGTATTGAAACACTCAAGGTTCAGCAGCCGATTTCCACGGCCGAAAGCACTGGTGCAGAACTCAAGTTCATGTTGACCACCTGAGGTAGACATACCTATTTGCAGTGGCATTGAATATTTTTAAGGAAAATTTTGTATGAGTGGAAACAAATAATGCCAGATTTGGTGGGAAAAAAGAATCAGATCATTGTCGCAAAGAGAACTTAGGATGCTTTTTGAAGGCTGAAGAAGAAGGAGAAGATGGGTAATTTGAAATCTGGGCTAGGAGATAGGAAAATTTGAAATTTGCTGGTTTAGACAAAAAGAAAATGAGCCTTTCTGATCTTGGTAGTAAGAAATCTAACGGTGGTGTTCTTCCTGATGCTGCTCCCCTGAAACGTCTGCAAAATCAAAAGGAAAACATAATGCTACAGCCAAAAGGGCAAAAAGTACTGCAATTAAAAAGCAGGTAAAGCCTAAAACTAAAGGGGACAGACGCTAGTCAAGTAAATAAATCCTAGGGGCCCATTTCAATTTCAACAGTCCGATTCATGAGTTAAAAGCAATAAAGGTAAAACTCACAATATTTACAATGATTTGGAATAATCTTTTTTAATAATTTTTTTCATTTCAAAATATTATAAAGAATTTGTTACTTGATTTAGATTTATATTTGTCAAAGATTGAACATATATGAGATTTCTATATTGCGAATTTTGTGAGTTAGGATGAATTTGATGAATTATTTAGTGATTTGGATATGAATTTGAATATCTATTAATCAATTATTAGATTTTTGTTGATTAAATTTTGAAAGTTCAGTTTGTAAGAAAAATTAATAGGTATATATATATATATATATATATATATATATATATATATATATATATAACGTATTTATGACGTCATTCGGTTCGACCCGGGTCGACCCCCGGTCGAACCCATTGACCCCTGACCCCTGAGCCTGATCGAGTCGATGTCCGGGCCGAGTCTGAAAACATAAGTTTAAAGTAAACCCCCGGTTGAACCCATTGACCCCTGACCCCTGAGCCTGATCGAGTCGATGTCCGGGCCGAGTCTGAAAACATAAGTTTAAAGTAAAGAGGCCAAAAAGATTAATGCTTTTTCCTTCAAAAACGAAAAAAGTTAACGCTAGCTTAAGCAATTGGCTGAATCAATTATACTCAGAAACAAAACATGTGATGATGGATCATAGATCAAGGAAAACCTAGAACGGACTTGCTTTCTATTTTCTATCTGTCAACCTAAGCTGTGAACTGTGAATACAACACCATGAATTAACATAGCAAATGACGATATGTTAATTCATCATGTTCGAGTCATCAGGTTTCCTATTATACTTGGGTTTTAACCCATGAACCCATTTTATATCTTATTTGGGTCAGCAAGTTTTCTATTATATTTGGATCTTAACTCCGCCTGCCAACTTGAACTTTATCCAATTGTCACTCTTAGGAATGAATATGATGCATTACATGGTCTTTGGCTTATCCAATTTATAGTGAAATATCTACCCTGATGATAAGCTTTCACGAACAAGCGATAAGATATTTAAAGATCTACTTAATCAAACCAGAATTTTCTTTTTCCAAAAATTGAATTGCATTTGAACTTTCTACTCGTGTCAATTCTCTTGACAGGCCTTTTCAAATTTAAATGTCTTACTTTGATAAGTGACAAACCAAGTCCCAGATAACTTCGACCATCATGTCCTTGATTTTTCTTTAGATCTTCTCAATTAAAATTATAAACTTAATTTCTTGAATTTATGCAAAATATACATCATAAGTTGACAAATCCTAATAAAAGTTAAGCAAATCATAACAATAATATAAATAATGGATTTATCACTGACATAAACCTACAACACAATAGCCTTAACTTTATCCTAAGATTTCACTGGACTTTCAACTCTACTTAATGGTACACAATGCTAAAACATTACACATACATATATGCATATATGTACATGTGTAAATACACAAGTAGAAACACGTGTGTGCGTGCGCAAATACGTATGTGTGAATGTATGTATGCATCCATACATACATATACTTGTGTGTGTGTCTATATATACCCACACACATACATACACATATATCTGTATATATATAATATATTGTGTATCTGTATGTATGTCTGTGTGTGCGCATGTGTATATATAGGTATGTGTACACACACACACATACATATATACATACATACATACACACACACACATACATACATACATATATACATATATATATTTACATATATAAACACACAAACACATGTATCTATATACATACATACACACACACACACACATATATATATACATATAGACATATATAGATACATGTTCATATACATATACATACACACACACGTATATACATAAATACATACATGCATGCATGCATACATACATACATACATATGTATATCTGTATGTGTGTGTGCATATGTTTGTAGATATATATATGTATGTATATAGATATACATATGTGTGTGTGTGTGTGTGTTTATATACACATCACACATATATATCTACACGTACATATGTATACATATTTGTGTGTGTGTGTATATATGTATGTGTGTGTTATATATATATGCATGTGTATACACACATATATATGTGTATGTATACACACATATGTGTGTGTATATGCACACACACAGATACACACACACACCCCACATATATGTACACGCACACATATATGTATGTATGCGTACGTACATACGTATGTATATATGTATGTACACACATATGTGTATACATACATACATACAGACATGTATGTATGTATGTATGTATGTACGAGTCATATATTGTTCAACTGGAACAATATGTCTAGGCAGGTTTAAGTTTACATCATGAAATCTGAAATGTGACGATTTTCGTTGATAAATGTTCCTATAATTTATAATATAAACTAAAAGAATAATCAGTATTTCACTTCTTAATAATATAAATAAAGAATTATTGAGATGTCACGCCTACAAAATAATACGTTAAAGAATTATTGGTATGCCACCTCTTAATGACAATAAGAATTTACCCACGATATTCCTCTTAGGTTACTATTAATGTTGTATAACAATGAAACACGACAAGAAAATAAGTACTTTAAAAAATAATAACAAGATACCATTTTTACGAGTTAAACTTAAAATTGTAATACTAGTAATCTAGTATTTATCTATAATTATTTGCTGCATTAAAAGATGAAAAGAAACTAAGATAACAGAGAGCAATATTGCAATTCCATAGTCTAAATTATCTGATCCATTGAACATGTATTTTAGAGATCGATTCAGTAATTATTAGGCTCGTTATCTTATACCTGTACAATTTGAGATTGAGATCGACCCATATTGATGTTAATTAATTTACAAATATAATAAAATTTTCGTATTTTTTAAGAATAAACGAACGAACTTAGTTCCATTTCAATCATAATTTGAATTTAATGATTTAGATTCATCGTGCTGACATGGTACAAATCCGGAAAAAACAAAAAAGGAAAAAGAACCGGTCTAGCAATTTGCTGATCCACACTAACACATTTTAGTGAGTTTCAACCTGTTTTCCACCTTAGATCTTTATAAATAAAATTGCTGGAAATTCAAAAGATTCCAAGCATCCGATAATACTGGGAAATTTCCATTTTTCGTGAGTTTCCCGTGAGTTCAGACATTCCCCCGAATATTCTGATTCTCTAGGTTTCCGTAGAGCATATTCGAATTCCCATCTTCGCGGAAGCCCACAATTATGTCATGGCCAGCAGCTGAAGCACCTAACTAAGGAACGAGACCAAAGGTAAAATACTCGAGTGGTAGTCACAAAAGTCCCACACCAGCTGTTTGATGTCGGCCACCTTTAGCTGTTTTTTCAACTCTTCCACTTCAGTCTCTTATTTTTTCTGAGTCTTTGGCCCTCTGTAGAGTTCGACTATTGAAGTGTGAATCTGAAAGACAAAGAATGAAGATTGCCAAAAAATTGATGCTATTGCATTCCAGAAAATTATAAGTATCATTTAAATACTTATTCCTGCCATTAACTTGGCAGTTGTGTCGAGTAATTGGTTGAAGTCCATCTCTTGGACAGGCTTCCCGTCCTCGGGGAGGTTGGCCGTTGGCAACAATTCTCTGGCCACCCCAGAGTCCTCGGCACAATTCTTCGCAGTTAGATTCCACTGTCGCATGAAGAGTGGGTCCTAAGCCTCGCTCCCTGAGGTCATTCCCTTCTAAGCCTCTAGCGCCTTCGGCTGCGTTCCTCGGCCAAGATGGACTTTTAAGCAAAATTAAAAAAAAAAGAAATTTAATGAGGCCTAGCATGACTGAGCAAAAGGAATTTTAAGGATTGGATTACTGGAGAATCAACTAGTAATATTATCAATACTAAATTTTTATAAATTTATGCTTTATTGTCAAAATTAAATGCTTAATTCACCAGAAATTTCTACACAAGAAATTTCTTTTTTAGGGACAAAATAGTATTAAATTTCTTTATTTTTTTATAAATAGTGTCATGCCCAATAGCATTGCACTGCCGACAATATAAATTTTAGCTTTTTCAAATGAACTAATAAAGTAAATTTAGAATTCATCGAGCATAGGATGTTGAAATATATAGAAAGTTTATGTAAATACATACAAGATAAGAATGAAATCAAATAAATCATTAATTATGTCATCACCTTGGTCAAGTACTTCGGCCATATTAAGTCACTTCGGCGAAGTGCTTCAGCACTTGGATATATTACGTCTCGGGCTCAGCCATATTGCGTCTTCTACACTTCTACCATATTACTTTGGCCATAGTGTGTCCTCAGCTCGGCTATATTCTCTCAACTCGACTATATTATTTCACTGGAGTTCGGCTCAAAAGAGTTCAAAATATAAGCTTGACCTGAATGTATCCTCCTTTGAACTCCTCATTTAAGCTTCAAAGGACCGGAGTGCCAAATGGCTTAAAACTCTGAGATGAAGCAAAAGACGTGTTTATTTCACTTCTTTCCGGACTCAGCCAAAAAGAGCTCGGCAAAAGAGTTCGGCCAAAGAAGAGCTCGGCCAAGAAGAGCTCATCAATATTAAACTTCCGTGACCTCCCAGTATTCAGCCCCTAGCGGCCTCATTATTATATCAGCCATTTAAAGCCTCATTATGGACTTCGGTCTTTTCTTTGATTATCACTCTGGATTTTATTCTTTTGCAGTTTCATAGTGGATTCTCAACAAATTTATATAAGCTCGATACACGATGACAAATTCAGTGTCATCCTCTCTGAGCTGGGGGGGTTATGTAGGAGACAAAATTGGTCATTAAACTAAAACCATGCTCGGAACATGATTCACTGACAGGGGAAAAAAAATTGTAATATGATATTTTCTGTGGGTGGGGATACAAATATACCGTAGATGTTTACTGGAGTTGTAGTCTTGAAATGGTGAAGCATATTCTTAGCTTTGGAAAGCCCACAATTCAAAAATAAGTCTCTCACTCTCCATCTGCAAGGTCACGTCCTAGCTTATCCCACTCCGGTGTTTCTTTCAATAATTCAATTGTCGTCGACGTCAATCGTCCCTCTCACTCTAGCTAGTCGCATCTTGATGAATTCCCCCGAGGAAATGTCGATGTACTTTTCCCTAATACAGAGGTGTATTAATGGTTTTTTGGTTAATCATACATATGTTGCGGTTAAAAGACAGCAAGAAAGACCTGTGACACGAAAACTGCCCGTCTCTCCAAACTTACTGCCTTGCTTTTTCCGTGCTTTGTAATCCTTTTCATCTGTCACGAAAAATTTCATGCCCAATTAACCATGCAGAAACCTGACCCTTTTGCCTATTATCTTGTTCTTTTACCACTGTACTGGTTGACATAAACAGAACGCACTTGATCCACATTCAGTAGGGATCCCAAGCTGAATGCAAACGATAGGACCACATCCGATAATAACGGTGATAAAATTTTAGTTTGCAGAGAATCAAGTAGATAGTTTAGTCTTACCATAACATAATTCACCAATAAAATGTGTATGTAATTTTGAACATCACATCATATGTAATTAAACTATTTTCTTTTGAGATAATTTCACATACCTCCCCTGAGGTTTGCTATAATTACACTCACCTCCCTTGATGTTTTGAAAATTACACTTACACCCCATGTATTTATATTTTTCATAACAAAAACAAGTCCATTTTGATAATATAACCAAAAAACACCAACCAAATACCTTAAAATATGCTTAATTGCTTTTTAAAAAAATAAATAAAATTTAAAAAATTGATTAATTAGTCATAAAATATCATAAGTACTTATATTTTTATATCAAATTTTCAATCTCTACCAAATATTACTTCTTCAAAACTCAATTATTGGACTAATCTAAATGAATTTACTTTATTTGCTAAAATTTTACAAACAAATATATTAATAAGAAAGAGATGATAATTTAAAAGCAATTAAGCATATTTTAAGGAGCTTGATTGGTGTTTTTGAGTTACATTATCAAATAGACTTGTTTTGTTACAAAAAATATAAACATAGGGGGTGTAAGTATAATTTTCAAAATCTAAAGGGAGGTGATTGTAATTATAACAAACCTTAAGGGAGGTATGTGAAATTGTCCTTTTTCTTTTTGTTTTACGAAGTTTTAGGAAGCCTTGGATAAGTATTATGTCAAAAAGTAATTTAGTCATTTGTTATTACCAAGAAAAATAGGTGATATTTTACAAATCTCTGATGCAATTATCATAAACCTTAGTACGGTATTTAAAATTGTTCCTTAAATTTTTGAAAAAGGACAAAGAATTTGAGACGGAGGTGTAATAATAGTGGGAAAAATATGTAAATAAGAATTGATATGATACCCCTCCTTATTCGTTAATATCAGTTCCGTTAAATTATTTTAATGACGTGAAGGGCAAATATACTATATCTACCTTGCAATGATAATCAATCCGTTTTGTCATATGCTGTGACTAGAATATTGGAGTATTTATGTGTTCTCAAATCATTAAAAAAGTCAAATACAATGCGCATACCAATTTACTAAGAAATAAATTTATGTTGCAGGATATGAAACACGAAAAAGCTATGGCACGATATACATATATTTTTTATAACTAGATATAGAAACACTTATACCGTTCACTAAGTTACAGAGTCTATGATATTTTGCAATGAATATATACATACAAATCACAATAACCTTGTCCTTCCTTCTCGTAATAAAGGCGTGGCATATTTCATTCATGGTTCTCCGACTCGGCCGAGTTGTCACCGGAACGAGGGTCTCCGGTCCGAGACCGCTCCAATCTCACTTGGAGACGGTAAACTCGTTGAGAATTCACCGAGACTTGCCTGACTCGGACCAAGTTGTCTCCAAGTCGAAGAAAATCGGTCGAGTCTCGACCGAGTCGAAGCTGAGTCGTCCGAGTCAACTGGGCCATACCAAGAAAACAGCATAGATACACTAGCACGTCACCACCCAACCACCAGCCTTCCACCCTCAACCACTAGCACGCCACCACCCTCAATGACTGCCAAAAACCCACCACCGCCACCATCATCCACTTCTTCCTTCATCACCACTACACCAAGTCACAACCACCACTGCACAAACCACAAATCACAACCACCACTGCACAAACAACCAAATCACACCCACACGGCAGGGGTTGTTTTTGCAGGGAGAGGCGGCAGGTGGAGAGAGGAATTGGGTGGTGTGGTGAATCGGGAGAGAGGAATTGGGTGGTGGGGTGAATTTGGATGGTGGAAGAGAAGAGAATGAAATAGAAGAGGAAGAGAAGAGAAGATGGAGAAGAAGAAGAGAAGAGAAGAGTAAGATACGGAGAAGGGAAGAAAAGAGAAGAGAGGAATAGACGGGGGGAAGGGAAATAGTGTGAGAGGAAGAGAGAGGGGTAGGGGAATTGGAGAAAAGAAAAGAAAAAAAGAAAAAAAATCAGGATTTTAATTAGGAAAAGAAATAAGAAATTAGATTAGATTAGGAAATAAAAAATTAAAAATTAAAAATTAATATTTTTTAAAAACCAAATTTACAGAAGACTTTTAGTCATATAATATAGGCATACTTATTCACAAAAATATCTTCTGATATTTTTATTTTTAATTCCCTCAAAAGGCAATTATAACATGTAGGCATGCTCTGAAAAAATTAAGTCTTTTTTCATTTACTTCCACAATTACTAATTTAAAATTATGTTTTATGTTATTTTGATTTTATTTGTGATAGCATTGAGTTTAATGCTTAAAAATATATACCATTTTTTACATCAATAAAAATGGTACATTTTAAAGATTTTATCTACTATTTTTTTGGTTTTTTTTTTGTTTAGCATAATTTTTAATTTTTTGACTAATTATTTATAAATTTTAACATAAAAATTATTTTAAAATATGCGTCCCACCGAGACCGTAACCGATATACCGAGTCCGATGTAAAACGATACAAGCCACGACCGCGACTTTGAACCATGATTTCATTGCTTGTAAACCAACACTTCATGCTCAATTGTGGTAGCCAAAAGGCGTGACATCTTTGTGCCCTTGCAATCCCATAAAAGCTTGAGATGCTGGATGGTAGTAGCCGTAGACGTGAAATGAATACCATGTCAACAATGACGCTTGATGCGCCCAGAAAATGGTGCAATAATTTTCTTTTAGTCCGTTTACATATTTTCCCAGCTTGCCCATCTTCTCAATTTATCCAGTACGACGATCAGTTCATCTGGGAAAATAGTATTCGACTGTCATGAGCTCACTGGAGTAGAAAAGCTGCAGCTTTTTTGTTTTTTACTTTTTATTTTTTGAAAGATCTCCTATTTTAGTCGTTGTAAACTCGTCATCTTTCGTTATTTGTGACGACATTGATTTCCTTATAATGGTCCTTCGTGTGCATTTTGGGTTTCGACTTCCATGCCACTCATTTGATCGGTGCAGTGGGTACTATTTTCCGAGAGCGAGCTTGGGGTAGCAACTCTTTAGATAGTCATGTGACATGTCCATTTAATTTAAACCAGTTGTGCGGTGGACAAGTGGCTGAAATGAAAGAGAGATATATATAGGACATATATATGTTGCGGAATAATTCAACAAGGGGCTTGGTTCCATTGATTGAAATGAAACTTCCAACAAAAGGGGAAAAAAGGGGGGGAAAAAAAAAGGGAAGAAAAACAGAACAGCAAAACCCCATTAGCCGAAGACGGCCTAAGCTTCTTGATAGACAAAGTTTATTTCCGGATATTCGTTCTCGAGGTTTACAGTGTCATCTTTATTTTTTTCGAACTGCTGGATCTGCTTCTGGAGAACGCGCATGCGTGATCCATGAGGAGCTTCCACTATAATTCGGCCTCTCCAACCTTGAGTATAATACTGCTTGAGGAATTCGTTCAAAACAACAACGTCATCCTCTTGCTTGATAGTAATCCACCTGGGTCGCGAGTCATTTAACACAGCGCTAGCATTGTTCATTTCATTTCTTGCATTTTCAACTTCTTTTTTGAGAAGTTCTCTTTGACGCAGGTGCGCACCATACCTATGTAGCATGTTAGTCGAAATTTCGTCCATGCCAGGCTCCTCCTGCAATAGGGGAAAAAAACTAAAAATAATCATTGTTCATGCTATAGAAATTAGAAGCGCAAAAAGAAAAACATGAAGAAACAAGTAATGAGTGACAGGTAGAAGCACAGAAAATAAAAGAAGAAATCATAACGACTGAGAAGTTTTGATAACCTACAAGATTCAGACATGGACAGTTGTGACTACCACCTGCCATCATAGAGTAAAAAGTTTTTGAAGAATTGATGGATACTTATGCTGCTGAAGGAAGCTGAATTGATGGATACCTTTGCTGCTGAAGGAAGCTGAATATTTTCTAAAGCTTAGAGGTAGTGTATTTATAGAGGATGAAGCTAGAGCATATGCTCAATAGATGCTTCCAAACTCAATGTTTCTAAACCGAAACCTGTCAGTTTCCTGGTTTTTGCGGTTAATCCGGTTCAATAGCACTAGAATAGTGTTCACCATCTTTTTCTTTCATTTTTATATTTTAGATTCTTTAGAAATTTCCCAAAGTCGAAAATAATATGTTTTATAATGATTAACAAATCTAAAATATTTGAAAAATCATAAAAATTTATGAGAAACAATCTAAAAACATTTCTATTTCTCAAGAACAAAGTCCCACATTAACTTTTTAGGAAATCTTATCATAATCAATAAAGTATATGAACAACTGTACTCATATCCAATTGATTTTGAAATGTAAGTTCGATTTTTTTATAAAGGTATCAGAGTGGCTAATTTCTAAAAATATTGCTAAAAGCAAAATTTATTTGGTTGCTGCCAAGAACGTTGGCGGTGACGTAAAAAATTTTCTTTTTTTTTTTCAAGTTAACAGTGTTGCCGCCAACATTGTGGGCGGCAACACACAAAAAAAAAAAATTGTAATGTTTGCACTCAAGTCCTCCAAGGACTAGAGTGCAATTTGGCACGAGAATAGCAAATTTTAAAAAAAAAAAAGTGTAGTCACCAACACAAAAAATTTTTCAATATTTGCACTCCAGTCCTGTCGCCAACACAAAAAAATTTTCAATATTTGCACTCCAGTCCTTGGAGAACTGGAGTGCAATTTGGCGTAAATAGAATAGCAAATTTAAAAAATTTAAAAATTGAAGGGGCAACAAATAAATAATTATCTTTTTAAACTGAAATTAAAAAAATAAGAATAACAAATTTTTAACAAAAGCAAAATTAAAAAAAGAAATTTAATGAGGCCTAGCATGACTGAGCAAAAGGAATTTTAAGGACTGGAATTACTAGAGAATCAACTAGTAATATTATCAATACTAAATTTTTATAAATTTATGCTTCATTGTCAAAATTAAATGCTTAATTCACCAGAAATTTCTACACAAGAAATTTCTTTTTTAGGGACAAGATAACTATTAATTTCTTTATTTTTTTATAAATAGTGTCACGACCCAATAGCATTGCATTGCTGGACAATATAAATTTTAGTTTTTTCAAATGAACTAATAAAGTAACTTTAGAATTCATCGAGCATTGGATGTTGAAATATATAGAAAGTTTATGTAAATAAATACAAGATAAGAACGAAATCAAATAAATCATCAATTATGTCCTCACCTCGGCCAAGTACTTCGGCCAAGTGCTTTGGCACTTGGCCATATTACGTCTCGGGCTCGGCCATATTGCGTCTTTGGCACTTCGGCACTTCGGCCATATTACTTTGGCCATAGTGTGTCCTCGGCTTGACCATATTCTTTCAACTCGACTATATTATTTCACTGGAGTTCGGCTCAAAAGAGTTCAAAATATAAGCTTGGCCTGAATGTATCCCCCTTTGAACTCCTCATTTAAGCTTCAAAGGACCGGAGTGCCAAAATGGCTTAAAACTCCGGGATGAAGCAAAAGACGTGTTTATTGCACTTATTTCCAAACTCAGCCACAAAGAGCTCGGCCAGAAGAGCTCGGCAAAAGAGTTCGGCCAAAAAAGAGCTCATCCAAAAGAGCTCGGCCAAAAGAGTTCAGCAAAAGAAGAGTTCGGCCAAAATAGCTCAGCCAAAAGAGTTCAGCAAAATAAGAGCTTGGCCAAAAGAGTTCAGCAAAAGAAGAGTTCGGCCAAGGAGAGCTCATCAATATTAAACTTCCGTGACCCCCCAGTATTCGGCCCCTAATGGCCTCATTATTATATCAGCCATTTAAAGCCTCATTATGGACTTCGGTCTTCTCTTTGATTATCACTCTGGATTTTATTCTTTCGCAATTTCATAGTGGATTCTCAACAAAGTTATATAAGCTCGAGACACAATGACAAATTCATTATCATCCTGTCCAAGCTAGGGGGCTTATGTAGAAGACAAAATTGAAGCAGCCTAATTCTATGGCTCATATTTATAATTTCTCCTTATCTAAGGTTGTTTATAGGATAACGCCCAACTCAAAAGCCCAATAACTATGGAGCTCTCAGGCTATAAATACCCCTCATGGAGTCTCATAAATCTAGACACAAGTAAGCTCTCAATTTACCTGAGCTCTTCTTCATTACTTTTTCATTTTAGTAGCTTACTAACTTGAGCATTGGAGGTACAACGAGAGATGAGCCCTATCTCGACCTTGTTCTCTTATGTGTACAGGTAAACAGTGTGGCCACGTATAAGGTGGAAAAAATAGTTTCTACATCCAGCATCGTGAACTTTCTACATGTACCAATAAAACGTCTAATACAAGATCCAAAAAACCTTCATTTTTTTTTTCCACATGTACCAATAAAACGTCTAATACACGATCCAAAAACGTCTCATTTTTTTTTTTCTTGTAAACTTGCATGCATGTATTATTATCATGGGGCATTTAACTATGGTTATGTATCGTTATGCAGTTTTTTCACCTCCACGGAACAATCTGTGTTTCTTAGTGCTTCATAGAAGTAATTCTTTATTAACAAGTCCCAATCTTGGAAAGAAACATCTTTGTGTTTAGATAGTAATTTTGACGATTGACCATCATTCAAATAACTTTCACTACCAGATGTAAAGTTCTTTGGCTAAGCTTTTAGATCAAGCGCATAGAATGATTTCCACATCTTTTGACCTGATATTAGCTGAACTTTGTAATTCTTGAAGCAAAATGATATAGGTGAAAAACTTTGTTAACGCATTTCCATTAAGTGCGATGCAAACACTCATTTTCTGATTGTTTTGAACACTCATTTTCTGATTGTTTTGACTCTTTAAGTTTTGAATTTCTCCGTCCCTCTCTCTAAAAGTTACCTCTAAGTGTACTTTAATAAATGATATGAGATTTAGGACTTCTATTGTCCTCTTTTTTCTTTTTTTTTTTATTTCTTTCTTTCTCAATGGTAGGTGATACATTAAATTTGGTCGTATTACTTCTACCTGAAATGCTTTTTTTCTACAATTTGCCTGCTGATCTTCTGTTCTCTGTCTGCAACAAGAAGCGGGTTTCTCATAGTATTCAGTCTTTCTGTACTGTGGGACATGGCGGAAGTGATGGACTGCATGCTTATGTTCATTCGCTTAATGATGCTGTTGACTATACGGTATGCTGTAAACATTATTCACTTGACGGAGATGAAGTTACAACAGCTGTGATGTTTGCCAGACAGTATATATTGACTGATGCACATTTCCTTTCATGTATAAATCATTTATCAGGAAGGTCGTAGCTGAAAATCCAGGTCCTCCATGTTTTTGCTTTGGACACTTCACTCGTGCAGCCATTATTCTAGAGGTGATATTTGTGTCGCACCTTGTTTCTAGATACCTCAATGTGTACTTGACATTTTTACTGATTCGTGTTTTGATCAACAAGCCTAGGCAGTACTGGATCCAGAGGTTAAAGCTCGCATAACAGGAGTAGTCATGACTTCACCTGCTGTTGGACTTCAGCCATCCCGTCCAATTTTTGCAGTAAGGATGATATCACTTTTTGATAAATGCTATCTTGCTGACTTGCACCTGCTACTTTTTAAGCACCTCTTCAGAATTCTATGATACAGATATTTTCTGAGAGAACTATATCATCGATATTGAAATGCATTTATTGCCATCAAATAATACGAAGTGGCTTGGTCACGGGTACTTGCCCCAGTTTCTCCTTCTTATTGTCAAGATATCAGTTCAGTGCAGCAAACAAAAGGGGTACTTAAGTTTCCAGAGATCTGGAAGCACTAGTGGCAAAATACTCCGATCCTTTAGTCTTTACTGGATCTATCAGGGTAAAAACAGGTTATGAAATACTCCAAATTACAGCCTATCTGCAGCAGATATTGAAGAGGTTGACAGTTCCATTTCTAGTTCCATATCTGCAGCAGCTTTATAATCCAATGCTTCTATTAGTAAATAGAGGATATTTGCTATGAATTCTGCAGTATTGCTTGACATCAAATATTTTTCTTCTATGTTGTTCCTTCCTATCTTGTGTTCATGACTTACCTCAAATACAGATTTAGCCTTGTAGTCAAATGCTTAACAAAGAATCTCATAATCCATCTCTAATCCTCTCTGCATTGAAGGAGGCCATTAGAATGTAAAACAACAATAGATTGCAGGTAAGCTGACAGAGTGCTTACCAGAGGATAGACTCCTGACAGTGAAATTGCAGATATAATGTACCCAGACATGCCAACACCCAAGAATGAACTGCTAGCAATAAGAAGAAATGAGACACAAATTTAAAGGTCTACGGAGATAACAGAAACTTTGACTAGTAGTGTTTTTCTTGAAAGAAGATTAATAAGCATTCTTCCTCTTTGTATCTTTTGGTAACAAATGAATATGTTTCCATCGTTACAATTGCTTCAAGGAAGTGATTAGGGGGCGACAAAAATTATGCCTTTTTCTGTTACATTTAGAAAGTGGATATCTTCCTCATAAGAAGCATAGACATCAAAGAAACAATACATTCTGAATAAAACCATCATATTCTTCACGGACCAAAACACACAATGTGTCAAAACCTATTCTAGTTAATAAAAAACTTCTAACAGTTCCAAGAGAAAATTTACCCACGTCTGCCAATTCAAGCATTTTAGCATAAGAGCAGCAACCGTGAAATGCAAGATGAATTGAGCAAAGAAAAAAGGTTTCACGCTTACCCAAGTTTAGTCATCTAAAAGTTCATTGCTAATGAGTTTTTCTTTTGAACTGTAAGCATCACAGCACCCATTCTATTCTGCAAAGAACGATAATCGTGAGTTAGACATCTTTTTAACATATACAACAAGCCATGCTCATAGCCAGAACGTCTTGTCACATCTTCAAAGCAACTAAAATTCTTGTTCGCTTCTGAAATCTACTTTACTAGTGTAACAAAACAAAGATATGATTGATTCCATGATCAACAAGACAATTTTACTTTAGATTTGCTATAATGCATATCCGATTAACATTTAAACTTCTCTAACAATCCATGCAATGAAAAATGTCAAAGAAAAGAGCTGCATCACCTTATGAGCAATCTGCTCAATTAACTCCATCAAAAACTTCCCAAACCCCTTGCCTTGAAGACGAGTCTCGAGCTGTAGTTCATAAACAAATAGCACAGGTGCTTCTTCCTCCAAAATAAAACGGAAATGTAGAAATCCAACAATTGCAGCCTTATAACTTGTATTCTTTTCCTTCTCTGCCAATGAAGACCTTTGATCACGGTCCACATCTGGATCCTCAGAGACAAATATATAACGCGCTTCCTGAGCAACCATTTCCTTGCGCTTCACCTTTTCTTCTGTGGCCCACTCTGATCCATACGGTGCCTCCATATTTACCTGCAAAATGATATCTAAAAGTGTACAGAGTAACAAAATAAAAAACCACCTTGCCTCATCCAAAAATTCCGCAGAATTGTGCTAATTAGACCATCCCACTTGAGCTACCTTAAGAAGCTTTTGCATATACTGCTTTAGATGGGATGAGAGCTTATCCCCACGTCCAGACTCCAAATACACAGACAATCCTAAAATTCAAGTTCACAATGCAACAAAAATACATTAGAACTCTTGGGATAAAATCACCTGTCAATCAGAAAACAAGGCAACCAATCCGGGACAGCAACAGAAATCGTTCTTGCATTATTATCTCCTACTTTCCAACACAAATGAACAAAAGGAATTACCAAATAAAGCTTCTAGGTTTGAAAAGGGACGACAATACTTATCAAAATCTACTCAGTTTCAATCTTGAAAGCTGGAGCTAAATGAAAAAAAAAAAAAAAGAATAATCAACCATTTGCGTGGTAATGGCGAAAATGTGGAAATGAAGAAAGATGGTCTTTTTGTGAAGAAGCAGCTCTGATTATCTCATCCACCGCCTTCTTCTTTTCCAATATCTGCCTTCAATATATCCCAGTCAAGGAAAGAAACCCAATCAGAATTAGAATACATAACTTTTCTATTGTTCGAGTTTTTGTTACTCTTTCTTGGGTTAAGAATTGGAAATTTTACCTCTTGTCCCTTTATGGTTTTTGGCATGTGGGTTCGTTTTCCTCGGCCTCCATAGCTGTCCAGCAGGCTCCAATGGTTTCTCTGTATTTTTACTACAGAGTTGTTGCTTTGAGAATTTTCGCACGGCATCCTACTATTACGTGAAATTCTAAAAGTACCCCTAGAAGTTTAGTCAATGGTCATAAGTGCCCTTGCTATATGAGGGCGGAGTCATTTAAGAAATTATTTGTTGTGCAATTTTACTCTGTTCTCTTCTCTTCGTGGGATTAAGAGACTGCGAAACGGGACAGTCCGGATTCACTTACCAGTTTTGGACCTTAAACCACTTTCCCAACTCTCTGGAACATTCTTATTCTGGCTCTGAGACTGCAATTTTTTTCAGCAAGATAGTGTTCAGGGTTGATTATAGAATTGCACTCTAGTTGTTTGATAAATTGTCTCAATGACAAATACATAGTTTATTTTACCTTGATTATTTCCTCAGTCCCCACTAACTTGATACATGTTGAAACTTTCTGCTTATATCAAGAACTCCTAGTCGCGTTCCGGATCTTTGCTGCCCCATGTCGAGAAAACAGTTATTTTCTTCATTTGTTGTATGTAAAAGTAATAGATATCTTGATTTGCTGTATGTAAAAGTAATAGATATTTCAGAAGTGTATGCTCTCAAAAACCCGTTTTCATTACCCCTATTTACCGCCACTATTTTTTGAATTTATCCCCTTTCACGTAGGGGTGGGCAAAAATAATTAAAAAATAAAAAATAGCAATAATCGGTCCATTTCGAACTGAAAAATGAGAGTAACCGAACCGAATTTTGAAAGCGATTAGGTTAACTGAATCTCGTTTGTAAAAGCGGTTCCGGTTTCGGGTATCAATTTTCAAAAACCGCGGTTAACCGAACCGGTCCATATATACGTCTTAAAGGCTAATATTTATAATGTTATAGAGGAATTGAGGAATATTAATTTATTTCATTTTCAAGTTTAAGATTATTTTAAAACTTAAATATCGTATTTAATTTTTCTTTCAATTTAATTTCTTGATGCTAACTAAAAATTTTTTTTCATATAATTGAAATACGTAAATTTTTTACTCTTAAAAAGTTTTAGCCTTTTTTACTTTTAAAAAGAGTGGATGTAAGAGTTTCAATTGTAATTTTATTACTTATTTTTTTAAGTAATTGAAATTGTATAAGCATTTTTTTAATTTGAGCAAAGGTTTATGTTATAATATTTTGATCTATTTTGGTCAAATTAACTTAAATTATACGGTTCCGGTTACTCGCGGTACCTAACCCTCTTTAATCGGGTAACCGATAAGTGGTTAACCGATTAATGAGGGTCGGATACGGTTTATAAATTAGGCGAACCGGTACAAGCGGTTTCGGTTAGAATATTAGGTGCGTGAGCCAGTTAATCGATCCATGCCCACCCTTACTTTCAGGGGCATAACAATTTTTCCTTATCACCCTTTTCTCCAGTGAATCATGCTTCACTTTCTAACCTATGTATCTGTTCCAGCAGAAGATCAGATTTTGTTGATAAATTCTCAGCATCTATGAGATCATCTATGCTTCTTGGAAGAAAGTTTAGGCTGCTGTGTACCTTGGAAAATGTTGCAGTGACAAAAATGACTAATAATGATGACTTTGTTCTGATAAGTTTGTACAAAATAGTGGTAGATTATTCAAAGCTAGAGTGCAAAATGGAGGAAGCTCTTGATAGAGCAGGTGTAGAGCTGACAACTCCAATGGTTGTAGAGGTATTGCATAGGCTTCGTTATGAGGAGAAATTAGCATTTAAGTTTTTTAAATGGGCAAGACATCAGGAGCATTATTGTCATGAGCCTCAGGCATATAATGAGATGATGGATATATTGTCTAGTATAAAATATAGGGTCAAACACTTTCAATTTGTCTGTGATTTGCTTGAATACATGAAGAGGAAAGATAAGAGTTCAGTCCCTGTTGAAGTATTGTTGAGTGTGTTGAGGCAATATACCAAGAAATATTCGACACGTCTGCAGAAATTTGATAAGAAGAAAAAGATTAGAGTGAAGACACAGCTCTTTTGGATGCTTTTTTCAAGTGTAGTCTGGTTGAGGATGCTGAAGCCATGTTGGTAAAAGGTAAAATCAAGCGCAATGCTGACACATATAACGCTTTGTTCTTTGGGTGGTGTGGGGTCAAAAATCCTAGTAGGGGAATAAACATACTTGATGAAATGATAAAAATGGGCATACTCCTGATAGTTTTACATATATCACTGCCATTGACCCATTTTGCAAAGCAGGGATGCTGACAGAGGCTACAGAACTTTTGGATTTCATGAGAACCAAAGGTTCAACCATGTCTTCTCCCACTGCAAAAACATACTCAATCCTCATTGTGGCACTTATCCAGAGTGATAGAATGGAGGAATGCTTTAAAGTTGTTGGGGATATGATAAGTAGTGGATGCCTTCCAGATGTCTCCCCATACAAGGAAATCATTGAAGGCATGTATTTGGCAAGAAAAACTGAGGCAGCTTACAAGTTTTTGGAAGAGATGGGAAATAGGGGTTATCCTCTGGATATTGTCACTTACAATTGCTTTCTTAAGGTTCTTTGTGACAATAAAGATACTAATGAAGCAATTAGGCTTTATGGAAATATGATTGAGGCAGGTTGTATACCCAGTGTAGAGACTTAATATGCTAATTTTACTATTTTCCCATATGGGTGACATTCAGGGAGCTTTTGAAACCTGGCATGAGATGGATAGAAGGGGTTGTACGCACGACATTGATACTTACTGTGTTATGGTTGAAAACCTTTTTGATTCTAACAAACTGCAAGATGCATGCTATCTTTTGGAAGAAGTTGTAAATAGAGGAATGAAATTGCCATACCGAACATTTGATTCCTTTTTGATTAAGCTGTCAGCTATTGGTGATCTTCAAACTATCCACAGGCTATCAGATCATATAAGGAAGTTCTATAATCCTGCCACAGCATGACGTTTTGCACTAAATCAGAAACGGAAGAGCATGAGGTTGAGAGGGAAATGAGCTCTCATGATACACTGGCATGTTAGCCACTTAGCTGGCTGTTATGGAGATTTTTGGTGGAATTGGATCCTAGCTGTTTGTGAAATGTAAAATTTGACTGCGGCAAGAAGGCCTTGCTTTCTGAGGATTTATCTTTGTTTGATTACTTGGCTAATTTACTACACAGATCTTCAAATAATTAAGAGGTATCAAGTATTACTCCTCTTTCCTAAGCTGTAAGTAGTGATTGATAACAAATGTTATCGACTTATAGCAATTGAAAAATCATAACTTTTGCTGAACATGCTAATCCCCTAAAGTAAGAAGTTGATTGGAGTTATCAAGCCCAGAACCAAGAAGCCAAGTTAGGTGGTTTTGAATCACATAATGATGAGATTACCAAACTGAGGTCAAAGCAACAGCAATTATAGATGCACAGTTATTATGCATGGACTTGCTTGTGGAGGATATTGATTTGAAGTTGGATTCAAAAGTGACATGTAATATGGGATGTCCAATATAGCTGGCACGGGAAGGTTGCTCAATATTTAACATGGGATGTCTAGGATAGCTGGATTGCTCCTCTTCATTGGATTGTTACTCTTTCAAGAGGGCTCTATATTCAAAATGGTACCTATGGTCTTACCAATTATGGCTGCAGTGCTAGGACATGCACTTATCTCCCGTTGTCTACTTTGCCATTTTGGTTAACACATCTATTTAGACCTATATAAGATTTCGTTGTGCAGTGTAAGAATGGCATATTGATTTTAGGAGGTTGGCATTTGTGACACCCTTTTCTGTACAAATCTCATTTTATTATTAATAAACCAAAAGGGGTCTGTATCACAAGGTAGAATTGTATTAAAGTCTATGTATCAAACAAGCAAGAAC
This sequence comes from Mitragyna speciosa, assembly GCA_024721245.1. Lineage (NCBI taxonomy): Eukaryota > Viridiplantae > Streptophyta > Magnoliopsida > Gentianales > Rubiaceae > Mitragyna > Mitragyna speciosa. The sequence goes on from CM045573.1 coordinate 13,965,631, forward strand.
AAACATTCATCTAGAACTTGACGTTGTCAAACCTAAATTACTGTTTCATCAATCGAGTATTTCCTAGATTTGTCCAAACCCCATTTTGATTTTAGTTCAAATCAAGCCATATGTTTCCTTCCCAAAACTCAATTTGGTACTTCACATACACTCCTGGAAAAACTAGCTATATAATTTTCATCCCAAGTACTGAGTCAACAGATCCAAGGACTAAGACATATTCATCACAAGTCTAACATGGATTATAGTAAAAAATATCTTTAGGGTTTCTTTGTCATCGGCCTAGCTCCCCACTCAATCCTCTCCAGCCAAGATGATGAGTGCACATGGAGAGTTATGCAGTTAAAAGCAGGTCAAAGGAGTCAGCGCAACAAAACATTTTTCTTATATGTTGACATGGGTACACTCATGCATATATGTATGCATTTTCACAGGCATATAAATGGGAAGGGATGATTCGCCAAGTAATTTCCAAGCATAATGGATTTACATAAGGCAATAAATTGCTCATGAGAACTATTTAGAGATTTGTTTAAAGTGGTAGGTAAAGAAAATTTGTTTTGAAATAAAAATGCCACACCAATGTCATCATGCTAGGGACCAATCTTAAAAGGGAAAGAAAAGGGAAAAACACAAGATTGGGAGCCGAAAACAGTTTTTCATATATGCATTCAGTGTGCCCTTACAACCGCCCAGCCATTAGTCCCTTTCTTTTTTTTCCCTTTTCTAGTTGTTGACCAGATCAAAGTCGTTAGTTCGCTTTACCTTCTCGAACAAAAAATCCTCATTTCAACAAGTACTTTTAAGTAAGAATATTGTAAAACAGATAGACTATGTCCCAAACCCACATCAGTTTATCTGTTCAAAAGAGCATATAAACATTAAGAAGATATACAATTTTTTTTCTTAAAAGGAGGACCAATAAGGAGGCACATATTGTTGCATTACCAAGAATATGGCAATTTATACTTTTAAGATAAAACTGTTCTGGCATCAAGTTCTCTTTTTACTCTTAAGTTACCTTCTCTTTGTACATTTAAAACATGGCCCTTTATAAAAAGCACCCATAAAAGCAAATACACATGCAAGCACCATAGTACAAAATAAAAGGCCCGTAGCAAAATTACCAAGAGCTCCATTCCTTAGCAGAGGCAGCAAGCTGGGAGGGCAAGTAATTGACATCCAAGAAAACAAAACCATCCAAGCATTCTTGAAAATGAAGTTTCTGAATCCAGCAAAGCTCCATTTTATTGTATTTGACATCCAAAGAAGCATTTGCCAAAGGAACATGAGACTTTCTACTACTGCTGTCAGGAAACCTATGCTCTTAGCATGATGTACACCTTTCACTACGAAAGTACCAAAAGAGGTTTCATGTCGTCATCGAGACAGCTATATCCTCAACATAAATTTAATTTAGCTAAGAGAACTAACTTCAAAAAACTCACAGCAGGCTATTTGGAATGAAGAAATCCCATCTAGCAGTTGCTCTCTGTCTATGTGGCAGAGGTAAGCAGTTGTAATAGCAGGCAATCGCTGGTAATGAAGCATCATATTCCTTGAACAACCATGCCAGGGGATATAACATATTTTGTCCAGTCAATCTTAAGCACTTGCTTATTCTCTTCTGCTATCTATCAATCCTAAAATGGAAATTGCAATTGATGCACTACCATTCTGTCAACATTAGTTACAGTACTAAGGGCCTTCTATGCTTCTACTTATGAAACTACCTTGCTTCATTAGATCATAATTGGAGTATTTATTCACAATGGGAAGTAGCAATAGCCCACCAACCTCTCACATAATAACATAGCAATTCACAATGTATGAGTTGACACACCAGCCACACTCAAGTTTGTTTGAAATACTTCAATTAATCTACCATTTAAAAGAAGATCAACACTTGGTTGAATGAGGTATTATCTTCTTAATCAGGTATTCACCCAGAGTGGCCCCAGCATTGATAATTCTAGTGTCAGGCTTTATCTCCATCTTCAAGACTTCATTAAAAATATTGCCCATACTTTCAGGATCATCCCCCTCAGAAATCCTAGGTAAAATTTCCATCCACGTGTCGATACAAGGAGCTTCTCCATGACTCAGTATCTCCTCCAACACCGCACAAGCTTCCTCAAACTTACCAATGTTACACAAACCCTTAACCAACAAATGTACTATTGAACAATGCGGAGAAAAGCCCTGCAAGATTGCCATTTCTTTCATGAATGCTTTTGCATCTTCGTACAAGCCCTTACTGCACAACCCCGCAACTAATGTTCGGTAAGACACCCAATTGGGTAACCACCCATTGGACCGCATGTCTTCAAGAACCATACAAGTATCAAGAGCACCACCTTCCCTACGAAAGCCCAAAATAATTGTATTGTAATGAATAATATCAAGATTATGTCCCTTGCTTTCCATTTTGCACAGAAGCTTATAAGCCTCCTTAAGCTTCTTCTTCCTACACAAGCTATACAAAAGAGTAGAATAACTTATAGGATCAAGAACAAATCCTTTGTTCAACATATCCTCCAACAAGTCAACAGCCTTGTTAACTTGACTCTTCCTACAAAACCCCTGTATCAAAATCCTATATGACTCTATGTCAGGAACAATATCCCTCTTGAACATTTGATTAAATGGAGAGCATGCAACACTTAAATCCTCATTCACGAAGAAAGCATGAATCAAAATGTTGTAAGATGCAGTGTTGGGAGATGCCCCATATTTACATGCAGATTTAAATAGGTCCAAAGCAGGGTTGAGGAAGTTTCGTTGAGTGACAAGAATTTCAAGAATGCAATTGAGGTGTTTGGGAAGCAGTTTGACACTAAATTTGAGAATTGTGTAAAATGTTTTCAAGGCTTCGTCAGGCAGTCCAGCATCTCCATAAATTTGGATAATTTGGGAGAAGAGGGAGGGGGAAATGGAATGACTTTAGAACCTGAGGGAGGAGAGGAGAGACTGCATGAGAGAAAGGGGGCCGAAGCGGCCAAGTTTAAGGATGAGGGTATGCCAGGCAGCATATGAGTGATGAAAATTGGGTTGACGAGAAGCTAACTCGAAAAAATTCTTTGGCGAGAAGTGGGTCTGGTTGAGAGGCTATTAGCTTTTGAACTCTGGCTGGGGAACCAATTGATGTTTCATGTTTCTATTTCAGCTGTTGCTTGTCCTGTCTTTGTTCTTTACCTTGTTTCACTAGCTCTTGTTGATTATGAATCTCTTTTAGTATTATAGGTGGTAGAGAATTGGAGCTAAAGAGAACAATATTTATGATTGGAAAGAGCATTTTGTTGCCGGGACGGAGATAAAGAAGAAACATTCTCCTAAAATCTTGGAGAAACAAAGCAAATAACTTAATGAGGCTGATTAGCAGGGATTCTCAAGTTATCAGTTTTTCGGCATCTTACTACTGTGTATTCAATTGATGATCTTTTTCCCCAATATTGTGAGAACTCCGCAAGCTTTTAAGATGCTGCAAAAACATCAAGATTGTTACATCAAGGGTCAATCCTACTCCAAGTTACAAAGTTACTCATTAGAACCAAAGAAAACAATGAAAAGAAAATTCGAAAAACAGACAACAAATACAGTTCCTTCACAAATGAGACATTTTTACAATAATGATGTATGCATATAGGTGGATAGTATACCCACCAAAGCCCATTATGATTCGATTAATACAGTTAATCCTAGTAACTTCCAATCGATAAATTATCCTTCTCTATGGACCTGTATTACTATGTATTATCCCAATACAAGGCCAATACATTTCTTACTAGGTATTCTCAAACAATTCAAAGTATGAGCAAACACAAATGTTCTTGGAACCCAAAAAAAAAAAAATTATTTACTACCTACGATACTCTTTTTTTATCAACCCACATAAAATAAAAAGAAAAAGGAAAGAAAAAAGCCACCGCCATTATGCTACTAGATAATATCATGATTTGCCATGTAAGTCATTGTGTGATTAGCTAATATGCAAACATGAATTATGTTTAAACATATTATAATTTATTTTTTATTTCTTTAATTATGGAATTGACCAAAAAATTTATTCATTTACGTTAGGGCAAAGTTTCATGAAGTAAAAGGCAAAAAAAAATTGCTAAATTTGAATAAAATGAAATTGTAGTAAATGCTTGGGTCAAGTCATCTATGAGGCATCAAAGAGAACAAACCTGAAATAGGTACAGACATCAAGAAAATAGGGTAGAGGGTCATGGGAGGTGGAGGAGAGAGAGGGGAACATTGGAGGGTGAGGCTAGGGGCGGAGGAGAGCAACAGAAGCAAGATGGGCCCGGCTAAAGAATTTATTTTTCCAAGAAGGCTTTTAAAATTTTAACTGTTTTTTGAAGTTTAAAAAAAAGTTTTAAAAGCATTGTAAAGGTTAAGAAGTGTTGAAATGGTTTTTTTTTTTTTTGGATAAAAGAGTTGAAATGGTTAAATGAATATTATTCATTTTTGGAATTATGTTATCATTTTGGGCAAAATTGTCATTCACTGCTTGATTACCAAATTAGGTCCCAATTTGATTCGTGCACGTGGCACCCTTTACATCCACCGACTCACAAAAGCACAAGCATTTCCATTCGCAGATTCAAAATTGAAATCTAAAAAAGGTAAAGTTTTCTCGAAACCCTAAAAACACCTTTAATATTCTCTTCCTCATCTCAATTCCCTGACGGCAACCCAGGCGGCTTTCTATAAATTCAAAGGAATGTTCTCCCACCTCAAGAATGCAGAAGAACTGCTTGAGCAATGCATCTCAAAGGAAGCTCTACTCCTGCTTGAGCTAAAGCAGGTGGGCTATGTAGTGATCGAGTCAGCAACGGATTTGCGCATTCTGCAGGACCTTCCCGGTGGCTATGATGATCGGGCGGTGATGGCTTCTGGATCTATTGCAGGCCTGTTCTTAGATGCGAAAAGCTTGGGTTTTGACGTTGTTACCTCTGATAAAGTGTCCGACATCACCTTTGTTAACAGAAAAGGGCTAAGAATCATGTAAAGAATTATTTGTTGCTTGTTTTTTATTTGTACAAAATAAAGCCTATTTATAGGCATTACAAAATGAACCCGAACATCTATAGCAATGAATCTAGACTACTTCTATACAAGATAGTAACAATCAAGCTACAATAAAGCTAATTAGACTACAATCATGCTATAATGAACCTAGACACCTAAATAGCAATGAACCTAGATAATTTCTATACAATGTAGTAACAATCAAGCTATTTAGGCTACAATTATGCTTACATAATAAGGTTACAATTATGCTAATAGGCTACAATTATGCTAACGCCCTCCCTCAAACTCAAGGTGGTATAGTGGATGCCAACTTGAGTTTGCTTAATAGATCCTGAAAGCGAGCTGGAAGATGTGTTTTAGTGAATATATCAGCTGTTTGGTTGATAGAAGAAACAGGAACCAAATGTACAGTGCCATGAGTAGCATGATGACGTACAAAGTGACAATCAATTTCAATGTGTTTTGTATGCTCATGAAACACATCATTATGAGAAATTTGTATGGCACTTTGATTATCACAATGAAGTACAGTGGCAGAAGAGTGCTTGATACCCATAGTCGGTCAATAACCACCGTAACCAAAGTAATTCAGATGTCGCATCAGCAAGAGCACGATATTCAGATTCAGTACTAGAGCGTGCTAACAACAGTTTGCTTTTTGCTTCGCCAGGAGATAAGAGAGTCACCTAAGAAGAAACAGTAACCAGTTGTAGACCGACGATCTGTTGGAATCACCAGCCCAATCAGCATCCGAGTAGCCTGATAATATTAAAGATGAGTTAGTAGAGAAATGTAAACCATGAAAAAGAGTTCCCTTGATATAGCGAATGATCCGAAGGACTACAGAGAAATGAGATAAGCGGGAGAGCAGACATAAACTTGACTGACTAGATGAACAGCATATGAGATATCAGGACGAGTAACAGTGAGGTAAACAAGACTCCCAACAAGTTGGCGATATAAAGTAGGATCAGCAAGAGGAGTGCCATCAAGAGGTGTAAGCTTGCAATTGAGTTCTAAGGGAGTTGATACAGTTTTGCTATCAGTGATGCCAGCCCTGAGAAAGTAAGTCAGATGCATACTTGGCTTGAGAAAGATAATACCCGTCAAGATTTTGAGAAACTTCAAGACCCAAAAAATAGCTAAGTAAACCTAAGATCTTTCATTTCAAAATGCTGGCTAAGATGATGTTGTACTTCTGAAATACCAGATGTATCATCTCCTATTATTATCATATCATCAACATAAAGTAACAGAAGGACAATCTCACCTATCAGTCCGTCGAATGAATAAAGTAGAATCATATGAACTAGAAACAAAACCAAATTGAGCAAGAGTGGAACTAAATTTGGCAAACCTAGGCTCTAGGGGCTTGCTTTAGTCCATACAAAGCTTTTCGAAGTTTGCAAACTTTATGAGGTGTATGATAGCCAGGAGGAAGGATGCATGTAAACCTTTTCAGTCAAATCACCATGAAGAAAAGCGTTTTTAACATCCATCTGAAAAAGCTTCCATTTACGAACTGCAGCAATAGCTAAGAGACTGCGGACAGATGTTAATCGAGCCACTGGAGCAAACGTCTCTTCATAGTCTATGCCATACTCTTGAGTGTACCCCTTGGCTACTAGGCGTAGCTTTGTAATCGCTCAACAGTTCCATCAGAGTGGGTCTTGATTTTGTAGACCCATTTGCAGCCAATAGGAGTCTTGTTTGGAGGAGATCAACTAAATCCCAAGTATGAGTTTTCTCTAAAGCCTGAAGTTCTTCAGTCATAGCTTGTTGCCAAAGAGGGTCAGTACTTGCCTCACGATAAGAGCGAGGCTCATGGAGAGTTGCAATAGCAGAATAGCAGTGAAAATCAGAAAGATAATGAGGAGTTTCTCTTACCCGAGTAGAATGACGACGAGTAATATCATGAGTAGGATGTAGAAAGAGGTGCAGGATCAACAACCGGCACAGGTTCAATAGAAGCAGGTGAGGCAGGTCGAGTATTGAGCTCATTAGAGCCACCTGGATCAGAACTTGGAAACAACTCAATTGAAGAATCAGTGAAAAACAAAGATTCACTATTGACAGACTGATGAAATTTAGAAAGAGATGAAAACATGGATATTTTCTCAAAAAGTAACATGACGAGAAATACGTAATTTATTTGATGTAGGATCCCAACATCGATAACCTTTATGTTCAGTACCATAACTGAGAAAACAGCATAGACGAGCACGAGGTTCTAATTTTGTGTGTTCATGAGGTTGTAGAAGAACAAAACATGCACATCCAAAAGGTCTAAGGAGTGAATAGTCAGGCAATTTACCAAACAACTTCTCAAAAGGAGATAAATTATAGAGAACCATGGAAGGAAGTTGATTAATAGTATAGACAGCATTAAGAGCTGCTTCTTCCCAAAATTTATCTGGACATGAGGCAGAAAGAAGAAGGGCACGAACAGAATCAAGTATATGGCGATGCTTACGCTCGGCTCGTCCATTTTGCTGGGAGGTGTGAGGACAGGAATGTTGAACAACAGTGCCTTGCTGACTAAGAAATTGAAGTAAGGAAGAATCTTTATATTCCATTGCATTATCTGTTCGCAAAATTTTTATAGTGCAAGAAAACTGAAGTTTTGATCATATTTGCAAATTTAATGTAAGTAGTGTGATAATTCAGATCGATGTTTCAAAAAATATATCCAAGTAAATCGAGAGTAATCATCAATAAATAACACAAAATACCGAAAACCATTTACTGAAGAAATAGGGGAAGGACCCCAAATGTCAGAGTGAATTAAACCAAAAGGACTATCTGAAATGGAATCATTATTATTAAAAGACAAAGCAGGTTGTTTTGCAAGCTGACAATTTAAGCAATTAAAAGACTCAAATTTTGTAGATCCTAATAATCCACGAGAAATTAAAGACTGAATTTTGCTAGATGAGGCATGACCAAGACGCAAATGCCATTGATGGATGGAAGATTTAGTGGTTGTAGCTGCAGACACAAGTTTTGAAGGAAGGTGAAGAGATTCAAGCTCAAATAATCGACCCACCCTGCGACCCGTCCTAAGAATCTATCCCGTCTGTGGATCCTTGTACCTGAACACCAAAAGGAGAAAAGTTAACATGTAATCCCTTTTCACACAACTGACCAACAGAGATAAGATTGAGAGTTCAAGTTAGGGATATAGTAGGTTTCAGGAAGGTCAAGATTGGTGCTAGAAGCGTGACCAGTATGAGTAATATTCATTTTAGTGCCATTTGCAGTGTGGATTGGTGGTAAGGAAGACACAGGTGTTGCAGAAGGCAAAAGTTTACTGTTAGAGGTCATATGGTTGCAATATACAGAGTCAAAAAACCAATGAAAATTACCCTGGAGTGGCAGACATTACAGTAGATGTATTGGAAGAGATAACCTGTTTGAGTCAGTGCTTCAAGATCACTTATCGTGATAGTAGTAGAACCCTCAGTAGTAGCAACAATAAGTGACTGAAGAAGATCCAGGTCTTTGAGACATTCTTAGACTTGGGAACCTCCCCTTTAGGTCGAGGAGGACGTGTGGGACAATTTTCAATAATATGGCCAAGACCATGACAATATCTGCATTCAACAGTAGGATAATTAGCAAAAACATGACCAAGTTTGATTACAATTCTTATAAGGTTGATTGCCAAATTTTTTATGTGCAAGATCGGGTAGTTGCAAGAACTACTTCAGACTGAGGAGTTTTGTCCAGATTGAGGTGAGTCTCTTCAAAAATAATTTCTTGAATAGCAGTATCTAATGATAGGGAGTGGATTTCGATGTAGCTAGGGAGGCTCGGACAGCTTTATATTCAGGTCGAAGAGTCATAAGAACCTGAATGAGATGAAGATGATCTTCACTGATTTTGGCCTGAGATATTTGATTCCAAATCGGTTGAACTTTAGCAAGAAAATCATTCACAGATTGACCTGATTCTTGTTTCAGATTATGAAGAGTTGTCCACAACTGGCTAATAGTGGGCAAGTCTAGTGGTTTGATATCTGATAGCCTAAAAAATCCTAGATTTCTTTCAGCAGATTCGTAATCAGCAAACTGAATGTGAATAGATGGGAGTTGAGGTATTACGAAACCATGTGATGATTTGATGATTTCTACTATCCCAGTCCTCAAGACGATCTGCAAATTTTGCATTAGTTTCATTTGGCTCTCTAATTGGCTTGGTGATATCCCCAGTAACAATTCGCCAAAGCTTGCGACCTATCAAGAAACTTTTCATTCCTTGAACCCAAAGATTATAGTTTGAGCCAGTCAAAACAGTTGCAATAGGTTTTGAAATATCAGATTTCTCTATGATGAAGAGTTTCAAATTTTGTGACAGAGTGGTCAAAGTAAAGGAAACTGAAGAATAAGGTCAGAAAATTATGCAGGCAGAAAATTACAAAAAACATAGGTTAAATGGCTCTGGTACCATGTTAATAGAAAAGGGCTAAGAATCATGAAGAATTGTTTGTTGCTTGTTTTTTATTTGTACAAAATAAAGCCTATTTATGGGCATTACAAAATAAACCTGGACATTTACAGCAATGAATCTAGACTACTTATATACAAGGTAGTAACAATCAAGTTACAATCAAGCTAACTAGGCTACAATCATGCTATAATGAACCTAAACACCTAAATAGCAATGAACCTAGACAAATTCTATACAAGGCAATAACAATCAAGCTATTTAGGCTACAATTATGCTAACATAATAAGGCTACAATTATGCTAACAACCTTTAAATACAACGCCTATCTAATGTCTTCGAATTCAATAACAGTATTTGTGTTTGTGTTACTTTTTCTACAAATCTAATACTTGTGGGCTTCATACAATTTAGTGGTTATTTTTGTGTTGTTGAAATCTATTGTGTGGTCTGTTTCTTGGGCAAAAACTTTAAGTACAATGCCTACGTAAATTCTAGCATTTTACTCCTATTTTGAATTGAAGAATGGTACTATGTTTGTGAAAATTCACCAAACAATGAATCAGAGAACAAAATTCATCAGCTTTGAATCAGATGAATACTAAATACTTTTCTAGGAACGGGGCTATGGAACCTTTGCCAATTGAAATGTCGATTTGGGAAGATCATGTTGTTATTCTTGTGCCATGCACATGCTTCTTTTTTTACCCCCTTTCCTCTTTGTTTTTGCTGGCTCTTACCACTACGACCTCTACTACTCACATGGAAACAAATGTGCATTTTGTTCAGAAACCGATACTTGCATGATGATCATTAGTAATTCATTCCGTGATATAATGATTAACTATGCTGCTTCATTAGTAAATTAAAATAGTTCAACATTAATACAGAAGAAATAGAGAAGACAACACTTGATGCAGGAATTTTGCTTGATCAGTTACGTTACACAGCATAGGGTGCTCTCTTCCCTCCTCTTCCCTCCGTTTTTAAAACACTTGGTCATGGGCCGAGTTTTGAGCAAGATATTATTTTCTCATGAAATTTTTGGCAGACGTTCTACTCACTAGTTTCATCGCACTGCACTCTTCTCTCTTTGCTTCTACTTCTAGTCGATGATGTTAAGATAATGCTAGTCACCAGTATCACTCATCGGGGGAAGAAAGATGAAACTGAGTACGATGAGTAGCCAAGGTTACAGGGCTCTATATTGGTTATTAAACTGACTGGAAATTTTCAAAGCTGATAAATTTTTGTCTAGACTCTCTACTAAATGCTAAAGGTTGTTTTCTTTAAAAAGGGCTAAAACTATGGCAGCTGATACTTAAGAATCTTGAGCTTTTCCATTTTAGGAAATTCATTGCCATGTAGGTGGAGAGAAGAATATAAGAGCCATAATAATAAATGCAACTTCGATTCAGGAAAAACTAAAAAATTACTTACACCAATGCTTTTCTGGCAGGGAACAAATGATCAAGGCAGTGTGCGAATTCATAACATGATTGACCCAATCAATACAAATTTGCTTTTCCTCTTGTTTTAAGTCTTTTTCATCCTACTGGATATATCCAATCCTTTTGGAAGCTGAGACGATTTGAAATTGCACTAGTGATTGTTACTTCCTTTAATGGCAACCAAGAAAGTATTGAAACAAGAATATCATTTGGCAGTTGCCTAATCTTGTCCTCTCCCTGTTGATTGTCCTCCTAGAAAAACCCCAAAAGCAACACAAAAAATGAAAAAAAAAAATAAAACAAAAAAAAAATAAAACAAAAAAAAATATTAAGTCATCCATACAATAATGATATGCTAGAATAACTGCAAGTTTCAGGTCTTTTAGACTAATTATATGATTGAGGATACAAAATTATTCAAAAGCAAGTCATATAAAAATCTTTCCCATTTTTTCCAGCATTGTGAACTTTTTACGTGTACCGATAAAAGGTTTAATACAAGATCCAAAAGGCCATTATTTTTTTTTCTTATTTTTCTCGTAAACTTGCATGCATACACAATTGTCATGGGGCATTTAACTATGCATGATATGCCACACAAACACACATATTCTCAACAAAATAATCAGGAGGGAAGAGGGTTCATCGTATATTTTCTCCCCTCTCATGCCATGGGCTTTGGTGGCCACTTCATTCTATACTTGCACATGCATTAAACATCAAACCTACATGAATTACGAAATCCAAATAACGAGTGTAGAAATTGATTTTGACCACCTTATGCGTGGCTACAATGTTTACCTACACACATAAAAGAATAAGGTCGAAGTAGTGCTCCTCCCCCATTGTACCTCCAACGTTCAAGTCAATAAGGTATTAAAATGAATACCTACACACATAAAATAACAAGGTCGAAGTGGTGCTCCTCCCCTCTTGTACTTTCGACGTTCAAGTCAGTAAGGTATTAAAATGAAGAAGTAATGAAAAAGAGCTCGGGTAAATTGAGAGCTTACTTGTGTCTCCAAATTTATGAGACTCCATGAAGGGTATTTATAGCCTGAGAGCTCCACAATTTTTGGGATTTTGAGTTAGGCCTTATCCTATAAACAACCTTAGATAAGGAGAAATTATAAATATGGGCCATAGAATTGGGTTTCTTCAATGTTGTCTTCTACACAAGCCCCCTAGCTCGGACAGGATAACAATGAATTTGTTATCCTATCCCAAGCTTATATAACTTTGTTGAGAATCCACTATGAGACTACGACAGAGTAATATCCAGAATGATAATCAAAGAGAAGACCGAAGTCCATTATGACTCTTTAAATGGCTGATATAATAATGAGGCCGCTAGGGGCCGAATACTGGAAGGTCACGGAAGTTTAATACTGATGACCTCTCCTTGGCTAAACTCTTCTTTTCGCCGAACTCTTTTTTGCTGAGCTCTTCTTGACCGAGGTTTTCTTTTGCTGAGCTCTTTTTTGCCCAACTCTTCTTTGGCCGAGCTCTTCTTTTGCTGCTCTCTTTGGGCCAAACTCCAGTTAAATAATATGGTCAAGTTGAAAGAATATGGCCGAGCCAAGGAGGCAATATGGCCACGTGGTTGAAATGCCAAACCCCCGAAGACGCAATATGGCCGAATTCAGAACGTAATATGGTCAAAGTGGGGACATATGGCCGAAGTACTTGGACCGAAGTGAGGACGAAGTGAACATATAATATGGCCAAAGTACTTGGCAGAAGACATAACATGGCCGAAGTGACGGCCGAGCTGGAGACATAACATGGCCGAAGTGGTGCAGCCAAACTGAGGAAATAATATGACCGAACTCTAGTGGGATAATCACTCGTTTCCACAGACAGCGCCAATTGTAGAAATCGATTTTGACCACCTTATGCGTGGCCACAATGTTTACCTACACAAATAAAAGATTAGCCTAACCAGCCATATACGTCAAGTGCGAAGATCTGCAGAGGTACAATCCAAGAGAAATAATGCAGATAAGAAATTCCAAGCATGAAAAATGCAAGTAGTATAAATAAATATATTTGCATCTGTGTGTGCCTAGTTCGTCTAGCGGGAAAAAGCATAATTACGAGAGCAAATGCATGATTGTGTGTCATGCTGTGTACATTTGGTTTATGATAATCATTGTCAAATTCTGTTGCAATTATGTGTATTTATGTGCTACTTAGACCAATTTGGAAACCCAATAATTTTTGAAAGATTTTGAAAAAGCTCTTTCTAAATACATGTCATGCATTAAGGCAGATTTATATAAAAATATTTCACACTATCACTACATAGAAGATAAATTTGATACTGAATCAAAAAAATACTAACAAAATTAAGAATATTTGATCTTGTAAATGAAATAATATTATTGTTTGTGTTTGTGTGTTCGTGTGCTTGTTATAAACTACACTATGCGTAGTCATCGTGTTATGCATTTATGTTTGGTGATCGCTTTACGAGATGCATTTATGATGCATTTATGGTTGTCTTGTCTTCATTAATTATCTGACACCAAGGTTCTCTTTCTTAGGAATAGACAGGCTTACGTTCATATGGGCTTTTTGGCTCTTATGAATGAAGTTGGTTCTCTTCTCAAGCCAAAGTGAACGAGCTGCTTTAAAGCGGCTAAACAGACTCTGCATGAAATGGAGCTGAGCTTCAAGTCAGCTGAAGAAGCTCGGTTGGTAGCTGTAACTGCTCAGGACGAGGCCTCACAAAATTGTGAGGCCAAAATAAAGTCTTTGGCCAACGCCCACAAAAAGCAATTGAAGAGGCTGGCTGAAGATCGAAACAAGAACTACAAGCAACCCAGGAGGAGGCGGTTAAGGCCTTCTAGGAATAGGATCAAGAAGTAGCGGTCTTGCAGGAGGCTCGAGAGAAAGCTCGGGAAGAAGGCATCAGGGCTTTTAAGGCTTCGGAGCAAGTTGTCAAGGACTTGCTCCTGCTAAACAAGCCAGTATATCAATTGGGTGCCACCAGAGCGACCGAAGATATAGCTGCTATGATGTATGATCACCAGATCGACGTCATTGAAAACCATATCCACTATTATCCCGGCGTTGATGAGTTGGTCAACCGCTTGGCGGAGCGGTTCAAGAAGGGCGAGGACTTGGAGAAGATTAAAAAGGAATTTGAAGCCGAGCAAGAAAATGCCGCACCTCCTCCAAGCCTCAAAGAGAAGGTAAGAAAATCTGTAAAGGAACTCGCTGCCTAGGAGCTTCCGAAGAACATAACATCTACTGGAGAGCCGTCTGAGGACCCAACGGACGAAGAGCAAAATCATGAGGTCGAAGAGCCCTCCATTGAAGCGCATGGAAGCTAGGGAGAAGAGACAGCAGTCGGAGAGACTTCAGTAGGCATAGATTAGGATAAAATGTTGAACTAGTCTCCCTCAGTTCAGTCTGTGTAAAAGATTTCGAAGTGTATGGTCGAACAGATTTACAATTATAAAATTTTTGTTTTCATTTTTTCACATACCCGTTCTTATGGTGACTTTATTGTAGTTTATCAAAGCGAGAAAGGGAACTTTACTGATTTACATCACTCTGTTGTGGCTGTAGACCTCGATTAACTTGAATTATAACTTAAAAAGTTCTTTCACAAATCTTCAACAAAAGAGAATCTGACAACAATAGAACTAGCCAATACCAACTTATAATGCTCCTGGATTGATATGTAAACAAAATGCATAAACCTTAGAAACTTTACAGGATAAATCAAATAAAAGAGATACAGTATGAAACAACCGAACGCAATATCTTCTTTTCTCTAAAGAAACCTACTATATACAACAAAAACAGATTTAGGAGGCAGACTCAGCAACAGAGATTGAGAACTCATACTACCACCGATTTGATGTTGATGAAAACCAGCTGGAGAATATACTAACCTTCTCATCTTGATTTTTCAGCCATGATAGCATTTTACGCAAATCATCAGTAGCCTATTTCTTTACTCTAGAAGCAGAAAAATATTCACTGACTTTGGTTTAAAGGTTGTCCCCGTGTCAGACACGATATAAACAATAGGTACGTATAAGATTATGTGCAGGTAATACAACATAATTAATCTGAACCTTTTTTTCCTTCTGATGCACAAATATTCCATTCCTGTAGGTTTGCCTACATTATTTGTTACCATAATCCCCGATGTGTTACCTGAATTAAACTTCAATGCTTATTTAATTTGATCTAAATGGCTAGATGATGCCTGCAAGCACAAAATTGAATGTAGTACTTCAGAAGCACCAGCAGGCAATGAACTTAAGCTTTTCACTACTTGTTTCTGGGACTTCAGAGATGAAGTTTCTCCGTGATCTGTATGCACTAAGCCAGTTCAAACTTTAGAAAGCAGGTGAAGTCGAATTTCAAATCCTTATTTCTTGGCCCAAATAAAAAGCAAATTAAATATGTCCTACACAAAACATAACATATTTGATCTTGTAAATGAAAAATACTAACAAAATTAAGTATATTTGATCTTGTAAATGAAATAATATTATTGTCTCTGTTTGCATGTGTGTGTGCTTGTTATAAAACACTCTATTTTGAACGACTAATGTTGCTATTCACCCATAGGAAGTTTCCATGGCAAGGTGAGCGCTCACAAATTATTTGTCTACTTTCACTTCCATCGATATCAAACAGTGTTTATTTTCACTTCCAACAATATCTAACTGTGTGATTTGGGAGGATTTTTCAAAACTTCGAAGTGAAAAATGTTGAAAATAAAAGTTTAAAAGATAAAATAAAAGATCGAATTTAAGTGTGCTTTTATTTGCATTTTTTGATTAGAAACACTTGTGCAATTTCACCAAAAAACTATCTCAAGGGGGAATAGCATGTATATGGAGTAGATTCTATATAAAGTATATGTAATCACAATAAAATTGCCATAAGAGTTGTTGCAATCCCTTCATACAATGGATCGAACCGAAAAAGATTGTTAAAATATTTTGGCCTAATCTATTTCTAGTGGAGTTTCTTTGGTTGCAGTCCCTGCTTCTTGGTTTCCCTCCTCAGCCCCAAACGCTTCGGTGGTGGGCTCTTCGGCCTACAAATTTGGCTCTTCGGATTGAGGAGGCTCGACGATCGGCTCTTCGTTTGATGGCTCCCCAAACGGCTCTCCAGCAAATGTTGTTCTCTGAAACTCCTTGCCGGAGGGTTCCTTTTTGCTTTTTCTTATCCTTTCTTTGAGGCTTGGTAGAGGTGAAGTGTTCTCTTGTTCGGCTTCGAAATCATTTTTGATTTTTTCCAAATCCTCGCCCTTTTTGAAACCCTCCGCCAAGCGGTTGACCATTTCTTTCACACCAGGATAATAATGTGCATGGTACTCTAAGATATCGATTTGGCGATCATACATCTCACTGGCCATGTCTTCGATCGCTGTGGTGAATCCGAACTGAAAGACTGGCTTGTTCAACACGGCCAAGTCTTTGGCAACTTGCGTCGAAGACCTAAGAGTTCTGACGTTTTCTTTGGAGCTGCCTCTCAAGGCTACCTGTAAAGCCATCGTGTATTCTTCGGATTCCTGAAAGGTCTTGATCGCCTCCTATCCAGCCATTTGTATCTCTTGCTCTTAGGTCTCGGCAAGCTTTTGAAGCTCTTGCTCTTTGGCCTCTGCCAGCCTTTTCTTGGCCATCTTCAGTGAGCACTGGACCATGGACTTTATTCTGGACCCCACATTCTTGCAAGGCCTCGTCCCGAGCTGTCACGGCTTTTCAGTCGGACTTCTTCAGCCAACTTGAAGCTCAGCTCCATCTCGAATCTGGCCTGCTTGGCCTCCTTTAGCTGTCTTTGCAGCTCTTCCACTTCAGTCCCTCTTATTTTTTTTGACTCTTTCGGCCCTCAAGTAGAGATTGGCTACTGAAGTGCGAATCTAGGAAAAAAAAGAATGAAGATTAATAGAAAATTGATGCTATTGCATTCCAGAAAATTATAAGTATTATCTAAATACTTACCCCTGCCATTAACTTGGCAGTTGTGTCGAGTAATTGGTTGAAATCCATCTCTTGGACAAGCTTCACGTTCTCAGGGAGGTTGGCCTTTAGCAACGATTCTCTGGCCACCCTAGAGTCCTCAGCATGATCCTTCGCAGTTAGATTCCACTGCGGCAAGAAGGGTGGGTCCTGAGCTTCGCTCCCCGAGGTTATTCCATTTTGGGCCTCCAGCGCCTCCGGCTACTTTCCTCGGCTGAGATGGCAGCCTCCTCCTCTAAAGCAGCGGTCAAAGTAATCTACGATTTTAGTTGCCAGCGGAGGAATCATTGAGCCCACCTGCACTATTGAAGTATCTGGTGCAGGTAATAGCCGCACATCCGGTTCACTAGTGCTCGTTGGCGGTGGAGGTGCCGAGCTGATCCCCGAACTGGAGGCCCCTATTTTCTGTTTTTTGGAGGCTTGGGTGGTGCCTCCATCTCTCTGTTTTTTCCTCCTTATAAGGCCTCCTTCCTCTTCGGCGTTGAGCAAGTCAGAGAAAAAAAAAATGTTTACCTTGCTTTTGAAGCCGTGATGAGTCCTCAAACTCGCCATCGAGGACCTTGGCTCGGCTCAGACCCCCTTTTACCAGTACTACCTCGAGGAAGTGCCGACAATTCACAGAGTATTTGCCCCGGGTAATCTCTAAGTATTCTTTCTCAGCTAGGGTCCCCGGGGATGTATCAGGACCCTCATTAGGTCCTCGCTACCAAAACCCCCTCGGGAACTACTCATCGGAGACATAGATGAACCTATTTTTCCAGACTTTGATGGAAGAGGGAGTATCTACAGAGATTTATGGAGCCCCACTTCGGGGACTGAAGTAGAACCACCCCTTCTCTAATGCATGCTTTTTTATTGTGAATAGTCTCCTGAACAGATCCACAGTGGCTGGAAATCCTAAGTGGTTGCACAGTAACTCGAAACTTATTATTGACCTTATAGTGTTCGGAAGCAATTGGGTTATTCTGATCTTCCAAAATCGGAGGAGATCTCTGATAAATCTAGTCGTCGGAATTCTTAATCCAGCTTCAAACTGATCCATGTAGACTGCCACAAACCCATTTAGTGGTTCGTGAGCCTGGTAATCTGGTTCGGGAAGAACTACCTGATGGTCTCGGCGGAATATATCTCTCCTTTATTTGCTCCGCCTGATCTAGTCTTAAGGATGTTGCGTACTTTGGGGAATCCCCGAAGTGCTCTGCTGGCAAATTTTCCGGTCGAACAGGTTCCACTGCTCCCTCATCTGTAGGTGTTGGAGATTCGACAACTTCTTCATCACTGGAATTTTCTTCGTCCTCTGTCTCGTAAGTTTCAGTTGCTTCGGTAAATTCCACTCTAGGTGGATTGGCACTGGTTGTCGCTTCGGAGCTCTGAGCCGAAGCCTCTGGCCTTTTAGCCGCGAGTTCGCTAGCCCTCACCACGTCGGCGTGACTACTTGCGGTTGCTGCCATACTTACTTTTGGTAATTGCGATTGAAGTTCTCTGGTATTTTTCTTTGTATCTCTCTCTTTGGGATTTTGAAAGCAAGGGATGCGAAAGTGAAAAATGACGCCTCTCATGCTTTATATATACTAGTAGGCGGGTACTCAAAACGTCGCCTAGGGAGTCGGAAAGGCAACCGCCTCTATCCTCTCTCTTATTAATTGCTCCTATAATGACATCTATAGAAAGAGCGTACTTCCTACGTTACTCCCCTGACAGTTCTACCTACCTGTATTATAAAAAGAAAGCACGGTTACTGTAGCAGCTTCTATAGTTGCCACGTGGATAGCTTGGCTGAGGGTCTTGAAATTTCCAACTAAACAAGAAACGACGTCAGTGTATTACCTACTGACCTTCTGTTTATTGTAACTAATCTATTCTTTCCTTCTGTTTGTTGCTTCATCTTCACAATTTTAAAACAAAACCCAAATCTTATCTCTCCCCTCTCCCAATCTCTCACCCCAGTTGTTTCCCCTGCTCCTCTTTATACACTCTCCCCTCTATTACCAACCATATCAACAATCAACCAACCACTTTTCTCTTATGTTTTTTTTATCTAATCTTGATGGAAATAAATCTAAAGATTTATTACAATTTTTTCCTTCTCTTCATAGGTCTTTTTATTTTTTTGCTAATATGTACTCTTTTCCTTTTTTTTTTTTTCTAATCTGTATCACAGGCAATGGGACTCCAGATGTCGATGAACAGTGGTAACCACTCATGGAGGCTTTATGGTAACAAGCAAAAGCGGTGACAAATCATGGGGGCTTTGGTATATATATGATTTGTAGTTGTTAGTAATTGTTAAAAATTCTAATGTAGTCTTATAGTTTCTTTTTAGTTTGGATTGTTATTAGTGTATTTTGTTCTAATAAAGGCCTCTTTTTTTGTAAATTATTTTTGTTACAATAGGTTCTATATGTTTTTGAAAAAAAAAAATGATGTGGGTTATTGATACCTGGAAGATGGGCAAAGGAAGGCCACCAAACCATCTTGGTAAGTATTTTATTTTGATATAATTTATTTGGGGAATAGTTTTAAGGTTTTATTATGTTAGTGATTTGCAGCTTTTGAGTGTTTTTATGATTTGATAATACTTTAGCTTCTGATTGTTATTGGTAATTAGATTCACTGATTTCTGATAATTGGTTTTTTTTTTTGGTCGTTAGCAATTAAATGAAAAGTAGATTCAATTTTGTTTGAGAAATTGGGATTTTTCTTATTTTTGACCTGTGCTCAGATGGAAACTAAATGGGTTTATTGCTGCAAAAATAGATTTGTTTTTGTGTTTATATTTGCATAGCAGATTTTACTGTTAGTTTGTGTCCAATTCTGGTGGCTTTTTTTGAAACTTTTTAATTAGATACACTTATTTTCATAGAGAGACACGTAATAGTCATAGTTTTGCAAGTTCGTTGAGGTATGCTGGTGTAAATTTATTTTTCTTAGGCAGAGAAGTCATCAGAAGGAAAAAGCTCAAGTTAGCTATCTCATATGTAGGTGCATGCTTGCTGAAATAAGATTCAGTTTATGTGTTTCCTCTTGAGCTTCCATAACTGTGCTGCTAGCATTACGTAATCTGTGTTCTACTAGGTTTCATGGACATTTTGTTCTATTAAAAAATGGCAAAGTAGGGGCAGATATTGTGTGAAATGGCTTTCATGACAGATGTTATTTCATACTTAAATTATGTAAAAAAAAATTTCACCACTGACTTTTTAGCATATTTGCCTTTTATGTTCATTCAATAGGTGATTAACAATAAGCTTTTCATGAACATTTTTTTGTTCACATGCTATGTTGTTACAAGAAGTTCTTATAATACAAAGTGGAGTGGATGTGTAAGTTAATTTTATTTTGGGGTCATCGTGATAAGTTATTTGTGGGTATTTAGGGGCTGTTTGGTAGAATGTAAAATATTTTCATTGGAAACATATTTTCCAAGATAATGATTTTTCCAAAATTGATTGATTTGCATATGATTTTTTGGTGTTTGATTACTATTTAAGAAAATTAGAAAAATTTTCAAATATAATAATATGAATATGATCATCCCTTTCCTCATTCCTTCTTACCACTACAAAGCCATGCCCCACCAATATCATCATAGCAACAACGACCATCACCGCCATCAACTACCCTTGATCCATTCCCCTATCTTCCTATTAATTACTTAGTTTGTGATCCGCTTTCTCTATCCATCCATCAAGCTTTCAAAAGTGGATCACCACAACCTAGAATTTGGCTGCAAATCGAATTCTCCTGACGAAAGCCTTAAGATTTGATAACAATAACCTAACAAGTCAAGCCTGAATTCAAGTCACACCCATGTTGTTAGACCATAAAGCCTAAAAAAAAAAAAGTTTATTTTGCTGAAATTTAGAGCATTTGATTATACCACAAAGGTGATACGTTTTTAATTTTTTACTCTGTTTCATTTCTTTTTTCAATCTTGCATTTTGTCCAAGGAACTAACAATGAGAGCCATGATTCGCAGGACTTTTATGTTGTTAGATTCTAAGAATTAGAAAAAAAAATTGAGCCTTCAGCTAAAATTTAACTCTTTTGACTATGCCATGGTAGCTTATTTTCTAAGTTAGTTCAGCTAATGTTCATTAATAAGCTAATATTTTATTGGTGTGAAGGACTTGAAACTTTTGACTCTTAACAATTGGCTTGATATTCATATGCTGAAAAATATTTGGGAGAACTTATTTGACATTGAATGTCAACTAAAATATGGGAACAGAACAAGAAAGTGACCAGCATGAGTGTGGAAAATTTATGTCATGTTGGGAATAGCTCATTTGTTCTCTCAGTGGATTCTCTGCTCTTTGTTTGCTCATTAAATTATGCCATTAAGTTTCATTTGTTTGTTTATTAGTTAGTATGTTTGTTATGTTCTATTAAGGTATGTTGTAATTTGAACTTATCAAAATGTCCCTTCTTGAATTTGAAAGAGCTCGGTGTGTTAGTTCATTTCTTTTATATGTCTTATTTCTTTCTTTTTAGGCACTTTACATGACTGACAAGCTGCTTAGTTCATTTACTTGATCTTTAAAAATAAATAAATAAAGACACGCAACTTACAGATGTGTAGATCTTTTGCACCTTTATTTAATATACTTATATAGTTTTGAGTTTCTTCCCTTTTGGTCCTCTTTGAAAATAAGAATAATAGTATTTTTAATTTTTCTTTTATTGTCTATATGACTAAATTTTCATAGTTTGTGGAGAGGAGTTATGAAATTTATATCAAATCTTTCGTATAACAAATTTAAGCAATTTATTCTTTGCTTCTCTTCAGCACCATATCTATTTTTTTCCCCTTTTAATAGTGGTATGGACTATCTATAATATCAATGGTCTCTATTTGGCTTTTGTTATTGTGCTTCCTTTGAATTAAGCTACTGTTGAATTGCTAAAATTCTCTTCCGAAACCATGTTGTGATCCATATTTGATTGATTATGCAATTGTTGTTATGATGTTCTTTTAATTTCTCAGTATATTATCGTTAGCACCGCATAAAAACTTTTCTCTTAGAGTAACTGTTAATACGAATAAAAGAAACTCGTGTTATAACCATTTCTGTAAAGAACGTTCTCTTGTGCTTCTAGACATGCTGAGCTCCACGTATTCTTGTATAGTCAAGGTGGATTGATTCTGTAAAAAATGAGATTAGTAAATGTCAATTCACTAAAACTTAATTTTTGAGAGATCATCAATTGGTGATACAAGGTCTCGTGCATTGGAACCCATGGTTATGGACCCAAATCCGTTAACATGGAACATTGCATTCAATCTAATTCGTTAGAAAATAATGATTTGACTTACTATTTTGTGGAAAATGGGATTACTTACTTATTTCTGCAACATGGTATTGTTGATGACATGCAGCTGCACGTTCTTGAGCAAAGGCTACATATTCTAAGAGCGTAAAGGATGATAGCAGATTCAATTGTTTCTATTTTATGTGTTGGCAAGTCGTTTACATTTAGTTTAGAAAATGATGGCATATCCTATTGTTTACATTTAAGCTTGTTGACATGTATATTTATGTTTAGTTCTAAAAATGATACAACATCCCTGTTATTTTCATTTAACTTTGTTTACTTCCTGAATTGTCTAACTATCCTATAATTATTCTATTTTATTGAGGGCCTACATATATTATATTTTTTGGGTGAGCCAAGGCTGTGCCTTGCACAGCCTAACCGCTCTAGTATTAACATATAGCATACAAGAGCCTTGGATGCTTTGTTAACATATTATTAACATCCTTCCAAATAGAAAAGTGGGCAACGCACGCACTTTGAGCGTGTTTAGTCCCACATCCTCGTTCGCCATTGTGTGCATTGTCATGGTCAGTTTGGTCATTTTACCTGTTTCTGATTCTTTGTTTTCTCCGCCGAAGAGCCTTTACATTTCAAGGTGCCGACATGTACACTCCACCTTCAATCCATTTAGATAGACGGTGGCTTCATTCTTTACTTATACACTCTGCACCGTTTCCCCACCCCATCTCCTTCTTCATCTTGTTCTGCCGGTACTTACCCGTTAATTCTCTGCTATTGCCATGAGTTTCTCTTGCACTTTTTTTTTTTGAATTTGCATACCCTACACTTTAGGTGGAGTTTCGCCTTTGGTTGCACTAATTGAGACATTTCCCCAATTTTGTTCCATTCATCGGGTACTTTTAATGGGGCTGCTTTGACTTGGTTTTAATTATTCGTGTTCTGTGATGCAAAGCTTAAAGAATGATAGAAAGCATAAATTTATTTATTGCCTTTGGTTTATATTGATTTTGGGGCATAATAAGAATTTGTTTATTTTTTGCTTGTCTATCACAGTGAAGTAGAATTTCTTGTCCTCTTTCCTCATGCAATAATTCGAATGTGTAAAAAAAAAAAAAAAGATATGGTCAAGACGTTTTCCCAGTTTTGCTTCATTCATCAAGTGCTTTTAGTGGGGCTTCTTTGGGTTGGTTTTATGCTCCCTCTTTCGGATCATCTTTATTTCTTTAACAATTAAGAGAACTTGTCTTTCTTCTGAAATGGTTACACAGGGGCTCTCAATATTTTTTTCCCCTTCTTTTATGGCTTTCCAAGCCTCAACATTTTCTTATGGATAGATTGCAATTACCGTAGGGAATAAAGATTTATCGTCTAATGTTTTGTGCTAATAATTATTATTATGTATCTCCCTAGAGTTGTGAGTTTATAAGATATTTCTGATGTTATCTGAACTTAAACAATGAGATTAGGAGTTGTTTATTTTGATCAAAAGTGGTATAATAGGAAGTTACGGTAACCTGCTCACTATTTTACTGTGTGATTTAATGAAAGATTATCATGCGTCTTTGCGTTTGTTTAGTGTTTGGGTTATAACAATGCTGGAATTATGTTTGATATTTTATCTTCATATAGTCTGCACCAATCCTTCACTAATTTCGCTTCCTTATGTTGTGTTTTTTTTCATCTTAATTTTCTCTATATGTTCATGTTTATTTATGTTTGCCTTTATCAAAATCTCTAATTTCTATTCTATCACAGTTTTCCTTGAAACGCCAGCCAAACGATAGAGTAAGTCCTGTAATGTAACTCTTTTCTTTTTCAATTCTTCCGTCAATCTTTCTTTTCTTTTCTTTTTTATTTAAAAAAATACAAGTTATGTAGTTCAAACACAAAGTTCATTTTTTCTTTGTATTTATATAAATCATATGGTTTTCGAAGATAATTACTTACTGAATTCATAGTTATGTGGTTTCTTTTCTATTATTAAATTTTGGTCAAAATTTATTGTTGGATAGGGCACTTGTTAATTAGCTTTGTTAGTTATGGACACCAAAGTTTTGAAGCTTCTGTTTTGGTAAATTTTGTTTGTTTCTTATTTTTATTCTTACTGAATTCTGATTTTTTAAAGTTAAGAAAAAAAAATATGGCTTCTTGTTAACTTTTTCATTTTCAAGTAATTATGTTGTTTTCTTACTAAATCCTGAACGTATTTGGGTTGGGCTTAAGTTAGGAATGCTATCTTGCTGTCTTTATCACCTCTGTAGTATATATCAATTCTAGCTTACCAATTCTAGCTTCTCTACAATGTTCTCTTCTATGTTATTATTCTGTATGTTGGATGCCCAAATGTTTATTTTTTGTTCCCCATCTTAATATTGTACCAGCATATATACAAGCTAATTTAGTTATTGCATTATTCATTTTCTTGATTGTTCGCACATTCTGTAAGTTGGACCAGAACTTCTTTGAGAAAAAGAACTTGAATAACTTAGTTTTTTTGAAGGAGTCTTCATTTTTTTATCAGGAATGCTATGTAATTTATAACCCCAAGGTATTTCGGATACTTCAAGGCCCTGCTAACCCGAAGTGATTTAGAAAGATTCTTCTTTATCAATGGTGATCGGTCATGGTATCCATAGCATTCCTTCTTTTTTGGTCAAATCCTGATTTTGTTTGTTTAGTGTTTGAGTGCTGGAATTATGTTTGATATTTTATCTTCATATATTCTACACCAATCCTTCACGAATTTCACTTCCTTGTGTTGTGTTTTTTTCATCTTCATTCTTCTCGTTACGTTCATGTTTATTTCTATTTGCCTTTATCAAAATCTCTAATTCCTATCCTATCACAGATTTCGTGTTGCTTCTCCCGAAAGTCAAGCGTGATCAACTCGAGTCTATGTTGTTTCAGCTTTGTTGAATCTCTTTAATAGATTTGCAGGGCAAATTCTGCAGCAGTACGTGTTATCTTTGTTGCTATGCATGTTATCTGTAGCCCTGAATTATATGTATGCTCATTTTGTTTCTGTTATCTTTGTCAAATTCTTAGAAGTTTTAGTTGTGCTACATTCTGTGTCCTATTCTTTGCTGTTTTTAATCAGTAATGTTTCGAAAAGAGAACTCACAACACAAATGCACGATGGACTTTTGGTCAGATTCCTAAAGCATTTGAAAAAATGCATTCTATTGAGTAAGGTATAATGTTAGCTTGTTGCTTTCATTATTCTTCAAGTGTTAAAAAATTCGAAGACTTGCATGCTTTTAATGCATATATACCATTTAAGATCAGATGATGCATTCACTGTTTGTGGTTTTAATCCTCCTGTACATTTATTTATTCTCTTCCTACAATTTTTCCACCACTGCATAATTGCTTGAATTTAGTCTGTTTTCTAGGTAGTGACTGAAAGTGTGATTCTGTTGCATTAGAAAAGAGAAAGTTTGATTCGTTGTTTCCATATATGTTTTTCCACACCTGTCCAAACTAGCTCCTGCTGTGATTCTTGTGCAGATAATGGAACTATTTAATTCTTTAAGCATCTTGTTAATTATTCTCATTTCTAACATGCTCAAACTTTTTAAGCATGCTATGCAATTTTATGCACATATATCAAGAATTTCAGCCCTTCACTGGGCATCCTCACGCAAGTGCGTGAGGCTTAACCACTAGTAGGGGTGTGCAAATTCGGTAAATACCAAATTACCGACCGAATTCGAATTGAATTCGGTAAATCGAATTCGGTAATTCTGTAATTCGGTCGGTAATTCGGAAAATTCGAAAAAAATGAAATCGAATTCGGTCGGTATTCGAAAATAAAATTCTAATTCGGTAATACCGAATTTACCGAATTCAATTCGGTAATTCGAATTCGGTAATTCGGTATATATATACCGAATTCGAATTACAGAATTTAGCATTAATTGGGCTAGTAATTTGATAGTAGGCTCGGTTATTTAATCATTGGGTTGGGCCATTATTTCCTTAAGCCCATTATTTACTCCTTAAGCTCATTATTTTTTAATTTTAAATTTCTTATTTTTTTAATTTTTAATTTTTAAATTTTTAAAAATTTTATTTTTATTTTTTATTTTTTGAATTCGGTTACCAAATTAATATACCGATTTACCGAATTGAATTCGAAATCGAATTCGGTTCGGTATTAAGTGAATTCGAAATCGAATTCGGTCGGTAAATTTGAAAAAAAAAATATCGAATTGACCGATTTCAAGTTACCGAATTACCGAATTACCGATCGATTCTCACCCCTAACCACTAACCACTAGTATAGATATAAAGAGCCTTGGGGGATGTCAGTTGTCACTCGTTTTCGTCGTCCCCCACGTGCTGGTCACGTGATATTTTGTCGTCCTTAGATTTTCTTTTTTTTTTTTTTTCATTTTTTTCTCGTCTTTTGCACATGCGTTGCTTGTTTTGTCTGATGGGTTTTGTTATGATCTTGCCTTTTCTCTCTCGTCGTCCTCCGTTTTATCTTCTCTCCAGATTTTCACTCTTTTCAAGTGTTGGAACGACGGGCTCGAGGTGAAAAAGCACAGACCGCTGCCAAGCAAGTAATGGGATGACCGGCTCGAGGTAAAAAAAGTGAAGACCATTGACAAGCAATTTGGAGATAATCTCTTCCTTCATTCTTCTGCATCCTATTCTCTCTTTCTCTATTTTCCTAGCAGCTATTTTTTTCCCTGTTTATCCCCTTATTTATGGGTAATTTATTTTCTTTTCATATTTTTCTTTGAATTTTTTACTTACCATGTGGTAAAAGCATCAAAATCCAGTCGAGAGACGTCACTAAACAAAATCTAAAAATATTACTAAGCAACTTTCACCGAACGACGAAGTCAATTCTCACCTCCGGTGGTGACGAAGGAGGACAAGCACACCTTTGCAAATGTTAGCTTTTAGTTTTTTTTTTATTTTTTATTTTATTTAAACCGATTTTCTTGAGATTTGTTTGGATCTGATGTCTACTTTTTGATAAAAAAATCCTCCTTTTTGAGGGTAAGTTTTGTGTTTTCATGTTACCAAGAGGGATCTAGCCTTTTTTTCTTTTTACTGTGCTTAGTTTTTCTCGTTTTCTTGTTTTCCTTTTGTCAACATTCGTCCCTTCTCCTATTTGTTACTGTCATGAAAGAAGGATTTTGGCTTTGTTTGCTTCTTGTAAGTAAGATTTTTTTTTTTTATTGTTAGCAGATGTCCCCTGGAGGGACAACTTCTTGTAAGTTTCTTGCACCTCCTTGATATGTACTTTAGATGTTTGATGTTTTGCTTTTGAGATAAATTTTGTGTATTTTTCCCTGTCATCTGAAATCGCTCTTCCAAACCTTTCTGTTGTTTCAACCTTTTCTTATTTTTCCGTATTTTTTGCCTCTTTGCTCAGTTACTAATTTTTAGTTACCATACTGTTGCTCTTACCGTAGGTCTGAACTTAATACACAAGTTTGGGAATTTTTTGAATCTTTTCTTTCTTTAGCTTCTGGAGAGGTATAGTTTTCATCTTTATTTTTCCATCTTTATTTGTCAATGCGCAGATCAAGTTCCATTTTTTTTTAGTTGGTTCCAATTTTCTTCTACTATAATATGTTTTATGAAAAAGTACTAAAAAAATGAAAAATCCTCCTAAATTTTGAATTCCACTTTCTTTCTATATTTATGTTTGTCAGTTTGATTGCTTTTGATACTGCATCTAAATTTATCTGATTATCCCTTTCGAGAAGCTTTTTGCATGTGTTACTGTGCTTGAATATATTTTTTTTTAGTTATGATGTATTTGGTGGTGCAGGTATTTTGCATGTGACTAGGACGCTTAATGTATTTGCTTTCTTTGTTTTTAGAAATTAACACAATTCTTGAGGATTTCTTGTTATTGTTCAAATAGTTGTTTTATCCCTGGCTTTACTGGCTAATTCCCCTCCTACATAGATTTGCAGAACCATTATTTAGTTCTTTTCTTGAGTGTTACTTTTCTGTCATTATTTATTCCAGTCTACTGCCCATGAGGAATTGTATGTTAACGGCATGCAATTAGTATAAATTGGGAATTGGGATTTAGAAACTTTTGTAATAGAGTTTTTTCTCATATATTTGTCAAGATTACTGAATTTATCATAATGGAAGATTGTAAGACTTTTAGTTGTCAAACAAATAAAATATCAAAGAGACTTGCACATAAAGAACAGATAAATGTAATTTTTTCCCTATTGTTTGGCTATAATATATGAAAATGGGATTTCAAGAAGTCTTTTGATTGTTTGGATTTAATAGCAAAATGCTTTTAACAAAAATTATAGCTAATATTTTAAAGGAATATTGTAGCCTTGATTGTTTCATTAATATTCTTATCATCTCTTTTGTTCTATCTATTACTTCCAGTTTGGTTTTATTTGTGTTTACCTCCCTTTTCAGATGTACAGTTACGTTCCCCCCTTCAAGGTTTCTTTGTTTTTTCTGTCTAACACTTTATATTTTTGTTGTTTGAACACTACAGCAGAGAATAGTTTGAATAGCTATAAATCTTCTACTGTTAATTTGTCTTGGGTAAGCTTCCGTTTTTTCTTATTGTTTATTGATCTTTTTATTATTCTGCATGCATTTATTTTTTTCCCCTCACCATCTTTTGTATCTCTGATACATTGATCTTGCTTCAAGTGTACTTTCTGGAGGTTTATGCTTTTTACCTTGTACGTTGTAAAGTTTGTACTAAACACTCACTTTCCATGCAACATTTTTCGATACTATTCTCTTTATGTCCAGTGCACCTGTTCCATGGTTCAGCAATTAGTTCTGCAGATACTTCTCAATTTATTATGTTGTCTCTACCATATTGTGTTTCACGAATTTGGACCTCAAATGTTTCTTTTATATGCTCTTCCATTCTAAATCTTCATCTTTGTGATTTTGTACACAATTCTCTTTGTTAAAGTTCAAAAAAATATAGAGTGGTTCTTTATGTGTTGTGTGTAATGTCCTATGTTTTGCCACCATGTTTATTTATGTGCTTTTCCTTGATACTATGTTTTTCCATGATACACTTGTTTTACTTTTTTATTGGCCGTTATGCTTGTTAGGTGATACAATTTTTTTTTTTTTTTTTGTTGACTTGGGTCGTGTATTCTGCCTACTCTTTTATAAGCATTTGTTTTTGTTCATTATATACTGTTTTATTCTTTGCTGCTTCTGGCTAATGTTTCTGTTTGGTTATGTTTAATTGCTGTATGGATGTTTATTTTTTGGCTTATGAAGGTGTTTCTGTTTTTATGCTTCAATGTTTCTTTGTTTTTAATTCTTTTGTGCTTTTGCTAATTTCTTTGAACTTCCATTTACGTTTATATTAGATGGACAAAACCGAACTTGACTAAACAAAAAAATTGATGTATCTAGGTGAACAAAAAACTACTACTAATTTTTTAAGAATTCCAAATCAGCATAGACATAATTGATGAATAAACACAGTATCAAATCAGCATTGAAATGTCCTTATGAATTAATATGTAGATAAAAGGTAATAAGGGAACAACTTTTTCATTGTCCTCCCATGGGCAACGATGAAATTTTTTGTCTTCCTCCCATGTGTATGCACCTGGCTCTTTTTCCTTCATTTTCTTTTGACATGTCAACGTAGGGCCATTCGATAGCCCATTGCATCGATCAAGCCCCCTTCAGCCATCGAATGAGTGCTCCGCTTTCTCAATGGCAGTCTGCTTTCCAAACCTTGGAACTGCTACCCATTGTTTCTACAGTTTTTCCGTTTCTTCAGCTTTCTCATTTTTTAAACATTTTTCTTGTACTTTTGGGGCAGTGTTCCCATGCTTTACTGTAAGGATTAGGTCTTTTATCAATGGGTATTGTCATGATGATAGGCTCAAGACCCTATGCAAAATCATAAGAGCAAAATATTTTTTTAACTCTCTCTCCCCTTCTCCTTCTCCTTCTCTCTTATCCCCTCCTTTTCTCCTCGTCTTCACCCTCTCTTCTCTCTTTGGTGACAGAGAATAAGGAGAGAATAAGGAAAGAAGGTTGGGACTCTTTTTGCTCCTTATGATTTTCTTTAAACTTTAGTTATTCTATTCAATTTTTCCTATTTGCAGGCTATGTGTTTCTTTATATTATCTTTTTTGATGTTTTTCTTTTATTTATTTAGACTTTTTTCCTCCTATGTGGTTATTTCTTTGTCCTTGATGTTGCAGGTTGTGGTAATACTGGTTGAAGAAAGGATATTGACCAACCACATCTATTTCCTGTTTGTTCTAATTGAATCTTCAACCAGTATGTTTGATTTCCAATTTCCTTCTAACTAAATCTTCACCAACTATACATGATTTCTTGTTTGTCTTTCTTTTGTTACTTCTACAGTTCTTTTATTTCTTTTGGGTTTTTTTTTATTTTTGGTTCTTTTTTTATGGTGATGGCTACAACTGCTGCTCAGGTAGCTTGTGTTGATTGTTCTTTTTCTATCCCTAATTTTAACAGCTTCACATACCCATCTTCTTTTCTTTTCTTCTAATTTTTTCCAACCCTAATTTTCTCTCTGCAAATTCCAACCACTCATTTCCCACCCGTACTGTTTTCAGTATATTACTTAAATTCTATTCTTGTTAAACAATATTTAAGAATTCTATTCTTATTAAACAATATTTAAGAATCTGGTGAACTTTTGTGAATGTTTTATGTTGTTTGTTCAAGGGTCAAATGTGGAATTTTGGAAAAAATACCACTTTTTCGACGGACAACCAATCTCAATTTATTAACAATGGTTCTCTAGGAGTTTGCTTAAAAAGTTAGTTTTTTTCCCCTTTTTTAAAATGTACCTGGAGGTTTTTGTTTTAGATGTGTGTTTTATTAATAGGTGTTTAAGAAATTGGATGGTTTATCAGATGAAGCAACCGCATGTTGATTTTTGGAGAAAGGTCATTCACTGCACTTCACATAGTGGTCAACTACTTGAGGGTTGACCACCATGCAACCTCAAGATTTTTCTCACTCCAGTGTCGTTACTAAAGTTATTTTAGTAAAGCTCATCCCTTTGAGTCTCTTTGATTACTGTTACAATTTATGTGAAATATTTTTGTTAATTTAGAATTTGATATCTTAAATGTGAGGTATGTTAGCTGTTAGTTCTTTTAGTACACTGTAAGTAGAAAAGCTTTGTTTTTTTATTTCACTATTACATGGTTTCAATATGTGGCAGGTAGCCATTTAGTTGTCTTTATAAAAAGACGAGTTGCTTATTAAGTTATATATAGCTAGCTGTTTGAATTCTTGTTATTTGGAAATTCCTCGTATGAACTCAATTGTTAGCAATCCTGGAACACCAAATTTTACAATGGTTCAAGACTGAGACGGTATGTTTATCTTCGGAATTACTTCATTTGATTGTATGAGGTGCGTTTATATGGACACAGATTAATTCGTTTGTTCTGGAAGTAAATGTTAGTTGTGAAGTGATATGTTTTATTTGCCCAGGGGCTGCAAAAGATGATCTTGAGCAACCTAGCTGTCCGTCTATGGAAAAGACTGTAGAGAAGAGAATTATTGTGGTGCATAGAGTTAGTTGTAAACATTGTATTATATTATATCGGTAGCTTTTCTTTCTTTTCTTTCTTTGTCACTTTAGAGTTTTGCTTTCTTGTAATCATTATGAATTTTGTACATCCAAGTGTTGTTTCGATGGTTAGTTTAGGACCTAATTCTAATGGATAACAATTTTTTATCACCAGGCAAAACATACTGGTAAACTTACCTCTATGGTAGACTTAATATATAGCTCCTAAATTTCAAGCTTTAGTTTTGTCTTGTATTACAAGTTCTGTTAACTTTAGTTTAAAAGTTTTTGTAACACTATACTACAATTTGACCTTATTTATTTTGTAAGAGATGATTCTAATTTGGAAAGATGCATTAGCCTCTTTACTCAATATTTTCTTTTTGCATTTTTTAAATAAGAAATACTGGGAATGGGAGGGTTGCTACAAAGACTGCGTGTGTTTAGTCCTTTGGTAGGTGAAGAGGCTTGGTGACATGGGTAATATTGTTCATTGGCCACTTAGAATTGGACATCAAATTAAAGATGCAAAACAAAAAAAAAAAAAAAAAATCTGATCTTTGTATTTAGAAATTTTATAATGGCTTGAAAAGGCAAGACTTAATTGCTAATTAAGTCAAGGTTTCAGGTATAAGCATTACTACAATAAAAGTTTAGGAAATGATCGTTGCTTGGTATGACTTGCTTGCTTGACACAAAGGGGAATGTCACAGATTGGATGGGAAACATGTTGATTTTGGAAAATTTGTTGATGGCATGGACACTGTTAGTAGGAACCTACATTGAGGAACCCAAGACAAAAGTAATTCTTGCTGATTCTAAAGAGATAGCTAAAAGCATGTGTGGGGTAAGGAAAACAGCAACATGGCAAATATGTCAGGATGACAACTGCGGCTTAGAGTGATTAACAGCTGTTTTGCTATTTTGTATCATGTTTGTTAAATGATGTAATCAATTATGATATAGCTTATTGAAATTACAGCTTCTCTTCTCTTTGTTGGTTTATCATAATATCTACAAATTGAAGTAAATGACCCATAATCCATTTTTTCCTTTTTGAACTTCTCTTGCTGTAGCTTTGCATCATCTTAGAAAGCACCTTGAAAATTGAACTTAGCTACTGGTTTAACTTTTGCTTTGTGAAACTTCTATGAGTTATGTAGTACCTCGGAATTTGGCTTCCAAGTCCTCAAACAAAAGTGTATCCTAATACTTTGACATGCTAAAATATATCACTATTTGAACTACAATTTTAACAATATAATATTAATTATTATACATTCAGCATGTACAAATTGCTGGGCACAAATTTATTGCCACCGCGCCACGCGCGGTATAGATTGCCTACTAGAATAAAAGAGCCTTGGGTGATTTGTCGCATGAAATTTTTCGTCGTCCGTCACCTCCCGGTCACGTGAGCTTTAGTCGTCCGCAGCCTGATGCCTTGCTCTCCTTTTCTGCTTGGCTGGTCGACAAATCTGGGGCTTGTGGAGAAAAGTATACAATACATCACGTGCATTGTCACGTAGTGTATTAGAATCAATAATTTATCGTCATGTGGTAATGATGAGTCATATCTTGTATTATTTAACGATGTATTATTGGTTCTAATGCAACACGTGACACGTCACGTGACACGCGTGGTGCACGCAATACTCACTCGGCTTGTGAAAGGCCTCTTTGTTGAATTTGTCCCCATTTTTTGTGCTGGACAAGTTTGACCGTTGGATTTCTATAGATGCATTCATATAGTATTTGAACCGTTAGATCCCCTATGTCTTTTCACCGACCCTGTCAAGTTGTTGGCTCGAGGTAAACCTATCAAGTCATATTACTTCTTCCATTCCCTCAGTTGCGTTTCTCGATAATTTCTCTTACCACCAAAAAATGCCATCGTTGTTTTCTTTATTTTTTTAAGGTAAGCTTCTACATAGTAAAATTTGTTTTCTTTTCACTGCATTCTTAAAACCCAGATCTGTTCCCCTGAAAGAATCAATTGTGGCATACACAGGGTCTTTCTCTGACAACCTTATTTACAGTTGTTACTGTGGTTCTAGTCCTGTATTATATGGTCTCAGGATTATCTGGGTTGTCTGATAATGGTTATCACTCGAGGCCTGGGGAGATCAAGTGGATGGAGCCTTTGCCGCCTCCAGTTCAGCTGGGAGAGGTCACGAAGAGTTTTAATCTTCACTTACAAAACCGCCAATCATTTTTTTAAATTTCCATTACATTTTTTAGTTTATGGATTCGCAATTTATATTTGATTTCTTATGCCATTATTTTTCACAGGGTGAAGATGCAAATTTGCGCACAATCTTCTGTGGATCTTTTCAAGTCTCTGATCTTTTTAAAGAATTCTTCAGCCTATTCTTTTCTTCTTTTTTGTTTTTTTTATATTTTTTTGGTCACTAAATTATTTTTTATGCTGTTGCAGAAAAAAATTCAGATATTTTACCTGCTCCAACCAAGGTATTCACCTAATTTTTTCCTCATATCATCTTTTTTTTTGCATTTTTTATTTTTTAAAACAAATTACTTTCGATGCCACGAATAACAAATCTAAGAGGAGTAAGTACAGAGAAGAGAGAAAGGTAACTGTGTGTCATATGGCTCTTTTGGTTTTATTTATTTATGTTTGTACATTTGTTTCTGATTTTGTTAATTTGTACTTGGATATCTAAATCCTTTTTGCTTCGAGCAATTTTATACTGTTAAATAATATGTTCATGAAATCATTAAAATGTTTTTGTTATTTTTACAACATCGACTGCTTTTTTTCATAGGAGATTCCTGTAAATGGATCAGAATGCTTTTTTCCATAGGAGAATCAGAATTAGCAGAGGCAGCGTATGCAGTTATGGTTTCTGTTGAAGAACCAAAAGACGTTGATCTGTTAAGCAAGCTTTTACCCCTCACCGGAAAAGACCAAATGCTCAGATGAAATACAAGTAAGTTTATCCGTCTCTTCTGCCCACTTGGTTTGGTTTGCATTTTTTTCTCAGTTTTCACTTGCCGTCCAAGTAAATATAATGAAAAATTTAACTAAATAAAAAACTCAGAAAACATGAAAAGATTATTGATATCACGTGCATCTTAGCAGCAAGGCTTAGTGCTATAAGCCTCTACTTTACTCTTGATAATAGTCTGAGCTTTTGATGTATCTGTGATTTCGTATTACTATTAAAACATTATCATAAAAGAGGTAAATTTTTTGCCTATCTTTCCAGAGATCTAATTTTTTTTTTTTAGATTGCACAACAGAAATTCAAATTGTGGCTAACTATTTTAGTTCTTAAAAATATTAATGGACTCATGAACTGTAGTGGTAGAATGCAGTTAGAATGTACTTCTAATATAATGAGCTCTTCTCCCCCAGCTGGATACATCTATATCCTCTGAGTAATAAAATGCTACAAAATCTTACTGTTATTTTTTTCCCTTGTTTCGAATGAACCTTCAAATGAACTTTTTGAAAAAGCTTTTAATTACATATTTCATAGATTGGCCATTTGATCTTACCAAAACTATGGAGATTAGTTTTGATTTGATGTTTGATTTTGATCTCGAGATAAGTAAACAACCTCTTATGATAAAAAGCCAAAAAAAAAAAATAATAATAAAGACAATCTCAAGAATCTTGCTCTTCAATGCTCCTCGTTGTTGAGTTCCTTTGTTTTTATGTCTGTAAAATCTGTCATTCTCTCTTTACCAGATGCTCATCAAAAACAGAAATAGCTCAATAAATTATTTTCTTTGCTTGCGAAAAAGGCATTGCATACTTGAGTCTCCTGTTTCATAGGATTATAATAGTTCAATGCTGTTATTATGCAATAAAAGTAATAAGAAAATGTTTCTTAACCAATGCGTTATTGTTCCTTCGGGTTCAAAATGTTTTATTGCCCCAAGTTACCATCTAGCTACTCCAAATTGAGGTATGCCATCGAGTTATGTGTTTTTTTTAATAAATATTATGTGCCTTTGAATTTATTGTCCTAATATATATGAAAAAATGGCTCGTAATAAATCATAGATATTTTGTTATATTTCTACTGTTTTTTGTCATTTCCATAAATTCGTTATCTAAAGTTATTCTTTCTTTCAAGTTTCACTTCTTTGTTATTTAAGTTAAGAAATAGACAGCTTTTTGGCTTTATCAAAATGAGGAGGAAGAGGTTATCTTGATGAGCCATTTGATGGTAGAGTATTAGTTGAGAAAAGCCAGAATTATCTTATCGTGTCTAATATGGAGCCACCTAAGTTCAACATTTAAGATGTTTAAACTGTTAACCTCAGTGCCAAAAACTTAAGCATAGCTAAAAATCTTATAGAAAATTCTGTTGTGCTTTTTTGAATCTGACAAGGTATTACCTCTTACTAATTCTTGGTGTTTCTAGACTAATCATACTTATACTTATTTGCTACGTGTAATCTGGTTGGCTTGACTTGAGGCTTTTGGTAAAATTATTCTTCAATTAAGTCTCTATAAGAAAAATGAAAGTTATTCCTGCTGAGAAGGTAGCTAATGTTGTTGTATGTAAACTTGAAGACCTTAATTGTTGTAATTTGGAAAATAAATGGATTGTTCTTGCTTTTACGAAATCACGCATACTTTTCAATAAATATTTTCATTAGATGGCTAAAGCAAATCAAGCAAACATTTTAATAAATACTTTTACTAAGAAAAATGAAAGTCATTCTTGCTGAGAAGGCAGCTAATGTTGTTGCATGTAAAGTTGAAGAGCTTAATTGTTGTAATTTGGAAAATAAATGGATTGTTCTTGCTTTTACTAAATCACGCATACTTATACCCCTTATTTCTGTTCATCTGTATAGTCTTTTTACTCTCTCCACGGAGCCTGTAGGAAGTGTGTGTCCGTGTTCAATTGCTGCTGTTAAGTTGTTAACCTTGTTTTCAACAATCTGCTACTGGAAGGTAGGTTGGAATTTGGGACATTAGGACAATGTTTGGAATTTTATGGATTCAGATGAGCAAAATTAGACAAGTACTTTGGTCATTTATCTCACATCTACAACCTCATGTTTTTATCAGTTAATTTTTATTGCCTTCATAAGGGTTTTTGCGAGGCCAGATAGTTGTCGATACTTTTTATCTATTTAGAAGATTTGACGTTTTGTGTCTTCCCTTCAATTCCCCTTTCCCTTGTTGTCTTTTTCTCCTTTTTGTTTTTTCACGCTTTAAGGTATAGTCACTCCATCCATGAAGAAAATCATCCCTTTTTGAGTCATTGTAAATTAGAACTAAATTAAGTTATGAAGTTCATTCCCAATTTTAGGTCATCAACAAATTTCAGAAAAAGAATTAAATACTATATTATTGCTTATGTGAAAACTTTTACAATTCTACCATAATGCCCGTTGGGCTGATTTTGCTTTTACAATAGTTATCTAATGGTGCTCTGCCACAGTTTCTGCTATTTCTCTTGACAAGTAACATTTAAGAACCATGGGAGTCATAGAAAATATTAAAGAAAATGAGGCTGAAAAGCCTTGGACCTAGAAAATTAAGCCAAAAGTTCATGATCTTGTACATAATCTTATGTTCTCTTTTGTACTTATTAGATGTCCTCAATTTTTAATCTGTGG
This sequence comes from Mitragyna speciosa, assembly GCA_024721245.1. NCBI lineage: Eukaryota > Viridiplantae > Streptophyta > Magnoliopsida > Gentianales > Rubiaceae > Mitragyna > Mitragyna speciosa. Next base: position 14,002,998 of record CM045573.1, read on the forward strand.
TGTAGTAATTCTTTAGTAAATTGAGTGTATGATTTTGTTATTGTAATTAGAGAATATCATTTAGGTCAGAGCCAAAATTTGATGTGCATATAGCGTAAACTCTATTTGAGTTTTGAAAAATTATTTAGACGCCTCTGCTTTATAATGCAACACCTCACGGTTGACATTAATCTGTTTTATGTCTTCTTGTCAGTTCCACTAGATTCAATGAACATATCGTTGATAGTATGTCTTCATTTAAGCCTGTAATATTTTACAATTATTTGAGACACAGAATGAGTGTTTAGTAGTTCACTTGATTTGCTTATGACATTGTTAGTGGGGCTTATGTTAAGCAATTGCAGAGTATGTTGCGCACAACATACTTCATGTTGAAAACTTTGTCGCTTCAGTTACAAATACACATAATGTTGTGGAATTTGAGGCTAGATACTTACTGCCTCAATGCCATATATTATTCATTTTACTGGAAAATGGGGATTTTGTAAACATTTTCTTAGACCAGACCTGGCTTGGGAAGGACATATGAATGTCTTGTAGTTAGATCAATTAACCTCTCGTTTGGTACACGGGAATTGGGTGAAATGGAAAGGCCTTTCCAATTTGTCCATTCCATTCTCATGTTTGGTGTGGACACTTTAAGTTGGAAAGTCCTTTCCCACCTGGAATACTATTCCAGTTATTTCCTGAAATCTCATTTCTCAACAAAATTTAAGGAAAGGCTTTAAAAATAGGAGTCAATTTTATCCTTCACACATTTTTTTAGCTATTTTTTTTTCACCTAGGATGCATTTGCTAAATTTTATTTTTAAAATTTAAAAAATATAAAGTTTTTAATAACTTCAATTAATAATTTTTTTATATTTTTAAATCATAATCAGTTTAATATATACTTGGAAATTTTTTTTTGCTATAAAAATGGTTATAATACTATTTTTAAATTTTATGCAAATGTGTAAAAATTAAATTTTTTATTAATTAAATTAAATTGTGAATATATTTTTATTATTAATTTTTTCACATTTTTAATTATAAGGCTAATAATTATAAAAATTTAAAATTAATTAAAAAATATAATTGATTTAATTTTAGCAAGAATATTAAGAATTTTATAATAAAAAAATATTCAAGTCTTTTCTAGGCATAGAATTACAAACAAAATAAAAATATGATATATTCTAGTACAAAGAATTAAGGACAATTAAATCAAATTAATATATATTTTATTCCATTCTGACGTCAAAATATGATTGTACCAAACGTTGAAAAATGAATAGACATTTCATTCTGATTTGGGTTATCAAACAATGGGTTAAAAAATTTTTTCCAGTTCATTCTGGGAGGAAAAGCATTCTGGGTGGAAAGCTTTTTCATTCTGGACCATTTCAGTGTACTAAACGTGAGGTAAATGTAAAGTATGTATTAGTTTCCTTTTTTTTCCCTCTTGTATTTTGGGTGATGAAATGCATGTACTTCTGTGCAAAATGTATATTGTAATCCATGGGATTATTTGACTTGAAAGCTGTATTATTCTTGACTTGATGAAGATGATATGCAAGTCGTCAAGTGCATTCAATTCGAATTTTTGAGTGAATTTATATGTTGTGGGTGAATTTCAATTTATAATCTTTTAATTATTTTGCTACTTGGACAAGCAAATAATCATCAGGCATGCATCTTATGTAGCGGGGCGGGCACCAAATCTTTAATTGTGTTTTACCATGCCCAACGCAAGTAATTGCCTAGTCTCTATTTGAAATTTGAAGTTCAAATTATTAAGCGCATTACTAAGTTTTACCTCTTCTTTTACTTTGGAATTCAATTCAAATTAAATCTTTCTCCTCGTTTCGTTAGTTTACTTCGAATTGGGGGGGTTTATTGTGGAATGTACCTTAGTCGAAGTCCTTGTCAGCTCAGTTCAATAGTAATATTCGAGATATTACAACCATTGTCTTCTTAATCATAAAAATTTACGTTACAAAATGATCAATTTCGTTGTTGGCGATAATATTGCTTGCAGGTTCTTGGCACGTTCCCTAGCATACTCCATTGCGGCAATGACCTTCGAAGTCCTTATGGTTTGTTTGTTTGGACTAAAAATATTTTATTGAAAATATTTTCAAAATTTTCCTTATTATCAAATATTAGAAAACGTTTTTTTATGTAAAATGTTTTTCAATTTTTTTTCTTTTGGCTGAAAATAATTTACATTTTTGATGAACGAAGTTATTTATCTTAGAGTTCAATAATGATATTAAACCTTAAGTATTTTCTTTTATAATTTTAATTACCAAATTAAATTTTGCTTGTAATCCTTATCAACTAATTTTTTTTATAATCTTGGGCTCCGCAACAGTATGATTATAGTTACGGAATATGCGATATCTTTATATATAGATATTACACCAGGATATACAGATTTGATGACAAATAATTCAGTTGTCTTACCCTTCTAATCACCCAAACTTGTTCCTGTATCATATATTCAAATTGCACTATTTAACTACTTCATAATTAGTATACCAAAAATCTAATGTTTACGTGCAACTATTGCACAAAAACTAGTGAGTATTCATAACGTCATTTTTCACAATATCCTTTTCACCCTCCCATTTAATAAAGAATTGTACCATGTACTTTTTTTTTTATTGGTTTGATAGAAAAGTGATTTATTAATCATGAAATAAAGTCTGCAGCAAGTGTAGAACTAACAAAAGGTGGAGGAGAGTTTCTCCATAAGCAACAATCCAAAAGGTTAACAGCATGTTTAGTTAAAAGATGAGCAAGACGATTTAATGATCTATGAATCCATGAAGCTTCCCAAAGTTGGAAGTGTTGAGTCAAAACAATTGCATCAGTTATTAATAGTCCACAAGAAGAATCATCAGGTTTCAAATGTTGAATCATTTTGATGACCTTTTGTGAATCACCTTAAAAAACCACACGATTTTACAGCAATGAAGTTTGCATTGTCATCTAGAATGACGATACCAACTCCAGATGAACTATCATCCTTAAAGATAGGCCTATCAAAATTTGCTTTTACAAAACCTTTACTTGGATGAACTCAATGTAGCATGAAAGAATCTGAATTGTGAAAGGAAGGTAATTGTCTTTCTACTTTTGAATTTGCATGATGAAATTGTTCTAGAAACGTCATCGACAAAGAGACTAAACTGAGAGGATCTATTCATTTTTGGTTTAAGAAATTGAGAGCCCATGATTGTATTGCAACTGGACGCTTCAAGAAAACACGATCAATATCGTCAATTGGAGCATGACATAAAGGGCAAGAGGTATCTATATTGAGCCCTTTAGATGAGAGTTTTGTGTTGGTTGGCAGAATATCTTTACAAATTCTACATAAGAAGATTTTAACTTTCTCCGGAAGGTGCAAATGCCATAGCCGAGACCAAACACTTTGATTCACGCTCTTACTACATGATGCTAAACTCTCCCAGTTAGAACCTTGCTGCTTGATCAGGTGATATACACTCCTCACACTAAAGAATCCATTCTTGGAGAAGTGCCAAATTAGCTTATCAGAATTGCTGGCATCACCAACTGGGATGCTTTGGATTAATTCAACCTCATCTGGCCAAAAAAGTTATTGCAGTAAATCTGTGTTCCAGGCTTGGTGATTAGCATCTATCAAACAGTTAACTGTCGAATTTTTTGGTAAAGCCAAAGAGTGCGAGACAATCTTGAAAGTAAAAGGTCGTGGAAGCTATCTATCTTTCCAGATTTTGATAGCCCTGTTTGAACCAACTCGCCATCTACTATCTACTTCTAAATATTTCCGCACTTCACATAGTCTGCGCCAAGACCATGAGGGTTGAGAGCCTTCTTGAGCCTGGAAAAAATCAGTATAAGGAAAATATTTGGCTTTGTATACCTGATGAAGAAAGCTACAATGCTGTGTAGTAATGCACCAAGTTTGCTTTGATAGTAGTGCGAGATTAAAAGTTTTAAGTTGCTTGAAACCCATTCCTCCTCCTCCTTTTCTAGTGCAAGTTTACCCCAACTAACCCAATAGATTGGTTTGGCCTTATTTCCATCACCCCACCAAAAATTACACATCAATGATTGAATATCTCTTAGCAATGAATCTGGATATTTGAAACAAAACATTGAATATGTTGGATTTGCTTGAACTACAGTTTTCAGTATTATTTCTTTTCCTCCTTTCGATATCCTTTGGTCATTCCATCCTTGGATTCTTTGCCAGATTTTATCCTTGATAGAAGAGAAGATCTCACATTTGGCACGACCAATAACAGTGGGAAGGCCAAGGTACTTCTCGTGCATAACAACTTCTTTGATATTGAGAAATTGAGCAATGGCTGTAACACCAAGGCTCTCAATTAGGGGTATTTTTGTAAAATTTCCAATGTAGAATGCAAGAAAAATGTTTAGTTGGTAGTTGAGAGACTTAGTTATAATTTTAAGAAGCTTTTAGCCTAAAATGATTTAGGGCTTTTTCTCCTTTCTTCTTTCTTTTCATTTCTATTTATCTATCTCATTTTCTCAAGAACCACTCTCATTTATCCATCCTAATTGCTACCATTTCTTGAAGTAGGAGGTGGAGGTGTAGATTTGCAAGGGCAAGCAAGGGGTGAAAGCTTGGAAGGAATAACTCAACCTCCAATTCAAGCTATTTCTTCCATTTCCCTCTTATGATCTTTGAATAAGGAGTAGGGAGTATGTATTAAGTGTTTAGCTAGGAAGATTTGATGTAGTGGATCCCAATAATTGTGTATTAATGGTGGTGGTGGTGTGAGAGTGTGTAAGTGTTGAAGGGTTGCTTTAATGTTTTATGCTTGATGAGTCGTTGTAGGGATTCGTGTTTGGATGGTAATAATGTGATGTTTAATTAGTTTGTTGTGCCATTTTGAAGTTGCTTTGGTGATTAGTTGATGTTAGTTGGAGTTGGAATGATTAGAATTAGTTTTGGGTTGTTGCATAGGGTAGATCTTTTTTTTCTGGGCTCATCCGCGACGACGACCGCGCCTTGGATAAGACTGCAGCTCGTCGAGGGTAATCCTCTGGCATCATTCACGACGTGAGCCGCGTCATGGATAACACCACAGATGGGTTACTTCTTGCCTCTGACTTGAGCCGCGATACTAGCCGCGTCACGGCTGGTCACTATTGGTGAGTCGTAGCGTGAGCTGCACTGTGGCTGACGTTGCGGATCACAACAGCCTTGTCCCCTTTGTCTTCATTGTGCTTGATAAGCTAGATTTGAGCCTAAGTTTTGAATTTTGATAGAATTAATGATAGATGTTTTGTGGTATAAGTGAAAACATCGACAATTCTCATTCGGATTATCTTAGTTAGCTCGAATTGAGATAAGTGGGGTTTGTACTCCTTGACGTTTTGAAAATGAGTTTTATAAAATGAGAAATGTTTGAAAGGATTATTTGTTGAATAAATGAATGGTTTAATTGTGGTTAATTGATTTTTGTTTATAAAGATGATGATGTGGCCGATATGAATGAATGTTTGGAAAGGAATTATTTGAGTTCTTGAATGTAGTACTCCTTTGACGGGACTAATTCCTTAATTATATGTTTGATGTTTTTGGAACCGTACTAACTAGTTAAAGTTAGTTTTGGAAACATACTGACTGGTTAAAGTTGGTTTTGAGACCGTGTTAACCGATAATAGTTAACAATTAGATATTTAGGATCAAATGGAACCCTTTGATAGAACTCATTTATTCATTTGGTGAAATGTATGTTTTGGTTAAAGTATGCTTGGCCATACTTTTATTAATTGCATCCTTATTCGATAATGAATTGTTTATGAAATGTATATGTATGAGTAACACTTTTAAGTCACAGGGAGTACTTATACTACTTATTGAGTGATTAGTTTCGCTCAATCTCCCTAATTGTTACATGAAGAGGGTGATGCTTTTGTAGAAGAAGATTGGACGGATTCGTAGTATTAGTTTCTGGGAATAGGATGTGATACAAAATAAAGATTCAAATCGGTGGTAGTATGAGTTCTTTCACAACTCTTCAACAAAAGATAATCTAACAACAATAGAACTAGCCAATACCAACTTATAATACTCCTGGATTGATATGTAAACAAAACGCATAAATCTTAGAAACTTTACAGGATAAATCAAATAAAAGAGATATAGTATGAAACAACAGAATACGGTATCTTTTGCTTTTCTCTAAAGAAACCTATTATATACAACAAAAACAGATTTAGGAGACAGACTAAGCAACAGAGATTGAGAACTCATACTACCACCGATTTGATGTTCATGAAAACCAGTTGGTGAATATACTAACCTTCTCATCTTGATTTTTCAGCCATGATAGCATTTTACGCAAATCATCAGTAGCCCATTTCTTTACTCTAGAAGCAGAAAAATATTCATTGACTTGGTTCAAAGGTTGTCCTTGTGTCAGACACGATATAAACAATAGGTGCGTATAAGATTGTGTGCAGGTAATACAACATAATTAATCTAAACCTCTTTTTCCTTATTATGCACAAATATTCCATTCCTGGAGGTTTGCCTACATTATTTGTTACCAGAATTCCCAATGTGTTACCTGAATTTGATCTAAATGTCTAGATGATGCCTGGAAGCACAAAATTGAATGTAGTACTTCAGAAGCACCATCAGGCAGTGAACTTAAGCTTTTCACTACTTGTTTTTGGGACTTCAGAGATGAAGTTTCTCCGTGATATGCATGCACTAAGCCAGTTCAAACTTTAGAAAGCAGGTGGAGTCGAATTTCAAAACCTTATTTCTTGGCCCAAATAAAAAGCAAATTAAATATGTCCTACACAAAACATACTAACAAAATTAAGTATGTTTGATCTTGTAAATGTTGCTTTTCACCCTTGGGAAGTTTCCATGACAAGGTGAGCACTCACAAATTATTTGTCTACTTTCACTTTCATCGATATTAAACAGTGTTTATTTTCACTTCTAACGATATCAAACAGTGTGATTTGGGGGTATTTTTCTTGACTTCGAAGTGAAATTGTTGAAAATAAAAGTTTAAAAGATAAAATAAAAGATCGAATTTAAGTGTGCTTTTATTTTCATTTTTTTTATTAGAAATTCTTGTGTAATTTTATCAAAAAATTATCTCAAGGGGGGAACAGCATGTATATGGAATAGGATCTATATAAAGTATATGTAATCACAATAAAATTGTTACAAGAGTAGTTGCAATTCCTTTATACATGGATCGAACCGAAGAAGATTGTTACAATATTTTGGCCTAATATATTTCTAGTGGAGTTTCTTCGGTTGCAGTTCCTGCTCCTTGGTTTCCCTCCTCAACCACAGGCGCTTCAGTGGAGGGATCTTCGGCCTGCATATTTGGCTCTTCGGATTGAGGAGGCTCGGCGGTTGACTTTTCATCTTATGGCTTTCCACACAGTTCTTCAGTAAATATTTTTCGAATTTCCTTGCCGGAGGGTTCCTTTTTACCTTTTCTTATCCTTTCCTTGAGGTTTGGTATAGGTGAAGCGTTCTCTTGTTTCGCTTCGAAATCCTTTTTGATTTTTTTTATGTCCTCGTCCTTTTTGAAACCCTCCGCCAGGCGGTTGATCACTTTTTTCACGCCGGGATAATAATGTACAAGGTATTTTAAGATGCCGATCTAGTGATCATCCATCAGACTGGCCATGTCTTCAATCGCTATGGTGACACCGAACTGAAAGATTGCCTCGTTAAACACGGTCAAGTCTTTGGCAACTTGCGTCGAAAACTTGAAAGTTCTAACACTTTCTTCCAGAGCTGCCTCTCGAGCCGCCTGTAAAGCCGTAATGTATTTTTCTAATTCTTGAAAGGCCTTGACTGCCTCCTCTCTAGCCTTTTGTATCTCCTGCTCTTTTGCCTCGACAAGCTTTTGAAGCTCTTGCTCTTTGGCCTCTGTCAGCTTCTTCTTGGCTTCTTTATGAGCACTGACCATGAACTTTATTCTAACCTCACATTCTTGCAAGGTCTCGTCCTGAGCTGTCACGACTTTCAGTCGGTCTTCTATAGCCAACTTAAAACTCAGCACCATATCGAATCTGACCTGCTCGACCACCTTTAGCTATTTTTGCAATTTCTCTACTTCAGTCTCTTATTTATTCTGTCTCTTCGGCCCTCACGAAGAGTTCGACTATTGAAGTGCGAATCTGGAAGAAAAAGAATGAAAATTGTTAGAAAATTGATACTAATGCATTCCAGAAAATTATAAGTACTATCTAAATACTTACTCCTGCCATTAGCTTGGCAGTTGTGTCGAGTAATTAGTTGAAATCCATCTCTTGGATTGACTTCACGTCCTCGGGGAGGTTAGCCTTTAGCAATAATTCTCTGGCCACTCTAGAGTTCTCGGCACGATCATTCGCAGTTAGATTCCACTGTGGTATGAAGAGTGTGTCCTGAGTCTTGCTCCCCGAGATTAATCCCTTTTGGGCCTCAAGCGCTTCCGGTTGCTTTTCTCGATTTAGATTGCCGCCTCCTCCTCGACCCCGAGAAGTCCTCCCGGCACCTCGCCCTGTGCCTCGGCCAATGCCGGGACCAAAGTAATCTACGATAGATAACTTTGGATCCTTCCAATCTCTTTTGGCTAAAAGATGGAAGAGACCGACAGTACTTGCGGAGGTCATTGCCGCAATAGAGTATGCTAGGGAACGTGCTAGGGACTTGTAAGCAATATTATCGCCAACAACGAAATTGGTTATTTTGTAACGTAAATTTTTATGATTGAGAAGACAATTAATTTGTGCTTTTATCTAGAATATTATTGTCGAACTAAATATTTGACGATGTGTTTATGTATAGAATTTCAATTAATGGATTTGAGGGCATAGTAGTTAAGAGCAGGATATACACACTAGCAGTCAAAGTGCCGAAGTGGACTGAGGAACCGGCCGACAAGGACTTCGACTAAGGCACATTCTACTATAAGCCCCCCCCAGTTCAAAGTAAACTAACGAAGCGATGAGATAGATTAGGGATGCTTGGTTCTCAGTGAGGAATCGGAATCGGAATCATTCACTCTGGAATTGAAATGAAGTTTTTCATTCCAATATCTTTGCTTAGTTAGATGTTAGAATCAGATTCGAAATCATTCACTTGTGAAGATTTTATGGTCCTAAATTATCTAATTTTGTTAATTAACAAATATATGATGATGTTTACTAATAGTTTATCATAACAAAATAATTGAAGAATTAAAAAGGAGTCAAAGTTGCAAAATTTTTAGAAATGATTCCGATTCTCTCCAATTTACTCGGAAATGGAGGATTCTCAAATTTTTAGAAATGATACCGATTTCCCAATTCTCATTCCTTTTAACCAAGCAACTTATAAAAGATTTATTTCGATTCTCGATTTCGATACTCGGGAACTAAGCAGTCTAATTCGAATTGAATTCCAAAGTAAAAGAGGAGGTAAAACTTAGTAATGCGCCTAATAATATGAACTTCAAATTTGAAATAGAAATAACTATCAGGGGAGTAACGTACGCAGTACACTCTTTCACAGATGTCATTATAAGAGCAATTAATAAGAGAGAGGATAGAGGCGGTTGCCTTTCCGACTCCTTAGGCGACGTTGTGAGTAGCCACCTACTAGTATATATAGAGCATGAGAGGCGTCATTTTTCACTTTTCGCATCCCTTGCTTTCAAAATCCCAAAGAGAGAGATATAAAGAAAAATACCAGAGAACTTTAATCGCAATTACCAAAAGTATGGCAGCAACCGCAAGTAGTCACGCCGAAGTGGTGAGGGCTAGCGAACTCGCGGCTGAAAGACCAGAGGCTTCGGCTCAAAGCTCCGAAGCGACAACCAGTGCCAATCCACCTAGAGTGGAATTTACCGAAGCAACTGAAACTGACGAGACAGAGGATGAAGAAAATTCTACTGATGAAGAAGTTGTCGAATCTCCGACACTTACAAAAGAGGGAGTAGTGGAACCTGTTCGACCAGAAAATTTGCCAGCCGAGCACTTCGGGGATTCCTCAAAGTACGCAACATCGTTAAGACTAGATCAGGCGGAGCAAATAAAGGAGAGATATATTCTGCCCAGACCATGAGGTAGTTCTTCCTGGACCAGATTACCGGGCTCACGAACCACCAGATGGGTTTGTGGCAGTCGACGTGGATCAGTTTGAAGCCAGATTAAGAATTTCGACAACTAGATTTCTCAGAGATCTCCTTCGATTTTGGAAGATCAGAATAACCCAATTGCTTCCGAACACTGTAGGGTCAATAGCAAGTTTCGAACTGCTGTGCAACCACTTCGGATTTCCAACCACCGTGGATCTGTTCAGGAGACTATTCACAATAAAAAAGCACGCATCAGAGAATGGGTGGTTCTACTTTAGTCCCCGAAGTGGGGCTCCAAAAATCATTGTAGATACTCCCTCTTCCATCAAAGGCTGGAAGAACAGGTTCCTCTACGCCTGCGATCAGTACTTCCCGAGGGGTTTTGGTGGCGAGGGCCTAATGAGGGTCGTGATACATCCCCGGGGACCCTAGCGGAGAGAGAATACTTAGAGATTACCCGGAGCAAATACTCTGTGAATTGTCGGCACTTCCCGGAGGTAGTATTGGTAAAATGGGGTCTGAGCCGAGCCATGGTCCTCGAAGGCGAGTTCGAGGACTCATCACGGCTTTAAAAGAAAGGTGAACATTATTTTTTTTCTCTTGAATTATTTACTAAATAGTATTTTAATTTGTTTGTTTTGCAGTGTCAGATTTCTCTGACTTGCTTAACGCTGAAGAGGAAGGAGGCCTTGTAAGGAGGAGAAGACGGAGACATGGAGGCACTGCCCAAACCTCCAAAAAATGGAAAACAGGGGCCTCCAGTTAGGGGATCAGCTCGGCACCTCCACCACCACTGAGCACTAGTGAATTGGATGTGCAGCTATTACCTGCACTAGATACTTTAATAGTGTGGGTGGGCTCAATGATTCCTCCGCTGGCAACTGCAATCGTAGATTACTTTGATCCCTGCTTTGAAGGAGGAGGCGGCCATCTCGGCCGAGGAAGGCAGCCGGAGGTGCTTGAGGCCCAAAAGGGAATGACCTCAGGGAGCGAGGATCGGGACATACCCTTCATGTCGCAGTGGAATCTAACTGCGAAATGATCGTGCCGAGGACACTGGGGTGGCCAAAGAATTGTTGATAAAGTCCAACTTCCCCGAGGACGTGAAATCTATTCAAAAGATGGATTTCAACCAATTACTCGACATAACTGCCAAGTTAATGGTAGGGGTAAGTATTTAGTTAATACTTATAACTTTCTGAAATGAAATAGTATCAATTTTCTAACAATCTTCATTCTTTTTCTTATAGATTCACACTTCAATAGCCGAACTCTACGTGAGAGCTGAAGAGTCAGAAAAAATAAGAAAGACTGAAGTAGAAGAGCTGCAAAAACAGCTAAAGATGGTCGAGCAGGCCAGGTTCGATATGGAGCTGAACTTTAAGTTGGTTGAAGAAGTCTCACTGAAAGTCGTGACAACTCGGGACGAGGCCTTGCAAGAATGTGAGGCCAGAATAAAGTCCATGGCCAGTGCTCACGAAGAGGCGAAGAAGAGACTGACAGAGGCCAAAGAGCAAGAGTTTTAAAAACTTGCCAAGGCCAAAGAGAAGGAGATACAAATGGTGAGGGGCGAGGCCATCAAGGCCTTTCAGGAATCAGAAGAATACACGACGGTTTTACAGGCGACTCAAAAGACAGCTCTGGAAGAAAGCGTCAGAACTCGCAAGTCTTCGACTCAAGTTGACAAAGACTTGGCCATGTTGAACAAGCTAGTCTTTCAGTTTAGCATCACCACAGCGATCGAATACATGGCCAGTCTGATGCATGATCACCAGATTGACAACTTAGAATACCATGTACATTAGTATTCCGGTGTGAAAGAACTGGTCAACTGCCTGGTGGAGGGTTTTAAAAAGGGCGAGGAATTGGAAAAAATAAAAAAGGAATTCGAAGTGGAACAAGAGAACGCTTCACCTCTACCAAGCCTCAAGAAAAAGATAAGAAAAAGCAAAATAGAACCCTCCGTCAAGGAGCTTCCGAGAACAGCATTTACTGGAGAGCCGTCTGGAGAGCCATCAGACGAAGATCCGACCGCCGAGCCTTCTTAATCTGAAGAGCCAAATCTGCAGGTCGAAGAGCCCTCCACCGAAGCACCTGTGGCTGAGAAGGGAAACCAAGGAGCAGGGATTGCAACCGAAGAAACTCCACTAGAAATAGATTTGGTCAAAATATTGTAACATTCCTCTTCGATTCGATCCTTGTATGACGGGATTACAACTATTCTTGTGATAATTTTATTGTGATTACATATACTTTATATAGATCATACTCCATATACATGCTATTACCCCTTGAGATAGTTTTTTGGTGAAATTGCACAAGAATTTTTAATAAAAAAATGCAAATAGAAGCACACTTAAATTCGTTTTTTTATTTTATCTTTTAAACTTTTATTTTCAACATTTTTCACTTCGAAGTTATGAAAAATCCTTCCAAATCACACTGTTTGATATCGTTGTATCACAGGTCGTTTGTTATCCCTCATTGAAAACGAGCCGTGTGGCAAGTAACGTGCCGCACGTTATTTCTATCTACTAACCGATTGTGTGTCGCAATATCAAATATAGCAAATACATGCATATATAAGCTTTAGAGACACCGTGGTAAAATAGGAAATGAGATTTCATTAAACAATCGCAAGCTTTACAAGTTTCATTTACAACCTACTTCGCATCCAACTCCTTTTCACCCGCTATAGTAGTCTTGGCTAGAAAACCCTAAGTGACAGGAATAGACACTGTTTTTCTGTACAACAAGAAAAATACATAAACTAAGCTACTTACATGTACAAGAAGAATTACTGCCTAAAATTACATCACTATGCTCCTGATACTTGGTTCTTCATCCTCTTCAAGTTTCGCATTGATCGATGACCGGTGGTCCCATACGTCTCGGGCGCAGGTGGTGCCGGGAGTGCGAATCCGTCCTCACGTGCGTCACGATAGGCATCGGCAAACTATGTGCTAGACGTGCGTCTGCGACAAGAGTGCGACAGGTCCTACCGGCTACTACATAAGTGCGATAAGAAGGAACGCACGGGTGCAATAGGGCACGAGGGCTGCGGTACGGAAGCGCCAAACAACAGCCGCACGACTCTGGATGCGGGCAGGGCAAGCGCACGGGCACGATCAGTAACGGCATGCTGTCTTGGGCAACGTACTCTTTGGTCTTCGGTAGGTGGCAAGGCATAGCGTTGAGGTGGCCTGTGACATTCTCCCTCACCTGATTTGGTGACGTCCTCGGAGCTTTTGAAACATTGTAAGTATCAATCATATTTTAAAAGGTCTTGAGGTTCGTTGCTCGTTCCCAAAAATTTTTATCATCTCCACATCCTTGCCATTTTATGAGGTACTCTTGATGATATCTACTGCTATGTCTGATCATCCGATCATCAAGAATAGTTTTAGCGGACTCGTTTTCCTTGAGTTTAGATGTTGAGACCTTTTCGTGCATTCTGTCCCCTCGAGGGGTCGTCCATGTCTTCATGGTGTGACTTTAAAAGACTGACATGAAAGACTAGATAGACTTTCTACCAAGTTGGGACTTCTACTTTATAGGCTACCTTGCCAATCCGCTTTAGCCCGATCACAAGGCCAATGTACTTTTTGCAGTAAGCGAGCATCCCTGTTTCGCATTAACCGGCTCTGGTGTTGGCTTGGTAACTTCACCATAACTTTGTCTCCCACTTGGAATTCGATGAAGCATTGATCCTGATCTGTATATTTCTTCATGCGCTTCTTAGCTTTCTCAAGAAAACTGCGAGTGATTTCAACATTTCGTTTCCATTCTTAAGAGAAGCTCTGTGCTTTCGGAGATTTTGACTTTTTCCGCAGCATCCACCTGTGTAAGGTAATAGGAGTTGTTGCCCTGGTAACAATTTCAAAATGACTTTTATTGATTGAAAAACTCTTTTGAGCGTTGAAGCATAACTGGGCAACATCCAGCAATTGTACCCAATTTTTTGGTTGGCCGTCACGAAGTGTCGAAGGTATTTCTCCAACATCCATTGAACCGCTCTGTCTGGCCATCAAACTCGAGATGTGCCGAGAAACTCATGCTCAATTTGGACCCAAGTATCTTGAAGAGGTCGGTTTAGAAATTGCCAGTAAATTGCGGATCACGATCACTAACAATCTCCCTCGAATTCTCTAGTATTTGACAATATGCTTGAAGAAAAGTTGAACAGTCTCTTCAGTTGTAATAAATCGAGATGCCGGGATGAACGTTGCATACTTGAAAAAGCGATCGACCACTACTAGAATTATAGCAAGATTTCTAACTTTCGGTAAACCAGTGATGAAGTCAAGAGATACATTTTCTTAAGGTCTAGAGAGAACCGAAAGCGACTGAAGTAGCCCACCCTTCTTTTGACGGTCGGCTTTGTCTTGTTGGCAAGTGAGGCAAGCCCGCACATAACTATTCACATCGTCCTGCATTTGCAGCCAGTAGTATCCTTATTGCATCTAAGCTAATGTTCGTTCTATTCCTGGATGTCCGGCCCACAAAGTATTATGGCACTCCTTAATAAAGGTTTTTCGTAATTTCTCGCCTATTGAGACATAAAGACGGTTTTTCTAAGTTAACAGAAGATCATCATTAAGCCAAAATTGTCTAACTCTATCCTGTTTTACGAGTTTGACCAAATATTGTGCACTAAAATCTGTCGGTATCAGGTTCCGTACTTGGTCTTTTATGTTGGTAGAAATTTGATTCCTATGCAGGGCAGCGGCGTAGCAGATCATTGTTATGTTTGATCGTCTACTCAGTGCATTCGCTACTTGATTTGATTTTCCCGTTCGGTATTCCAGCATAAAGTTAAATTCTGTCAATAACTCTTGCCAGCGCGCTTGTCGGCTAGTTAACTTAGGTTGTGTCAAAAAGTACTCACAGCAGTGTTGTCTATTTTTACCATAAATAGTACTCCTAGCAATTAATGCCTCCAAAGGCATAGGTAATGAATTATAGCGAGTAGCTCTTTCTCATGTACAAAGTATTTTCGTTCAGCTCTTTTCAATTTTTGACTCTCGAAGGCCACAGGATGACCTTCTTGTATCAACACTCCACCTAAGGCGAAGTCAGAAGCATCCATGTGCACTTCAAAAGGTTTTGACACGTCGGGCAATAGAAGCACGGGATCAGTGGACATGTTCACTTTTAGTCGCTCTAAAGCTCCTTGGCAATGGACGTCCCAATTCCATGCATTCCCTTTCTTGAGCAAGTCCATCAGCGACACTACTATCTTGGAGTAATTTTTCACGAAACGACGGTAGTAGTTGGCTAGGTCAAAGAACGACAGAAGTTTTATGACATTGCTTGTCGGCTTCCATTCCTTGATAGCTTGGACTTTCTTGGGGTCCATGCGAATTCTGCCTGATTCAATGATATGCTTCAAGAACTCTATTCATTGTTGTGCAAATGAACACTTTGAGGGTTTCGCATATAACTCATGTTCTCGCAACTGGTTTAGCACCTTCTTCAAGTGTTCCAAGTAATCGTCCAGCGTGCGGCTGTAGACCACGATGTCGTCCAAGTACACTACTACAAATTGATCAAGAAAATTCCAGAAATACTTGGTTTATAAGAGTACAAAAAGTGACTAGGGCATTAGTTAACCCAAACGGCATCATCAAGAACTCGTATGCCCCGTATCTGGTCATGCAAGTTGTTTTGTGCTCATCTCCCTCCTTGATATGAACTATGCCAGTATCCTTGACCACAGGTCAAATCTTTGTGTAGAACTTTTGCGTGACAAAGTTGATCAAAACAATCAGTAATAAGTGAAATCAGATATTTATTCTTTCACCGTGATTTTGTTCAATACCCGATAATCCACGTACATACGAAAGCGTCCAGTCATGTTTCTTCTGGAACAATATCGGCGCTTCATATGGTGATTTCGCAGGGACAATTATGCCTGAATCTAGCATTTCCGTCAGTTGTTTGCGAAGTTCAGCCAGCTTCTGGCTGCGACATTCTGTATGGGACCCTAACTAGAGGCTTGATTCTAAGAATCAATTCAATTTCATGATCGATCTCTCTCCTTGGTGGAAGACGTTTTGGTAACTCGTCTGGCATCACGTCCTCAAATTTTTCCAGTAGCTGTTTAATCGATTTTGGCACCAGTCCAGACTTTTCCTCTACTTCTTCCCAGCACAGATGCACCAGGTAAGTTGTTTCTCTTCGTTTCAAGCCTTTTTTTAGCTGCATCACAGAGAGATTCATTTTTCCAGCGATTTCTACTGAGGCACGAATCATGCATAAATTGTCGCCCAAAATGATAAGAGAGTTGCCATAAGGATATATTACAATTCAAGTGTCCCTTAAGAACCCTAACCCTATGATGAGCTTGAAATCATCTATCTTCACTGCTAAAAAACTAGTTCGGGCTGTGAACGAATCAGTTTTCACGGACACTCCTTTGACTACTCCCACAATTGGTTGCGCAGTAGAGTTAATTGTCTTCACCCTTCCCGTAGACTTCTCCAACACTAAGCCCAACCGTTTTACTTCAGTGATAGAGAGGTAATTATGGGTCGCTCTGTGTCTATCATTGCTCGAATAGGCTTCCCATTTACCTTCAGATCCACGTACATCAGGCCATTGTTCTTGCCTCTCATAGGCCTGACCTGTTCTATTTCATCTTCTTCGAAAGTAGTCGTAGCCGTCTCTTCCAAGATCGGGCTACCTCGACTTAACAACAACACGGTTCTTTTGCTTGGAGGGCGCCTTAGCCTGAAACTTGGCGATCACCATGTCAATTTTATCCTCCAAGGTTTGTGTGGCTTTTGTCTTCTGAGTAGAGCTCTCAAGCGCATTGCACCAGTAGGAAGAATGTCCCGATAGCATCCCCTTCCTCTTGATTCGCACAACTCCTCACCACCGTCTTCCTCTGAAGATAATTCCTCTTGGTTAGGAGGTTGTCGTCCCTCAGCAGTGCATTCAAGAACTTTTCCTTCGAACATTCAGCCATTAAGTGAGGACCATTACAAATATAGCACCCTCGTCTCTGTTGATCCCCACTATTATTGGTGCTCGGGTCTCGACCCTTCTGTTCTCCGGTTTGTGCATCATTTTTGAACGTGGAGGGTTGATCTCCCCAACCTTTTCCCCCATTCGTTCGACTGAACTTGTTGCTCGATCCCTTAGGCTGGTTAGTCGTTGGTTTCATTTCTCTCCTTAGTTCCAGCTGATAATCAACCAACCCTTCAGCTTGGGCGATGGTTGAGTCTAGGTTTTCAACCCTGGCTCGTTGTAGTTCTGCACTAACCCATGGTTTCAAGCCCTCTTTGAAGAAAAAAAGCTTGTCCTTCTCCGACATATCTGTAATGTTGAGCAAATGGGTTTAGAAGCTCTTTACATAGTCTCTAATTGTGCTCGTTTACCTCAATCAGCATAAAGCCCGACGAGCTTGTTCCTCAACGTTGTGTGGAAAGAATTGTCGCTTCATCCTGTGCTTCAGTTTCTCCCATGTGTTTATTTGAAGGCGTCCTGTTTGGATCTCGGCCTTCTGGGTGCGCCACCACAGTTTGGCGTCCCCCGATAGATACATGGACGTAGTTGTCACATTCGCGGCATCGTCTCCTGAC
Organism: Mitragyna speciosa; assembly: GCA_024721245.1. Taxonomy (NCBI): domain Eukaryota; kingdom Viridiplantae; phylum Streptophyta; class Magnoliopsida; order Gentianales; family Rubiaceae; genus Mitragyna; species Mitragyna speciosa. Next base: position 14,020,672 of record CM045573.1, read on the forward strand.
ATTCGTTGCCTCAAAGTACTACTTCCATATCAAAGAGGAAGTTCTCGATCTCCCTGGTATCTCGTGCCCCACCAAAAGTCTTTGGCTCGGGGACTTTTGATCTATTGAAAGACTCTTTCACATGTCTGGAAGCATAGGCCTACAGCGTTGTTGTTGGCCTACCGCCAACTGGAGAATCCTACACCTTCTGCACGGAGCTCCAGTCATCATCTCACGCAAGTTCGGCAATAGCATTTGTGTTTCTCCACGAAACCTTCCCTCTAGGGCCTGGGTCTCCACCGAAAGTCTTTGAGTGGATCTCTTGCTCCCTTCTCAAGGTCCGCACTCAAATGGGCAAGGTCCGTCTTCAGCCTGACCCACTCAGCAAGGTACAGGGTAGCGGCACCTTCGTCATCCTAAACAAATCTAAGAGAGACGATTGACTGCCTCCTCTAAAGCATCAATCCGTTCTCTATGCGTAGCCATCTTCGAAGTTATCGTAAGCCTCGGTTCCTCCTCCTAGAGCTCTAATACCAACTGTCACGGATCGTTCGTTATCCCTCAGCATGAAACGAGCCGTGTGGCAAGTAACATTCCGCACGTCACTTCCGCCTATCGACTGACTGTGTATCGCAATCCCAAATATAGCAAATAAATGTATATATAAGTTTTAGAGACACAGTAGTAAAATAGGAAATGAAGATTTCATTAAATAATCGCAAGCTTTACAAGTTTCGTTTACAACCTACTTCGCATCCAACTCTTTATCACTCCCTATAGTAGTCTTGGCTAAAAAACCTCTAAGTGACAGGAGTAGACACTATTTTTCTGTACAACAGGAAAAATACATAAATTAAGCTATTTACATGTACAAGAAGAATTAGCACCTAAAATTACATCACTATAGCTCCTTGATGCTTAGGTTCTTCATCATCTTCAAGTTTCGCACCGATTGGTGACCGGTGGTCCCATGCGTCCCGGGCGCAGGTGGTGCCGGGCGTGCGAATCTGTCCTCCCGTGCGTCACAATAGGCATCGGCAAGTTCTGTGTTAGACGTGCGGCTGCGAAAGGAGTGTGACAAGTCGTACCGGCTACTACACAAGTGCGATAAGAATGAGCACACAAGTGTGATAGGGCACGAGGGCTATGGTACAGACGCGCCAAGTAACGACCGCACGACTCTGGATGCAGGTAGGGCGAGCGCACGGGCGCGATCAGCAACGGGATGTTGTCTTGGGCAATGTGCTCTTTGGTCTTCTGCAGGTGGTAGGGCATAGCGTTGAGGTGGCTTGTGACACGTTGGCAGTGAAAATAAACACTGTTTAATATCGATGGAAGTGAAAGTAGACAAATAACTTGTGAGTGCTCACTTTGCCATGGAAACTTCCTAAGGGTGAAAAGCAACATTAGTATTTTGTTAGTATTTTTCATTTACAAGCACACGAACACACAAACACAGACAATAATATATTTCATTTACAAGGTCAAATATTCTTAATTTTGTTAGTATTTTTTCGATTCACTATCAAATTTATTTTCTATGTATTCATAGTGTGAAATATTTTTATATAAATCAGCCTTAATGCATGACATGTATCCTGAAAGAGCCTTTTCAGAATCTTTCAAAAATTATGGGGTTTCCAAATTAAGTAGCACATAAATACACACAATTGCAACAGATTTTGACAATGATTATCATAAACCGAATGGACACAATAGATTTTTATGATTATCATAAAAATGTACAAGTACTTTTAATTTTGTCAATTACATAGTTTTCAGTTGTCAAGATTGTCAGCACAAAACTTTACTGTTCATTAATTGTTACTTATTGTCAACACAAAAATTTTATAGTTCATTAAATTGTTACTTGTAGTTGTATTAATGTTATATGATATGAAAAAAATAAAGCAGAAAAGTAGGGTGGAGGTTGGAAAACAGTAGGAAAAAAAAAAGAGAAAATAAAATTAATCAACCAGCGAAAGGGAAAATACATAGCATCATATTATCATTGCTGCCAGCACATATAATATTAGAAATCTCAAATTACATCAATTGACATTTATTTTACAATATTCAAATCCCAAACATCACCAATCCGCCAACTAAAAATTTACAAAGCAAGCATGCAAAATTCCTTGTTCCAAAGTCTAAAAGGACACTATTTATACAATCATCACGAAATTTCTGTAATGCCATGTAAAAACCTTATTAATTAAAGTTCAGTTGAATGAATGCATTCAGAACCACATGTAACTTTTCCAGTCACCATACAGTTCCATTTGCATCTGTGAAAATTGCATCGTGCTGCTCAATTAAGCAATGGATAACATCAATATCTACATAATCTAAAGGCAACCCATCATCCACGGGGTGGGAGATAATGCATCTGCAACTTCGCCTTCTCCTGCATGAATGAAATCAAAAAGGAATGGTGTATGCATCTTGTCAGTTCAAATCCTAGCTCGTTTGCATCTTCTATTGAGAATCTCTTTTGCATCTTGTCAGTTCAACTCCTATACAATCTTCTCATGATAGGCCTATCTCTTTTGCATCTTCTATTGAGAATCTAATTTTAGCATTTGCAATGCAAATTCACCTCATTCATGTATTTGATATACCATTTTTTTCTTTTTACTATTCCTTCCCTACTTTTTTGTAAATATGCACGGAGCGTAATGCGTCACATCTAATATACAATAATTGTATTCATGATGCTCATCTCAAATTCACTAAAGGTCATAAATGCCAAAAACATAAATTCACCTATAGTAAGTTGAACCTTCAAGGATCCCTGTACCAAATTATTCAAAGCACATAAATGCCAAAAACATGCCACAGATGATAGAACCACCAGAATGTAACAGTCATGCATTACGGTTCGAAATTTTATGTTACTGGTGTTTCAGGGAACAAAATTCGGATTTGAATATCACAATAGTTGTAAATTATAGATACCAAGAAACCCATGTGGGATTATGTGTTATTTCAATATATCTGCATAAAACTCATGGGTCATGTTTTACATCCTGACAGCATGATTACCCTGACTATTACTATTGGGACATACCCCAAGTCAAGAACTCTCCAGGTTAATTGTATAGTAGTTAAAGCAAACACCCCTTATAATATGCTCTTCGAGCTATTTCTTCCACGTACCACTTGAGTATTAAGTTTCCAACTTCTTGAGGAGTAGCTGATCTGCTCGAGGACGTGCGAGTTGCAAGAGAGTGTTTCTCTGCCACTATGTAGTCTATTTCTCCTACTGGTTCAACTAGCAACACAAATGCTAGTGATCCTGGTAATGACAATAGAAACTCCAAGGGAGATTCGGTGTTAATTCTTGAAGTTATGGAGGCTCCTTCATTAAAGACGTTACCTTAGCTTAAGACCAGTGACGAGATTGAAGCTCTTGTTTTGGATGAAAATAACCCGAAGCTTGTCGTCAAGATAGGCCGAGGTCTACCTAATAAGACCCGAGAAGCCTTAGCGGCTTTGTTGAAGGAATTTAAAGAAGTATTTGCCTGGGCTGTTGATGACCTTTTGGAAATTCCCCAAGATTTGATAATTCATCGTTTGAATGTAGATCCTCGAATCAAGTCGGTTCAACAGAAGAAAAGGCACTTCGGGTTAGAACGTGGCCAAGCAATTTCTGAAGAGGTTGACAAATTGTTAGCCGCTAAAAGGCACTAAAGGTCATGAACACATATAGTAAGTTGAACCCACAAGGATCCCTGTACCAAATTATTCAAAGCACATAAATGCCAAAAACATGCCACAGATGATAGAACCATCAAAATGTAACAGTCACACATTGCGGTTCGAAATTTTGTTACTAGTGTTTGAGGGGACAAAATTCGGATTTGAATATTAAATTATAAATACCAAGAAACTCATGTGGGATTATGTGTTATTTCAAAATATTTGCATAAAAATTGAACAGAATTATGCTTCCTTGCTGCTGTAGCTCCTGTGTTTATTTCCCCTTGACAACATAACAAACTTTTAACAAATATTTAGACCTCAAAGCTGCCATTTACCATATGCCTCCCTTTGTTATTTTCTATCCCCTTGTTCTAAATATCCTCCATATCCAGCTGACGACCAGACACGAGAGATACTTTCTATGAATTTATAAATGTAGAGAGTTCCAAATGCACGCAAGCAAGGTAAACCAAGGAAATGGATGCACACGAGCAAATATAGACTATATTTGTTTATGCAACTCTGGCTATGTGACACGAGAAAAAGAGATAGAGAGAGAAAGACCCTTTTTGAAGCCACTTAAAAATCCAGGCATTGTCAATTTTTGCTGTAATGGTAGCCAGATAAAGGGAAAGGAAGAGAATATTCACAAGCAAAAACTACCAATGCGTACACATACGTACTTGCATTCATGTGTCTCCACAAGTTTAGAATGAGACAAGGATAACACTTGCAAAGGAAGACAGATTAAGAACCGAATTACTTGCAAGCATGTCCCATGTACTGTTATATTCTTGGATGGGATCATTGTTAGTTTTGGAGTGAGATTTGGATGAGTGATGCCAGAACTGTATATAATGCTCTGGCCTCTTCCCTTGCTGCCACATAAGGATAGGGGCCATTTCCATCGTAATGCTTCGAGTATCCGTCAGCAGTGAAATATATGGAGCAATGAGCATGCATATCGAGGTAGATAACTAGAAACAGATAAAAAGCCAAAACCTAAGAACTTACTAACAACATTCCACCTAAGAACTCAACTTCTGGTAGATAACTAGAAACAGATAAAAAGACAAAACCATTCAAATAAAATAAGTGAGATTTTTACATATCGAGGTATCACATTTGCTTGCAAAGCATATTATTAGAATTAGAGCTAGAGATTTTGCTTAATTACATAGTGTTTCTTTCCCAAAAAATTGTCCAATATTAACCAAATAAAGACACTGAAGATCTTAAAGATGTCTAAATTTGGAAGATATCATCATCAAAATTTATAGTTATAAGGTATTCAATCTAGCTATAGCAGGCATTGTACATTAATCTTTCTTGTTGGGGGGGAGGCCAGATAGCCTTGTTATGCAGGAACTTCTAGCTAACACGGAGAAGTAATGCAGTAATCAATTCCGGTGTCATGTAATTAACAGTTGGAAGCCTCTTCAGTATATTTCTCAGGACATGGATGCTGAAGCAAGCACTTTTTGATTTCATTATACAGTTCAAAGGTGGTCAGTGTTAAAGATATTTGACTTAAACGGATATTAGTATCTAATGACTTTGAGGCGTGATTACACTAGTGGTATTTGTCCCTTATCGATTACAAACAAATTACCTCCAGGATACAACAAAATCAGGCTAAAACCACAATTGCTAATTAATAAGAATTCTAGTAAAATTGGATATTTAAAGACAATGATAACTTTTGTCTAAAAAGTTATGTTTGAATGGAGGGGAACTTGACAGTTAAACAATCAACGGAAATAATATGAAAAATTATGTCTGTTGGTTAATAACGGTCAGATTAAAAATTAATTAATTAGTTACCGGTTTAATTAATTAATTAAATTTTCCAAGCCCCAACGTGCCCCAAGTGCCTTTGTCAAGATTATTAAATAATTTTCTTTTCAATTGTACCATTTTGAATAAATCTAATTGAAAATTTACCTTTCTACCAAAATTTCCCTCCAAACTAATGTTTGAATTAAATCTACCTATGCAGACGGACGCTTGTAGAAAATGGACAATTAACGTCATCAAACAAACAGCGTCAATTTGCTCATAAAATTTGGTCCGTCAATGTAGGTACACACACTCTGATCACTTTCCTTGTGAGTTTTGGGCAAATCTTTTAGGTATTCTGTTTTTCCCACAAATGCAACAACATTGGATAAAACTTCTAAGAGTTTCAGCACATTCGTACGATATTCTGGTCCACACGCAAAATAAAAAGAAACTCAAAATGTTAATAATGAATTTGAGTACTTTGTGTTTCTTTCTTTCTTTTTTTTTTCCCCAATTTGGTTGTTGTTTCATTCAGTGCTCTTGTTAGTAAAACTAAATGAATTAATTTATGATACACCAATTTCATTTCCTTTTGAAATATTACAAAATACAATCAAAAGTTGTAATTCTATTTAAGCTTTCAAAAGTTCCCCTTGAACTGGAAAAAGAAGTGAAAATCACAAGTTTTAGGATGAAATCCCAATTGGAAAGAAATTGTGTTTGAATCTATGCCATTCAATTTAAAATCCTCTCTATCCATTTTTCCCCCTCCCACATCCTGTTAAAAATCCTATGGCCGAAACCAACCCAAATGCTAAAAGCAAGGATACATTAATCAAATTGAATTCTAATATCAGTCAAGCAAACAAATATTACTAAAAAAAAAAATCCAAAAACAAGACAGAGGAATATATATATATATATATATATATATATATTAAGCATAAGCACAAGTCATGCTGAATCTTATCCTGAAAATGCAAATTTTAAAGAATTTATCCCAAAAAAAAAAAATTGAACATTCAGAAGAGTATTTAGCCTCGTCTGATCAATGAAATAGCTCACATTTTTAATTTTTTGAAGGGCAAAAAGAAAATCTCGGATTATGACAATTTTCTTTTGAGTGGAAATCCGAGCTAGCCCACTAAGGTAAAGAACATCAAGCCCAATTTAGAACAGTATGTGTATAAAAGATTAAGCATAAAAAAATGAAGAAATGTAGAAATTGGGATTCTACCAAGAAACGAGTTGATGGGCGGCGGGAGAAAGGGATGGAGCGAAGAAAAACAACAAAAATAAGGGAAAGAAGATTGGTTAAAGCCTACGCAATCACCATAAAACATTAGCAGTATATATTAATTATAAAATTGACTACACAATCAACGTCACACATTACCATTATATTTGTTCTACTGTCTCCTAAACTCCTATTACTACTAATCTCTTGCCACTAAATTGCACTCAATGTTTCATTTCTTTGTGCTGGTCACGTGCAGTTTCGGTCTCGAGCAAAGTGCCGTAGAATGGGCACTCGATATCCAAGTCCACAAGTTTCTTGTGTTTTTTTTTTTTTTTGTCTGTTCATCTTGAAGACAGAACGATAAGACTTGTTCTTAGCCTTGCATTCTTCAGCACAACACTAGTTTTCCACCCTCCTCTCCTTTGCCATCTTTCTCTCCTTTGTCTATTAAAAAAAATCACCCAAAATATATATATGAAGAAGTAAAAGAAAGAAAAATATTTCTTTTGAGTAGGTATGTTTGTGGAATGTTTTTCATGCATACATATTTATATTTGTTTGATCATTTAAAACAGTAGGGTAGATCACATTCCATAGGGAAGCAAGAAAATGCATCAACGTTTTCTACTTCCCATTTTTGGACAGTGTACAAGGATGTTGGACTTCTCCCCTACGTTTTGGATGTTTTGGGCAATAGACATACATCTTGGTTATACTCTTCTACAGCCTATTTCTTTTCTGATGATACTAGTATACAAATGTTATCCTGCTCTCATTTTTTTGTGCGTGTGGAATGTTTTCCATCCATGCTTATTTATACACCGTTGATAATTTAAAGCAGTAGTGTTGATCATAGTACGTAGGAAGCAAGCACATGCATCAACATTTTCTGCTTTCCATCCTTGGACAGTGTACAAGGATGTTGGAATTCTTTTGGGCAAACATACATATCTTAGTTAATACTTTTTGACTCTAACAATCACTGAATGTTAAAACTACTGCCTATTCATTATACTAGTATATAAATGTTCTACTACTTGCAGATTTCTTTGCGCGAGGAGAACGTTTTTCGATCTATGAATATTTATACAACGTTGATCATTTAAAACAGCAGATTTACTAAATATTAAATCTACTGCAATTTTTTTTCCATTAACTGATCAACGGGAACTTATTTTGATGCCTAAAATACAAAGCCTAATACTCTCAATTCTATCAACTATCTGCCCAAAAAACCAAAAACCAAAAAAAGAAAATAAATAAAGATGGCATGAGAAGTTCAGGTTCATTTGATTTTTTTTTTTTTGTTTCCAAAGAATCCAGAACAATATAGTAGGGCATTGATAATTACATCCTCGGTTTTGAAAAATTTTCTTTGTAGCACTCATCAACTACAATGCCTGCATTCACGTTAGCCAAATTTAGTGGGGAAAAATGTCGTGTTGTGTTCCTCCATTGCATAGGGTAGCGCTTCGGTATTCTCTGGTAAATGGCCCACTTTATAAGAAATCTTACTCCAGACCTTGGTTGAAGTGCGTCACTCCCGAAGAGGGTAATCAAATCCTCCTTAAGTGCGTCACTCCCAAAGAGGGAATTATCAATTTGTTATTGTCTTCATTGATTATTTCACTAAGTGGGTAGAAGCCGAATCTCTGACCACTATTTTGGGGAAATGCAGTTCAAAAATTCTTTTGGAAGAATGTAATTTGTTAGTTTGAAATTGCTGTATAGTCCCATCCAAAACTATCTGGGGAGGGAAAAGTTGATGTAGTTATTATAAGCTTGGAATAAGGACAGTAAGTAAACAAAAAGTGAAAACTTTTATTACAAAAAATTTGTGCGACGAACACTTAAAAATTTTTTTACATCGACTGAACCGAAGAAGACCATTGTACTATCCTATTCTAATATATTGCAACTAGGGTCTCTTCAATAACAGTCCCTTCCCTCCTGGTTTACCTCAGTTATGGGTGCTTCAGTGGAGGGCTATGCAGCCCGAGGACGAGGAGACTCGGCGGTTGGCTATTCTTCAGATGGATCTCTATACGGCTCCCCAACAAATGCTACGGTCCTCGGAAGCTCTTTGCTGGAGGGTTCGTACTCTTTCTTATCCTTTCCCTGAGGCTTGGAAGAGGTGAAGAGTTCTCTTGTTCTGCTTCGAACTCCTTTTTGATTTTTTCTCAGTCCTCGCTCTTTTTGAAACCCTCCGCCAGGCGGATGACTAGTTCTTGCACACCGGGATAATAGTGTATGTGGTTTTCTAAGATGCCGATCTGGTGATCATACATCATACTAGCCATATCCTCGATTGCTATGGTGACGCCGAATTGAAAAACTGGCTAATTTAGCACAGCCAAGTCCTTGGCAGCTTGTGCCGAAGACCTGAAAGCTTTGATGCCTTCCTCAACAGTTGTCTCTCGAGCCGCCTGTAAAGCCATCATATGTTGTTCTGAATCCTGATGCGCCTTGACCGCCTCCTCCCGAGCCTTCTGTAGCTCCTGCTCTTTGGCCTCGAGGCCCTCGACCAGTTGGTGGAACTCTTGTTCTTTAGCCTCAGTAAGCCTCTTCATTGCTTCTTCGTGGGCGCTGACCATAGACTTTATTCTTGCCTCAGATTCTTGAAAGGCGTCATCCCGAGCCACCACGGCTTTCAGCCGAGCTTCTTCAGTCGACTTGGGGCTCAGTTCCATATCTAACCTGGTCTGCTCGGCCGTCATCAGCTACTTTTGCAGCTCTTCCACTTCAGTCACTTTTATTTTCTCTAACTCTTTGGCTCTCACGAAGAGTTCAGCCACTGAAATGTGATTCTGGAAGAAAAAGAATGAAGATCGTTAAAAAATTCACACCATTGCATTCAAGAATGTAAACTAAGAAGGAAAAGAAAATTGTATATTGTATTCTCACATCTGAAGGAGTATAAAGGGCCTATATTTATATGTTGTACAAAATGTACCTAGACATTATACATCAATGAATCTAGACATTTATCATACAAGGTAACTAATCCTAATGATTCTAATTAGGCTAATTAAGATATTTACAATCTTGTAATTAATGTTAATTGATATACTATCACTAATAGATAATATACCATATCTGTAACATTAATGCTAATTGATAGACTATCACTAATTGATAATATACCATATCTACAACACTCCCCCTCAAGCTAGAGCGTAGATATTACTCATGCCCAGTTTGTTACACAGATAATCAACTCGAACTCCATTTAGAGTCTTTGTAAAGAGATCTTTCAACTGTTCTCCAGTTTTCACAAATCCTGTGAGAATCAAGCCTTGCTGTATTTTTTCACGAACAAAATGACAATCTATTTCAATGTGCTTTGTTCACTCATGAAATACGGGATTAGATGCAATATGAAGAGCAGCTTAGTTATCACACCACAATTTTGCGGGCATTGAAATTTTGAAGCCTACTTCAGTTAGGAGCTAATATATCCACATTATTTCACATACTGATTGTGCCATAGCTCTATATTCCGACTCTGCACTCGATCGTGAGACAACATTCTGTTTCTTACTTTTCCACGAGACCAGATTTCTCCCAACAAAGACACAGTATCCTGAAGTGGATTTTCGATTTTCCTTAGATCCTGCCCAATCAGCATCTGAGAAGCACTCAATCCTAATGTGATCATAATTTTTATACAAAATACCACGTCCGGGAGCTCCTTTTAAATAACACAAAATTTGTTCAACAGCTGCCCAATGATGAACAGTTGGAGCCGACATATATTGACTAACAATACTAACTGAATATGCAATATCTGGACGAGTTACTGCAAGATAATTCAATTTTCCAACTAATCTTCTATACCTCTCAGGATCTTCAAACAATTCACCTTCTTTTGTGAGCTGCAAATTAGGAACCATTGGAGTACTGGATGGTTTAGCCCCTAATTTTCCTGTCTCAGACAACAAGTCAAGAGCATATTTCCTCTGAGAGAGAAATATCCCCTTCTTACTCCTTGCTACTTCAATACCCAAAAAATACTTTAACATTTCCAAATCCTTTGTCTGAAATTGACTGTGGAGAAAGACTTTGAGAGATGAAATCCCTGTAGTATCATTCCCAGTGATAATAATATCGTCCACATATACTACTAACAAAATAATACCAACTTTAAACTGTTTGTAGAAAACAGAGTGATCAGATTTGCTTTTCTGCATTCCGAATCTCTCAATTATTTGACTAAATTTTCCAAACCAAGCACGAGGACTTTGTTTCAACCCGTACAAAGACTTTCAAAGATGGCAGACTTTTCCAAACTCCCCCTGAGCAACAAACCCCGGAGGTTGCTCCATATAAACTTCCTCCTAAAGATCCCCATGAAGAAAAGCATTCTTGATATCTAGTTGATACAAAGGCCAATTATGAGTAGCTGCCATAGAAATGAATAACCTGACAGATGTTAATTTAGCAATAGGAGAAAATGTGTCAGAATAATCCACTCTATAAATTTGAGCATATCCTTTTGCAACAAGACGGGCTTTCAACCTAACAACTGACCCATCAGGATTTAATTTAACTGTAAAAACTCATTTACACCCAATAACCTTCTTCCCTGTAGGTAAATTTACCAAGTTTCAAGTACCATTACCATCTAAAGCATTCATCTCCTCTATCATAGATTACGCCATCCAGGATGGGATAAGACTTCATGAACAGTTTTTGGAAGAGAAATGGAGTCAAGGGATGCAATACAAGGAACAAGAAGAGGCTGGTAAGTGATTATAAGACACAAATGAAGACACATGATAAGTACATTGACGTTTACCTTTGCGAAGAGCAATAGGAAGATCATCACTTGGGACGGGATCTGATGACGAAGGAGCTGGTTCAGGACATGCATCTAGAGGATTTTGTCATCGAGAATACACCTGAAGAATTGGAGGTTTAGCAAGAGTAGAAACTGAAGATGTGACAGTGTGTAGATTAACAAATCATCGTCCTCCCCCTGACTTGAACGAGCTGAAGATAGGGTGAAAAGTGTGTTTTCAAGAAAAGTAACATCAGCTGACACAATGTACCTGTCAAGGCTAGGACAATAACATTTATACCCCTTTTGAACACGAGAATAACCAAGAAAAATGCATTTCAATTATTTGGGATCTAATTTTGTGACTTGAGGACGAACATCGCGAGCAAAACAAGTACAACCAAATATTTTAGACTCAATGGGAAACAAAGGTTTAGTTGGAAAAAGACTATGATAAGGAGTCTCACCATTAAGAACAGATGAAGGCATACGATTAATTAAAAAACAAGCTGTAGACATTGCATCAGTTAAAAAATGTTTAGGAACATGCATTTGAAATAATAAAACTCTTGCAGTTTCAAGCAAATGTCTATTATTTCGCTCAGCTACCCCATTTTGAGATGGTGTATCAACACAAGAATTCTGATAAATAATCCCATTTTGTACCATATAAGATTGAAATGTTTCTGAAAAATATTCTTTGGCATTGTCACTTCGCAAAATTTGTACAAAAATATTAAAATAAGTTTTAATCTCAGCACAAAAATGAGAAAATAATTCAGAACGATTTTTCGTAAAATATAACCAAGTCATACGAGAGTAATTATCAACAAAAGTAACAAAATACTTTAATCTAGTTTTAGACATAACTGGACATGGACCCCAAATATTTGAATGGACTAATTCAAAAGGAGAACTTGCCCGATTATTGACTCTAGGACTCAAACTAACACAATGATGTTTGGCAAATTGACAAAACTCACAATCTAATGAAGACAAACTTTGAAATTGAGGACAAAGTTTCTTTAACAATGGGAGAAAAGGATGACCGAGTCTACAATGTACTTCAAATGGGGTTACGATTCCAGAACACGCTATAGGCTTTGTCATCTGTGTGTCAAGAATGTAGAGACCTCCAGACTCATGCCCTTTAGCAATAATCTGTTTCATCATAAGATCTTGAAATAAGCAATGGTCAGGAAAGAATGAGACACAACAATTAAGGGTGCGAGTAAGTTTGCTCACAGACATTAAATTGAAAGACAACTCAGGTAAACTTAAGACAGATGATAACGAGATCGATAGAGTAGGATTAATTGTGCCCGATCCAAGAACATGGGATGTTGACCCATCAATTAAGGTAACAGTGGATGTAGATGTGTGTGACTGAAAGGTAGAAATAGACTAGAATTACCTGTCATATGATCTGTGGCACCAGAATCAATTACCCATTTGGAGGATGAGGATACAAGACGTGTTCGGTTTACCTGAATCGACGATTGCAGTTATAGGAGTAGATGAAGACTTTAAAGATTCTTTGTACTGCGAGAACTTAGCAAATTCTTCTGCAGAGATCAAAACAGACTTTTCAGATGCATCATTAGCAGAGGCAATATTTGCGGATTGGGTTCTCTAGTTCTTATATTGCAATTTCCTACAATCACGCTTTATATGACCTGGCTTGTTACAATAATGACACACTACTACTGAATTCTGTCCTCGAGTATCTGTTTCTTTACCAGTGCCCTTGTATTGTTGTCTTCCAGGTTCAGATTCGTTGTTTCGACTAATAAGAGCACTGCTAAGCTGAATAGACTGGGAATTCTCTGTGCGAAGTATCCTACTAAACACATCTTGCAAGGAAGAGATTTCAGAACCAGAGAGAATTTGAGATTTTGCAGTATCAAATTCAGGTGGAAGACCAGCTAGAAAACTCATAACAGCCATCTGTTCCCGTTGAGTTTGTTGAATTTTCACATCAAGACTGTATGGTAACAACATATTAAGCTCCTCATAAGTTTTCTTAAAATCCATAAAATAAGCTGTGAGAGACCTTTCTTGTTTCTCTGCACGATAAAAAGCTTTGCACACCACATAAATGCTGGAAATATTCCCTTTTCCAAAATATAAAAATTCTAAATACTCCATTAACTCCTTAACAATTTCACAGTGATTAATTAAACCAATTACCTCACTATCAATGGAATTCCTTATCTGTAGGAACAATCTTGCATCTTCTCTTAGCCATGTCTGTCTTGAACCATCTTTTGGAGGATCATTAGTCAGATGATCATCTTTATCAATACTTCGCAAATAAAGACGCACTGTTTTGCTCTAATCAAGATAATTAGAAATACCAAGTTTATGTTCTGTGATTTTAGACATCACAGGAATCACATCAAACATAACTACAGACTTATTCTTAGCCATTATTCAAAAAATAAAACTCCAGAACCAAAAGAATAGATCCAAACTCTTGAAATAAGAGTAGAGAATAAAAGAACCTGTCTCACAGAGAAGCCCACACCAGATTTGGTTTTGACAAAACAATACACCGGACTTTGAAGAAACGCCAATCGGTCGGTTGGTGGCGCTCCTGGCTAGACCAATGGTGATGCTGACAAACAGTCACTTTAGACGAGTGACCCAAATTCAAATCCTAATCTTGGTGTTATGGCTCTGATACCATGTAAACTAAGAAGGAGAAGAAAATTGTATATTGTATTCTCACATCTGAATGAGTACAAAGTGCCTGTATTTATATGTTGTACAAAATGTACCTAGACACTATACATCAATGAATCTAGACATTTATCATACAAGGTAACTAATCCTAATGATTCTAATTAGGCTAATTAAGATATTTACAATTTTGTAATTAATGCTAATTGATATACTATCACTAATAGATAATATACCATATCTGTAACATTAATGCTAATTGATAGACTATCACTAATTAATAATATACCATATCTACAACAAAGAAAATTATAAGTTTTATCTAAATGAGTACCCCAACCATTAACTTTGCAGTAATATCAAGTAATTGATTGAAGTCCATCTCCTGAATAGACTTCACGTCCTTAGCAGTTATGTTCGACTGCGGCACGAAGGTTGCATCTTAAGCCTCACTCCCCGAGGCCATTCCTTTCTGGGCCTCAAGCCTTTTTGGCTGCTTTCCTTGGCAGTGATGGCTGCCTCCTCTTCAACCCCTTGAAAACCTCCAAGCACCTCGTCCAGTGCCTCGGCCAAACCGGGACCAACGTACTCCTCAATCGTGGTGCCCAGGATAGCAATGTTGGAGGGCGGAATTACTAAGCTTTCAGCTACCGGCACTATCGAAGTTTCTAGTGCAGGAATCATCTGCACCTCCGGTTCACTGGTGCTCGGTAGTGGTGGAGGTGCAGAACTAGGGATTGAGCTCCTCCCCGAACTGGATACGTTTGTTTTCTATTTCTTGGAGGCTTGGGTGGCGTCCTCATCTCTTCGTCTTCTCCTCCTCACCAAACCTCCTTCTTCCTCGGCCTTGAGTATATCTGGGAGATCCGACACTGCAAAATCGACAAATTAAAATACTATTTAGTAAATAGCTCAGGAAAAGCAAAAGTAAAGTTTTACCTCGCTCTTGAAGCCGAGTATTGGGACTCGCCGTCAAGGACCTCGGCTCAACCCCCCCTTTTACCAGTACATCAGCAGCCACATAACTGCATTGGGAGGGATAATTTGTGCTTATTTGCTTTTGAAGTTTAGAATAGTTTTGTAACTACTTCAGCAGCCACATCAGAAGTTTACAATAGTTTGTAACTACATCAGCAGCCACATCAGATTGTCGTGCCATAACTAAGAAGCTGATAAGCTCATGATCTTAGAGAGTGCAACAAGGTTTAAGCATTGCTTTAGAATTCTTAATCCGGCTTCAAATTGATCTACGTAGACTACATAATCTGGTCCGGGAAGAATTACTTGGTAATCTTGGCGGAACATATATCTTGTCCTTATTTGTTCCGCCCAATCCAGTGTTAATGATGATTTGTACTGTGGGAAATCCCCGAAGTACTCCTCTTGTAAGTTTTCTAGTCGAACAAGTTCCGGCACTCCCTCATCTGTAGGTATCGGAGATTCGACAATTTTTTCATCACTGGAATTATTTTCTTCCTCTGTTCTTTCGCTTTCAGTTGCTCCAGTAGATTCCTCTATAGTAGTTCTATTCAATGGAAAATTATCGAAGTATCATCCAAACCATAAATTTCACCGTTTCCTTCACCTTTTGATTTTTCTGACTTGTCAAAGATATAGAATGTGGATTAAATGACTTCTGAGATATGCATTTTCTTCTTCTTCATCCAGTATTTTCAGTAAGTAAATTGGCTTATATCTGCAGATACCCTACCATGATTTGCTTGACAATTTAGTTCATTACGCTTGATCTTATTGAAATGCTACATTAGCCAGGATGCTTTGTAAATTGTTTTTTGGCATTATGCTACGTTTCAAGACATGTCAGGATTGTTCGGTAAGATTAATCGATCATCAATAGGTCCATTGCCTTCTTGTTACTCTCCTTTCCTGTAAGTTTCTCCTGCTATTTACTCTGGCGCCAGTAATGTAGTGAACCTCTTAAAGACCATTCTGCTTTATTCATCACCTAGTCATTTGTTTGTGTTGAGATGCCTCCAGCATAAGTGGGTGATCTGATGAAGCAGTCGTACCATCTCTTATGCATCAGGGCTACATTTCTAATGTTTATTGACTTTTCTCTTAGGTTAATAAGTGATTGCGCTACCATATCCTTAGGCGGCTTAATTGGGAAGCGATTGCCTTGGTCGCCTAATCCTTTGCGTCTACTGACCTTTAGATGTTTCCCTCTTTCCCCCCATTATTCGAGTTCCATTTGAACTTTTCTACATAGAAATCACACTTGTTTTTATTATCTTTTCTACTTGGATGCTTGTGTAATTCTTTCAGTGCAGTATTTTGTACATAGTGACAACTGTATACACCCAAATAAGTTTTGTTCCTGCTAAATGTAAGGATATTTCGTGGAATAGCATATTATTACATATCAATGTGATTAAAAGTGCTCTTCGTTCTTGTGTCACCCGAAGAGCAAAGGATATTGTCAGAAGATATCTTGAGAATGCTGTGGGAAGATCTATTATTATATCCATTTGTTCGCAATTGCAGCTTAGTATCTTCCTTTTCTTTTTGTGATCTCTGTGCAAATCTTCCACACGAAGCAATTTTCTAAATTGCAGCATGTAGTTTTATAGATACACTGTCGGTTGCTGTATGAACCCATAAATTCTTGGCTACACAAATGTTTGTTGCTATATGTATATGCACCCATAAATTCATGGCTACACAATTTCCTTTCTTGGACAATGTGCAAAATAATTTCAAGAATTTTCTTTTAAAATGTGCAGAGGTTGTTGAACATGTACAACCTTGGACAACTTTCTCAAAGTTCATTAATATTGGCTGCTGACGTGGAATAGCCATACAATTACTCCTGTCAAGCAGCATATGAACAGTTCTAACGTTGATCATTTCACTTTATCAACACTTGTTGAAGCCTCTCGTTCAGTTCAAGAATGATTCAAGCAAAATTGTTCTTGACCACGATCTTTGTTCCAAGTTAAAGGCACACCTTCAGAAATATTACAGCAACTTAATTTACGTGTCAGCCGGTCGTGAATACAACAGTCTCCAAACAAAAATGCCATCAGCTAAATCTTGAAAGTGCAGTAACAAGAACCTCTACTCTTAGTTTTGCAGAAATTTTGGCAACTTCTATGGGCGCTTACTATTCTTTTGCTAGCAAGGAGTGCATGCAACATTATTTGATATATTCTTCACCCAAGAGCACCAGTTTTCCACATTAGCTCGTTTGACGTATCGAATTCCATTCCATATGAAATGGGATTTACCGTGAGAAACTGTAACTTGAAGATGAATTTCTAATTTTGTCATTTTGTTGTGTTTTGATCTGCAAGGATCATGAGATATCTAAGTCTACTTTGGAGACATTTTGCCCAAAAGAATGAAAGAGACTAGCAAGATGGTCAAGTTTGCAGTAGACTCCTCAAAGTTTGTGGTAAAGGAAGCACGTAGGATTACACGGGTTATAAAAAATAGAAAGTGTATAACTTATAGCTAACAAAGGAAAATATTATGGAGAATGAATCTTCTTATTATTGATTTCAAGATGAAAGGACATTACATCAGACTCTAATTTATAAGATTCAAATTAACAAACTTCTCCTAAAAGAACTCAACTACTGAGCATAATCTGTGGAGAGCATAATGCTCTCATAACCAACTTATCTACTCCAAAATAATAGGAAGAAAGTAATGACCAAGTAAAACAGTAATGACCAAGTAAAACTAAAACTTTGACAGCAGATAAACAAAGTAAGATGCACTAATTTGTAACACTCCCCCTTAGTGCATACTTACGACTAATAACTCCAAGAGCTATTCTAAAACATTCAAACTCAGGCTTTCCTAAGGCCTTTGTAAAAATGTCAGCCACTTGATTTATTTGAAGAAATTCCCTTCAACTCAAGTTCTTGATCCAGCACCTTCTCTCGAATGTAGTGATGACGAACTTCAATGTGCTTTGTTCGTGCATGAAAGACTGGATTTGAAGCAAGTTTGACAGCACTCTCATTATCGCAATACATTTTTACAGCATAATCAACTACTACCAAATATATCTCCAACCAAATGCTTCAGCCAAATACATTCTTATGCTGCCATTGTTGCTGCCATATATTCAGCTTCAGTGCTAGACAGAGCAACAACTGACTGCTTCTTGCTACACCACTGAAACAGCAGCAGAACCAACACTAAAACAGTATCCTGAACTTGATCGACGATCATCCAAATTACCTGCCCAATCTGCATCGGTATATCCACTCAACAAAAAATCACTTCCTTTCTTGTACATGAGACCATAATTAGTAGTCCCCTTAACATATCGTAGAATCCAGCTTGGCAGCATCTAAATGAGAAGTTCTTGGATTCTGCATGAATTGGGATATGACATCAACTGAATATGAGATCTCAGGTCTTGTGATAGTTAGATAAATTAAACTACCAACAATGTTGTCTGAATTTTCTGGCATCCTTTAACAACTTTCCTTCATCTTTCATCAACTTGAGATGTGGCTCCATAGGAGTGGCTTTTTCTTTTGACTCCCGCATGTCAAAACAGCTGCAAGAGCTCCTTTGCATATCTGTTTTGAGAAATGAAATATCCTTGATCTGATTTTTCAACTTCTAGACCAAGAAAACAACCAACTTCCCTCAAGTTCTTCATCTCAAAATGAACTGATAGTTCATTTTTCAACATGGAAATCTCAGCTTCATTGTTCCCAGTAATTATCATATTCGTCCACATATAATAGAACCAGCAAATGCAAATTTGATTCTAGTTAATGAACAAACTAGAATCTGCATCAGAAACTTTAAATCCACAAAAGATAAAGTATTGAGCAACTTTACCATACCAAGCATGTGGTGCTTGTTTGAGGCCTATATAACTCCTTCTTCAAACTGACAGACATGATGAGGATACTGCTTGGAAACATAGCCTTTAGGTTGCTCCATAAATACATCGTGATCCAATTCGCCGTAAAGGAATGCATTCTTTACATCAAGTTGCATAATTTCCAACTTTTAAAAGCTGCAAGAGAAAAAATGGTTCTTAGTGTTACCATTTTTGCAACGGGGCTGAATGTCTCCTCATAATCTAACCCATAGCTTTGAGAAAAACCATGAGCAACAAGCCGGGCTTTGCATCTATCAACGGTCCCATCTGATTTTCTCTTCAAACGGTAAACCCATTTATAAGTAATAGGCTTACAATTTTCTGGTTTTGACACCAACTCCCATGTCTGATACTTATTTAAAGCCTCAATTTCTTGCTGCATAGCCTGCTTCCCATTCTGGACAGGTCTTTGGCTTTCTCATAACTTGCTGGTTCTTCTTCCTACTGCTCCGGTAAAGAAGCATGACGCAATAGTGTATTGGTTGAGCTGCACCTCATAGTCTTGAAGGTAACTTGGCTGCTTTTTCTCTCTTGTAGACCTCCTTTGATCTTGTTCAACACTATCAGAATTTGAGGTGTCTAGACATTCATCATAGTTTGGAGCCTCAAGGTTATCTTCTGGATACAACTGCACACTTTCTTGATCACCATCAAGAGCAACTTCTTGAATGGATGTTTTCTATGCAGAATAATAAGACGACACTTCATCGAACACCACATTTCTGGAGATGACAAGCTTCTTTGTTTCTGGATCCATACACTTCCACTCTTTTCAGCATGAATCATAGCCAACAAAAATACATTTCTTTGCTTTCAGGTCAAGCTTAGTTCGGTCAGATTTTGGAATATGAACATAGCAAACTGAACCAAATACCCAAAAATAACTTACATTTGGCTTTACATCATACAAAAGCTCAAAAGGAGATTTCTCCTTACCTGGCCATGGAGGTAAATGATTTATTACATGGCATGCACGTTGAAAAGCTTTAGCCCAAAGCTCTCGTGGGAGATTTTTATCATGCAGCCATGAGAGACTTATAGAACCGAGATCAGCCAATTTTCTCTCAGAAACACCATTTTGCTGAGGAGTATTTGGACATGTCATTTGTCGTGAAATGCCATTACTTTTACAATATTGCCAGAATTTATCTGACATATATTCTCCTCCATTGTCACTCCGTAGGCATTTAATTTTCTTCCCAAATTCCTTCTCCACAACAATTTTAAATTCAGCAAACTTTGACAGTGCTTCACTCTTCTCTTTTAAAAATTTCACCCAAGTATACCTTGAGAAATCATCTACCAATACCATGGCATAGCGATATCCACTGTAGCTAGATGTTTTAGTTGGTCCCATCAAATCTATATGAACTAATTCAAACGTAGAAGATCTGCAATTTGATGATTTTGTGAAAGGAAGACAATGTGACTTGCCAAATTGACACCCTTGGCAAATTATATTTTCATGAACATTTTGCAAAACTGGTAAGCCATCCACCAACTTCTTAGAGGAAATTTGCTGCAGCAGTTGATAGCCTAGATGACCCAACCGAACATGCCAAATTATTGTGCTATCAATTTGGCTTGTCTTCTTCACATAAGCTTCTCTTGCTGACATGACAAATAAGGAACCTCTCTTCTCACCAGTGGTAAGAATATCAATAGATATAGCTTTCAAGTTATCAAGAACTTTTACATCTTTGGGCCCAAACAAAACATATTTTCCAGAATCTGTAATTTGTGAGATAGAAACTAAATTTCTCTTCAAACCTAGAACATGAAAGACCTCGTTCAGTTTGATTGTACTTTTGTCATTCATGCCAATCTTCACTACTACTCCTTTTGCAACTGGATAAACTGAATCATCAGCTGTAACAATAACCCGTTCTCCTTTATGTTGACGCATCTCTGAGAGTAGTGAGCCATTTCCAGTTACATGATGAGAGCTACCTGAATCCATGATCCATTCCTCTTTGCTTATTGCATGATTAGAAAGAACTTGAATTTGTGTTGATTGAGCAGCAACATTGTTCCTTCCTTCAACTACTTCTATACTGAAGCATTGCTCCCAGTTAACCTGATCTCCATCTTCTTTTTCACTGGCCACATTTACTTTGGAAAGCTTCACTCTACAATTTTTCTTAATGTGCCCAATTTTACCACATCTGTAACACTTGATAGGGTTTTGATTTTGTGAGCTGTCACCACCATTAGCTTTCTCTTCATTTGGCCCATCTTTGCTATTCTTTTGTTCTACCGAATGTGTTTTTCTTATTATGTTTTCCCTTCGAGAAGAGAACAACTTTTGAATCAAGATGCTTTGCCATTTGTTTTGCCAAAGCCTCCTGGTTAGAAAGCAAACTTTCTAATTCTTCAACTGAAGGTTGATTTGCCCATCCTTGAATAGAGGTAACAAAAGAAGTGTACTCCTCCTTCAATCCTCGAATTAGAAACCGTCGCAATCTTGCTTCACTAATCTTCTCATCAGCATCTAATTCTGAAATTTCAGCACAAAGACTTTTAACTCGCAAGAAATATTCAAAAATAGACATACCTCCTTGTATTAAGGATGCCAATTCATTTTCCAACAGCTGCAACCTCGCTGTATTCTTTTTGGAAAACAGCCGCTCAAGTGTCTCCCAAACATCTTTCGGTGAACTTGCATCATGAACATGATCAATGAACTCTCTGCTAATTGAAGTTCTTAAAGCAAAGAGGGCTTTCCCACACTTAATCTTCCATTTTCTTCGTGGTTAAGCATTTTCTGGAGTATCAATAGGAATTTCAGCATCTGCACCTGCAATTAGATCCCACAGATCTTGACCTTGAAGATATGCCTCCATACACATTCTTCAGTACTTGTAGTTTGTCCCTACAAGTTTCTGAACACAGTACGGTGTGTTTGAATTGTTTCCTCCATTTGCTAACTCTATCTCTCTCTACAACTTTCAATCTCCTCCAACAAGACAAATAAGCTTGATAGACAAGAAGAAAGAAAGAACAGTAAAAGTGCTTAACGAAGTTCTAATACCATATAAAAAACAGAAAGTGTATAACTTATAGCTAACAAAGAAAAATATTCTAGAGAATGAATCTTCTTATTATTGATTTCAAGATGAAAGGACATTACATCATACTCTAATTTATAAGATTGAAATTAACAAACTTCTCCTAAAAGAACTCAACTACTAAGCATAATCTGTGGAGAGCATGATACTCTCATAACCAACTTATCTACTCCAAAATAATAGGAACAAAGTAATGACCAAGTAAAACAGTAATAACCAAGTAAAACTAAAACTTTGACAGCAGATAAACAAATAAAACAGTAATGACCAAGTAAAACTAAAACTTTGACAGCAGATAAACAAAGTAAGATGCACTCACTAATTTGTAACACGGGTGTGGATATGAGAAAAAAGATGGTAAATTTCAATGTGAATTGAAGGATTTGGTATTTGATTACTACTGGAGTTGGTCTCTTTTTTTCTTTTCTTCGAAAAAGATTTCTTTTATTTATTGCTTAAGAGTGCCGATCAATGATTATTGCGTATGATGGAACCTATATTTAGAAGGGCTGTAATTGTGAAGTATAACAATAATTTTCTTCTTCCACAAATAACAAACATAGGAAAATTTTAATGGGTTGTGGAGTATTGTTCTTCTAAATTCTAGACACTTGTGTGATTTTATAGAAATTTTTACAGTCAGTGTTTGGGAGTTCAGAGTGACTATTACTACTGTTACCAAAATTGTAAGTAGGCTAGCGCTATGCTTTTAATTCTTTAATAAACAATTGAACTTGTGAAAAACTGATCATTGTGAAATTTTTGTAACAGTAGTAATAGTCAACTGTTATGTTTGCATGGATATTCTTGTTCTTAACAGATTCTGATTTTTGTAAAATCTAATTTTTGATAAGCTAAAAATTAGTTGTCCTGATTTTAGCTTAAAACGTCTAAAAAGATGGTAAAAAAAAACAGTAGAGAACATTATAAAATAGATTTTTCAAAATCAGAAATTGAAACTGGTGTTTGATAACATGACTTAATGCTGAAAATTAATGGATTAAGTGCTTTTTGAATTTAGTGTGTTTGATAAAAAAATTTCTTTACCACTTAACAAATTAAGCACTTCTTTAATTTGTATACAAAATTTTAAGTGAAAATTTTTCACTTAATTTGTTGAATTTGATATTCTTCCCCTCCCCTCGTTGCACACACATATACACACACTCACTCTCACTCACCCATGTGCACACACACACATGCACACTCTTTTTCACACACACACACACACACCTTCTTTCAAACAAATACACATATTCTTTCTCCTTCTCTCTCACACACGCACATACACACACACACTCTCTCTCTCTCCTCCCACACACAGTTACTCTTACTTACAAACTTTCTTGTACATACACTTTTACACACACACACACGCATAGAAAAATAAGACTGAAGCGGAAGAGCTGCAAAAACAGCTAAAGCTGGCCAAGTAGGCCAGCTCCGATATGGAGCTGAGCTTCAAGTCGGCTGAAGAAGTTCGATAGAAAGCCGTGACAGCTTGGGACGAGGCCTTGCAAGAATGTGAGGCCAGAATAAAGTCCATGGTCAGTGCTCACGAAGAGACCAAGAAGAGGCTGACAGAGGCCAAAGAGCAAGAGCTTCAAAAGCTTGCCAAGACCAAAGAGCAGGAGATACAAATGGCTAGGGAGGAGGCGGTCAAGGCCTTTCAGGAGTCAGAAGAATATACGACGGCTTTACAGGCGGCTCAAGAGGCGGTGGAAAAAAGCGTCAGAACTTTCAGGTCTTCGGCGCAAGTTGTCAAAGACTTGGCCATGTTGAACAAGCCAGTCTTTCAGTTCAGATTCACCACAGTGATCGAAGACATGGCCAGTCTGATATATGATCGCCAGATCGACATCTTAGAATTCCATGTACATTATTATCCCGGTGTGAAAGAACTGGTCAACCGCCTGGCGGAGGGTTTCAAAAAGTGCAAGGACTTGGAAAAAATCGAGAAGGATTTCGAAACCGAACAAGAGAACGCTTCACCTCTACCAAGCCTCCAAGAAAGGATAAGAAATAGCAACAAGGAACCGTCCGACAAGGAGCTTCCGAGAACTACATTTACTGGAGAGCCGTCTGGGGAGCTATCAGACGAAAAGCCGACCGCCGAGCCTCCTCAATCCGAAGAGCTAACTCAGCAAGCCGAAGAGCTCTCCACCAAAGCGCCTGTGGTTGAGGAGGGAAACCAAGGAGCAGGGACTGCAACCGAAGAAACTCTACTAGAAATTGATTAGGCCAAAATATTGTAACAGTCTTCTTTGGTTCGATCCATGTATGAAGGGATTGCAACTACTCTTGTGGCAATTTTATCGTGATTACTTATACTTTATATAGATCCTACTCCATATACATGCTGTTCCCCCTTGAATTCGATCTTTTATTTTATCTTTTAAACTTTTATTTTCAACATTTTTCACTTTGAAGTTATGAAAAATCCTCCCAAATCACACTCTTTGATATCGTTGGAAGTGAAAATAAACACTGTTTTAAACCGATGGAAGTGAAAGTAGACAAATAATTTGTGAGTGCTCACCTGGCCATGTAAACTTCCTAAGGGTGAAAAGCAACATTAGTCGTTCAACATAGTGTATTTTATAACAAGGACACGCACACACAAACACAGACAATAATATTATTTCATTTACAAGATCAAATATACTTAATTTTGTTAGTAATTTTTCGATTCACTATCGAATTTATCTTCTATGTCTGCTATGTTTTGTGTAGGACATATTTAATTTGCTTTTTATTTGGGCCAAGAAATAAGGTTTTGAAATTCGACACCACCTGCTTTCTAAAGTTTGAACTGGCTTAGTGCATGCAGATCACGGAGAAACTTCATCTCTGAAGTCCCAGAAACAAGTAGTGAAAAGCTTAAGTTCATTGCCTGCTGGTGCTTCTGAAGTACTACATTCAATTTTGTGCTTGCAAGCATCATCTAGCCATTTAGATCAAATTAAATAAGCATTGAAGTTTAATTCAGGTAACACATTGGGGATTACAGTAACAAATAATGTAGGCAAACCTGCAAGAATGGAATATTTGTGCATAAGAAGGAAAAAGAGGTTCAAATTAATTATGTTGTATTACCTGCACATAATCTTATACGTAGCTATTGTTTATACCATGTCTGACACAGAGACAACCTTTGAACCAAGTCAGTGAATATTTTTCTGCTTCTAGAGTAAAGAAATGGGCTACTGATGATTTGCGTAAAATGCTATCGTGGCTGAAAAATCAAGATGAGAAGGTTAGTATATTCTCTAGCTGATTTTCATCAACATCAAATCGGTGGTAGTATGAGTTCTCAATCTCTGTTGCTTAGTCTACCTCCTAAATCTATTTTTGTTGCAGATAGTAGGTTTCTTTAGAGAAAAGAATAAGATATTGTGTTCTGTTGTTTCAAACTGTATCTCTTTTATTTGATTTATCCTGTAAAGTTTCTAAGGTTTATGCGTTTTGTTTACATATCAATCCAGAAGCAATATAAGTTGGTATTGGCTGGTTCTATTGTTGTTAGATTCTCTTTTGTTGAAGAGTTGTGAAAGAACTTTTTAAGTTATACTTCAAGTTAATCGAGGTCTGCAACCACAGCAGAGTTATGTAAATCAGTAAAGTTCCCTTTAGCGCTTTGATAAATTTAAGTTCATTATTATTTGAATTTTTTTGATTCGAAATTCCCATGTAATGTCATCAAGAACAGCATATCAATAGTAATCAGGAAGACCTTTCCATAACTGGCCATCTCATCATGGGGATAAGAGACCTCAACAAACAATTCCCAGCAGCTAGTATTAA
Source organism: Mitragyna speciosa (assembly GCA_024721245.1). Classification (NCBI taxonomy): domain Eukaryota; kingdom Viridiplantae; phylum Streptophyta; class Magnoliopsida; order Gentianales; family Rubiaceae; genus Mitragyna; species Mitragyna speciosa. Next base: position 14,046,585 of record CM045573.1, read on the forward strand.
TTTTGTTCAACGCAAACTTAATTATCCAGCCCATGAAGCTGCTAAGATTGGTTTAATGTATAGAGGTAGAAATGTGTGGTTCACTAATTTTCCCCATTCTGTAATGGATTCTGTAATCCGTGATGTGAATTAATGAATTGTGGCATTTTGACTTAAGTAGCTGAAGCTGTTATACCTGTCGAGCACTGGGTCTCAAGTCCCCGAACAGGAGCCTACGTTGCCGAAGACAATGAACAAGTTCGGCAATTAGACTTGGACTTCTTAGAAGAACAGAGAATATTAGCTGCGCTGAAGTTGGCTTATTATAAAAATACAATAGCTCAATATTATAATACTAGAGTCGAAGATTTGTGTTTCAAACCAAGTAACCTGGCCCTTAGAAAAGACTAGGTAAGCCGAGCCGAGTCACAAGGAAAATTAAGCCCGAAACGGGAAGAACCTTATCGGGTTGTTGAGGCAGGCAAAAATGGCTCTTATAAACTAGCATACCGAGATGGCTCTCTTGTGCCTCTGACATGGCATGCCGAGAACCTTAAAATGTACCATGTTTGATGAAATGAAAATATTCTTTGCTGCAGTTACTTTGTTATTTATTTGTATTCTGGCTTCAATTTTCTTAGCAACATTATGAGCGGGGAGAATACTGTAACAGAAAAAAAAAGGGGGGCAAAGTAAAAAAGCTGAAGATCGAACAAGAAAAGGAATTTTTATAACAATGTGTTCGGCTCCTCGGCCAACACCTGGGAAACACACATCTAAAGCCTATCCGAAGAAAGTTATTACTTGAAATTCTAATCTATTTCTAGGGGAGCTTCTTCGGCACTAGCTGCAGTAACTTCTTTTACATTCGGAGCGGGTTCTTCGGTCGTCGAGGCTTCGGCTCAAGAAGATTCAGCAGTTCCTTTTTGAGGATCTTCTGCCTGGGCTTCAGATGGAGCCTGCTCAACAGTGTGCTTCTCCTCTTTGGCGAATTTTATTATCATACTTCTGAGACTTGGAGCTGGAGGTGCATCCATTTCTTCATCTTTGAAGCCTTCTTTGATCTTCTCTAAGTCTTCGCCTTTTCTAAACCCTTTGGCGAGAAGGTTCACCAACTTGTCCACCCCGGGGTAGTAATCCTTGTGTTCTTCGATGATCTCAATCTGATCATCTCGCATCAAGGGTGCCATGTCCTGGATTGCCTTGGTGATCCCAAACTGGAAGCATGGCTTATTCAGCAGCACCAAGTCTTGGGTGAACCTCTCCGAAGCCCTGAACTTTTTCACCCCTTCCTCCTCGGCTACTCAGATAGCCTCAGCATACTCTTCGGACTCTTGAAAGTCCTCGACCGCCTTTTCTTCGGCTGCCTTTATGTCATGTTCTTTCTCTTCGGCAAGCCTTTTCAATTCTTCAGCCCGAGCGCTTTCCAGAGACTTCACTCTGACCTCGCATTCCATTATTGCTTTGTCCCGGGCCCTTGTAGCCTTTAGTCTAGCCTCTTCGGATGAGGTGAAGCTTAATTGCAGTTCCCTTCTTGCCTCTTCGGATGCACTTAATTGTTTTGGCAACTCCTCCATTTCTGTTTCCCTTAGTTTTTTGGCTTCTTGAGCCCTGGTGAACAGCTCGGCCATTGTAGTATGGGCCTGAAGAGTTGTTATCGTTAGTAGAATTAAAAAGTACAAACCTTGTAAGGTATAACTGAAAGACTCACCTCGGCCAAAGAGATTGCCATCCTGTTCGACAGCTGGTCGAAGTCCATGGACTGAACCCTCTTCACATCTTTAGGCAAGTTGGCCTTCTGCAGTAGTTCCTTGGCCACCTTTCCCTCCTCGGCGCTATCATCGACAGTTAAATTCCAGTAAGGTAGGAAAACCTCACCTTTGCCGAGGATGTGCTCTTTCTGTGATTCGAGCACTTTTAGCTGCTTGCCTGGTTCGTGACGGCCAGAATCTCTAAGGCCCCTTAGGGCCTTTCCAATCCCTTGGCCGAAGCCTGAGCCGAAGCTGTCCACTATAGGAGTAGGTGTCGGCAGAGTCTGCACTTCGGTTTCCCTTACTGGGGAAAGGGGCACACTTGGTGGAATTGTATTGGGAACCGAACTCAGACCTGAGCTAGGTGAAGCTTTTCTCCTTTTCGACGGCTCGGCTTCGTCTTCGATTCCTCGCTTCTTTTTCTTCGAAGCATTTGTTTCCAGCAGAAGATCAATGAAACTGGACACTGCGAAATAAAAACAAAATATTAGTTAGTATTTGTTATGACGAAGGTGAAGTTGAAATTCTACCTTGTTTCTTAAGGCGAGATGAGAAAACGGAGTTGTCATGGCAGACTCTGGCTCGGCTCAGACCCCCCTATGCCAAAACCAGCTCAGGAAATTCCCAGCAACTTATACAAAAGTTGCCATCAACAATCTGTCGATACTACTTCTCATGAATAGTACCCGGAGAAGAATCGGGAACTGCGTTTGCTCCTCTCCACCAAAAACCCTTCGGAAAATATTCATCGGAGACGAAGAAGAATCTTGTCTTCTAAACTTTGATAGACGAAGAGTAATCGGTGGTTATCCGAGGAGCTCCGCTTCGGGGAGTGAAGTAAAACCATCCCCTTTCGTAAGCGTGCCTTCGGATGGTAAAGAATCTCCGGAAGAGATCAACTTTTGCCAAAAACCCCAAATAATTACATAGCAACTCGAAACTGACCACGGTTCTGACAGCGTTGGGGACAAGTTGGGTAACTCTCGTCCCCCAATATCGCAAGTTGTCCCTGAAGAACCGAGTGGTTGGAATTCTCAGCCCTGCCTCAAACTGATCTACATAAACCGCCATCGCATCGGAAGGTGGTTCGTGGGCTCGGTCACTCTTTCTCGGGAAGTAAGTTTTGTAATGATGCCTGAAGACGTACTTTGTCTTCACTTGCCCAGCTATAGACATGGACAGGGAGGTGACATACTTCGGAACATCCTCGAAGTAGTCCGTTGGTAAATCTTGGGGACGGTTCGGCCTAACTGCCCCCTCATCTTCAGGAACCGGGGAATCTGGAGTATAAGCAGGGGACTCTGGAGTATGCATCTGAGAGCACTCATTAGTGCCTGAACTATCTTCTTCCCCCGGATCTGACTCATTTGATGTTTCTATGCCCGCTTCGGTGGCCTCTGTGTTGTCTTCCCGAGAAGGGTTGGTGCTGGTGGTTGCTTCGGAGCTTTGAGCCAAGGCCTGCGGTCTTTCAGCTTCGACTCCGCTTGCTCTGGCTACCTCGACACGAATATCTTTTGCTACCATACTTGTAGGAATATTCTCTGGTGGTTTTTTGCAAACGAGTCTTCGGCACCTCCTCTTCGGCTCTTTGGATGCAAAAATCCCTTCGGCTCTTCGGACGCGACAAAATCTCTTCGACCCTTCGGGAGTTGAATGGAAGGAAAGTAGCGAATGAGCTGTGACCACCCCTATTTATACCCTGGAGCATGCGGATCATCGCTTGGGAATCGTGATCGGTCACGATGTTTCGTCTCTATCTCATTCAGTATTTCTGACTGCTATCAATCAGAGCGTCCCACGCGTCTCGTCCTCGGACGTTGCTTCGAATTTGAAATTGAAAACTATCACACTTCCTGGTCACGCCCTCACAAAATATGATTTTGGAAGTTATTTTTTTGTCGTAGTTTGATATCCTTCCTGGATGGCTTTGTTTTGTGCGTGGTCAGAAGGCGTTTCTTCCACATTATGAAAAAATTGTGGCCAAAAAAAAAAAGGAAAAGAAAAGAAAAAGGAAACAGGAAAAAGAGGAAAACTTTTCCGCACTACATTTGGAGAAAATGTCAGGCACAATATTATCACTGTTAAGAGTACATCTAATATTAGAAATCTCAAATTACATCAATTGACATTTATTTTACAATATTCAAATCCCAAACACCACCAATCCGCCAACTAAAAATTTACAAAGCAAACATGCAAAATTCCCTGTTCCAAAGTCTAAAAGGACACTAACTATACAATCATCACGAAATTTCGGTAATAAAATTGGGCCCAAAATAAAATTTGGTAAAGAATATTGAAATGGTAGTTCGCTGTTGAAAAAGAAAAAAAAATAGAAGACAAAAATTCCCATATATTTGGTATGCAATCACAAAGCCAATATCAAATACAAAAGATATATAAGCCTTTCTAATCATAAAAACAAAGTTCTAGACTAGCTGCCACTAACCAAGAACATAACAAACATTGTGTTGTGACCTTAGAATCTAAGTTAATCTATCTATGGTCAGTATATAGCACATTGACATTCATTTCATCTTGTGATGGATAATGGATTAACAAAAATCTACACGATGGAGATAGCAGTAGCTAACTTATCCTAATATGTTAATCTTTGATCCCAATATAGATTTTTAAATTTCATGCTCTACAAAAACAATCCAAAACCAAGAAAATAGCCAAAAAAAGAAAACAAATTAAAACCAAAATACTATGTAAAAGCATATATGACTGTTAAATATTTCTAAATCTTCAATATAAATTTTTAAATTTCATACTCTATAAAAAATACAAAACCAAAAAATAGCCAAAAAAGAAACAATTAATAACCAAAACACTATGTATGATGGACCCAAATCATACATAGCAGAATGCATCTTCGGCCCAAACCGTATACATTTTTGGATCAGAATGCAAGCCAAGATTAAAGCTCGACGAATAGGGATGGTAAATGAAAGCAGAATAAAGCATAAGAAACAAGAAAATAGGCTGAAACTTGAGGCTAAGCTTCAAGAACTAGAGGTAATTAACATTCTTCTAAATTCACCTATCTATCAGTTGCCGTCTGATTGAATGGCCACGTTGTATTAGTCCTTTGTCGTCTGCATTGCAACTACAGAGGACATTAAATTGTGAATTAATATGATTTGTGTGTATTGCCTCTTGCCAGAAGGCTTTAAATCCATTTTCATCATGTCTTACTTGTGTTATGGCAGGTAATTACAACCAAACAAAGGACATTTTTGCTTGTTTTCTTTTTCAGATTTCATTTCGATTTTCTAATGCTGAATTAGTAGCTAGCCCTACAAGTTCTGCCATTATTTTCAAGAGCCAAGAAAAAATTTCTTGATAATGCTTATAAAATATGCATTACTTGAGTTCTTAGATAGGAACTGGATCCGTACATTAATGGTGGCGGGTTGTCAATAGGAAGAATATTGTGGTGGCTCTGAAACCATGGAAGAAATTCTCCAGAGAATACAACAGAGAGAAGTTGCAGCAATTAAAAGGGAACGTGTCATGGCTTACCTATGGTTGAGTGTAATGGCAACGGCAACGGCAACGGCAACGGCTTCGGCTTGAAGAGTAACGGCGACGGCAACTGGAGTCTTACCTTGTCGACGGCTTGAAGGGCAGCAGCTTGAAGGGGCTTGCCTTGCCTTGTCGACGGCTTGAGAGCAGTGATAGCTTTAAGGGGGTAGCTTGAAGAGGGGCAGCAGCTTGAATAAGAAGAACGGCGACCCTAGCGTTTCAGATTAGGGTGGTTTTGTTCTTTCTCTTATTTTGTTATTGAATTTAGTTTATAATTTTTCATTAAGTTTTTTTATTTAGTTTAGCAAAATATTTGGAAGTAATTTCAATTTACAAAATTAACCCCCATTGTCTAAAATTCATAGATATTAAAATTGTAATTTTATAGAGAAGTATGGGTATATTATTAATTTTATATATGAGTATTTAATATATATTTATATATATTTATATCATAGTCGAGCTGCTCGACGAGCAGCTAGAATTTAGTTTTAAGTGCTCGAATTCGAACTCACGAGCTGCTCGAATTCGACTTGAGCTCGGTCAACACCGAACTCGAGTCGAACAGTAAACCGAGACGCTCGCGAGTTGCTCACGAGCTGCTCGGTTCACTAACACCCTGCATCTGCAACTTCGCCTTCTCCTGCATGAATGAAAACAAAAAGGAATGGTGTATGCATCTTGCCAGTTCCAATCCTAGCTCTTTTGCATCTTCTATTGAGAATCTCTTTTGCATCTTGTCAGTTCAACTCCTGTACAATCTTCTCATGATAAGCCTATCTCTTTTGCATCTTCTATTGAGAATCTAATTTTAGCATTTGCAATGCAAATTCACCTCATTCATGTATTTGATGTTCCATTTTTTTCCTTTTACTATTCCTTCCCTACTTTTTTGTAAACATGCATACAGCGTAATGCGGCGCATCTGGTATACAATAATTGTTATCATGATGCTTATCTCAAATTCACTAAAGGTCATGAACATCTATAGTAAGTTGAACCCACAAGGATCCCTGTACCAAATTATTCAAAGCACATAAATGCCAAAAACATGCCACAGACGATAGAACCATTAGAATGTAACAGTCACACATTACAGTTTGAAATTTTATGTTACTGGCGTTTCAGGGAACAAAATTCGGATTTGAATATCACAATACTTGTAAATTATAGATATCAAGAAACTCATGTGGGATTATGTGTTATTTCAAAATATTTGCATAAAACTCATGTGCCATGTTTTACATCCTGAAAGCATGATTATCCTGACTACTACTATTAGGACATACCCCAAGTCGAGAACTCTCCAGGTTAATTATATCGTAGTTAAAGCAAACACTCATTATAATATGCTCTTCAAGCTATTTCTTCCACTTACCACTTGAGTATTAAGTTTCCAACTTCTGGAGGAGTAGCTGATCTGCTCGGGGACGTGCGAGCTGCAAGAGAGTGTTTTTCTGCCACTATGCAGTCTATTTCTCCTGCTGGTTCAACTAACAACACAAATGCTACTGATCCTGGTGATGACAAGCGAAACTCCACGGGAGATTCGGTGTTAATTCTTGAAGTTATGGAGGCTCCTCAATCAACGACGTTACCTCAACATAAGACTAGTGACGAGATTGAAGCTCTTGTTTTGGATGAAAATAACTCGAAGCTTGCCGTCAAGATAGGCCAAGGTCTACCTGATAAGACCTGAGAAGCCTTAGCGGCTTTGTTGAAGGAATTTAAAGAAGTATTTGCCTGGGCTGCTGATGACGTTTTGGGAATTCCCCAGGATTTGATGATTCATCGTTTGAATGTAGATCCTCGAATCAAGCTGGTTCAACAGAAGAAAAGGCACTTCGGGTCAGAACGTGGCCAAGCAATTTCTGAAGAGGTTAACAAATTGCTAGCCGCTAAAATGATTCAAGTAAGTGCAGTACCCTACTTGGTTGGCTAACCCAGTGATGGTTAAGAAAGCCACAAGAGGGTGGAGAACATGTGTGGACTACACTGATATCAATAAGGCTTGTCCCAAAGATTGTTATCCGCTGCCGAGGATATATTCTTTGGTGGACTCGGCTACTGGTCATGAATTTTTATGTTTTTTTGACGCCTCTAAAAGATATCATCAGATAGGGATGAGCAGAGAAGATCAAGAAAAAATAACTTTTATTACTAATCGAGGAATCTATTGTTATGTAACTATGCCCTTTGAACTGAAGAATGCAGGTGCTACTTATCAACGTCTTGTTGATAAAATTTTTCATCGGCAGATCAGGCGGATAATGGAAGTTTGTGGATGGCTTGCTTGAAAAAAGCCGAACTGCCCATTCATTCATTGATGACCTCCGAGAAGTATTTCAAGTTTTGCAGAATTCTCGAATGATGTTAAATACGAAAATGTATGTTTTTTGCTGTTAGATCAGGAAAGTTTCTCAGAAACATGATTTCTTCCCGGGGAATAGATGCTAATCCAGATAAAGTCAAGGCTATCTGTGATATGACTCCTCCTACCTTGGTCAGAGACGCGCAGAAACTCACTAGTCGGTTGGCTACGTTGAATAGATTTTTGTCTAAGTCTACTCAGCATAGTCTTTCCTTCTTATGAGCTTTAAAGAAAATCGATAAGTTTGAAGAACATCTACACTCATTGCCGAGATTAGTGTCCCCTATGGCTGGAGAGGTTTTATTTCTTTATCTTGCCGTGGCTAATGAAGCCAAGTATACAGTGATTCCCAGCTTGTTGCGAAGCAAATTTTGGGGGATTATGAGGCTAAAGAGGAGAATATGCTCAAGTATTTTGAGTCTTTTCTTAGTTGTAGAATTCAAACGCAGTGTGTCTGACAAGATCAGTAAAGAGAGATCCTCCACCTCGAACACATTGTTCGCCCCTCTAAATGCTAGCAAATCTGAGGTGCTGGCTGTGATGAAGCAACAGAATCTAGGCAAGAAATTTGAACTGTTGATATTTTGAATACTTGGTCGAGGATAGAGAGCAGGCAAGAAAGATTCATAAAATAGTGCCTCGGTATTCTGTGATGAATGGTCGATTGTATATAAAAGATCCTACTCCGGGCCTTGGCTAAAATGTATTACCCCTGAAGAGAGTATAGAAATCCTCTTGGATATACATGAGGGCCTCTGTGGATCCCATATTGGATCGAAGGCTCTTGCTGGGAAGGTTTTTCTTTTGGGTTATTGTTGGCCTACTATACATCAAGATTCTCAATCTATTGTTCGCAGTTGTCCATCTTGCTATTGCTCCTAAACATCATCGGCCAACGAATCAGATGGTTCCCATACTTTTGTCATGGCTTTTTGAGTAGTGGGGGACAGATATTTTGGTACCTTTCCCCCGAGCTCATGAGGGATATCAATTTATTATTGCCGAAGCAGTAATACCAGCTGAACATTTGACCTCTAGTTCTCGGGTTGAATCTTATATTGCCGAAGATGATATTCAAGCTCGGCAGTTTTTGGCTCTTCCCAATAGTGAATTCAAATTCTACCAACTCTTCTTTCCCAAATTCCCCTCGCATAGGCCTTTTTTCCAAAGCAAGCATTGTCCTTTAACCTACTTGCAACATGAACAACAAACAAAAATCCCAAAACAAGACAAAGGAATATATATATATATATATATATATATATATAAAGCATAAGCATAAGTCATGCTGAATCTTATCCTGAAAATGCAAATTTTAAAGAACTTATCCCAAAAAAAATTGAACATTCAGAAGAGTAATTAGCCTCGTCTGATCAATGAAATAACTCACATTTTTTATTTTTTTGAAGGGCAAAAAGGAAGTGAAAAAAAAATGCTAGTCTGCATGTAACAGAGAAAATCTCAGATTATGACAATTTTCTTCTGAGTGGAAATCCGAGCCAGCCTGCTAAGGTAAAGAACATCAAGCCCAATTTAGAACAGTATGTGTATAAAAGATTAAGCATAAAAAAAATGAAGAAATGCAGAAATTGAGATTCTACCAAGAAATGAGTCGGTGGGCGGCGGGAGGAAGGGATGGAGCAAAGAGAAACAACAAAAACAAGGGAAAGAAGATTGGTTAAAGCCTACGCTATCACCATAAAACATTAGCAGTATATATTAACTATAAAACCATTATATTTGTTCTACTGCCTCCTAAACTCCTATTACTATTAATCTCCTGCCACTAAATTGCACTCAATGTTTCATTTCTTTGTGCTGGTCATGTGCAGCCTTCGTCTCCAACAAAGTCAAGTGTACATCAGACTGTTTGATATCGTTGGAAGTGAAAATAAACACTGTTTAATATCAATGGAAGTGAAAAGCTTAAGTTCACTGCCTGTTAGTGCTTCTGAAGTACTATATTCAATTTTGTGCTTGCAGGCATCATCTAGCCATTTAGATCAAATTAAATAAGCATTGAAGTTTAATTCAGGGAACACACTGGGGATTATGTAAAACAACAATGTAGGCAAACCTGCAGGAATGGAATATTTGTGCATAAGAAGGAAAAAAAGGTACAAATTAATTATGTTGTGTTACCTGCACATAATCTTATACGTACCTATTGTTTATATTGTGTCTGACACAAGGACAACCTTTGAACCAAGTCCCTGGCTTCCATGAGCTTCGGTGGAGGGCTCTTCGGCCTCAAGATTTGGCTCTTCATCCGTTGGGTCCTCGGACAGCTCTCCAATAAATGTTATGTTCTTCAGAAGCTCCTTGGTAGCGGGTTCCTTTACAGATTTTCTTACCTTCTCTTTGAGGCTTGGAGGACGTGGGCATTCTCTTGCTCGGCTTCAAATTCCTTTTTAATCTTCTCCAAGTCCTATCCCTTCTCGAACCCCTCCGCTAAGCGGTTGACCAGCTCATCAACACCGGGATAATAGTGGATACGATTTTCTATGACGTCGATCTGGTGATCATACATCATAGCAGCCATATCTTTGATCACTCTGGTGGCACCCAATTGATATACTGGCTTGTTTAGTAGGAGCAAGTCCTTGATAGCTTGCTCCAAAGCCCTAAAAGCCCTGATGCCTTCTTTCTGAGCTTTCTCCCCGACCTCCTGCAAGACCGCTGCTTATTGATCTTATTCCTGGAAGGCCTTAACCGCCTCCTCCCGGGCTGCTTCTTGTTCTTGTTCTTTATCCTCTGCCAGCCTCTTCAATTGCTCTTCGTGGGCACTGGCCAAAGACTATTTTGGCCTCACAATCTTGTGAGGCCTCGTCCTGAGCAGTTACAGCGGCTAGCCAAGCTTCTTCAGCTGACTTGAAGCTCAGCTCCATTTCATGCAGAGTCTATTCAGCCGCTTTAAGTTGCTTCTCAAGCTCGTTCATTTCAGCTTGAGAAGAGAGAACCAACTTCATTCATGAGAGCCAAAAAGCCCATATGAACGTAAGCCTGTCTATTCATAGAAAAGAGAGCCTTGGTGTCAGATAATTAATGAAGACAAGACAACCATAAATGCATCATAAATGCATCTCGTAAGGCAGTCACCGAACATATCAAGAAGTTCGAGGCCTTGAGCTAAATAATAGGATGACTACGCAATAGTCAAAGCCAAGATATCCAAGCTAGAAGTCAAATCACCCCGAAGTTGACCATTATGCCGAGCTAGTGTGAACCTCGGTCACATTTGGTTTCTATAGGCAACATCTTGAGAAACACTATCCTAGATATTTACGTACAAATGTTAGCACTAAATTGTTGATAATAGATTTTTGGAATAATTGTGCCAACCATCAGAGCTAAAAATCTAAAATAATACGCACTCTCGCCTCTACATGAACAGGAACCGGCAAAAATAAATGTGATTGCCGTTCCAGGTTGATATTTTGGTCATATCAGTTAATTCAACTCTCAATATCACCCTTAGAACAGCTGCCTATTTGACAAATACCCAATCTCGGATAGTGGTAGGTGGGTGTCTCGGCAGTTAGACGAGTGCGGTTCAATCTGAACTAGTTAATGTGACCTGAATCTTAGCTGCACATTTAAAATTTTTCAAACCCTTGAGAATGGTGTGAATGTTTAAATTTGCTATAAATCTCATCATCAACAAGTTTGCAGGGTTTTGGTGTGGTTTAGGTTGCATCAGTTGGATTTTAATAAGCACATCAAATGCAAAGCATTTTGCATTTGCTATTTCTAATAACACACTAACAACTGACTGTACTATTTTTTGTCAAAAACTTACCCCCACCAAAAAAAAAATCAAAAATAAAAAATAAAAACATGACAGTTTTCTTTTATTGCATAATTACTATAGTTTTTTTTTTAGACTTCTTATATAGGTTTGTTTCACCAAGCTACACAGTTACTAATTTACAATTCATAAATCAAATTAGTTTAATGGAAGTTATTCCATTTGCTACTTGGCTGATTGAGCCTTAATATGTTCAAGCTTTTCCTGTGATAATACTATGAAATGATGGTATGACATGCATGTTGTAGCATTCTAACCTTCAGATTTTATTTTTAACTTACAATGTTTTATTTATTTGATCTGCAAGCTATAAATCATTGATCACTGAACAGGTTCAAGAAAAGTTTATGTTGATAGAATTATAATGCTGACTTAGCATGCAGATTTTACTTGCAAGATAGCTAGAACACATAAGATTCAACATCTTAATTAAGCAATTCTAGCCTTGGCCAGTGTCACACTGCAATTATACTACAATGGGCAATAACTTCATTGTGCTTTTCTTTAATTACTTGAATTTCTGCACAAATGAAATTCCCTGATAATTACCATAAACTCAACATAATACAAAAGAAAGTATCTATACTTATATTTTGCAACCGTTGTTTATTGTATTCAAATTAAAATTAAAATCTCATTTGGAGAACATAGTTGTAGTTTATTTCATTTCTTCCTAATTACAGATTCTTCACTAAACGTTATTTCACAACTTTTGGAGTTGAAGTGCTTTTTATTCTTCTTTGTGTGGGACAAAGGATGATAATGCACGTCTTTTTTATTTTTATTTTTAACAGGGGTGTGGTTGTTCTCCTTCATGGCTTAAACGAACACAGGTTTGTTGATCTAAATTTGTTTCATGTTGATAGTAGGCACAGGTAATAAATAAGAGAATAATAAAGATCCGAACCATAAAATTTCTCAATTCTGACACAAGGTACTTATTAGATCAAATGTGAGAAATTTTATGGCTCGGATCTTTAGTATTCTCTTATTTATTACTTGTGTCTTGCCCTTCATTTAGATTCCAGACTGAATATGGTGCTTTTACTGCAGTGGTAGATATATTGATTTTGCAAAGCAGCTGAATGTGAATGGCTAGAAGGTCTATGGAATAGATTGGATAGGTAACTTTGAAATCCTACTACCTGCTAATTATGATGTATGTGCTATGTGCTTTGTTAGGGTTACATTTGTTTCAATAAGGATAAATTATATCAGCTAGTTTCCCTTAGTGGATGTTTGGGAGTTCTGCTTTCAATGAAAGTGCCATTCAAGATCCAAAGCCCTCTGCACTTTTCTGAAAACTACTTCGACCTAGAATGTCTAAAAGGATGTATTTAGAGCTGTAAAGGAACCAAGCTGTTCACGAACACAATTTGGCTCGACTTGTGAAAGCTCGAGTTCTATTCGTTCGTATAACTAAACGAACTGGGTTCGAACACAAATTTTGACTCGTTTAGTAAACAAGCGAGCTTGTTTATTAAACGAGTAGAATTCGAACATGAGATATTCGACTCGAATAACACCTTTACACTTATTTGAATCGAGCTGTTCATGAACACAACTCGTTCGGCTTGTTCGTATAACTAAACGAATTGAGCTCGGCCACAAATTCAAACGAGCTCGCTCGTGCTTGTTTATTAAAACGAGCAAAAATTCGAACATGAGATACTCGACTCGAATAACACCTCTAGATATATTAGGTTTTGTTTATCCTATTTGATCTATTTCTAATTATGTTATTGACTACAATTATGTCTGTGCAGCACTAATTTTTCTATGCTACCATTACTAAAGCTATTTTACCATTGACTAGAAGTATTGCATATAGGTCAATAACTTTTTTCTTTTGATTTTTTGAACGAGATTTTGGTAGATTATAAAAAGTTTTGAATGGGAAAATATAATTGGTTATGAAGAAAGGTGGAAATATGATTACAATTGAAAGGTTTATACTTATCTACCAGTCAGCTTTTTAAATTAGCAAAACTACCTAGATGATTGTCAAAACAAAAACTATCCAGACAATTATTATCTCAGTATTTACCAAATATAATAAAAGAGCCTTTGAGGCTCAAAGTAGTTTTCCACTCAAAAGTATTGTATTCCTAGAAAGGCTTAAATGAGCACAAGTTTTATTTTGTTTCTGGTTTTATCACTTTTTTTTTATGTTACTGGAATATGCGTGAGGTTTAAGTTATTTTTTACCTTCCTTTCCTGTTTAATTTGTGTTTAAGTTATCCGAGCTTCCCACCTTGGACCTACTTCAGCTGTGAGCTAGGATTACTACTCGAATTCCTGACCTCTAGATTTGATCTGTCTAAGAGTTAATCCTATTTCCTTCGGGAGATAGCATAATAAATTTGGAAAAGGGCTGTTTCATTCTGGACATTGTCCTGTAAAATCAAGTAAACAATGGGGCATTATTGAATTAAGAGAAAGCTAACTTATAAAAGTATTATAATGAGAAAATGTTCTAAATGTATATTGTTTTTACAAGTAGACAATTCACACAAACTAATTAACTTCTACCTAAGGTCACTGAAACACTCACCTAAGCACAATCCTAAATGTAGATTGTACTCAATCAGATGGTGTTAACTTCATTTGCCACTGTAGAAAAGGTTCAGGTTATATTTGAATATTAGATAAATTGTATCTCAATTCTTAGTTTGCCATGAAACTCAAGAGTACATGAGAGAGTAGAAATGCCCTCGCAAATTTTATCTGAGCAGCTTTATTTTGAAAATAGAATCGATCTCTGAATGCATATAACTATGAAAGAAGAGAAGGCTAGCTTCGGAAAGGTGATTGATTTGCATAGTTTTCGTGCAGTTGTAAGCACTCACATAAGAAATAGAGGAACAGATGGAGAGATGTTCGCTGCATAAAGATCAGAAGGAAGACATGAATATTTTGACGGGGGAGAATTAAATTATGCTTCACAGAGAGAACCAGGAAGGCGGCGGTGGGTTGGGTGTTGGAAGTAGAGGGGAACACTCTCCTACTGTTGCTAGTGGATATATGCAATTGGTCAGGGTCTGCTGCTCTTATCGACAGCATTATTTGTTCCTCATGTTATTTAGCTAGTTCTGTTTTAACTGGTGATGAACACTGCACACGATGCCCAGTGCAGGCGGCCGCGGGGGGCGTCCCCATCCCCGTCTCGCCGGGGGGGGGGGGGGGGGGGGCGGCGAGAGAGAGAGAGAGAGAGCGCTTTAAGAGTTAAAGACTACGTGAGGTTAAATGACAATCTCTAAGGCCTGTCTTGCCCATGATTTCCATGAAATGCAGCATCTATTTTGTGCAAGTCCATGGTCAATTCTCAGTTGAAAATTTAGGTTTTCTTCCTTTTCTTTTCCCTTCAACTTAAAAAAGAAAAAACAACACTCAGAGAAAATATATTTTGATATTCATCGGCTGGAAATCATCAGACAGATCTACTCTTTTTATGGTCTAGAGTTCAGTCTTCAACTATAAATGTACATTTGGGTGTAGCAGGGATTGAAAAAATATTTTGATATTTATCGGCTGGAAATCATCAGACAGATCTACTCTTTTCTGGTCTAGAGTTCAGTCTTCAACTATAAATGTACATTTGGGTGTGACAGGGATTGAATATTTTCCAATGGGGCTGCTATTGTTGCAAAAAAGTACCATGCGGTGTTCCTCCTTCTAAGTAAGCTTATTATTTGAGTCCTTGCATCTGCCCTAAACACATAAAAGAATGCTAGAGGGGGGACACATGTTTTTGTTGAACTCACTATTTACAACTCAATTCCTGGACCGAATTGATCAAATTGATGAAGAAAAACATGATTGATAGGATATACGTCAATCTGTATACTTCGCATATCCGTATCGTTATGCAGTTTTTTCACCTCCACGGAAGAATTTTGCCTTTCTTAATGCTTCAAAGAAGTAATTCTTTATTAACAAGTTCCAACCTTGGAAAGCAACATCTTTGTGTCAGACGTTTCTCGTGAACTGCTTAGTACAATTAGATAGTAATTTCGAGGACTGATCATCATTCAAATAATTTCCACTACCAGATGTAAAGTTCTTTGGCTAAGCTTTTAGATCAAGTGTATAGAATGATTTCCAGATCTTTTGACCAGATATTAGCTGACGATATAAGCAAATGATATAGGCGAACAACTTTGTTAATGCATTTTCATTAAGTGCAACGCAAACACTCATTTTCTGATTGTTTTGACTCGTAAGGTTTGAATTTCTCCCTCCCTCTCTCTAAAAGTTAACTGTGAGTGTGCTTTGGTCAATGCTATGAGATTTAGGACTTCTATTGTCTTCTTCTTTTTTCTCTCTTTCTTTCTTAAAGGTAGGTCATACATTAAATTTGATCCCATTGCTTCTACCTGAAATGTTTTTTTTCTACAATTTGCCTGCTGATCTTCTGTTCTCTGTCTTCAACAAGAAGCAGGTTTTCTCATTGTAATCTATCTTTCTGTTTACTGTGGGACATGGTGGAAGTGATGGACTTCATGCTTATGTTCATTCGCTTAATGATGCTGTTGGCGATACGGTATGCTACAAACATTATTCACATGACAGAGATGAAGTTACAATAGCTGTGATATTTGCCATACAGTATATACTGACTGATGTACATTCCCTTTCATGTAGAAATCATTTATCAGGAAGGTTTTAGCTGAAAATCCAGGTCTTCCATGTTTTTTCTTTGGACACTCCACTGGTGCAGCCATTATTCTAAAGGTGATATTCGTGTCGCAGCTTGTTCCTAGATACCTCTACGTGTGCTTGACATTTTTACTGATTCTTGTTTTGATCAACAAGCTTAGGCAGTACTGGATCCAGAGGTTAAAGCTCGCATAGCAGGAGTAGTCGTGACTTCACCTGCTGTTGGAGTTCAGCCATCCCATCCAATTTTTGCAGTAAGGATGATATCTCTTTTTGATAAATGCTCTCTTGCTGACTTGCACCTTCTACTTTTTAAGCACCTCTTCAGAATTCTATGATACAGATATTTTCTTAGAGAACTCTATTATTGATATTGAAATGCATTTATTGCCATCAAGTAATACGAAGTGGCTTGGTCACAGGTGCTTGCCCCAGTTTTCTCCTTCTTATTGCCAAGATATCAGTTCAGTGCAGAAAACAAAACGGTACTTCAGTTTCCGAGATCCTGAAGCACTAGTGGCAAAATACTGCGATCCTTTAGTCTTTACCGGGTCTATCAGGGTAAAAACAGGTTATGAAATACTCCGAATTACAGCCTATCTACAGCAGAACTTGAAGAGGTTGACAGTCCCATTTCTAGCTATGTTTTCAGACTCGGACCGGGTATCGACCCGGCCGAGCTCAGGGGTCAGGGGTCAATGGGTTCGACCGGGGGTCGATTCGGGGTCGAACCGGATGACGTCATAAATATTTTATATATATATATATATATATATATATATATATATATAACACATATATACACTTACTAATTTTTTTCTTAATTTTAGTTGTTAGTCTAAAAAATTATAGCCAAAATACCCTCAATAACCATTTTAATATCTTGCTATTAATAGTTCAAAAAGCATTGAATTGAAAAAATTAGCAATAAATATAATGGACTTAAATTATTTACTTTTTAATATAATTAGTATAAAGAAATAGAAGTGAGGCACCACTAATATTTTGTAATTGGTCAAAAAAGTTGGTTGCCTTTTGACAGATAACTGGGCCAAGCAAATAAAAATCATGTATTGATTTAGCATTGATGTTCATTTGTTGGATATATGTCAATGGGCTCATGTCATTGTCAAAACTCAAAAACAAATAATTGTTGGAATCTATTTTCTTCAGACAATGAATATGGAAGACTACAAATATGTATAATAGCCCATATCTAATGAAGTGTGGAGCATTAATGTGGTTGGATTTGTAAAAAAAAAAAAAAAAAATCTAAGCGGTTTCCGGTTTCCAGTTTCCGGTTTTGCCCGGTCAAACCCGGTTTTTGACCGGATTTTTTAAAACCGATTTTTTATGCTATCCAGAAACATCTCAGAAACTTTATGACAAAGTCCTCGTCAAGCGACAAAACTATCAGGCTCTTAGAAGGGCTTTTACATGACCTGCTCTTTGAACCCGAAAGACAAGAAATTATGGAGGAAATCATTGAATGGTTGAACCAAAGATAGAAGGTTTTGGCGGAGTGCTGGCATCTGATCGATGAGCACTTTTTAGACTTGCTCGTTTATGATTTGCAGTGAAGCAGGCAAGAAACCTTAATAATTACATTTTTCCTCAGGATCTCTGAATCTTGACATGTAAATTATAAGTCATTTTCCAAATTCTCCAGAGTGAGATTGCAAATTGTTCTGGACATCGATTATTCTTTGCCTTCAAAAAGATCTCAAAGCTGAGAAAACTAACCAGTGTCGAGCATTCTATCTGGTGCCTGAGTATGGGATTTTGGAAATTCTTCATTAACTTGCTTCCATCTGCAGTGTATACAATGTTTTTGCATAATAACAGTGGCAAACCTTGATCCTTACTCTGACTCTTGGTGTTAATTTAATTCTTACATTTATCACTGCTTCTAGAAATACAGCAACTTGACCACGTCTTCGCATTTTTCAGCATTTCTTATTTATTTTTTGGGGGTAAATGACACTTCTGTTTGTTACGCTAGTGGTGATTTTTGGAGACATTCACATGCCACTTTCTTCTTGTATCGGAACGAGTGATCCCTCTTCAGATTTTGCAACCATTGGGACAGTAAGCCAACCCACAGGCTATTGACAACAAGCACCGCTAAATTGACAAAGTAAAGATTTTGGGACAAAGTGTATTATCAACTACAACGGTTTTTCACAGCCTGTTCATTTTCTAATCCTTCGCCAGCTGAATAATGTAGTGTCGAATTTAACAAACAAATTTAGCTTAAACACGCTAGCTTAAAAAAATTTACCATTAAGTTATATGGGTACTAGCAAAAAATAGTCGCAAGCATTTTCATTTGCTGATCCTTCCCCAGTTCAATAACATAGAGCCGCATTTAATAAACAAATTTACCATGACGTTATATAGGTACTAGCAAAAAATGGTGGTAAGAATCAGCAAGGAAATGAATCAATCTGCAGTATGGTATTTCTTCTCCGAGTATTGAACTTTTATGCTACCTCCAGAAAAGACCTCCCATGATCAGGAGAAAAGGATGAACCTTGACAAATATGACACCACAAACTTAAGGCACTTCTGATGAAGCTGGCCTCAAAGTCATCATCCCTCCTTCACAAAGTAAGAAATCTATTTGTTAGAAGTGGATAGAGGGCTAAACTTAAGATGTTTCATCGTTCAGTCATGTTTAAATGCAACCAAATTATGATTACGCATGCTATCTCCAAATTAAGGAAAGTATATCATTAATCATTCTCATTCATCTTTTCATGCCTTTCATCAGAAAATTCTTGTGCCAAAATGCAGTGATGCATTTACCTTCACTTAGAAACTTAAACAAAAAATGCAGCTAGGGCATAGTACCGAAACGGTGGCATAGCTCCACTATCAGATGGGATTTTTGAAGGTGTGAAATGATCCTATTTTGGTTTGAATTTCAAGATGTCTAGGTATGGCTTTTACTAATATTCTGATAAAAAACCTCCAGCAAAAACTAATTTCAAAACTTGTAAATAATTCGTCTACCATCAATGTCCAACACCACTGCATCCTATTCTTTAAAAGGTTGATACCTCTAGCATTGCTCATATGATGTCCTGTCAACCTATTCAGCGGCCAAATCCTACATAACACCACTAGTTCTTATTATAAGTAGATAAGAATAACATTTAATGCATTTATATTTGCTGATAGGCTTTCTGGCCAAGAAGACAAGATTTTATATGTTCGGAAGCATTAACTAACCATAGGGAAGTTGACAAAGTATTAACTATCAATATCAAATCCTTGTTCGTATGTTTTAGTGGCAAATGCATTAGCTTTATAATCCAATGCTTCTGTCAGTAAATAGAGGATATTTGCTTTAAATTCTGCAGTATTGCTTGACAACAAATATCTTTTTTTTTATGCTGCTCCTTCCTATTTTGTGTTCATGACTTACCTCAAATACAGATTTAGCCTTGTAGTCAAACGCTTTACAAAGAATCTCGTAATTCGTCTCTAATCCTGTCTGCATTGAAGGAGGCCATTAAAATGTAAAACAACAATAGATTGCAGGTAAGCTGACAGAATGCTTACCAGAGGATAGACTCTTGACGGTGAAATTGCAGATATAATGTACCTAGACATGCCAACACCCAAGAATGAACTGCTAGCAATAAGAAGAAATGACGCACAAATTTAAAGATCTACAGAGAACATAGAAGCTTTGACTAGTAGTGTTTTTCTTGATAGAAGATTAATAAGCATTCTTCCTCTTTGTGTCTTTTGGTAACAAATGAACATGTTTGCATCGTTCCAATTACTTCAAGGAAGTGATTAGGGGGCATAAAAAGTATGCCTTTTTCTGTTACATTTAGAAAGTGGATATCTTCCTCATAAGAAGCATAGACATCAAAGAAACAATACATTCTGAATAAAACCATCATATTCTTCACGGATCAAAATACACAATGTGTCAAAACCTATTCTAGTTAATCAAAAACTTCTGACAGTTCCAAGAGAAAATTTAGCCACGTCTGCCAATTCAAGCATTTTAGCATAAGAGCAGCGACTGTGAAATGCAAGATGAACTGAACAAAGAAAAAAAGGTTTTAAGCTTACCCAAGTTTAATCATATAAAAGTTCATTGCTAATGAGTTTTTCTTTTGAACTGTAAGCATCACAGCACCCATTCTATTCTGCAAAGAACAAACATCGTGAGTTAGACATCAATATCAAATACAACTTTTTAACATATACAACAAGCCATGCTCATAGCCAGAAAATCTTTTCATATCTTCAAAGCAACTAAAATTATTTTTCGCTTCTGAAATCCACTTTACTAGTGTAACAAAACAAAGATATGATTGATTCCATGATCAACAAGACAATGTTACTTTAGATTTGCTATAATGCATATCCGATTAACAGTTAAACTTCTCTAACAATCCATGCCATGAAAAATGTCAAAGAAAAGGGCTACATCACCTTATAAGCAATCTGCTCAATTAACTCCATCAAAAAATTCCCAAGCCCCTTGCCTTGAAGATGAGTCTCGAGCTGTAGTTCATAAACATAAAGCACAGGTACTTCTTCCTCCAAAATAAAACGGAAATGTACAAATCCAACAATTGCAGCCTTATAACTTGTATTCTTTTCCTTCTCTACCAATGAAGACCTTTGATCACGATCCACATCTGGATCCTCATAGACAAATATATAACGCGCTTCTGGAGCAACCATTTCCTTACGCTTCACCTTTTCTTCTGTGGCCCACTCTGATCCATACACCGCCTCCATATTTACCTGCAAAATGATATCTAAAAGTGTACAGAGTCGCAAAATAAAAAACCACCCTGCCTCATCCAAAAATTCCGTAGAATTGTGCTAATTAGACCATCCCACTTGAGCTACCTTAAGAAGCTTTTGCATATACTGCTTTAGACGTGATAAGAGCTTATCCCCACGTCCAGACTCCAAATACACAGACAATCCTAAAAATCAAGTTCAAAATGCAACAAAATTACATTAGAACTCTTGGGATAAAATCACCTGTCAATCAGAAAACAAGACAACCAATCCTGGACAACAATAGAAATCGTTCTTGCATCATTATCTCCTCCTTTTCAACACAAATGAACAAAAGGGATTACCAAATAAAGCTTCTAGCTTTGGAAAGGGACGAAAATACTTATCAAAATCTACTCAGTTTCAATCTTGAAAGCTGGAGCTAAATGAAAAAAAAAAAAAAAAAAAAGAACTGATGAATTTTCCAAGAATCTGCATTCGAAAAAAAAAAAAAAAATAACCTACCATTTGTGTGGTAATGGCGAAAATGCGGAAATGAAGAAAGATGGTCTTTTTGTGAAGAAGCGGCTCTGATTATCTCATCCACCGCCTTCTTCTTTTCCAATATCTGCCTTCAATATATATCCCAGTCAAGAAAAAAACCCAACCAGAATTAGAATACATAATTTTTCTCTTCTGAGTGTGTGTAAAGTTTGAGCTTTTATTCCTCTTTCTTGGGTTAAGAATTGGAAGTTTTACCTTTCGTCTTCTGACCCTTTTTCGTTTTTGGCTTGTGGGTTCGTTTTCCTCAGCCTCCATAGCTGTCCTGCAGGCTCCAATGGTTTCTCCGTATGTTTACTACAGACTTGTTGCTTTGAGAATTTTAACATGGCACCCTACTATTAGGTGAAATTGTAGATGTACCCCTAGAAGTTTAGTCAGTAGTCAAAATTACCCTTGATATATAAGGGGGGAGTCTTTTGAAAACTTATTCTTTGTTGTGCAATTTTACTCTGTTTTCTTCTATTTATTGGGCTTCGAGACTGCGAAACAGGACAGTCCGGATTCAGATACCAGTTTTGGACCTTAGCCCTCTTTCCCGATTCTCTGGAACATTCTCATTCTAGCTCTGAGAATGCAATTTTATTCTGTAAGATTGCCTTCAGGTGTAATTATAGAATTGCACTCTAGTTGTTTGATAAATTGTCTCAATGACAAATACATAGTTTTTCTACCGTGACTATTTCCTCAGTCCCATTCACTTGATACATGTTGAAACTTTCTGCTTCTATCAAGAATTACTAGTCACGTTCCTGATTTTTGCTCTCCCATGTTGAGAAAACTGTTATTTTCTTCATTTGTTCCATGTAAAAGTAATAGATACTTCAGAAATGTATGCTCACAAAAACCCGTTTTTCATTGCCCCTATTTACCACCACTATTTGTTGAATTTATTCCCTTTCAGGGGCATAAAAGGTTTTCCGTATCACCCTTTTCTCCAATGGATCATGCTTCACTTTCTAGCCCATGTATCTGTTCCAGCAGAAGATCAGATTTTGTTGATAATTTCTCTGCATCTATGAGATCATCTGTTCTTCTTGGAAGAAAGTTTAGGCTGCTGTGTACCTTGGAAAATTCTGCGGTGACAAAAATGAATGATAATGATGGCGTTTGTGCTGATAAGTTGTACAAAATAGTGATAGATTATTCAAAGCCAGAGTTCAAAATGCAGGAAGCTCTTGATCGAGCAGGTGTAGAGCTGACAACTCCAATGGTGGTAGAGGTATTGCATAGGCTTCGTTATGAGGAGAAATTAGCGTTTAGGTTCTTTACATGGGCAGGACATCAGGAGCATTATAGTCATGAGCCTCAGGCATATAATGAGATGATGGATACATTGTCTAGTACAAAATATAGGGTCAAACAGTTTCGAATTGTTTGTGATTTGCTGGAATACATGAAGAAGAACAATAAGAGTTCAGTCCCTGTTGAAGTATTGTTGAATGTGTTAAGGCAATACACTGATAAATATTTGACACATCTGCAGAAATTTGCTAAGAAAAAGATTAGATTGAAGACACAGCTGGAAGTAAATGCTTTTAATTTTCTTTTGGATGCTTTTTGCAAGTGTAGTCTTGTTGAGGATGCTGAAGCCATGTTTAGGAGGGTAAAAGGTAAAATCAAGCCCAATGCTGACACATATAACACTTTGTTCTTTGGGTGGTGTAGGGTCAGAAATCCTAGTAGGGGAATGAACATACTTGATGAAATGATAAGAATGGGGCATACTCCTGATAGTTTTACATATATCACTGCCATTGACACATTTTGCAAAGCAGGGATGCTGACAGAGGCTACTGAACTTTTGGATTTCATGAGAACCGAAGGTTCAACCATGTCTTCTCCCACTGCAAAAACATACTCAATCCTCATTGTGGCACTTATCCAGAGTGATAGAATGGAGGAATGCTTTAAAGTTGTTGGGGATATGATAAGTAGTGGATGCCTTCCAGATGTCTCCACATACAAGGAAATTATTGAAGGCATGTGTTTGGGAGGAAAAACTGAGGCAGCTTACAAGTTTTTGGAAGAGATGGGAAACATTGGTTATCCTCCAGATATTGTCACTTACAACTGCTTTCTTAAGGTTCTTTGTGACAATAAAGATAGTATTGAAGCAATTAGGCTTTATGGAAATATGATTGAGGCAGGTTGTATACCCAGTGTGCAGACTTTTAATATGCTAATTTTAATGTTTTTCCAGATGGGTGACATTGAAGGAGCCTTTGAAACTTGGCATGAGATGGATAGAAGGGGTTGTATGCGGGACATTGATACTTACTGTGTTATGATTGAAGGACTTTTTGATTCTAACAAACCGCAAGATGCATGCTGTCTTTTGGAAGAAGTTGTAAATAGGGGAATGAAATTGCCATACCGAACATTTGATTCCTTTCTGATTAAGCTGTCTGCTATTGGTGATCTTCAAGCTATTCACAGGCTATCAGATCATATGAGGAAGTTCTATAACCCTGCCATGGCACGACGTTTTGCACTAAATCAGAAGCGGAAGAGCATGAGGTTGAGAGGGAAATGAGCTCTCATGATACACTGGCGTTTATGGCCACTAAGCTGGCTGTCACGTAGCTTTTTTGGTGGAAATGGATCCTAGCTATTTGTGAAATGTAAAATTTGACTGCGGCAAGAAGTCCTTGCTTTCTGAGGATTTATCTTTGTTTGATTACCTGGCTGATTTACTACTCAGATCTTCAAATAATTAAGAGGGATCAAGTATTACTCTTATTTCCTGATCTGTAAGCAGTTACTGATAACAAATATTATAGACTTAGCAATTGAAAGATCATAACTTGTGCTGAACATTCTAATCCCCTAAAGTAAGAAGTTGATTGGAGTAATCAACACCAGAACCAAGAAGCCAAGTTAGGTGGTTTTGCATCACAATATGATGAGTTTACTAAACTGAGGTCAAAGCAACAGCAGTTATAGATGTACAGTTGCTATGCGTGGACTTGCATGTGGAGGATATTGATGTGGAGTTGAATTTAGAAGCGAAATGTAATATGGGATGTCTAATATAGCTGGCATGGGAGGGTCGCTTGATATGTAAAATGGTATGTCTAGTATAGCTGGCATGAGAGGATTGCTCCTCTTCATTGGATTGTTACTCTTTCAAGGGGCTCCATATTCAGTTTGCAAATAGCTTTCAACAAGTACCTATGCTCTTGCTAATTATGGCTGCAGTGCTAGGAGATGCACTTATCTCCCGTTGTCTACTTTGCCATTCTGGTTAACACCTCTAGCTAGACCTATATAGGATTTCGTTGTGCTTATGGAAGAACGGCATATTGATTTTAGGAGGTTGGCTTTTGTGACACCCTCATTGTACAAATCTCATTTTATTATTAATAAACCAAAATTGGTCAGTCTCACAAGGTCGGATTGTATTAAAATCTATGTATCAAACAAGCAAGAACAAATATTCATCTTGAACTTGACGTCGTCAAACCCAAATGACGTGTTTTATCAATCGAGTATTTCCTAGATTTGTCGAAACCGCAATTTGATTTTAGTTCAAATCAAGCCATATGTTTCCCTCCCAGTACTCAATTTGGCACTTCACATGCACTCCTGGAAAAACTAGCTATGTAATGTTCATCACAAGTGCAGAGTCAACAGATCCAAGGATTAATATATATTCGTCACAAGTCATAACATGGATTATAGAAAAAATATCTTCAGGGTTCCATTATCAGCACCCTTGCTCCCCCACTCAATTCTCTCCAGCCAAGATGATGAGCGCACATGGAGAGTTATGCGGCAGTCTACCTGGACACTATTGGTGGCTCAGCTCTTGTGAAGATAGTAACAGTACTCGCCTTCAAACACACACTAATAAAAATTAAACGCTGGTCAAAGGAGTTGGTGCAACAAAACGTTTTTCTCTATATACCTACATAGGTACACTCGTGCACGCATATGTATGCATTTTTACAGGCACATAAATGGAAACGGATGGGAACAAATAGAGGGTCGAGCGGTTAGAGTTTTACGACTCCACCCGAGAGGTCGGGGTTCGAATCCCACTAACCATTCCCCCTCCCCAAGTGTAATAGTATAAGTTGATAAAAAAAAAACAAAAAACAAATGGGAAAGGGATGATTCGCCAAGTAATCTCTAAGCGTAATGGATTTACATAAGGTTGTAAATTGCTCACGAGAACTATTCAGAGATTTGTTTAAAGTGGTAGGTAAAGAAAATTAGTTTTGAAATAAAGTGCCAAGACCGTAGTCATCGTGCTAGGGGCCATGCTCAAAAGGAAAAGAAAAGGGAAAAATGCAAGATTAGGAGCCAAAAACAGTCCTCCGGCATGCATTCATTGTGCCCTTGCAACCCCCCAGCCATTAGTCCCTCTCTCTTTTCCTTTTTCTGGTTGTTGACCAGATCATAGTCCTTAGTTCGCTTTACTTTCTCGAAGACAAAATCCTCATTTCAATAAGTACTTTTAGGTAAGAATACTGTAAAACAGCTAGAACGTCCCAAACCCACATCAGTTTATCCATTCAATTGGGCATCTAAACATTAAGAAGATATACATTTTTTTTTCTTAATAGGAGGACCTATAAGGAGGTACATATCATTGCATTACCAAGAATTTGTAATTTATACCTTTAATGGGTAAAACTGTTCTGGCATCAAAAGTTCTCTTTTTACACTCGAGTCATCTTCTCTTTCTTCTTTTAAAACAGGGCTCTTTGCAAAAAGCACCCATAAAAGCAAATATACATGCAAGCACCATAGTACAAAATAAGAGGCCCACAGCAAAATTACCAAGAGCTCCGTTCCATATCAGAGGCAACGAGCCAGGAGGGCAAGTAATTGAAATCCAGGGAAGCAAAACCATCCAAGTATTGTCGCAAATGAAGTTTCTTAATCCAGCAAAGCTCCATATATCGTATTTGCTGTCCAAATAAGCATTTGCCAAAGGAACATGATACTTTCCACTACCACTGTTAGGAAACCTATACTCTTAGCATGATGTGCACCTTTCACTGTGAAAGTACCCAAAGAGGTTTCATGTCGTCATAGAGACACCTATATCCTCGACATAAATTTAATTTAGCCAAGAGAACTAACCTAAAAAAAACTCATAGCAGGCTATTTGGAACGAAGCAATCCCATCTAGCAGCTGCTCTCTCTACATGTGGCAAAGGTAAGCAGTTGTAATAGCAGGCATTTGCTGCTAATGAAGCATCATATTCCTTGACCAACCATGCCAGGGGATATAACATATTTCTCCGGTCAATCTTAAGCCCTTGCTTATTCTCTTCTGGTATCTATCGATCCTACAACAGAAACTGCAATTGATGCACTACCATTCTGCCAACATCAGTTTCAGTACTAAGGCCCTTCTTGGCTTCTGGTTATGAAACTATCTTGCTTCATAGATCATAACTGGAATATTAATTTACTATGGGAAACAGCAATAGCCCACCAACCTCAATTAATAAATATCATGGTACAATCAGATCACCTAATAACATAATGACTCATGACATATGAATTGACAGACTAGCCACACTCAAGTTTGTTTGATATGCTTCGATTAATCTACCATTCTAAAGAAGATCAACACCTGGTTGAATAAGGTGTTATCTTCTTAATCAGGTATTCACCCAAACTGGCACCAGCATCGACAATTCTAGTGTCAGGCTTTATCTCCACCTTCAAAACTTCATTCAAAGTATTGTCCATACTTTCAGGGTCATCCACCTCAGAAAGCCTAGGCAAAATTTCCATCCACGTATCGATATGGGGAGCTTCTCCGTGACTCAGCATCTCCTCCAACACAGTACAAGCTTCCTCAAACTTACCAATGTTACAGAAACCCTTAATCAACAAATGTACTATTGAACAATGTGGAGAAAACCCCTGCAAGACCATTTCTTTCATGAATGTTTTTGCATCTTCATACAATCCCTGACTGCATAACCCTGCAACTAATGTTCGGTAAGACACCAAATTGGGTAAGCACCCATTGGACCGCATGTCTTCAAGAACCTTACAAGCATCAAGAGCACAGCCTTCCCTACAAAAGCCCAAAATAATTGTATTGTAATGAATAATATCAGGATTACATCCCTTAATTTTCATTCTGCATAGAAGCTTATAGGCCTCCTTAAGCTTCTTCTTCCTACACAAGCTATTCAAAAGAGTAGAATAACTTAAAGGATCAGGAACAAATCCTTTGTTCAACATATCCTCCAACAAGTCAACAGCCTTGTTAACTTGACTCTTCCTACAAAACCCCTGTATCAAAATCCTATATGACTCTATGTCAGGAACAACATCTCTCTTGAACATTTGATTGAATAGAGAGTATGCAATACTTAAATCATCATTCAAGCAGAAAGCATGCATCAAAATGTTGTAAGATGCAGTGTTGGGAGATACCCCATATTTATGAGCAGATTTAAAGAGGTCCAGAGCAGGGCTGAGGAAGTTCCGTTGAGTGACAAGAATTTCAAGAATGCGATTGAGGTGTTTGGGAAGCGGTTTGACATTAAATTTGAGAATTGTGTAAAATGTTTTCAAGGCTTCATCAGGCAGCCCAGCATCTCCATAAATTTGGATAATTTGGGAGAAGAGAGAGGGGGAAATGGAATAACTTTGGAACCTGAGGGAGGAGAGAAGGGACTGCATGAGAGAAAGGTGGCCGGAGTGGCCAAGTTTAAGGATGAGGGTATGCCAGCCAGCATATGAGTGATGAAAATTGGGTTGACGAGAAGCTAACTCGAAGATTTCTTTGGCAAGAAGCGGGTCTGATTGAGAGGCTATTAGCTTTTGAACTCTAGCTGGGGAACCAATTGATATTTCTTGTTTCTGTTTCAGCTGTTGCTTGTCTTGTCTTTGTTCTTCACCTTGTTTCACCAGCTCTTGTTGATTATGAATCTCTTTAGTACCATAGGTGGCAAAGAACTGGAGGTAAAGAGAACAATGATTTATGACTGGAAAGAGCGTTTTGTTGCCAGGACAGAGATAGAGAAGGTACATTCTCCTAAAATCTTGGAGAAACAAAGCAAATAACTTAATGAGGCTGATTAGCAGGGACTTTCTCAGGTTATCAGTTTTCCGGCATCTTCCTACTGTGTATTCAAATGATGATTTTTTTTCTCCAATATTCTGAGAACCCCACAAGCTTTTAAGATGCTGCAAAAACATCAAGATTGTTACATCAATGATCAATCCTACTCCAAAGTTGTTCATTATAGGCAAAGAAAACAGTGAAATTAAAAACCGAAAAACAGACAACAAATACAGTTCCTTCACAAATGAGACATTCTTATAATAATGATGTATGCAAATAGGTGGATAGTAAATTCACCAAAGCCCATTATGATTCGATTAACACAGTTAATCCTAGAAACTTCCAATCAATAAATTTTATGGCCAATACATTTCTTGCTAGGTATTCTCAAACAATTCTAAGTATGAGAAAACACAAATGTTCTTAAAACCAAAAAAAAAAATTTACTACCTACAATAATCTTCTTTCATCAACCCACATAAAATAAAAAGAAAAAGAAAAAAGCCATTGCAGTTATGCTACTAGATAATATCGTGATTTACCATCTTAATCATTATGTGATTAGCTAATAAGCAAACATGAATTCAGTTTAAACAAATTATAATTTGTTTTTTTATTTCTCTAGTTATGAAAATTGACCAAACAAATTTATTCATTTAAGTTAGGGCAAAGTATCATGAAGTAAAACGCAAAAAAATTGCTGAATTTGGATAAAATGAAATTGTAGTAAATGCTTCAATCAAGTAATCTATGAGGCATCAAAGAGAACAAACCTTAAATAGGAGCGGACATCAAGAAAATAGGGCAGAAGGTGGTGGGAGGTGGTGGACAGAGAGGGGAACGGCGGAGGATGATGTTGGGGGCGGAGGAGATCGGCGGAAGCGAGATGGGCCCGGTTAAAGAATTTATTTTTCCAAGAAGGCTTTTCAAATTTTAACTGTTTTTCGAAGTTAAAAAAAATAGTTTTAAAAACATTGTAAATTAATTTGTCTAGGTTTTTTTTTTAATAGGGTAAGAAGAGTTAAAGGATATGATTAAATAAATCTTATTCATTTTTGGAATTATGGTATAAGAGGAAAAAAAAATGGACTCTCGTATGAACTTTTCGGATTTGACACTCTAAGTTAGTGAGTATATATGAAATTATGAAAATAGATTTTGAGCTAATTAAATATCTCTCTAAAAGAAAATTACAGTTTTGATCTCAAATATTTGGAGTATCAGCAGTTTCAATTCATAAAGTTTAGACAAAAGCAAATCTAGTACCAAATGTTTCAATTTTTCAACACATTTAGTACTATTGACTAGTTTTCTCAAAATTTTTTTAAAATCCGGTCATGTAAAATTCACTTGACATTACAAAAGTTTTCAAAATGAATTAAAAAAGAAAAAAATTTAATTGCTATAATTTGTAATTAAAAGCACACATGCGAATGCACTATCCAAGTGGAGTTTTTCAGTTTTATCTGCTTATTTATCATTTATGAACTCAAATTAGTGTCATTAATTACAAATTATAACAATTAAATTTTTTTTCTTTAATCTAATTTTTTTTGAAAATTTTTGTAACCAGCACATGAATATCACGTAACCAAATTCCAACAAGATTTTTGTAAAACTGGTCAATCGAACTAAGCATGCCAAAAAATTGAAACATTTTATACTAAATTTGCTTTTGTCCAAATTTTATGAATTAAAACTGCCAATACCCCAAATATTTGGTACCAAAATTACAATTTTCTCAATATCTAATAAGCTAATTATCACTTTGTTATGCTATTACTCCAAATATAAATTCAAGACATCCTAATAGATAGTTTAATTGAAAATTATTGAAAGATTGTAGTTTAAATATATGTGGCGCAGTTATTTATTGTCGTTGTTATTGTTTTTTAGATATATTACAATGTAACAATGATATGGATCAGTCCACCAACATGCAAATTATTTTGATCCACAAATTAAATTAAAAAAAGAGAGAAAAAAAAAGTAGTACATCTTTTTCTTGGGTATCAACTTTATTTATTTTGTGAGCTAAAGCCACCAAAAACTAATTCATCCTGGAATTATTTTTGCTGTTTATTCAGTTATTCTACAATGAGTGTTTGTAAGAAGTTGCTGCCAAATGTTGTACACTGGAACAAAGTCCTCAATGAGAAAGAAAAATGTAATTCAATTGCTGCTTTTTATTAATTTCTTTTTTTCCTTGGACATGCAAATTATAAGATGCTTTTATTTTAACTTCAAGCAGCATACTAATTTCATTTCCTTCGTTAAATATCAGATTCTAAGGAATCCCCCAAAATCTCACGGTTATGCAAAATAAAGCAATCTCTACGTTAAAGACTAAATAATTTTAATTCACTAAACATAAATTGTATCTCAGAAAAGAAATAAATTGTATCTCAGAAAAGAAAAAGACTGGTAATATATAAACAACAAAAATCAGAAAAGCCAGACTTTTGTGTTGACAAAGTCCTTGAAGAGCATTTGAAATTCATCCAGTACAGTTCTTGAAGAAACATCAAATTCAACATGTGTTTCAAAGAAAACAGTTACAAATTCACACAACAACATATATACGTTTGTCATAATTAAGATGCCATCCCCCTCTAACGTTACGAATTTCCATGGCATTATTATCAGCATAGAACTCTAATTCATCATTAGAAAAATGTATCTTTTGAAGTCCATGCAGTCTTGAATCTTTTTTACATTAATTTCATGCAATCTTCCACAGTTTTTTTATCAGCGCAACACCATTTGTGCACTAAAGGGTGTTTCTTTGGGTTGGATTGCACGGACTTCGAGTCCAATGCGAACTTCTTGGAAAATTGTCCAGCATTAGGGAGCTTTGAATACGAAGAAATGATAAATATGACAGACAAAATGCTTCTAAGCTGCAGAGAAACGAGCTTCTGCAGCTTCCAATAAGAGGATATATGGCATGAATAACGACCTTCTATGATCAATCAGATTTTGATGGGAAAGCATTTCAAAATTTTCAGCTTTTGCTTTTCCAAATAAGATGATATGGAAACAACGACCTTCTATGATCACCAGCTTTGTTCTCTTTCTGCTACACGGTTCTGTATCTGGGCATTATACCTTGAACATATTTTCTGCAAAATGAGAATCACATCTAGATCTTGATCTTTTGGAGTAAAACGTACTGCTTGCTTCCGTAAGACTAACGCATCTTTTTCATCAACAACAGCAAAATATTTCGACCCTGCATATGTATACTACATTGCATTTTTGTTTGTTCCTTGCTAGTTTATTAGTATGATTGGTTTTCTGGTTTTATTATAAATAAAAATTTGTCTCGTGAATGACAGATGACCGTTTCTTTTTGGCTGTTCTTTTATGTTGCTTACTCATTCAGAATTTGGGGCCTCTTAAGTGTCATTTCCCTCAAGTTGATAACTAGGATTGAATGTGAGAAAATGAATGGTTAAAATGTATGTTATGTTGACAAATTTTAGTGGAAAAAAATACCAAAAACGAGGTGATTTTAAAGAAAAAAATGATTACACCACAATCCTAGACAGTTATACCTGCTAAACAGTTATAAAAAAATATAAAATAGTTACACAGCTCCAACTTGACGAAAATGAATGCCCCTAACTTGTGAGTACCTGGATTTATTCAATTACCTCTGTTATCTACTCTGACATTTATGTGTAATTGCCTATTGATTTAACCTGATGGGGTTAACTTATTCTATGTTAAATGTAACTTTAACTGTGCGTCCTACTGTTCTTTTTTGCTTTTGCGTGCGTCACTACAACTAAATTCCAGTATAAGATTTCACAAGTGGCAGTGTGCTACTAGGAATATTGTACAGTTTGGTTGAAATGATTGTTAGCAGCCAAAATCTAATCATATCTTTTTTTTATCAATTATTATTATATTATAATTGTATTACAAATTTATTGTCTCAAAGAAGGTAAGACTTTCATTAATATATTAGGTGAACTCCTAAACTGTCCTTAAAGGTTTTTCCTACCTATTGACCCGTTAGCTAAATCAAAGCAAAAAAGAAACATAGGATGGTAACCGCATGGCTTTATGATCATTAAACACATTACATGTCATCTTAAGTTACATTTCCATAAAGAACATGAAAATTAGTTTAAATCGCTGCAGCCAGGCCTCATAGTACTCGCCTTCTTCTGGCTATTAACCATTTTCTGCATTGGGCAATGTTTCTGGTAACCAAGCAAATTTTTGGTCAATTAACTTTACATTGCTCTAACAAATTGGCCTTCCGCTTGTGCCATGAGTGCATAAAGCTGTGATAGCCAATGCGAATCAAATCCTCTATACAGTTTACACAACCAAGTAATATCATGAGAAATCAGAGTTGTAGACTGAAACATTTAGATTTAGAGCACATTTTGTGACTTTCATTGTGATAATCTCATTATGATATAATTAGCACTGTAAATATGAATATGATTCATATGGCTGTTGTTGATGCTTTTTTACTCTTTTTGCAATTGTAACTTTTCACAATGTTTAATATTTTAGGGATGAGATTTAACTATTATGACAAAACAAAAAGAATAAAATCAATTATGAGTATGTTCTTGATTTTTCAATATCTTATTATTCTGAGCTAGTCTGTTAAATTACATTTAGGTCCCTAAGCTGAAATATATTAGCAAAAACAAAATTTAAAAAAAAAATGAAAAAGCAACAGTTGAGCACTAATACATATATCTTGTCCAACCTCTCTCCACCTCACCAAGCTGTCCCTTCACCACAGCTCCCAAACCTGCCATTCCACCAATAAGTCGATTAAGTTGGTTAATTTGATAAGAGCAAAATTGTCTTTATGGGGTATATTAATAGCAAATTAATGAAAGATATCTAATTACTATAATTTGATAAGGCTAAGTAACACTATTTTATATATTGGGTATTTTTCGTTCACCAAGTTTAGTTCATTATAAATAGTGCCATAGTTGTTACAATTTCGAAGAGGGACTCTATAGAATCGATAGAATTTATTGAGAGTGTTTTTCATTCTATGAAAGATTAATAATATTGTCAATTTATTTTATTTTCTCTCATTTTGTTGTGATTAATATCTCTCAATTATGTGATTTTATATATTTTTTTGTGAGTCAATTCTCAATTCTGTGATTCTGCATATCTTGTTGTGATTCATTCTCTTAATTCTGTGACTCCATAAGTTGTTATCCAAACCCCATAAATTTTGTGGATTTCACGTATTCTAATTGTTTTAAATTGATGAAAGATGTTGAGTTACCAAAACTGCAAAAGGCAAAGTAACACTCTCTGAAAGTTGTTTTAAATTGATGAAAGATGTTGAGTTACCAAAACTGCAAAAGGCAAAGTAACACTCTCTGAAAGTTCCGAGAGTTTTAGCAAAACTTCCAAACGTATAGTGCAATTAATCCTTGATGTTAACGAACATACCTGTCTTATTTAAACGTGTGAAGTGGTTGGATTCGATAACTCCTAAATGCAACGCGTATTATAAAGTTTGAAATGTATGTCCAAAATAATTTTTGTTTGGGTTCATAGAAAAGTAAGTACTAGTTAGTAATGTACACATCTTGATAGGGAATTTCGCAACGTCACACCACTTGTATTGAAGTAAATTTTTACCGTCCGTCCAAATGTTAGGACTATTTGCGACATACAAAACATTGTATTTAAATAAACTTGTATCGTATTGATGCCAAGGCCATTTGCAATATATACAACAAAGTAGTTTAGATCTTCTCTCCATTTTTTTTTTTTTTTTTTGTATCTAATAGTGTCTGATATAAAACTACGTTGTATCAATGTGAAATCATATAAAACTACGTGGTTTCATTTAGTAATATGACTTAATTTTGTAGTAATACGATGTAGTTTTATATTAAACATAATTGAACACTAAAAAAATTAGACACATGATCTGATCTGCGAACGAAACTTGTACAATGATATGAAGATATAAACTCTAAATTTTTTTTCGTAGGCATAGAGGTACAAATACCTCAAGTAAACCCATGACTGGCAATTTCCAATAATTCAAGGACGAATACTTTTGTTGGGGAACACATATTTGCTATTATAGTCTCCTATTTCCTTCTCCTTTTCTTTAGCCCATTCCCCAATGGCTAACGTGGTTCAGAACATTTTCACACTCTTAATTTAATCCTCTTAATCGTCGACCGAGATTTTCTTGAAGGTGTGACTCAAATTCCCTTAAAACATAAAAATATACCAAAAAAAAAGAAATTTGAATTTTCGTGAAAGATGTGACATCATTACTATATTCAAATTCTTGTATTCTCAGATTCCTTAACTGCTAATTTGGGAGGAAGGAAAATGAAATGAAAAGAAAAAAATTTAGAAGGATATGATATTCTTGATAGTAGAAGTGGAAAAGAAAATAAAAGATTTGGGAAGATTTCACTTCCTTTCCAATTTTTGAAAACTTTCCGCCCAAAATTAAATGGAGAGGGGAAAAACACTCGAAAATATACGATAATATTACCCTTAAAAAGGTAATAAAAAAAATTTATTCATCGATGAATTCTTTTTTTTTTTTTTACCTTTATCTTTCAAAACCCCCAAATAACTTAAAAAGAAACTTGTATTCTTTCGCTTCTTTTCTTTTCTTTTCAAACTTCTCTCTCTCTCTTAAACTGGCAAAATAGTTGTAAAACTTAGCTATTTACAACATCAATATGTCAATACTTACTTTAGAGAAATTTCTTTTTAACGCAGTAGATTAAATCAAAACGCATAACATTGTGGACTTTCCCAACTAGGAAAGGACCCCAAACAATGATAACTACGAGGTTTCAAAGTGGGCGATGATAAAATGGTCCATAGGAGGCAAGATCCGACCGCTAAAACAAAATTAAAAGGAAATAAAAAAAAAAGCTCATTTACAATTCATTTTGAGTCTTATGAAAACATAATATTACCAAATATTTGCACCAATTTACAATTTATGGAAAATATTGTGCATTATACGAAATAATTGGACTAGAAATTGTTTTAAGCCCATACCCCAATTTTCACTAGGGGTGGCAACGAGTAGGGTTGGCGGGTCGGGTTGAGACCCAAATATAACAGCCAACCTACCAACCCGAACCCGACCTGCCAACTCGAAAATAGCCAATCCGAACACGACTAGAATCGGGTTGGCGGGTCGACCCGCCGACCCGAAAAAAAAAAAAGGAAGAAGAATAAGAAGAAAAAAAATTAAAACACATACAAAAAAAATGATCAAACACATTTTTTACACACATGAATATTAAAGATACTTATTAACATACACTTAACTTCTCTTACAATTTACTTTTCATAAATCTAGGTAAAATTCTTACTTTTTCTTACAATTTACTTGATTAATTATCCAATGAGTGAAATTTGTTATGTTTGAATGTGAATGGATGAAACAAAGCTACAAAATGTTAGATTTTTTTTTTTTTCGGGTTCGCGGGTCGACCCGAACTCGACTCAAGTCGACCCGAACCCGACCTGTTTTTTTATCAGGTCAGTCGGGTCCGACCCGCCAACCTACGAACCCAAAAACCCCCAACCCAAACCTGCCATTTTCGTGTTAGATTCGTGTGGGGTTTTCAGGTCGTGTCAGAAATTGCCACCCCTAATTTTCACCCTGGATCCAATCTAATCAATCACAAAGGTTACAAAAAAAAGTTAATACTAAAACAGTAAAAAGAAAAAGGTAACAAAAATATCTAGGAGCGAATAATTATTCGGGGCCCCACAAAACACGGGAAAAATTTTACCGCATCAAATTTCCCCATTATTAATACAGATGGAGAGAACACTGGACCGCTGTCAACGAAGCTTTTCCTTCTCTTCTCTTGTCTGCTCTCGTAGGGTTTGTCTCTCTTTTTAATAATTTTGTTGAAAAAAAAGAAGAAAAAAGAATTAAGAAAATGGCGGAGCAGTTGACGGAGGAGCAGATCGCTGAGTTCAAGGAAGCTTTCAGCCTTTTCGACAAGGACGGCGATGGTATCATTTCGTCTCCTCCTTTTTTTTATGTTTTTTGGAAATTTTGTGTCGTGATTTTTTGGCTTTTTGTTTATTTATTAATTTATGTTTTTGTGAATATTACTTTATTGTGTTTGGATTTTGATAAATTTTTGGATAAATTTGTGGGATATTATAATGGTCTGTGAAAACTGGGGGAGTTGGCAGGTTTATTACGTAAGCGGATCTCTGCTTTTGCTTTTTTCTTTTTCTTTTATTTTGGCTATTTTTGGGGGCTATATTTGTTTATTTTATTTATATTAAAACAATGGATGGAAAATTATACTTATTTCTATGTTATTTAGAATAAAAAGACATTGGGATTCTGATTTTTTTTTTTTTTGGGTGAAATGGAAAGGGTCGGATGAAGTATGTGTCAATTAGGAAAATGGTCAATGGTTATTAGCTTAAGGATCTGGTTTATAGATCTAATGGAAATCTGCATTTCTTGTAAATGAAGGCTGCATCACTACAAAGGAATTGGGAACTGTGATGAGGTCCTTGGGGCAGAATCCCACCGAAGCTGAACTGCAGGATATGATCAATGAGGTTGATGCTGATCAAAATGGGACCATTGATTTCCCTGAGTTCTTGAATCTCATGGCTCGTAAAATGAAAGTATGTTTAATTTAGCAGTTGTTAATGTGTTGCAGTTTTAACTATTTGTCGAATAAGTGTTTCTAAATGCCAAGTGAATTACATCCTTGGGCTGGTTAATGCTTGTTTAGTTCCTCCGTTCTATATTGGTGAAAAGTTTCTCATGGTCTTATTTGATTGACTATCTATTTTGATATATACTTATTATTCTTGTTATATAACTATTCATGTTGGTTTTCGTGCAAATCAAGTATTTAAACCGTTTTGTTACTTCTCTACATTTAATACTACAATACTTGTGAGGTCAAATGATTTATATCGTATGCAAGTGCATTCCTTGGGGATTTTTCGTTGAGCAGTTAATCATCCAAATTGTAGCGGTTTTAGTGTGTTATATTGGCGTAAAATTAGTGCATACAGAGACCCTTTTTTTTTTTTGTTGGGGGGGGAGGGGGGGGGGATCAAAATTTTTGTGGCCGTAGACACCTGAATCATATCCATTTGTTAGAGATTATTTCCTGGTATAATTGAGATCCAGCAATTTGTACTTACAAACAGCTATAATGTTCTGTGTCTATCAAGGATACTGATTCAGAGGAGGAACTTAAAGAAGCTTTCAAGGTCTTCGATAAGGATCAAAATGGCTTCATCTCTGCTGCAGAGGTATTTTACAGTTTTCTTTTGTTGTTTTGTTTTGTGGGCTATTTTCTTGTCTCTGCTGTTTCTATTAATGGAGTTTCAAACTGGTGAACCCACTACTAGTTTCTCGTTATGTTGATATTATTTTATCTGCAAATTTCTGCAGCTTCGTCATGTGATGACAAACCTTGGGGAGAAGTTGACTGATGAAGAAGTTGATGAGATGATCAGGGAAGCAGATGTGGATGGTGATGGTCAAGTGAACTACGAGGAGTTTGTGAGGATGATGCTTGCTAAGTAGTTTGATTGTTCAAAAATTCCCGGTTAATGTAGTTTTAGTAATACCATCTCACCTCCTTGTACTCTTAGACAAAGATATATTTCTTCTCTACGTTTACAAACTTGATCATATTTTACCATGGATTATCGAGCTTTGACTATATTGAGTTGAATGTGGAACTTTGTGGCTTGTTTGTATATTTCTAATTTCACCGCTGAACTAATTGCTCTTTGACTGGATTCCCGGAACCGTGTCTCAATTCTGTTATTCTACGCCGGAAAACTAATCCCTGAAAGACGAGCAGATATGCTTGTTTCTTCCTGGCTTCTTGTCATTTGATTTGACCCATCTGGTAATAAATTTGATGGGCATTGATGCTTTTGGGTTGGATATGGAAGAAACAAGGGGCATTCAGAACACCCTGCTTTTGGAATGGATCCGGCATCATGAATGCTCTCCATAATCGCCTGTCGGTAATTGCCTGAGGTGGCACTCTATGGCAGTAGAATTATTCTACTTTTCATGCGACCGGGCCTCATTTTTTTATTTGGCTTAATATGATTGGTCATTTACCTGTAGAATGGTGGGAAAGCACTATCTTGTTATCAGCTGGTTGATTTTCTTCCTAAGAACTATGCGAGGTCCTGTTGCCACATGCATACTCTATATTATTATTGCTTCCTTTAGATCCAAGAAATTTTTTTACTGCCGGATCACAGGCCGACTGATGCATCTGCGTTTTTAGTACGTTGAAGGCCAGATGAGTTGTGACAGAATAATTTAACTTTCTAATTGCCGAAATTAGGCTTATTGGTTTTTTCGGCATATTTAAGTAAACAAGAAGCTAGTTTTGCTTATTTTTCTTTTTGGTTAGAGGGTGGTGAGATATTAATTAGGAATTGGGCATGCATATTTATTTTGTTGCTCAAAAATCAAATCATTTATTTACTTCACAATTTCATTTTGCTTTATTTGTACAGTGCAAGGCTACGCTCCCATAATTTGTTGATCTTTTGCAATACTTGTTTTAATTTTTTTTTTCTCCTTTTATCTTTCTTAAAAAAATTTCAAATTAAGACTTCCAAGATCTTCAAGGTTTGAGAAGATGAAAATCCCACCATTAGCCTTCGCTGAGCCTTTTTCGTTGCGAGTTTAAGCACCGGAACCTTCACTTATTACACAGCTGAACTAACAAATCCCTTCTCGGACCTTTTTTCTTGTACTTGATGTTTTCTTGTAAAGTTGAAGTGACAATCCTTCTTGGACCTTTGTTCTTGCACTTGATGTTGAAGTTTCTTCAACATTTATCCAGTTGGCAATCTTTTCAATGCCTTCTGTTCTATATAACTTTTCCGCCACACTGAGATCATTTTTCATGCAACCCAGAAATTTCTCTGACTTGATTCCTAAGTACTTATTATCGTGGCAGAAGTTCCTTCGAGGCGCACGGCATACTGAAAAAGGTTTTGTTTACGGGAGAGGACCTAGAATGGCTTGTCAAGTGACTGCCTAACAACTGCCAAAGATTTTTAGCGTAGTCAAAAGCTGCTCCGTTACATATCAAAGGAGATATAATAGTCCAACGATTGCCAAAAGTTTTTCAGATTCTACATCATCAAATGCTGCTCTGTTGCATATCTGAAAATCCACTGAATTCATGCTTTCACATCGGAAAACACTTCTCTTTAAATAGTTCTCCAGATTTTGGTGTGTGATCGTCCCATAAATGAGTCGGTCTGATTACGATGATTCTTGGGGAAATTCCAGCCACTGAAAGAAAGGGTAGTAAAGAGAGATTGGTTTTACCAGCTCAGGTATGTAAGGACCGCTTACCAATAGTCCAAACAGGAACAAGTCCCATCCCTGAAATGGTGAAATCTACTTCTGTCTCTTACTATAATCTCTCTTCCATATATCCTTGAAATTAGTTTAGTAATATCATGACAATCACCACATACTCGAAGATTCTTTATTATTCTAATAGGTGAATCCGAATGACATTCAATAAGAGCAAAAGCAATAGCTAACCTTTCACTATGATATGAAAGATGATCTTCCTTCTCTTCCTCTTCAATGTCAAACAACACTTCCCTAGTTCTTGGCTTATAACCATGCTCTTTTAACCTCCTGTTCATATCGTCTAGCTTCAAATATATCTCATTTGCTTTTGGATGTGTTTTGTCACCACTTGAGAACACATGTATTTCCCCATCCATCTCAAGAAGACTAGTTCCTGGCGTTTTGTTTATGCCATGCTCTTTCATCAAATTCCTGACATTCTTCACATCATCCCATCTATTCATGCTAGCATAAATATTTGACAGGAGCACATAATTCCCACTAGTTTCAGGCTCTAGCTGTATCAAATGTTTCAAAGCAACTTCTCCAACCTTTAAGTTCCCGTGAACTTTAGCTGCCCCTAGTAAAGATCTCCACACAACAGCAGTAGGCTTCATTGGCATGCTACGGACAATTTCCTCAGCCTCCTCAACCCGACCTGCTCTGCCCAAGATATCCACTAGGCACCCATAATGCTCAAGCTTAGGCTCAATTCCATAGTCTCTCTGCATTGTGTAAAAGTATTTGCACCCTTGATCCACCAATCCTACATGTGAGCAAGCACACATTACAACCAAAACTGTTACATCATCCGGAATCAACCCCTCTAGGCTCATTTTCTCGAATAACTCAAGCGCCTTTTGTCCACGACCATGCACAGCAAGCCCCCCAATCATAGCATTGTAACAGAATGTGTCCCTTTCAGGCAATTCGTCAAACAACTTGTGAGCAAACTTGAGACACCCACAATTTGAGTACATAGTGATCAATGCAGAGCCAAGAAACCCATTAAGCCTAAGTTTCTCCCTTACTAAATAACCATGAGCCCACATTCCTTGACTAAGTGCACCAAAATAAGCACAAGCACTAATCAAAGCTACCATGGTTACTTCATTAGGCCTAACGGAAGACTCCTGCATTTCGCTAAATAAATGCAATACTTCCAGCCACATACCCGTACTATCACAAAAACTACTCGCATTAGCATCAAAATTTACACTAGAATTACGGGCATAAGCTGATAACATCGAGTTCCAAGCAGCCAAATCAGGCTGACTAATCTGATCAAAAACATATCTTGCAATACCAATTTTTCCACAACTTGAATAAAAATTAAGCAATGAGGCTTGAACAAACTGATCATAAGGTGGTTCAAGAAATTTTAGGACATGGGCATGCAAGGACTTTCCATGTTGGAACCAACCTTGAGCTCCACAAGCCTTGAAAAGAGATGGGTACGTATAACTATTGGGTTTCAAGAAACTAGTCATACTATTCAAGATTCTGGTGTACAGTGAAAATGCCTCATGGTTTTTACCCCTCATAGTACAGCATGAAATGAGGATGTTGTAGAGGAAAATTGTTGGGTTCTTGACTTGGTTGAAGATGGTTTGTGCGTAAGAACTGGTGGTATTGATGGAGGAGGAAACAAGGATGATGCGGCTTAAAGGGTAGGTGTGGAGGATGAGACCTGTTGTGATCATCTGGGCATGAATTTGCTTCAGGGAATCCATGGTTTTGCATTTTTGTAAGAGTTCAAGAATTGGGTGATTTTTCAAGGAAGAATTCATGCGGTGGTTGCTAATGATTAACTGATGTTTGTTACTTCAGTTTGTAGCATTTTTTTGTGAAGAGATTTTCTTCTTCTTTATACTGCTATTTTACCATCCTATTCTTTGGCATATTAAAATGTAAAAGTGGATATTAGCTTTTAACTGGACACTGAACCAATGATGTGGGCTTAGGACTCATGGTTTAACGTTCTGGCCCATATTTGAACAGATTTATCTGGGTCGGCTCTCAAGCCGGTCTAATTCGGAGAGTTTTCTTCTGAAAATATTGGACCGAGAAGAACAAGAAAGGACAAAGGAAAGAAAAAGCCCATTCTATGGAAAGGAAATTTAGTTTGGGCAAGATGTCATCTGGATCGAAATTTAAATCCAAGTAGGTTCAGTGATAAAGACTGCGAAAGTTTCAATGAAAGTTTTTAAAAATTTTTAAGTTTCAGTGACAACAATAGTCCTATACCTAATTTTAAGGGCATGAACCTAGATTTTTTAGGGGAAGGAGAACTAAAGGGAGTTCCCATTGATGGCATAATTAAACCAAATTTCAAAAGAATTAGAAGTTAATTATTAAATTTTAGAAGTAATATTTAGTTGAGTTTTTAGAAAGTTTATTAGGTGTAGCATTGAGCATTATTTGTTGGTTTCCTATTATGATTATATTCCCTATTCCACTTTCTTAGTGTTAAGGTCTTGTGGTTATGGATAGGGATTTTATTCTTGTATTGAGTTGAGAAGAGTTAAGAGAGTTGAGAATATAGAGAAATTCTAGATGAGGTTAAGGCAATTGCCATGAATTTATGCCGGTCTCTATATGCAAGTCGAAGGTACTTTATTGTGTAACTCCTCTTCTCTCACATTTTTTATGTGTTAAAATAAACCACTCTCAATATAAGAATCGGAAGTGCTTTATTGTGTAACTCATATTCTCCCACATATTTTTATACGTGTTAAAATAAAATTCTGCTGTGTTTTTTGTGCTACCAAATATTTACTTTGGACAGTGACTGTAATTTTCTTGCTCTTTAGATTTGGTATAGTTGGGCAATGGAATCTTGTCTTTCATATAATATGGTAGATGTGGAGGATGGGCTTATGAATTGCTTTTATATTTTTGGTTGGTTTTTTTGGAAAATATTATCTATTTACTTTTCATATTCTTGGTATTTTTGTTTTCCAAATTGTGGCTTTTTTGAAGAAAATGCGACTTGATAAATGGGTTTCAACTAATTGTCCTTGTGCTTAAGAATGCAAGTTATGTATTCATTTGACAATTGAATCATGAGGTAATTATTCAGTTGTTTTTGTTAATTTGTTCAATTCTTATATTTTTTATTGTGTCTTTATGGTTTTACATTTAAACAAAATTTTAGCAATGATTTAGCTGATGAATTATCTTGATGCTTGGTGACAAGGGGCTAGTAGTTCGCAAAGAAGGAAAGAGACTGAGAATGTGTTGAGGATGAAGCTGAAGAAGGAGCTCTTTTATTTTTTTTTCTATTTTCAAAATAATATGCTTTGGTAATAAAACCCTTAGATAGTTCTCATATAAGTTGCACACGTTACTTGGGAGTTTTTCTGAATACAGTAACGTGAGTTACACATGTCACTTGAAAATTGCAAGTTCTGAAATCATTTGACAAATGGATTAAGAGATTAGAGTTCTTTTTGTTAATTTATGAGAGAGAAGACTTCTTGCAAATATTACTTAAATGTGTTTTTTGAAAATAATGTATCTAGTATATCTCCATTCAAATATAGCCATAATACTTGTGAATAATAAATTGTTGGCTAAAAGGAAAACAAATGCAAGAAATAACAACTTCAGAAATTGCAACTTTCGACAACTTCTCACAAATGATTTAATCACAATCATTTCTATTCTTTTCTATTGGCTTGAAATATCACATGTACCTCGATCCTTTCCTATCTTTGGCATCATTTCTGGGCCATGTATTTTTTATGTCGTCTTCCATTGTATCTACACTTCGTCAGCCATAACAGAAGAATTTGACGATGAGTTTCTTGGTCCAATAATTAACAAGAATAGAAAATTGATTTTCTGATTATGGTAGGAAAATAAAATCGAAAACGCCTCAAATGTGATTTTAAATTTCAATTATATATTAATTTTTCTAATATGGATGTATTAGCTCCTAGATTGGATTGAAAGATTTGTATTGCACTACAATATAGAAAATAATGTTACAGAACTTGCTCTTAATAATGACAGCTTATCAAATCTTTTTAGGTCCTATTACTATACTTCCCAGATTGTTGTGCTTACTAATTGCCCTACATAAAAAGATTTTTTATGTCACTTAGGTTTTGCTAATACGATTTTATTTGGACGGTTTCTCTATGGATGCCTGTAATTGAACACGTGAAAACTTCATTATGCAATTAAAATCTCTTCTATAGATCTAACTCATTTTAACAAAATCTCGTATAACAAAATCGTTCAAGTGAAATCGCATTAAGTGAGAATTTTTATTTTATTTAATCTCAAAATTAATTTTTAAAAAAATAAAGAGTAAATTACACACGAGTTGCACGCATGAACACGATACTGTATTTTAAGACCTGCAAAAATACTATTAGTTGAGATAGGATCCTCTCTATTTAGGCAAATGGGTAATCCTTCAATTACTTAATGAAGATTGAATTACAAAATTTCATATTGTTTTATAGGACAGTTATGTTATATGCAACAACTCAAATCAAACGAACAAGACCATTTTGTCCTTTTGAATTCTTTGTTTGGTGGAGATAGATGATGGAAGGACTTCTTGTTGATCTTCATCCAAAAGCCAATGAACAAAATGTAAAGAAAACACAACATATCATTGTACAAAAATTGTGCAATCAACAATCAGTTTGCGTTAGTCACTGTCATGTTTCCTTTATCTTTTGCAACAAAATCTTTCAAGAGTATGATTAGCTTTGGCTGTTTCATTTATTCAGTGAGTAGAGATCAGAGAAAGAG
This sequence comes from Mitragyna speciosa, assembly GCA_024721245.1. Taxonomy (NCBI): domain Eukaryota; kingdom Viridiplantae; phylum Streptophyta; class Magnoliopsida; order Gentianales; family Rubiaceae; genus Mitragyna; species Mitragyna speciosa. The sequence goes on from CM045573.1 coordinate 14,091,207, forward strand.
ATCAAAAGTTAAAAGCCATTTTTATCATATATTCACTATTGTCAAAATTCACCCCAAACAAACTTGATCCAAGTTTTACAGAAACCACCCAAACCACCTCCCTCCAAGGCCCCAGATCTCTCTCTCTCTCTCTCTCTCTCTCTCTCTACTGAGTGAGAGATGAAGCATTGCCAACAGACGTAGAGGTCGAGGAAGTGTTCTTATGGTTGTGCATCCACACCTTAAATACCTTCCTATTCACACCTATGTCTCTGCAGAACTTTTCCACCTCATGTTCTTGATCTTTTCTTTGCAGTTTCCATCCCAACTTTTCTGCAAATGCCAGCATCTTCTCCTTCTGGTCTGGGGTGAACTTTGTTCTCAACCTCTTCTTGCAGCTCATCCTCTCGGGCGAGTCAGCTGCCTGCTGTCCACCCTCGCTGCCACCGCCACCGCTGTAGTCCATCATGTCGGTGGCTGCTTCTTGGTTGGAGACACGGTTGTAGTTTGCTCCATAGGTGAGCCTGCGGTGGAAGTTCCGGTGGCACCCACATGCAACGCACAGTAGTGCACCCGGGGAAGCTTGATCTAATAAAAATTCTCCACAGCCGTCGGTTGCATAGCTGCCAAGATTGGCTGCATGGTTTCTTTGGCACTCTCTGTAGTAGTCATTTGTGTTTTCCCTCTCCATTACTCTCCCTCTCACTATCAAATCTTAACTTCCTTTCTCTCTCTCTTTTCCACATTATATATAGTGAGATTAGAGGAGTGGGTATGGAACAATTTTTTGTCCAATTGTACAAGGTGACAGCAGTGTCATCATGTTTAATTTGCCTATTGAGTATGAACATTTAGTATTTATAGCGAATAGGAAAGTCCCATACATGAAATTGATAAATTGTAAAATAGTCCTCATATTTTACAAGACTAATTTAAATCAAATAAGAATTCAAAAAAAATATTAAGGATATCAATCAACATAAATATCAATTGCAATTGACTAAAAAATATATATCAATTGCAATTTACTTTTCACTGATTATTCAACCAATTCAATAATTATATAAGTTCTAGGACCAATGTGATACATTTCTAAATGTTTCAGAACTAAATCAAGTCATTTTAGAGCTGAGGACTAACAATTTTTGAATAATTTGTTATTTTGCTGAACTGACTTTCTACATGCATTTAATTGTAACGTCCTCGATTAATTGATGTGGTTATCATATATTAAAAAATTTGGCTTCATTTGGAACTGCCAATTTATTAATTATTTTTTGCGAAAAGACATTAGTTATTAGTTGTCCATGCAGTGTACAAAATTTGACCTTGACAACCTCTTTTACAGTGAATAAAACAAGAAAAATAAAGAGAGGAACACTATTATTAGTCAATATCTAATTCCTGCCCCATTTTAAGTTCCTTTATAATGCTGTTGAGCATTTCCCTTTGTCCTAGAAAGTCATGATTCATTAGGCAAACTTGTTCTGGTTGTTGGCTTAACAGTGAAATGGTATATAGGGGAAGCAATGAAAAGAAACCAAATCCTTGCAACATTATAAACTTGAAAGGTACAAGTCCCAAATTGAATGAAATCTAAACAAGCTTCAATGTACATAATCCTATTAATCTTGTATTACAATGTGAATCACAATTAATTATCACACAAAGTGATTGTCAGATTGCAAATACATTCTTGCCCGGTGTATGTGCTAATTTTGTGTCAAGTGATTTCAGAAGAGATATCATTTGTAAAACAATAATATGATAAATGTTATCCATCCCAATTAGCCTCACGCTTTCTAGAAAAACCTCCATACCAAAGGGGTGTGCGTTTGTGTGTGTGTGTGTATTGCATTAATTCCACAGCGCAGAAAGTGAGAATGAAATATTTTAACACGATTCTTTTGCTTTTACAGAGATACTTAAATTTAATTATATTGAAGAAGTAGATACGATTGAAGGGGAATTCCTTTGTAGTTCGATTTGATGTAGCACGTTATTGAACAGTGTACGATTATTTTATGCGACTGTTGCCTTTTAGGCACAGCACATGAGAGCAGGTCAATAGTAGTTATGTGCAAGATCAGTGCACCTAGAGTTATTATCGTAGGTTAATGCATTAGATGACCAAAGTGCTCGTAAGATAAGAAAGTCAGCTTGTCCTAGTTCATGAACAATAATATTCTGTCCAAAGAACATGTTGATTTAGTGCTGACCATTATTAAAAAAAATAAAATTTAAACAAGAATATAAAGGGAAAATAATCACCTATATATTATACGAATGTTGAATTTTCAAAGAGGAGAAATGGGGGAGAGATGGGAATTATCAAAAAAAGAAAAAAGATAAGTATATAGTCTGGATGTAAATATTTTACTCCCAATCAAATGGCCCTAAAATTGAGGGCAATGTAGTTTAACGTATCCATAGTATTTTTCAATGAAAGTTCAAGAAATGGGCTCAGAGAGAGAGAGAGAGATGGGGTATGGGGAGCATGTTGGGGACAAGTGAACAGTAAAGAGTTAAGTCAATAATGCACTTCGGGAATGTGCAGCAAATATTTTGGAATTGTTACCAGTCTTTTTTGTACTTCGATTGGAGCACTTGTTGAGAAGATTGCATTTTTTGATATTTTGTTATGTGGGCTTCAAATCCCTCCATGCATCTTTTTCTGTCTTTCTTTCTCCACTTGTGTTGTGGGTGCGAAGCATAATGAATGACATATCCACTGCTTTTCATAGTCGAAAATTGTAGCTTGATTTGTCGACTGGCTGGCCAGCACTATAGCACAAATTAATTTAGCAATGCATGTGGTTATTTGCATCATCTTGAATTATCCATGAGAAATAAGGCAGTAGAACATAAACAATGCAAATAACGATGCTATAAATGTCCAACATCTTCTGAAAATATTTTATTAACTCTGTGTAAAGCATAATGCCCTTAGTTAATAAGTTGGAATGCACCATTTGGTTCAATGGTGGCTCAGTCTCCATCAGGTCTTTCGTGTTCAGTTGGGTCTCTTCGTAAAATAGGTTAGGAATAGAATATAATATTATTGACGATTGATAAAAAAAAAAAAAAAAGTTACTAAGTTGGCAAAATGGCCTAATTGAAGGTTAAACATGAAGGGCTTAACTCAAACACATGAAAGTCTGTGGCATTAGTTGAAGCTAATCAGAATCATGATCGCTAAAATGAAAGAAACCAAATTTTGAGGGCCCAGTCAATATTAATGACAAATAAAGGGCTTTTTCATGTATTGCTTTTGTTTTCTTTTTTCAATTCCCAAATAAAATTTAAATAACTCACCTTAATTTTTTTTTCTTTTTAAATCATAGTCCTTATAGTACTAACATTTGTGGCACAAACATTGCACGAGCAACTAAATGACGAGACAATAAGGTAAAAAAAAATTGAAATATGATGATAGTGTTAACAATAACCAAACAAATATTAGTCAAATACAAAGGGCTATTCATGTATTGCTTTTCTTTCTTTCGTTCTCTTTTTTCATTTCTCATATAAAAGTTAAATAATCACTGTTCATTCTGTACTTTTTTTTAATCATTCTCCTTGTAGTACTAACGTTTGTTGCACACACATTGCACGCACAAACTAAAATAACCAGACAATAAATGAAAAAAGAAGCTAAAACATAAAAAAAGAGTATTAACTATGTCACCAAGGATAATGCTTATAATGATAGTGAAAATCATCACACTAACGATAGAAAAAATAAACACTTCAAAGAAACAAACATTTGTGGAATGTTGGTTTGAAAATGAAAACATTATGGTTGAAATGATATAAACAATCCTTTTCTGCATTTTTTTTTTTTACAAATTTCTTCCAAAAGAGTAGATCTAAATGAGATATCGATGGACAAAAGACTGAAAAGTGGGTACGTAGGTGACTAAACAATCGAGTACAAACAACTTTAATAAGGTTTCTCACTTGATTATATAGCATAAAAGTTTAATACATCACTTAATCCATAATTACCTTATTAATTATGATAATGAACTTGAGAGCTTTCAAAATACTCGTGTTAAAAAATAGACTAACAAGGCCAAAAGTATTCTGTTGAATTAGACAGGAAACATCTAAACTGTATATTAAAGATAAAAAATTAAACCACAAGATAATTACATATAATAAGTACTTTATACTTCTTGTAGCCATCAATCACACCCTACACATTCATGCTCTTGTTCCCATCAAACTATTAGGTTTCATGTGACATACAAGATCACATAATAATTACGTAAAAAAACATTATAGTTTTTTTTTTTTTAAAGATAGCTGGACAAGAAGTGGTTTCTGATCCAATCATTGGTTGTTGACGTAAGAGTGGGAAACATTGAAGCATCATTTTTTTGTGTTGATGGCACACTTGATATGTCTCTACGATATCGAGACAGAGCTTTTGGTGGCAAAGACCTTTTATTCCTACTTTTTCTGTAGCCAACATATAGTGCTTTAACGTGTATTTGAGTGGCCACAGTCAAGGTACAACGCCACAAGGAAATTACAGAATTAGTGAGTGGGTCAGAGCAAAAATTTCTGAAAATGGGATCTCAGAATCACTACGTTTGTCTACACTTTTTTTTTTTTAACATAAACATATTTTTAAGAAAATTTAGTCACGTCTTCTAATTACTTTTTTATTTTATATATACATTTATCAAAAAGAATCTATAAAATTACTATAGTTATGTTGATAAAAAAAATACTCTAAAAAGCAACTATGTAAACGAAATCAGTCATTAAATCTAAATACATAACGTGAGCAAAAAATAAATTGGAAATGTAAAGAACAAAAAGAGAGAGAGAGAGAGAGAGAGAGAGAGGATAAGAAATCATTAGAAAAATAGAGTTGTCTTTCTTAAAAATACAATGAAAAAATGCCATTTCGTTTTGAGACATTGCCAAACTGTAAGTAGTAACAATTTTTTTCTTTTCGAAAGAAATGTAAGTAGTGACCTGAAGGCAGAATTTTTTTTATAGTAAGTATTTCAGTGCTAACTTTTATTATCTGGTTCATGGAGACCTTAAACCACCCCACAAGCTACAACCCCCCCCCCCCCCACCCCACAAAAACCCCAAAAAAAAAAAAAAAAAAACACGCCAACACTAACAACATAAACAAAACAAAAGAAGGCAACTTACTGAGAAGTGAAATTGGAAACAGGCTGCCGAAATTGCAATGAACCTCGCCTTTGGGTGCGTAATTGGGCTTCTTTGACATTAATTGGTCGACCCACCGACTTCGTGGGCCCATTTATTAGTCCAAAGTGCTCTCAGCAGTCTAAAGCCTAAATTTGCGATCCCAACCCACATAATGTGGTTAAACCACGCCTAGGAGAGGACATAAGGTAAGTTACGAGCCAACGCTTGTAGTTACTTTTAAGGCTTCGAGCCATCCTTCTGACCCCAAAAAAAAAAAAAAAAAAAAAATTTAAGCAGGGATTCATTTTTTATTGCAAACAAGGGCACCTTAAGTAGTAAATAAATTCAAGCTGAAATTACAAGCCATTCGAGATTCAATTTGATATCTTTGAATAGATATTCCATGTTTTTAAATCATTGCATTGCTTTGAGAATATGGATACAATTCCAAAAGACAAGTAAAATCTCACGAGTGTTATAAGATATTACTGGTTACATTTCTTTGTGAAAAAATAAATGCAACTCTCCCTTTCCAAAATTATAGTCATTTTTCAAGAATTCAACTAATTAAGAAGACATATTATGTTAGTGTGAAAGGAATGACTTTGTGTTTATTGACAGCATAGCTCTTTAATGTTAGAGAGGAGAGGAAACCAAGCAGTCATGGATTAACAAAATTTTTCACGAACCAAAGCTAGCGTTATAAAGTGAAAGAATTGCATCTCTGAGTGACATGAGATAAAATCACAGAGTAATGTTGGGGTCGTTCCTTGATGTATAATTTATTATTGATCGTATGAAAAAATAACAATTTGCCAGCGAAAAGAAAGGAAAAACAGGAATGTGCTCAATAGTCTATGATTGAAAATGCATACGTCGCTCTTATTTTAGGACATGGAAGAACTGAAATATAATACTAACAATGACATCTAACGGATTATATTTCAGTGTATCGAACGAATGATAGATGATGAACTCTTATCATGAAACACGGCATGTATTCTAAAACATTTTAATAGCATTCATAGTTTTTACGTAGTGAATCAATACAAGCCATTTTTTTTCCCGACGACTACTTTTAGTCACAATACTCCTTGAAGTATAATTGATCGACAACTCTTTTGGCTAATAAAATCAACCATTAACTTCTCCCACTATGCTTTTAGTTGATATCTATTTTAGAAAGGAAAAGACAGATAATCAGGCACATAAACTTGAATACTTCAACAAAAAAATCCACCAATAATGGATACATTAGATTTGATTCAAATCTCAAGCAACAAGTTTAATTAAATGAGTTCAATCTTTTTTTTGGTTCATTTGCTCAAGATGATGTCTCATCCTAAATCAGTATATACAAACGAACAAATGGTCAGAAGACTCTTAAACAACAAATGGTTAGAAGACTCATAAGGAAGCAAAACTCCTTAAAATTTTAGAAGTTTTGATAATTTAATTTGATGAGAGAGGAGGGTGAAAAAAAATGAAAAAAAGTTTTGATAATTTATCTGAAGTTCTTACTACCACACCCACTAATATACACAATTCTCACAAAACAACATTAAACTCACACATTAAGATTAAACTCATACCCTAACACCTACAATTTGCACACACTAAGATTAAATTCCCACACTAACATACACAAATTTGCATACACACAAGAATCAAAACACACACAAATTCACACACTCACACACACTGGTTTTAGACACTCAAGTACTACACAAACACAGAGATCAAAATTCTAGCCTATCAGTCAGTCCACCGTCGTGCACCACTTACTTCAATCTCCGAACCACCATCTAAGCCACCTTTGACCACCAATCAAGTTACCAAAATAGCCTTAAAACAGCCATCAAGCGCCACCCTAATGCCCTCACACTCCCACCAAAAATCGGCTTGTTACACATCAAACAACTGCAAAAAACATCAGCAGCAGTCAGTTAGGGGTAAGATTCAGTCGATAATTCATTAATTTGATATTTTTTTAAGTAATTTTCTGACCGACTTTGATTTCAATTTCAATAAATACCTATCGAAATTTGATTATGAATTCAAGTCGGTAAATTGGTATTTAAATTCAGTAATCAAAAAAAGAAAGAAAAGCAAAACAAAGAAGGAAAACTGTCTTGCTAGCTTAATTGTCTAGCTGCAATGCAAAAAAACAACAAAGAGCACATTCAAATAAGGAGTGGATTTGCGGCCATTATTCTAATTCTTTTTTTTTTACAACATTATGCAATCATCGAAGCATATTTCTGCGCACTATGGAACATAGTGCTTCCGGTTCAGTAGCCATGGATATAATTATCTCCAACTCCAAGCACTGAGAAAAGAAACTCCACATGCAAACTCAAATTTGATCAAATTAATTGAAGCAAATAGGCTTTTAATATTCTCATATTATCAAAATCAAATATAGCATTATTCAATTTATCAACTACAAAGTCAAATATAGCATTATTCAGTTTATCAACTATAGTAAGCAATAATGGCAAAAAGGAAGATGGGTTCGGTTCTGGGATAAGAGAAGATACCATCAAAGCAGGGGTAAAGGTTAGATGCAACGGATTGGATGAGGAGATTGAAGGAGTCGAGGTGATGGGAGGTGGTGAGAGTAAGGTGAAGGTTAGATGCAATGGATTGGATGACGAGATTGGAGGAGTCGAGGCGTTGGAAGGTGGCGAGAGTGTAGTGGTCGTGGCAGAAAGTGTTGAGAGAAACGGCATAGCGGAAGAGGTGGAAGGCAAGGTGGGTGAGTGTGGGCAGTGGTGGATGTGTGACTTGTTGAAAGAGACAAATCGTGACGACGTGGAATTAGGGATTAGAATTTTTTGGTGAACTGGGTATGAAATTATGAATTATTGTGGTTGAACTGGGAGATTGGAGTAAATTATTATACTCAAGCCCCCAACCTAACAAGAGAATCGCCTACCTCTTGTAACTAATTTTATAGCCCAACTCATTGGCCCAACCCAACAGCTTAAAGAGTAATCAATCTTATTCTAGCCTATAATTATTGTTAAATACGGTAATTTGAATTCGATATTCAAATGCTAAATTCAAATTACTGAATTGAATTCGAAATCGATAATACCAATTTGAAAAATGACATTTCCAAATATCGACTGAATTCGATTTCATTTTTATAGAATTTTTCAAATTATCGACCGAATTACCAAATTCAATTTATAAATTTGAATTCGAATTCGGTTGGCAATTTGGTATTTACCGAATTTGCTTACCCCTATCTCCTGTTACTACCAAAAACCATCTAACACCATCCATCATCTCTGCCACAGTTCCCAAAGCCATTGCCATCATCAGAACCACCACAATCCACCATCTAACTACCACTACATCATCCTACAAATCGTCAACAATCAACAATATCCAAACGCCATTAGCCACGCCACCGATCAGCCAACCCATTACCAAACACTATCACAGGTCTCCACTAGCCTGAGCCATAAACCACAACCCACAGTCATCAGCACCATTAGCCCTCAAATGCCCTTAGCTCACCTAGAGCTCCACCGCCAGATTACCAGTCATAAGCCTCAATCCCTCTAATCCCAGTCGAACAGTAATAACCACACAGCCACCACCAGCCTCCAGTCAAACGGCCCCACAAACCACAATAAAATCAGCAAAATCCAACCCCACCCAACTCCCAAAACCTCCAACTCCAGCCCAAAATCACCATAAAAACAACCCAATTTAGTCGTCTCACCACCATCATGCCACTGCTGCTCTACCGCCACAAAGGCAGTAAGCCGCCCTCTTTCAACCACCATTAGCTACCAGATTTTCCTCATCCCAATCTAGGTACAATGCTTAGTTTCCTTTCCAAAAAAAATTAATTGGCATCAATGTTTATTGTTAATTTGTTTTGGCTTTGCTTATCAAATGGAAGATTTGGGGGTTTGACTTGAGGGATCAAGTTTCAAAGATTTGGGAATTTTTTGTGAAGAAACTGAGCTACATTGGGGGAAGGGAGAACTGATTTATTGGGTTGTTTTGTTATACGTTATATGTTTTGTATTTGTAACAAAATCAGGTGTAAGGGGTTGAGTATCCGAGAGAGAAATTTGAAGATTGGTGGGAATTTTTCTGTAATTTTATGATTTGTTTGGTATTTTTGGGTTACTTATTAGAGTTGATTTTAATGCAATATGTATACTTATGTGTTAGCCTAACTAGGATTAGTTACTGTTGTTATCCTCTTAACGTTTTAATTTTTTGCATTTTCTAGTCTTTGCTTGTTGTAGATTGACCCCCTTAGGTTTTTTTTTTTTTCAATTAGGCCTTAATTATTTGCATTGCCCCCCTCTTAAGTTGAAGTAATTTACCAATTTCATCCTTAATGTGCTGCAATTTGCAAATTTAGTCCCCAGAACTTGCTGGAATTTGTTTTTAGTCCTAATATGTTGCTTGAATCTTTGTTTTTGATCCCCATTAGTTGCAGAATTTTCCATTAGCCCCTTAATACTTGCTGGATTTTTTTAATTTACCCCTAAGACTTTGCTGGAATTCTCAATTAATCCTTAAAACTTATTGTATTTTATAATTTAGTCCCTTAGACTTGCTGGATTTTCGATTTAGTTCCCACACATTGCTGGAATTTGTATTTTAGTCCTCATATCTTGCTGGAATTTTTTTCTACCTCACTAGTTGCTGGAATTTTTTATTTAACCCCCTAGAACTTGCCAAAATTTTCAAATCGACTTCGAGATTTGCCAAATTTCTCAATGTAATCCCTTAGGTTGTTGAATTTCTTATTTTAGCCCCAATTATGTCGAGTTTATGCTTTGTTTCCTATTTTGTTTATTATTTATGATTTAATTCATTATTTTGCTAGGATTTATGTCTCTTACAATTACTTTTCTAAAGTTCACTATTTTTGGCTTTAGTTTAGTAGAATTTACCTTTTAACCCTTAAGTCGAGTTGGTCATTATAATTTTGCCCTTGAGTCATCTTAATTTGCATTTTGCTCTCTAGATGTTAGAGCTCATTTTCTGTTCTTATTTTATCTAAATGGTAGTATCTTAATGTGTTTGTTTGTGAATTTAGTATTTGTGTATTGTATGTGTTAGTGGGTGTGGTAGTAAGACTCCTTAAAATTTAAGAAGTTTTAATAATTTAATTTTATCCAAAATCAATTTGATCATCAAAACTATAATAATTATTTTAATAATTGAATTTTAATCGAAACCAATTTGATCATCAAAACTGTAATAATTATTCCTAGGTTTAATCTCATCGTACATGTGGATAAATCCTCAAACCCTATGTACAATCATTTTCATCTGTGTGCCTAGTTAAGATATAAATGTTATTATTTAATATATATTGATATATTGATCTTATAAAAAGAAGTTAGTTTAAATACGCAAATCCATTGTGTAAATTTATTTTAATTTTAAAATCATAATGATGGTCAAATTTACATCAATGTAGATAGATTTTTTTAATAAGAGGTCAATAATTAGAAAAGAAAAAAATTGGAATCATAATGTGTATATATGTATCATATGAACACTGTGGGAAGTCATAGAAATTAAACTTGATAGACGTAGTCATTGTAATCATAAGAAACATAATAGTTTGTTTAAAATTGATATTTTTTGGCAAATTGGGTTGGCATCCCTTCCCCACGGGGTTTGCCGTAACACCCCAAAAAAAAAAAAAAAAAAAAAAAAGAACTCAAGTTGATTGTAAGTTGTCATGAATTTCTGTTAAGTGGCGCATTTTAGCACTTCATTAGCTATTTTTAGTTCAAGTACACGGTTGTGTGGCCTATGCCACCACGATCCACCGAATTCAACCCTTTTTCGCTCTAATTCATCCCTCCTTATTTCCTTTGTTTATATAGCACCCTTATGTAGAAAGTGATATATAATGTGTTATATATATATACACACACATATATACACACACATCAATGAATCTATGATGTGATAGAAGCATACAAGATACTTTATTTTAAGTAAAAACCAAGGAATCCTAATTCATAGGAAAGCCAACAAATGACCGTTTCTCAATCTCAAATGAGTAATCTCTCCCTTAACAATAGGTGAACTTACACTAAAAGGAGCCATTTGTCTGAAGGAAAAAGCATATGCCATCTGCAAAGTTTCTAATCTTCAGTAGAGCAAATGGAACATCTCTTGGCTCCTCTGTAACGAATTTTAGAGACATGTATAGAAATGTGAGATCGGCTAACCAAAGCTTTACCTAATTCCATCAATGAAAATACATTTCCTTCTGTTGAAAGATTTTAATCAACATTGAGTGTGGGATATTGAAAATGGACAGTACTGAACTTCCTGTGCTCAAAAAATTACCTTCATTTCAGCCTAGATTTGATTCTACAATTTCGAGAGAAGATTCAGACAGTGATGACCCTACATACACAAGCTTGAAAGACGTACTTTTGAATTCATCACCGAAACTTACAGCATTCAGTGAGGGCAGTACATTTGACTCTTCCAACATTTCAATTCGCAATGAATTGCTCAAGCGTGCAGCTTCAGCTTATATCCAATCTGCAACAATCATTGTCAATAGAGATCAAGATTGGCTAACCCAACTTTGGGAGAAGATGAAGAATTTTGTTGGTTCTTGTTCATGCTGGCATGTTTATTTTAGGATTCCTTTACGTTCTTGTTTTCATCCTATCTCTCAATTCCTTGATTACGTAATAAATGGAATCGGAAGAGCTTTGTGAATGACTAATGATTAGATATAGAATTCAGATCATGAATTTAGATTGCTCCATGGTAGTTTCACACCCCAATTTTATATTTTGTTTAGGCTTTTTTTTTCTAATTTAATTTGGTGTAATTTAATCACTTAGTCTAATATTCATATTGTGAATTATTAAGACAACTACATAAGGTCTGTAATCTAATCACTTAGTCTAATATTCATATGGTGAATGATTAAGATAACTACTTTTTGTACGCACATGATGATTTAACAAGTAGAATAACAATGTTTGATTCCTCTGATCCTTTAGTTGCTTTATTTGCACACGTTTCTCCCTTCTTTATTTTTCTGCTTCCCCTATTAATTATTTATTGTTCATAATGCATAATACAAAAGAATACGAAAGTGGATTTTTAATGTGAACATATCGATTTTATTTTGCAAGAGCTCTCATCTCAGAATAATTTTTTTCCTTGACAAAGGACATGTATTCGACTAACTTGCATATTGAGTATTAACAACAACAAAATGTTCTTCAACGAATTTATCAACTTTTTGCATTTTCTTCACAGAGATTAATTGGTTTTGTGAATATTTATAAGATGAAGGAAAAAGTTACACTTCTAGTTTGGTTAGATGCTTCGCAGAGATTGCTATTATTGAAGTGAATTTGTTAGTTGTGGAAAAAGGCGTGATAACGCACCCAGATAAGAAAAACGCGCCTTTAGTGATATTGGAAATTGAAGACTTTTTTTATATGGGCTCTTAAAAACCACGCTTGAACAGAAATTAGGACACATGAGTTGTATCAATCTTAGTCAATTCCAGGCTTTTGATCAAAAGTTAAAATGAATGCACAATATATTTATCATATCAAACTGCTTGCCTTGATATAATGATTTCACGAGGAATATAAAAATGCTTATTGGAGCCTAGGGGGTGTGTGATAACACCACTTAATGTTGAAAATTAATGCATTAAGAGCATTTTAAATTCAGCGTGTTTGATAACAAAATTTTTTTATCACTTAATACATTAAGCACTTATTTAATTTGTATACAAAATTTTAAGTGAAAATTTTTCACTTAATTTGTTGAATTTTAGATACATGCAGTATTCTCTCTATCCTTCACACACCCTCACACACTCACTGATGCACACATATATACAAACATATTCTTTCACACACATTTTTTTGCACACACACTCACACTCAGCACGCACAAACACACACACAATCACCACTATAAGTACACACATATTTTTCTCTACACATGCAATAACATAAGCTTTCTTTTTATCACATACACGCACTCTTTCTCACATGCACAATCTCTCTCTCATGCACACACACACACACTTTCACATAAATACACACGTTCGCTCCCTCTCTCACAGACGCAAACATACAACACGCATGCACACACACGTGCACGCATATACTCTCCTCTATATACAATTTCTCTAACATGGATTCACATATTTTCTCACACATGCACACACTCACACCCACCCACCCCCATATACATGTATAAATATATTATTTTTCTCACTTTCACGTATATATTTTCTCTCTCACATATTTGCACACACTATCATACATATACATTTTTACATTTTTACGCATATACATATACTTTCTCTCACACACAAATAATATCTTCTTTTTCATGTATATTATCAATAAATTATTAAAATATTTGAATTTAGTGTATAAATTAAGTTAATTATCAAACATATATAACTTTATCAATTCAGCAACTTAATATTTTCAATACTTAAATTTCAGATTTCAAATTTCAGACTTCATATTTCAGTTTTACCAAACGGCACCTTAAATAGCATCTTAATTAATATATTTTATCCCAAGTTACTTGTAATACATGCTTTTAATAAAATCAGCCAATAATAAAAAGAACAAAAAATTCCATTCTGATAATTGATGGAGACAAATGTTGAGTTATTTTAAAAGTTTCCTGTGAATGAACCTTCTGGAAAAAAAAATTATGAAGTGAAAATGAGAACAATTCAAAAAAAAAAAATGACATTTGGCATTTGTTAGACCCTACAAGTCTGCAAGGACTTTTATGGTTTGGACCTGGCTAAGTAGCTGCTTGGCCCAAGTCATTTGGACGTGCTTCTATGGAATTAGTGCTGAGTTAGGCTCCAAGCAGATAGGTGTGAGAGATACTGGTCCACCGAAAATTGGGCCTTCACCTGAATGTTGTCCTGAAATGACTTCAAGCCTTGACGGCTTCCTGTAATTCCCGACCCAAAGAAAACGTCAATGATAATGAAATTTAATTTTTTAATAGCCCCTAAAAATCGAGGTCCCTTCGACTTTTAAGACCCTTAAATTAAAAAGATTAATTTTTTTCATAAGTTAGTTTATTAATTTTTTTCACAAGTTAGTTTAATCTTTTCTTTAAAAAAAAAAAGTGCTCAAGTTAAAAAACCCCATGCTTCTCAAAATCTCCATTTACGTTATTTCTGGAGTAAAAGAATATTATTCCCACAATTTCACAAGGCATTGAAGAAAAGTTAGGCCACATTGTACTGTTCCTTTTCTCTTTAAAATTTTGTTACTGAGTTACATAAAACAAAGAGAAAGAAACAACCAAACGGAAACAGCTAAGCTAGATAGGTTAAAAATGTGATCGTGTCTCTAAAATTGATGAACGTGAATATCATTGACATTTACGGATTTGAGTTCTTTTCATTTATTTTTCTCCATTTACTTGTCTATTTGCATATATCTCAACTCTAAGTTCTAATAATATAATCTGTGCATGCTATTAGCTTTATGTATCTTGATGAGTAGATATGTAACACTTGCACCATGTTGAAGCTGTGTACATTGTGACAACTAAAATTGCATCATTAAACAAAGAATGTTGTTATTTTATGATTGTTTTTGCATGTAACCAAGTATGAACTAAATTATCAAGGGTTTTTATTTTTGAAAATAATTTTAGCATTTTTTTTATTAAGTGAAGGTAGAAAAATGTACGCTATACCACTTCTGTACTTTGCGATTGACTACACAATGACAATTGATATGTGACAGAAATTAACAAGATGACGTTAACACAATATTAATTTCTTATAAGCTACTTCAATGATGTAACTAATGATTTTTTAAAAAATGCATGATTAATATTTCTCAATCTTGATCATTCATGTGGTACACTTGTAGAAAGTCATTTTCCAAACAAGCTCAATCAAGAATATAGCAATCATAATGACAGCAATTGGCACATAGGAGCAATTGAGTGAACTACACTGTGGTTCACTAGGCATAAGCCAAAGTAGAAAGAGACTGATAAAGACCAGCCCTATTGCTTTAGCGAACTAGGTTAAGCAAGAGTGAAGTTTTTGTCACTTGCAAGTGAAAACGCAAAACTTGTTTACTTTTTTTCTTCCCTTTAGCCCAAGCATGGAAAGTTGTATTTGGTTCCTTTGTCATTGTGTGCTTTTGAAATTGTTGTTTCATCTGCAACTTCACATGTTTTCTTATTCTCTCACACACACACTGTCTACATTGCGCACTTCACACAAGCAACACACTTGAATGTTACCTTTATTCTCCTCTTACGAGGGCGATCTAAAATAACAAAAGGATTGAAAGCACATTTACCAGGACTCAGAACCAGCATGGGTTGTTCTCCTTTTTTCTGCTTTCTTCCCCTTCTTTTTATCTCCCTTCTCTTTTTCTGTTTGGTTGCAATTTGTTTACCTTTTCTGGGAAGAAGACTCTTTTAAACTATCCATGTGCTTTCCCATCAATTCGAACCATGCTAGTGGATCATCTCATCTCATACATCAAAGACAAACTAATACTATCCAAAAAGTATGCCATGATAGTGGTGTACGAATTTCTTTAATATTTCAGTATATTATTATTTTGGGATTCCATAATTTTTGATCGTTTGATGAAACGAAGAGCCAATTTTGGATTCTTGTTTTTTGTTGCCATAATTTTTGATGGATCGATGAATGATGACTTGATGGAACTTACTGCAAATTTTGGATTCTTGTTTTTTGATGGATATGTTAATGGGATGTGTCCCAAATTTTGAGAGAATAAGCATAAATTATTTGCATGATTTCTAAGTAAAGATAGAATTTATATGGAATGTAAAACAAACAAAAAGTGACACCCTAGAAGGGTTCTTGTAAGGGGGCAACAATTAACATGTCACACATGTTGGACAGAATAAAGATAACAAAAGTTTTATTTTACAACCAAAAAGCTTTCTTTGAAATGACATCTACTTTGTGAAGAAGGATCTAAAGAGATGGAGAAAGATAGCAGCAGTACTAGCCTTTTTATCTTATTTATAAATCAGACACGAGTATATGTTTAAGAAGATAAAGTTAAGCCCCAGCAAACCCTAATCATCAATCCATGAAGTATGATGGGGTCCATTAATTTTGGGAATCTTTTGATCTAACCATATATAATTTTTTTTTAAGAAAGAAAAAAAAAAAGAAAATCCATACTACTTTCTTTCTCTAAAGTTTTATCTTGTGAAGGGAAATGGAATGATTTGTATCAAGAAAACAGACCATGTGAGTGGGGTGACTTGCCTTTAAAATCCAAAAAGAGAAGTTTCCCTGGACAAGTCCAAAAGTCAAAGCATCAAATCTAAAAGATCAAAAGCTCCTTCAGAAAAGAGCCAAAACGTGCAATTATACGTTGCAGCCTAAAGGCTTCCACTCACGTACGCTTTAGCCACCGAAACTACAGCATTGTTCTACTTTATAATCTACGCCTCCTAGATGTTCAAAAAGAAAAACTAAGTTCTTACTAGTAATAATTTCTCCCGTTTTGCTCTGGAGTTGCTTAATATGCATAACTCTGCGAATGAAAAGCACTAACTGTGAAGAATTTGTATATCTTAGAACATGAATTAACGTATAGTTACAATACAACTCGTGCATGCGGTTTTTTTTCTTTTTAAATATAACAAGCTTAATTTTGGAGGGCTTTACCATATTTGCTTTTACCAATTTTTTAAAGGCCCCATTGGCTACATATATATATATATATATATATATATATATTTGGGCTAAAATACAATGAAATAACTAATTCTCAAAAACATGAAAATAATCTTGATACCGATTTTTGTTATGGACGTGGTTTATGAACAAGGTACATATTAAGGTACTAACGATAAGGAATGGAAACCTAAAACGATTTATCTTATTAGATAAGCCATATAAATGAAGTGATTCAAGATTTTGGTGCATCATACTCTTACAAACTCTACACATATGTATGAACTGTTCATAAATGATTGATTTTCTAGCATGGAATTCTTGGCTAAATTACCCTAAGACAGGACATAGGTACTTTGGTTACAATAACTTCTAACTTCTTCAGTTTTTGTTGGTTTTTTGGGCGAAACAGGGTTCTCACCTTCTGTCATGCGTTTTTATTATTGTCTAAGGTCAGAATAGTCCTTTTAGTTCAGAAACATCATCATTATTGCCTCAGGGCGTCGTAGCCTACAGTGAAATATTGTGATTGCTTCTGGTACACACTTTAAATAATGAAGTAGGATTCCAAATTAATTGTCTGCTGATTCACAATTAGTGCAAGGGATGAAAAAGCAATAGCATGAGAATCTTGAATATCAAGATTAGCATGAATTTGTTTTTTCTGGACATGTTTGAGTCAAATTTCTGTCGAATAATGATACACTAATTTTTTTTTACTATCATAACTCTCAACAAAATGAAAAATTTACAAATAAGACTAACACGTTTTTATACAATATTGCTAGTTTTCCACAACTTTTCGTTAGTGCAGCATTTTTCATTTCTGCCGTATGTGTAAAAGGAGTTCAGCAATTCTTTGCCAATTGGGCGAATTATTTAACGCTGAAGTTGGACATGTTGGTTCAAAACACTGACCATGCGGGGACTAAGTTTCACTTTCCTCCCCTAATGTAATCCCAACTCTCACTTTCCACCCTTAACTTTTGTTGTATGCATTTCATTAACAATAAGGTTCCAAATCAGCCTAAGCTATTCATTTTTATTTCATACACTTTGAACATTTAGGGTTAAAATGGGGTTAATTTCAAAAGAAAAAAATAATGTACGATAAGGTTCCAAATGAAAGCCTAATGGACCCCTTTAGTTTGGAATAAATTTTATGTGCCTACATTTGCTTTTATTTTGTGGCTGACTTGTCAAGAAAAGCTCAATACACTCTCTAAGATTACACACATGATCTACATTTCGGGTTGCAATTCCAACTAATTTTGTAACCCGAATTGACAATATTTTTTTTTTCCAAAAGTTGATATAAAATCTACGATTCGGTTAGTTAAAACTTAAACAGACAAATGCTTTATTCTTAGTCTGATAACTCCTTCAATGAACTCGGCTACAGACTATTTCCCTATATAAATTTACCTTGAAATTCTATTATACACTACCACAAATGCTCATCACAACTTCTTTACGGCCAAAAAGACAAGAAGCAAATTCATTTAGAGGAAAGTGCTCTTCTAAGCGTTGGATTCCTCCTGGTGCCACATTATGTCCTCTTTAGCAAATTTTAGTAAACTTAATTTCCTCAGAACAAGTACAAGACATCCTCAATTTAATTTTAAAAAACAATGTAATGCACATAATTTGAAGCCAAATAGATAAATGAAAAAAAAGAGTGTCCTTTTCATCACTCTCCTAATAAGGCAAAGAAGTTTTTCTCTCAGTTTCCTATTAAGATTAATAGGAAGAGACCGATTAGAAATTCCTTTGTCTATCTGGCTTCAAGCCGTAAGTCGAGCTCCGTGTATTGCATTGTTTTGAAATTAAATCATGATGTTCATTGTTTTGAAAATAACACTCACTCAGGGAAAATTTGTCTTGAAATTAAATCATGATGTTCATTGTTTTGTAAATAACACTCACTCAAGGAAAATAACACTCACTCAGGGAAGTGGCACAAAGGACTGCTGAAAAGGGAGTAAACATTCCCGCTAATATTGGCATCAATAGGTGATAAAAGACCAATGCCATTTTTACATCTTCTTAATTCTAGATTAGAAGTAACATTTCCGAAAATATTGGCATCAACGTGTGATAAAAGAGCAATGCCCTTTTTACATCTTTTTCATTCTAGATTAGAACTAACATTCCCGAAAATATTGGCATCAATAGGTGATAAAAGAGTAGTGCCATTTTTACATCTTCTTAATTCTAATTTTGTTCTAAACTTTTTTTTGTATGTGTGTGTGTGTGTGAAAAATACACAAGCGGTCCTTTCACATGCACATGAATCAAGATCTAAATATGCTGGTAAAAATTTATAATGTCAGAGTATGCAAGGATAGATTCAGAAATTTAGAGCTACTCCGACTGTTAAGTGCATCCTCTTTTGTCAGCTTTTGTGTTTCCAGATAAATTCAATGTAGTTTCGATTTAGTTCAAAAATTAGATGTGTTTTTTCATCCTCAAGATTATTAAATTGCACAAAAATCAAATGGAACTGTCAAAAAAAAAAAGGATTAAATAAAAGGGTACTTATTTTCGAGACTTACTACTACATCAACATCCTTCGCATAAAGACGAGGATTTCATAGCATGCAGTGCTAGATAATACGAGAAAACATCGAAGGTGAACGGGCGGATTGCCTCCAAATAAAGGACAAAAATAAATAAAAAAATAAAAAGAAAAAAGGTGGTTCACAAGTCTGCTTGAACCTACACAGATACTACTACGACTAACTAGTACACAAATAGATGACGATCTTCCCTTAATAAAGAAGCATCCCTAAGCTGCACAAGTCGCACAGGTGCAACTAGCGCCACATTTGCAGGCTTTTCTTCCAGTGGCGGTCATATCTGAACCCTTGGGACAGGTACAAGGGTTGCAGCCACAGTGTTCACCGCAAGGGCACCGCTTGTGTTCCATGTTGGGATCATCATCCCTTCGTCCTGCTGCGCACCTACAATTTTTTTCATTGAGGCAAAAAGTCAAACATTTGATATGCATTACTTCAATAAAAACCATACCCAAAAAATTTAACAAAAGTGCTGATAGACCTGCAAGGATCCCCACCAGGGCACGGAACAGGGCAGCCACAGGTTGGATTGCATCCAGAGCTACTCATTTTTATCTCAGTTTTTGATAATATTATTACTCTTCGTTGAAGGATGAATGGGGGGTTGGGGTTATTTGGTGAAAATATATATAGAGGATTGAGATGGGATGGGGAGAAGCCATGTGGGCGGGAGGGGATTATGCATGGCCGAAACTTGGCGAAAACCCATGTACACTTGGCGGAAAATATTCATGCAAAATGCAAATTTAGCTAGTTTTGGACTGCACGTGGAAACAAGCCTAGGCATCCAGATTTCTCTCATTCACAGGTCAGTGGATCCAATGAGATCCTTAAGGAGGTGGTTGTGATGTGATTAATACCGATTGTAAAGGATGACGAGGACAGGTAGCCGTTTCATCGCATATCGGTCCGTTAATGTTATGGACTGTTTCAAGCAATAGATGATTGATGATTGAGTCATCAAGTGAATGAAAATGACAAGAATAAGAGCGGTTTAAATCCTTTTTTTTAAATTTATTTGTTTGTGTCTGATAAAAAACTAAAAAAACTATGTCGTATTACTAAATAATATAATATAGTTTCTTATAGATTCATGTTGATATAACGTAGTTCTATATTGGACATAATTAAATATCATAAAAAATTAGACAGAAAATCTGGATGCAAATAAAAGCGATTCAAATTCTCCTTTATTCAATTATTTTAGTGTTTAATTCCGTCTAATACAGGACTATATTGTATATTAAATAATATGACGTACTCTTATATAGTTTCATATTAATACGACGTAATTTCATATTAGACATTATTGAATACCATCAAAATTGAACAGAATATATGAACTAGGATAAGAGGAGAAATAGGTCGATTTACATGTGTATATTTCACAAGCCACAGCTAGGCATAGGTGGCAACGGGTCAAGTTGGTGGGTTGGCGAGTCGGGTTGAGACTCAAGTATAACAGCCAACCCGTCAACCCAAACCCGACCCGACAACCCACCAACTTGAAAATAGCCAACCTAAACGGGTTGGTAGGTTGACCCGCTGACCCGAGAAAAAAAAAAAAAAAAAGAGAGAGAGAGGAAGGAGAAGAAGAAGAAAAGAGGAAAGAAAAGAAAAAGATAAGAGATTAAAACACACACACAAAAAATGATCAAACACATTTTTTACACACACTATTATCAAAGTCACTCACTAACATACACTTAATTGCTCTTACAATTTACTCTTTATAAACTTAGATAGAATTCTTAATTTTTCTTACAATTTACTTGATTAATTATCCAATGAGTAAAATTTGTGTTTGAATGTGAATGAGTAAAACAAAGCTACAAAATATAAGTTTTTTGTTTTTCGGGTTCGCAAGTCGACCGGAACCCGACCTGTTTTTCTTCGTGGGTCATCGGGTCCAACCCGCGAATCCCCAACCCAAACCCGCTATTTTCGAGTTAGGTTCATGTTAGATTTTCAAATTGTGTAAAAAATTGCCACCTCTACGATTAGGTTTGTTCATAGTTTGAATGCTCTGTCATAACTCAACTACTTAGGTCAGGTGAAAAGACAATATAAAATAAAATAAAATTGAATGGGTCCTTGCCTTGTAGGGTAAATAGATAACTAGTTACCTGAAAAGAAAAGTTTGGAAACAATCGATACCAGAGCTGGTTAAATTAAATTTGTTGTTGCAAGAAAATAAAATTTATATAATTTTTTCATTTTTTTCTTCTCACTCTTAATTCTTTTTTGGGTAAATAAATTATTTATGTAAGTTTCATTAATGTTCTTAAAATAAATTCTCATTAATACCTAAAAAATTAAATAAGTAGCCAATTCAAGACCTTTCAATTTTTTTTTTAATGTTTCTCTAACAGTGGCGGAGTTATAGTCAGCCACGTAAAATATATTAAAATCCAACTTACAATTTTCAAATGGCAAACTTAATTTATTTTGTATTCTTCTAATTAAAAGTTAATAAGTATTAGGAAATGTTAGGCTTAAATCTAACCTATGAAGACAATGGCTTGGGGATATAGTTGATTTTTTTTTGTTTGAGAGGGGGGGGGGGGGGGCAAAATATTGAAATACAAAAAATTTTTACTTGAAAAAAAAATTTAACGAGTTGTTGTGGGGCCCCAGTCCCTCCCCTTCCTTCTGCCCCTAGTTTCTAAAAGTGTGCTATCCAAACTTGAATATATATAACCATGCTTTCAATATAAAATATATTTTAATTTTGAACGCCGAAATTAAAAAAAAAAAACCTAACCGGACTGGTTGAATTGATTATAGTTCGCAAATTTTCGAACTGCCTCACAAACCTATTGAGATGGCTGATGAATCTGTAACCCATTTTGGTGGTTCGAAATGAACCGTTTGTGGAAAAGCAGAGTGGCATTTAGAAGTTCACAAATTAAAGAAGAAAGAATCTGTCTTCAACTATAAGTATGAATACCACTCTAGCTTAAATAAAACACAAAGATGCCACTCTAGCTAGACCTAACATGAATAAAGGCATTCAATAGGCAATTCTATTTAAGATATGAATTAGGTTATTCTACCCTTATATTTTAAATACTTTTAAAACTTTTTGGCCATTTGCATTTTAGTCACTTATAGAAACTTGAGTTTTAGAATCAGGACATACATTATCAGAATAATATACCTCCTTTCATCTTTTGCATATGAAAAGAAAATTAAGTCGAATTGGAAACCCAACATAGGATGGCAAAGATAAACTATAGCAATTAAATTAAATGCCCATTGAACTTGGGAAAATTATCGAAACTTAAAGCTTAGAGTACAAAGTCCACCAATTCTCAAAAATTTTATTTTTGAAGTCTTGCTAACTTCAAACAAAATTGGTGAAGAAGACAAGAGCTGAGTAAAATGGCAAGAACTACTCTAAACGTGTATTTCAAATATACACTTTTTTTTTTTTTTGGTTCAAAAAGACTAAGGCAAGAGAAAAATGAAAATAAATTGAGAGTTAAATCAAAAACATCACGAATTTAACATTAGCTACTTCTTCTCAAAAATAATAATAACTAAACGTCAAGAGCATTTACCTAAGCTATAAATCACCTAAAATTCGAATAAATATTAATTGCACCATGACATGTGACACATTATAACCAGTTATATATTATCAAATACTATAAGATATTATCTAATATTATTATGTGATAATAAATTATTAATTTTAATGTATGACTTAATAATACAATTATTATATTTAATACTTTTCCTCTGATATTCCTTCGTAGCTTCTCTCAGATACTGCCATGTAAGGCATCTGCTCAATATGAGACATATGGGACTGCATAGTCAAACTCTAAATTCGTCCCTATGAAATGAAAGCATAGGTTACTCTGTGCTTTTAGCCTTTATTTCCTATCTGCAAGGTATCCCCTACAGTTAAAAAGTTACACGTATTGTTTTGCCTTGTCCTTGTGTTCTCAGGATATATACTTTTTTGTCGTTATAAAAGTAAAATTTAGCATTAGCCATCCTATGGCTTTGAGAACCCTATTCGCCGCCCCTATGTTGATGCCAAATAATCTTGATATCAGGACTCCATTTGATGGAAAATTGAAATTGAGGATTTTTTTTTTTTTTTTGAGAATAAATCAAGGAATTACTAACTCGGTGGTCAAAAAATTCGCGATGCGCGAGGGGTTTTATTTGGGCTTTTTTTTTTTTGTAAATAAAAACTTGGGTAATTAGGAAAAGTTCTTTCATTCAACTAAATTATCAATTTTTTTTCCTCTAATTTTTTATGTTTTTTTCCAGCTTGGAGACTAGTTCTAATTTTCCATTTTCCTCTCTAGGGGAGATATCAAGTGTGGACCATAAGTGGCTTTCCAAGAACTTATAGATTTACTTGTATATTATTAGCAAAAAAATTAAATCTTCAAGTATGTCCTTGTAAAATTTAAAATTTTCCCCTAATCAGTTGCTAAAAATATAAGATTAGCCTCTCAAATATACATCTCTTCTAGTTTATCTCCAAATCTCAACTCTTACATTCGAGCTCAAGGTAAAGGAGGGTAACATTCAAAATAAATACTATAGAGAAAATTACAGTTTTGGTATCAAATGCTTGGATATCAACAATTTTAGTTCTTAAAGCTTGAACGAAAGCAAATCCAGTATCAAATATTTTAATTTTTTATCACATTTAGTCTTATTGAGGCAGTTTTAGTCCCTAAAATTTCGATGAAAACAAATTTAGAATCAAGTATTTCAAATTTTCAGCACATTTAAACTAATTTACTGGTTTTGCCAAAATCTTACTAAAATCCGATCACGTGATATTGCCAATATCCAATTTTTAAAAAATAGAAAAAAAATCCTAATTGCTATATTTGTAATTAAAGGTGCTAATTTGAATAATTAGTCTTTACTCAAAAATAAATTAAAAAAAAAAGAACAAAAACTAATAAACTTGGAAAAAAATCAAATATTTAGACAGATAATTAGCTATTTTACCCTCTCTCTCTTCACTACCACTCTCTCTTTCACTCTTAAAAGAAAACTTTAAGACTGTACTTTGAAAACAAAATTTTCCTCTTCAATGTCTCTACCTTTTGACTATTTGTAATTGTTATTCGAAACAAAGAAAATAAGATAGGTAACAAATTGAAAAAGTATGCTTTTTAAAATTTGGTTACTGGCATATGAATTTCGTGTGACTAGATTTCAGTAAGATTTTAAAAAAATCAATCAATAGGATTGGATGTGCTGAAAAATTAAACTACTTATTACTAGATTTGCTTTCATCCAAACTTTAGAGATTAAAACTACCTCATTAGGACTAAATATACTAAAAATTTAAAATATTTAATACTAAATTTGCTTTCATCCAAATTCTAGGGATTAAAATTGTCAATATCCCAAATATTTATTATCAAAACTGTAACTTTCTCAATACTATACAACCTTTTTTTTTTTTTTTTTTGATAAGTATATAAGCTCGCTTATTAATGCAACAAAATCACTCATTGCTTTATAAAAGTTTGTAGCTTCAATCAAAATCAAAGGCTAGCTTGGCACTAGTCTTTTTCAAACAAAATAACGTGGAATGTTTCTTCCACAAAATTAATTAAGACAAAAAAAGGTGGAAATGGGGTCAACAATGCTAGACCTTGAAGAAAGCCTACCATAATTTGCAGGCCCTTTAATGATCCCACCGTCGATTGATGCATGGTACCGTTAAACAATTAAGAAGACAAGTGTCACGAAGAAAATCCAAAACGGAATAAACATTTGCCCATATACCTTTACTTGATGCCACTAATATGCCTACATATTCTCAGTAAACAGTAAACATGTAATTAATGGAGTTGTCGGGATTAACATTTGACACCAAGAAAACTTGTTCTCGAATAAAGAAAACTTATTTTGTAGCATAAGAATAACCATGATGAAAATCATCAAATGCTTAACAACACAATTTTGTTAATTTAATATAAAAGGAAAAAAAATAGTGAAGTATACTGATCAAGTAGCGAATGATTTAGCTAATGTTTATCACAGCAAAATTTTTTTTTTGGTGTGTGTGTGTGGGGGTGGGGGGGGGGGGGAAGAAGGGTGGGGCCTAAGATTCTTACCTATGCCCATTTTTTTAAAGTGATTTTTTTCCAAAAAGAAAAACATTGAAAACAAAGATAGGATTCTTTCTGAAAAAGCACACTGCTTGCTTAATAGCCTAGTGGCGGGAGATTCTATAGTGGACTCGGTCTACATAGACCCAACAGTGGAATTGAGAGCTACTAAGGCTAAACAAAGATACGATTCTTTCTGAAAAAGCACATTGCTTGCTTAAGTAACCTAGTATCGGGAGACTCTATATAGGACCCGGTCCACATGGACCCAACGGTGGGATTGAGAGCCACCAAAGCTCAAACCTTGGTGGCTCTCAATCCCACCGGATCCATTTTAGAAAAATCCGCCTAGTGGTTAGGTTTCTTTTCTCTACACTAGCAATACAAGAAAGAATCTTTGGTGACTCTCAATTCCACCGTTGTGTCCATATGGATCGGGTCCATTTTAGAAAAATTTGCCTAGTGGCTAGGTTTCTTTTCTCTGCACTAGTAATACAAGAAAGAGAGAGAAAAGGTTTTAACATATGATCATCAAATATCTATTGTAGCATCTTTTCAGACATAAATAGTAAAAAGCTATAACTAATTTGGGAAAGGGATCCAAATTTTCCACAATAAATGACTCTTCTTGTTAGCATCTTGTAGTAGTTTTTCTAATGTTTTTATATGCAATCAAAGTTGTCATGGGGGGCTCAAGTCTAATCAAGGATCAACAAAAGTTGTCATTTTCTTCATTGTCTTCTTGCGATTGAATGTACACACATTAAGATCGATCATGTAAAGGGGTTTTGTTTTGCTTTCATTTTCTTCCTTAAAAACAATATGAACAGGAAACAGCTACAAGTGATTGAACTCATTATAACAGTTGTA
The DNA here is from genome assembly GCA_024721245.1 of Mitragyna speciosa. Taxonomy (NCBI): domain Eukaryota; kingdom Viridiplantae; phylum Streptophyta; class Magnoliopsida; order Gentianales; family Rubiaceae; genus Mitragyna; species Mitragyna speciosa. The sequence goes on from CM045573.1 coordinate 14,117,630, forward strand.
AAGGTACCTTGATGGCCCCTAAAACTAATCCTTCAAAGATGATGGCCACACATCCTCTTTGGACGAGCAAAAAGATGAGACCTCTCAAGTCCCAAGTGGGAATTGTCAAATGCTCGTGTTCTTTATCATAAGATGAGAGCGAAATCTTTATAACAAAAATGATATTTTGAGACCCAAAATTTAATGGTATAGTGTTATTTATCTATGATTGGCATTGCCCAGCATAGATATTATCTCAAAGTTTCTTTTTTCCCTTTTTCTTATAGAGATTCACTCCAACTAAAGTATGGAAATATGGAGCAAAAACTCACCTTATCAAAACCATCTCCGTAAGACTTCTATCAAATGTGTCAAGGAGTCGAGTGCAACGATAAGTGAGTCTCAATTGTTGAAGTTACTCTTATTAGGATAGTATTCTAACTCATTATAAATTCTCCTTACATTATTAAACTACTATATATTATACATAAAAGAAATCATATGTGATGCTTAAAAGAAATTATGTCAGATAATAAAAGTTGCTGTCTGTTAATTTGAATTAAATTGTTGTATTAAAAATTGAAAAGTACCTATCAAACTTTTTACATCAAGTGCTCTTTTTTACACATTGGACAAAAAAGAGAGGCCAAACGGTCAAAGGAAAAATGAATGAAAGGAAGAACTTTAGGCAAATTATTGACCTCCCCACTTTTGTTTTTGCGTTTAGTCATGAGGATAGAAGGACAACAGCAACCTTACGTAGGACTTAGTTAAGAGTTTCTCCCAGACTCAGAGTTGAAGCTTTGCAGTGGTCTCTGCATAAATGGAAAGATGCTGTGTTATGTGCCCTCTCACTGCTCACTGCTCACCCCACTGATTATGATGATGTGTGATGAATGGAGTTTGTCTGTGTCTGCGTGCTATAGATGTTTGAGAGGGACGAGTCTGGCATCAACCATACAAGTGTGGCACTGAAAAACATGGCGGTTTTTCATTAACATTTATATGGCTACAGTACCCCACAGAAAAAGGACCACTTTCTGATTCTCACTCTCCCTATGTGTATTTCTCTCTCACACATACATACTGGTAGACTGACCCCTCTTTCATTCAAGTATTGTTGTATGGCAGCATTTAGCAGTACTGTTCTTTAATGCCTGGTCCTTGGTCACTTGGTCGTCACCCCATTTTCTGAACACCTCAGCCAACAAAGATCTTCAAATAGTCCAAGTAGAAAATCTAACACCATCAGAAGCTGTGAAATGACTTGATAATATAGTATTCAACTTAGAATTTTCCTATCCTTAGATTAGAAAGTATTCTGATATTAACACATTCAATTAATGAATTGTACAAGGGAAAATAAAAGGTCATGATGAACAATCATCATCAATGGTTCAAAATTTCTTAAATGACTAATCATAATACTGTAGTACAAAACACTAGCTACCAGTAGAATTAATAAAGGACAACAATTATAATATTTGCCATGTACTGATTGAATCAACAAATAGCATCATCTAAAATTTTAGATACAAATTCCAATACCCACCCCTTAATCACCTCATTTGCACTTATCATAACACTCAGTAGCCTTTGTTGGAGTATTCATGGATATGAGGGGAGAAAGCTTAAAAAAAAAAAAACCAAACTGGTAGGTTACGATATACTTTTACTTTCATCTTATGTCTAAGATAAAACAAACTTTGGATGAACAATCGGATGAGCACTTCCCCAACTTTCCTCCACGTAAAGCAGATGAGTCTTAGTTCTTACTTTAACATAGTGCATATTTTGGATGAACAAGCCGGCCTCCTTTGACAACTTCACCTTCTGATAAAGGAGAAGAAATATAACTCAAGGTCAATGCGTTCTCATGGTGCGGAGCATGAGCTGCAGCTCTTGATGTTCTTGAAGCATGAAACTTTTCCTTGCAAGTTTGACAAGTGATTTGTGAAATGGTAGCATTAATTTGCTTTATGGCTTGCTCTTTTAAAGCCTGAGCCTTTTCCAACTCGGCTTGAGCTTGTTGCCTTATTCTCTTAGCATTAGCAAATTCTTGCTCCGCCAGCTCAATCTGTCTCTTAGCCTGTTTCCTAGCTTCTTCAGCATAAGCCTTTTCAGCCATTGCCATTGCCAACTGTTCACGAGCTTCTTCTTTGATTCTTGGTGCAGCCAAGTTAGGTTTGTCGCTATTGCTACTCTCCATTTCATTTTTCTCACTGAGATCTGATGATCCAATGGATAACTGAAGCAAAGCTGAATGATCTTCATCCTTCTTAGAAACGGAGATCATATCCAATGGACTTGATAATGAAGTGGTTGAAAGTTGAAGCTCCAAATTGTGAGGACTTTTATTGGAATCCCTTTTTGGGGTAGCAAATTTGCCATCCATGGCAATAGGTTTTGCCATTAAAACGGGCCATGGAGAAGCACTGAAATTGGTATCACTCGAGGGACTTGGGCTTGAAGCTGTTCGAGAAAGACAAGCAGTTGCTGCAGGCCGTAAAGAATGTGATTCGGATCGGATTCTACCCATGTTACAAGCATCTTGATGCTCAATGAAGCTCTCCACCCTAGAAGAAATGACGATCATTTCAAAGAAACAATATATTGATTATTATTTTGGATTAGAAGACATACTACACACAAGTGTAATGATTCTAGGTGTAGCGGAAAAGTGGAGCAAACGACACGTTCAAACGAAATGTATAATTATCTGAATGTTTGTATTGATGAAGATAGGTGCTAGAAACAAGATAAAAAAAAAAAATCATGTTTACTAAGAGGTAGGGATAGAAATAAGCACAAAATGGCCTAAAAACTAGTGGAATAATAAATTTTTTAATATAGAGAATTACCTTGGAATATACAAAAGTTTGACATCTTTAATCATATATTTTTTTTGGTTAATAAAGCAAAATCTTAAATGAAGTCAATTTAGACCATTTCAAAAGTATTTGATAGTAAGAAACAAGGTTAAGGAATCACTTACATGCAATAAATAATTGCTTCTGGATTTAGACACTTATGGGATCAATTTTAAATTAATTAAACAGTGAAAACAATGACCTATGACGACTTCATCTTTGAAAATATTGTTAACTGTCAGTTAAAACTGCTGCACTAAAATAATTTATTTGGCGGCCATCAGTCAAAATCCAAATTAATCTAGTCTTTCTTCCTGCCTAGAAATCATATCAGCCAGGATCCCTCAAGTACTAGGAAAGCCAAAAAAGATGTTAAGAAGAACTTTAACTCGATGATACGTTTTGGTGTTATAAAAAAAATAATTGATGGAATTTTGGGAAATTAATCAAGAATGGAACTTTAATTTTGCTTTCAAGATTTGATAAATCTTGACAATAATTAGGGATTGAATGGACGTCTGGTGGCAAAGGATGAAGAGACCAACAACATCCCCACCAAATAAAGATGAGTAGATAAGAGAAAAGATTAAAAAAAAAAAAAAAAGAATAGAATAGAACACGAGGAGGAGAAATAAAACCTTGAGAAAACACGGCCACAGTCACAAGAATGACCCCTAGTACCACAGGTTTTGAGATGAGCTTTATAGTCAGATTGAACAGCATAGCCTTTGGAACATTTCTCACAAACCCACTGTTTTTGATTGCTGTGTTTCCTCCTAAAGTGTTTTTTAATCCCCACAAGATCGCCTAAAGCGTGACAAGGGTCATGGTGAAGGCAGCTAGGTTCCGGGCACACAAAAACGCGCTTTCTCACTGCTGGTGTTTCCCTTTTCAGAAGCTTCCATGGAACTTTATGCCTTCTTCTGTGCATCTGCAAGTTCTGGTCTCTCTGAAATCCTTGGTTGCAGATCTCACAAACGTATCGATCCGATTCCAGCAAGGTTTTGGGTGAAAGGGATACCACCTCTGCATCTGGATCTAATTATATCATTGCATGAGAACATGGAAAATCATGTAATTAATTAGGTACCAAAAATATTCACATCACCTAACACCAAGAAAACAAGAAGACCAATAACCAATTTAAGTCATTAAATTCTAAAGAATAAGTTCTTCCAATCAGTCAACAAAAATCGTACGTACCTGGTGTTCCTGCGGGCCGTCTTTTTCGCTTACTGATAATTCCATTCTCCCCACAAGAAAAGGGCTCTGAAGATGAGGAGAGATGGCTAATATTACTGCTTAACATGGGTTTAATTTTTTTTTTCCTCTGTGTTCTTGGTTTGTTTTATTAGTATAGCTAAATCTTGACGCTCTCGAATATAGAACTGTGATCGATATGGTAAACGCAGCTGGGATTAGAACAGACAGAAGTAGAGGGGGATATTGTAGAAGATACAGATAGAGATACAGACAGAGGTGCAAGTGCGAACATGAGGAGGAGAGATATAATAAAAAGGCTCTTTCTTTCGGTTATCATCAGCTTTCTTTTAGCTTTTGAACTTTCAGCTTTTTCATCAGCTCTCTTTCTTGCTTTCTTTACCCTCTTACCTTCATCAGGTATTCTTCAAAGTTCACCCTTTTAATAAACCTTCTTCGAAAGGAAGGGAAAGAAAGATGGGATTTTTGTGTGGGGGACCCCGCGGGGAGTGGGGGGCGGGGGGGGGGGGGGTTGGTTAACGAAGGGGAGCCTAGGGAGTTGCTCTATAGCTACATGTAGAGGCTTGAAAGTTCCTTGACCCAATGATAATAATCAAAACTATGATCTCGGCAACTAGCAATTGGACCTAAGGAAAAACATCCCCACAAACAAACAAAACTTTCATTATGCATTTCACTGTAATTTTTGCATGCATAAATACTGTCCAACAGCACATTTTTTATACACATCAAATAATTAGAAAGAGGAGACTACATAACCCTTATGTGTCATGACTACAACAGTTATCACTGTTTAAATGTTCGATTTGAGTCACATTATTTTGATTTAGAACATGTATTTTCTATCACTTCTTCACTATCTTTATTTAAAATGATATCTGGTTTACACAACTATTATCATAGTGGGTTCCAACGCAAAATTAAGGTGTCCTCATTGCAATTTTTTTTTGTTCCTTTGTGTGTATTTCTCAAAACATAACAAGAGAGGTGTATAATTAAAATTACTATATTGTCCAATTTCTCTGACAATTATGCAGAACCCCTAATGATTTCAGTCTGAAGTAGCTTTTTGGATTGTGATGAGCATGGTCAAAACTCGAAAGGCTGTTTTGGTCATTAAGCTGATGTTTCTTACCACGGTGATTTTCGCTTTTGGTAAACAGACGCATCAATGTAACAGTGAGTTAACAACGGCAGAATTGTCTTTTGCAAATGACGTTTGGGATGGATTGCTTTAGTGTGGACCCTATATTGCCAGGAGAAAGCCAGATCCATTGCCAATTAAAACGAAGCTACTATTTCTACTAGATTAATTTCAGAGAAAGTACCATTAAAAATTGCTATATTCTTCCTGACTATTTCTCCGAACCCATATTGACAATTCATTCAGTGTGGTGACTGGTGAGAGTTCAACTTACATATAAAGGCCTAGTTACAATTTTTGTCTTTCAAAAAAAATAACAAAAAAAGGCTATCTTAAGAGAAAGTTGTCATGACCCAAGAGATCCAATTAAGCTTAAAATGTGGTTTTCTGCCCAAAAGTATATTATATCAGGTTTGAGAACATGCTTTTTCCTTTTAAACTTGAGTATTTTAATTCTATACTTTTCAATCCTTTCCACAAAAATTCTGAACTTTTCTGATTGATTTCCATGAATAATTAAATGAGAAATGTTTATGAAGCTTATCAAAACTTATTTTGCTAAACGAATTAATGCTTCGTTCATTAGAGAAAATAGCAAACAGATTTGTTCAACGGCATTCTATCAAGTAACATGAAAATTATGAAATAGGAGAAAACTAAAAAATGGAAGATCTTCTTTGGATTTGAAACAACATTTTTAAAAAGAAAACTTAGAAATCATATGATATAACCTATTAACTAGTTTAAAGTCCCCTAGATTGTACTTACACAAAATGGTATGAAGAAATTTTATAACATAACATAAACTAGAAAAAAAACTAATTAATGAGAGTAAGAAAATAATTTTAAAAAAATCATAACTTGCATAACTCAAGAGGCTCAAAACGTTACTTTCACCCTAAATAGCTGTGGAAAAAAGGGGGAAAGGGTAGGGGGAGGTTGAGGAGTAATCTCAGAAAAATTATAAATGGCTTGGAGTTTAAGACTTCGACTATTACATGACAAGATATGGTAGTATCACAATTTCTTCTCTCCTACAGACAACGAGGAAATTTCCGGGTCTTAGCATATTTTCAGCATCAAGAAACATCCAACTAAATAAAGTTGAAACACACATTGACCATATTCGAGAGACAGTGTGCCCAAGAAACATGAGGCTAAATCAATCATCGTAGTGGTATCAAGTCATTTTTTTTTAAGAATGTTTGGTTCCTAATGATTTGGTTTATACTATTATTAGATCATCTCTACCACATCATTAAATCAGCTGCAATCCATTAGGGCCCGTCAGGACTTCCTAGTCGAATAAAATTTGTCACATCCTCACGAGAGAGAAAGAAAGAAAGAAAATCACCAAAATTGCTATCATGGAATGAATTTCGATAATTTTATATGATATTACTCTAATTACAGGAAAAAAAAAGAAAGACAAAATGTAATAGATCTTATTATAAATGGACTTTATACTATTTCAAAGGTTTTAATTCGATTTGAATAATTTTAACTTGTAGATACTCACTGAGGCTTAGATGAATAATTTTCTTTAAAGGAGAAATTCATTTTTAATAGGTTAGTGATATCATGTCATGTGGAACGTTCTGTGTTTTAGTGATAATTTTCTTCATTATGAGCTAATCCAATTTTCAACTCTTTCAGTTTTGAGACTTTAGATTGTATATGTCACATCCCCGTGAGTCACGAGCAAGATCAAAAGCTAGCACAGGAAAAGTATTAATTTGCTCTTAAATTATAATTGCACTAAAATCCATTAAAAATTTCTCTGATGGTGAATATTTTAAATTTTAAACAAATTTTCTCTAATCAAAGATATGAAGAAAGTATAACTCATCGATGCAGACAAGATCATTAAAAAAATTCCATTTCAAAGACACTGTATTCAAATCAACATCTAAGCTTGATGATGTCAAGTTCTTTCTTTTATATCTATTTTTAGAAAAAAGTTTTTCATGAATTCAAATCATGATTTGAGCTTAGTGATGTCAAGTTCTTTTTTATGTCTATTTTTAGAATATATATATATATATATATGTTTTCCAGGAAATAAAGGCATATGTCTAAATTTAGTGACGTCAAGTTCTACAAAAATTAACGTTTCTTATTTCATTGATTTGCTCTATGGGTGATCAAATTTCAACTTAATTTGCACTTAATTTTGAAGCCTTTCATTTTTATTTGATCATCAATTGGTCACATCTTGGTAAGCAAAATAATAGAAAAGCACAGCAAAATGACTGTGCTTATTTGCGGGATTCCATATGATTACAGTATTGAGGAAGAAAACGGAAAATGACAGAAAAAAAAAAAAAAAAAAAAGTTGAGAATGATGGATGACACCCTGGTGAAAAGTAGAAGTAATTGACTTTCTTACCATTTTTCACTAAATATGTCAAGGGTATTGCTATGACATGCCTTTCATTTGAAAGCAAAATGAAAACAAAACATTCAAATTTCTTTTTCCATATTCTTTATCTTTTAAACACGGGTTCCTTAACGAATACATTTTACATCTTCTCCACATTCTTGAATTTGACAAAATCATATCACTATTTAGTATGTAAATCGTATTTGACTGTACTTTCCAACTGTTACCGTCTAGAAACAACTTTAAGCAAGCATGTTCTAAACAGAAATTTAAAAAAGTATGTATTTGCCTTTTTTCCACGAGGAAGAGATTGGTATTAGCAGATTTTGATCTTAGTTGGTTTTGACATACACACACATGCATACATATATAAATATAATAACTGGATTTTGTAGTGCGATCTGAATTATGACCAGACCCAATATTTTGTGAGCTCGATGCGAAATTTTTTTTTTTTTAGGTCTGTTGTGGAAGCAGAGGACGGTAGCCAAACCACGTAAATTCCAATAGGTTTTATTTTCTCGTATTTTATTGTTAATTTGTACAATAATATATATGTACACATACACACATACAACTATTACCTGGAAGTCGATCTGGGACAAGTGTTCGGACTTACACTACTAGCAGGAAGGAAGGGTGGAGAAAGGGATGTGTGTGTGTGTGTGTGTGTGTGTGAGAGAGAGAGAGAGAGAGAGAGAGAGAGAGAGAGAGAGAGAGAGAGAGAGAGAGAGAGAGAGAGAGAGAGAGAGAGAGACATATTAACGGAGCCATATATATGTATGTAAATAACATTAACGGAGCCATTTATGTGTGTGTATTACTTTTCAATTGTGACATTAATGGAGCAGAATTTGGACATATTCTAGGCCACACCGAATTGATCAGGTTTTGAAAAGACAAAACAAAAGTAGTCATCGATATTTTGTTAAGTCCATTGTGGTTTCTACATAGCAGCCACGGTACAGCTCTGCATGGCTTGCGTGCACAATAACTTTACGGCTTAATTGGATTGGACGGTATTGAATTGATTCTCTATTATCTGATATTTTAGTCAATTCTTGAGCAAAAAATTAGCAATTTTACCTAAATGCTTTATCCTCTGTGTGTACTACATAAGATAAAACGACTGCACGAAAGAGACTGTAGTTGTTGCTCTTAACCTTTTTTGTGCTTGTCTGATTTGGGGCCTTGATCTGTTCTTTTAATCCTTTTTGAGATCCATTATACTGCATTTGTAAGAATTTTCTAAAATTGGACATAAGTGTTCCACAATGATTCTCAATAGAAGTACATATACTTTAGAGCTGGATAAGTAACTTTTTTTTTTTCCAGTCAATAGTAATCCCCCTTTTTTTTTTAAGAACAACAATATTGACAGCTAAGTAAACCCATTACCGTCATAAAATAAAATCTTTATATGGAGTCAAAAATTAATTTTCCAAAAAATTTACCATATGATCTCACGAACTAAAATAAACAAGCCTTGGAATTTGTTCTTAACTACTTTTTTACCTACTTCAAGCTTTTGATTTAGAAAAATATGTTTTGTAATTTTCTCAACTCTCTTTTCTCCTGCATTTATTTTTTAAAATTAAAATACGAAGTAAATAAAAACTCACTTTTGAATTTAAATTTTCAACTTTTCTACAATCAGCTTTTTAATATATGAACAATAGAGGAAAAAAGCACTTAAGCATTATTGCAACTAACAGAATAAGGCTATTTGGATTGCTTCTGCAGATTTTCATGTTCAAATTACGTGGTAGAATGGATGCATTATTGAAGTCAATTTTTCATTTTGATTTCCAATTTTCTTACAAATATGTCATCATGATTAATGTGGAATCTTACTTTATATTGTCATGAAGCGCCATATATCATGAATACAAAGATTTACATATATCTAATTATTAAAAAAAACAATATGGCTCATTACAATAACACCAAATTCAGGACACTACTAACCTATATGTATATGTATCCCTAGGAAATCAACTAATTTGTTCTCTCTTTTTTTTTTCCCATTTTTCTCATCCAAATTTTTAAAAAAAATACTGGAATTCAAGCACAAGTATGTGAGTTATACATATTATTATCCTGTGTTTCCCATACGTCAATTGCTATCATTTTATTGTTGAAATAATCTTATTTATAACAGCATCATCATTGTTGTTATTTTGTATTTTTGTTGGTAGTCTTTTTGTACGGAACCATTCTTGGTGGGGTTGGCAATACATGGAGGGTAGACAAAGCTTGCAGCAGATTTTTTCCCAAAGATAAAAGGAATCTCAACAAAAGGTTGCTCTCCTCCGACACCTAAAATGTGGCCTCCTGTTTGGTGGCTGCCGGTCTCAAAAAGATGTAGGGTCCCTAATTTCATACTCCATATCATAATTTTCTTTCACCACATCATTGCCCCACTCTTATCTATATTTGGTTAACTAAATCACTTTAATTAGAACTAAAGCTAGACATAACTAGTAGTTGATTATTATCTTAAATAGCCAACAAAGAAATCAGTTGGTATGCTAAGTGCCATAACTCAAGTGTTAATCCCAATACCAATCACAAAAAATAGCCATATTGTATTTCCACATGTCAAATCTCAAGCGTATTCCTAACTTTCATGATACATTAGGTGATTTCTTAATGTGAGAACGTAACGTGACTAGTTTTTATGATTGGCATTGAGATTAGAATAATGACACTGAGGATCCCAACTAGAAAAGAAGTAGAGTAATGTGCATGAACAGTTGAAAGAGAAGGCATGCATGTAACGAGTTGTATAAAAAACGAAAAAGTGAGAAGAGTTGTTTGGTGATTTAAATAGGGATTAGTTTTGTAAAGTATAATTAGATTTGGATGGAGAACAATTGGGAGCTATGATTGCTAAAGACATTCTCTTCTGGATGCTGCATGTGTGAGAATCCAACTCCCATCATGTCCCCATTCTTTCAACAGAATATATATAAATTACTAGAACTTACCTCTTTACTTTTATATTCTTCAATGTCATTATTTGCCTCATGACCAAACAAGAGAGAAGCACATTCATACATTTATTTATTTCACTCATCATCGTGGCTACATGTAAAATCACTAAATGGACCAGTGTTTAACTCTTCAAAATAATAATAATAATAATAATAATAAGAAGTTTTGGGATTTAAAAAATGCTTGAGATTTGTAATTCCAAATACAAAAACAGAACATGTATTAGGGCCCAATAGATCATTCGCAGAATGATTTACATTTCCATATGGTTATGTGATCGATTTAGTGCAAATTATGTTTGATGACTCTAATCTTTTTTTTTTTTTTTTGTCAATAGTCAACAGTATACTATCCTATTTCTAACCTACACTATTGGGGAGGGGCCCAACTGAGCTCCAGGAAAACCAATGGGGACTGAACCACCATCGAACCAAATGGGTGCATTATTCACCCATTTGGATTTTTTATGGGAGGCAATGTTTGAACTCTTGACCTCCCACCCCACATAGCCTTTAAAGGCTTTATGGTGGCCAACCCAACCAAGTTGAGTTGGTTGTTTGATAACTCTAATCTAATTATGTTTAAATCTTGTTCGCATTCAATAGATAATTTCTGCATTTTTCTCAGTTGGATGTGAAACAAATTGGCCCAATAAAGTGATATTATCTCTTACCCCATATTTGATACACTGAAATGTTCTAGAATGAAAAAAATTATTCCACTAGGATGCCATTTTTCCAGGAATAAAAAAAATTCAATCCAGTATTTGGTACAAGTCAAAATCAAAATTTAATCCAGGAATAAAAAAAAATTCAATCCAGTATTTGGTACAAGTCAAAATCAAAATTTAATCCAGGAATAAAAAAAAAATTCAATCCAGTATTTGGTACAAGTCAAAATAAAAATTTAACTGCTTTATTATGGTATTAATCATTTTTTAGCATTATGATTACAACAGAAAGTGGATAGTGTATTCTAGAATGGATTTTTACAAACAGTCACGTTTATTATTTTCTGGCATTAAGATATTTTTTAAATTTAATTTCATCCTTGTCGAAAACAAAAACTTTGGACTGTTTTTCTCAGATATCCATTGAGCCCGCATCGGCCGAACCATTTTGAGGTTTGAAGTTGGTCCGTTTTGGACTTTGGTTTCTACTTTATTTATAGTTGATGAAGTGAGGGGTCCAGCCCCGGTAGTAGATGGGCCAATGGAATCCTAAGAGGTTGCCTTCTATAAAACCCAAAAAGTGACACTATCTTTTAGGCCCATTATTAAATTGTAATTACACCTCTCTCACCTCGTTGTATGATTTGACATATCTTAATTGAGAGATTAATTTATGCTTGAAGCCTCTAAAAGACTAAATGGACTAAAAAGACAATTTTCGGGCCCATTAAATTGTATTTACTCACCTTCAACCCCTAGAGAGTAAACTGAAACTGTTCTATTTTTTTTTTTTTTCCTTTTTGAACTGAAACTGTTCTAATTTTTTTTTTTCCTTTTTGATCAAACAAAACTGTTCTAAATTTGGTTCTCGATAAAGGGCAATATTGGCTGCGAAATTAGCAATTTCAGACGACTTCATTTGAATTAAACCTTCAAAATGGCAAACCTTTGATTAGTGAAACCTAGAGGAAGAAAAATTTTGTAATCCTCATTAGACTGCTCTAATACCTTGTTAGATAAATTGAAGCATTGGAAAATCGAATGTGTTTCTCATGATCTTGTATAAGGGATTATACTTATATTTATGGGCTCAGTACAAGATGAATCTAGACAACAATTACATTGTTCTTAGACAAGATGAATTTAGACAATCATTATATTGAACCTAGGCAAGATGAATCTATACAACTACTACATTGAACATAGACTAGTTTATATAAAGAAAATCCCTGATTGATGCTAATTGATAGGTCAAATATTTACATTAACATATTTATACTAACAACTTTTATCTTAAAAATGTTTCTTTTCAATTTTCTGCTTTTAGAAATCCTTAAAATTTATTAAGTGGAAAAGGTACTAGTTTTTTTCTTTAACTTTTTCCCTTGGCACGTAAACCGTGGTATGAGATTGATGGGAGCAAATGGACACTCGAAGGCTCCCTTTATCTACAAAAGGTAAACACATTGCGACCAAAAACACAAAGGGATGAAAAAAGAAGAAAAAGGAAAGCACAACAAACGCTAGCTTCTAGTTCTTATACTAATAATAATAATAATGATGATGATGATGATGATAGAATTAATTAGCATTTCTGCAAGCAACTAATAAACTTTGCCTAGCAATTATCAGAATTAATAATGCTAGCATGTGATTAACTGGGAGGGTCTAAAATCAACCGTGAGGAAACCTAATGGATGTAAAGTGCAATACACAAAAAAAGAAAGAAAGAAATTTGGCCTAGGAACGTCTGGAAAGTTGATTATCAATGGGGATACTGACCATTAGGAAGAATTTTGGAGTATGTTCGTTTGCTTTCTTCATTTACCTATTCATGTACTGATATTAAGTTATTGGCAAATTTGAGTATAGATGAACAAATAAAATTCAGGTGATCATGTGTCCTATTTCTCTCTAAAACTTGTGCAATATATAGGGCTTGTGTACAATACGATGATTCATATAGATAAATTAAACATATAACTCCATAGTATTTCAAAAAAAATAAAAAAAAATAAAATTATTACTCAAAAGTCCACAAGAAGTAGTTTCTTCTTCTTCTTCTTCTTCTTTTTCCCTTGTACCGGCATTTCCATTTGAAATACTATAGCTTTGTGATTTTCTAGTTTTCATAACATATATTCGAGTCATATATTATATATTTTAACTTAATATTCGAATTGTTATCCTTATTTTATTTAATATATATATACACACACGCACACACTATATTTACTTTGTATGCACAAATTGAACGCTTGCATTTTTGGAATGCGTAAAATTCGAACCAGTAACACAAAATTTAAAAAGATAAAAAAAGATTTAATTGTTTCCTTTATCTTGAAAAAAAAAAACAATGCAAGCAAAAAAAAAAAAATTTTTTCCGCATCACAACTAACAGATTGGGCTGCAGGTATGGGTCTTCAAGCCACCGGGCAGATTAAGGACCCCTGGGCATGATGGACGGGCAAACCGGTGACACATAGGATATCCAAATAACATCTTTGCTCCAGTTACTGTTTATTACTTGTCCAATGGGCCTATACTTGACGATCTTTTTTAGTTCTCCAACTGATCAATAAAGGGCTAATTGGCCCATTTGTTTTTTTTTTTTTTTCCTTTTTTTGTTAGGCAGAGATATAGTTAGAAAGAGGAGGCAGGAATACAAAAAAAATTAAGCAAAATGAATTTCCAAATATTTGACTAGCCGAGAATACGTCTACAAGTTTTTCTTTTGCAAATACGAATACAATACAAATTATAAATTTGCAATTATTTGATGAGAAAAATCAAAAAGTACAATAATATCTCCTCAAAAAAAAAAGATTTGTGGAGCATAAAATAATGTTCAATAGTCATTAGCTAGAACATCCATTATTCAGATAAATTTTACTCCCAGCTTGGCTGAACTCAGCTGACATTTTTATTTATTTATTTTTTTGCAGAAATATCGATAATTTTTCACCGGAAGAATCCTCCTTTAGTGTTCTCGGACTTCTTAATTGATGTAAGAATAGAGGTTATAGCCATGGTAGCAAATCCCGCAAGTAGAATACCAATTGCAATATTCCCCTTATCAAAGAACTTGAATGATTTTGACCTCTTTTCATCTACATCTGTGTCACCCAATAGTACTAAGGCATCAAAAAATAGATCGGTGAATCTTTTAACATCAAATGTAATACCAAATCCAACTCCAACTCCAGTTGCCAAAAGGAAGCTCACGACCTGCAAATTCCAACAGAAAAGAATAATTTGTAACAACAATAGTTGGAAATTCAACCAGGATTTATAGGAGTTTCCCAAAAACATGTTTTTTAATTTTTGCATGGGTACTTAACTAAGTTTCCAAAGGACTCAATAGTAGTTTGATATTTCTTATTCCATTTCGTTTGTTGTTTCTTTGCTCTTTTTTTTTTTTTTTTTTTGGTGGATTAAAAATGATATAAGAGGTAGCAAAAATTCAACCATGAAATAATAACTGCCCAAAATACTAGTTTCTCATACGATTTAAGTTTTAAGATATTCATACAATGCAATCAGAGAAATAGAATGTAACAAATGTTCATGAGCGTATTTGAATAGGAACTGTAGGAACATGTCATGGAGGTTTTTAGGAAGAACCTTATCTCCATAGAAATCAAACTCTGGAAGACAGCCGTTGCGAATCCACCTTTTCTCTGTGGCAGCGTGATATATGGCGAAGGGAAGCTGAATGAGTGTGTACACGATGCCAACACCAGCAACAGCTACTACATACCTGTTACATTTATATATCCACAATAAGAAACCTTATAAACTTGGACTGAGATAATCAACCATCTCACTTGATTTTTTTTTTTTTTTGATAATTTAAAACATTAAATTCATTAAAACACTCGTTAATCGCCAATTGAACTGAAATTCTAACCTTGAAGGTTAATTAGTTCTTGAGGAATAATGAGAGTTATTTGATAAGTAAAAGGGTCGTTTAGCATTTCTTTTTTTTTTTTAGTACCAATGCATTTTCCATGTTTAAAATTGTTGCCTGTGGTTGAACTACCCATTTGGTTAGACATATACTTTATGTAACCTTGCTAAGTGATATGCAGCTTTAAAATGTGTAGTCTTATACCTGTAAGCATGGACATCGCTAAAAGATATCTTAGCGCCATAACTGAGCTTGAAATTGTTAAGAACCATAACCACAATAGAAGCAGCCAGCACCAAAAGAGTGATGACCCTCAAGACTAGGATTGAATTAATTATCCACTTTGAAGCCATTTTTGATTGCTAGCTCTTCAAAATTCTGGTCGTGGAGAGCTCTTTTCTTTATCCCTTTTGGTTTGCTATTTTCTAGTACAAATTCCTGGCTGGTGGAAAGCCCTTTTTATACTGTTAAATTACCTTGTCCACACTCCTCGAACTGTCGATAAAGTCAAGGCTTTTGCCTGCAAATTAATTTTTTTTTATAGTTTAGGATCATTAAATCTAGCCGGGCAATTCACAACGTAAAAGCATAATATGATAGAGACGTTTCAGGCTAAGAATATATTCTTTCGATCTTTACCAACTAGGGAAATAAATGTTGTTTGTGTTGAAATTTATCTACTGTGGTCTTGCATGCAATTCTATCTGTTGGTTTAATAAAATTGATCGATCGAATTGATAGTTTTCTCAGTTATATATATAGGCATATCATCAGATCAATCTTGTAATAATTGGATAAGAAGGTATTATACTTCAGCTGTATCTCTCATTGATAATAAGCATTGGAAAAATGTATAGATGCATCTCTAAGTGATGCACAAAATAAAGGTCCTTTACATGTTTAGTACAGATAAATAACCTAGACCTTTACCATCATAAAAAACGTTATTCACCTATGAGTTTGTGAGGTACGTATTATCAAGAAGCTAGAAGAACTACTTTTTCTTGTGAATGGATAAAGATTCAGCTTATTATGCTTTAATTTTATTATCTAGATATGTATCTACTCTGTGCTTTAAAATTTTACCTGGATTAGATTGATGGATGCTTTGCAATTGTTTCTAACAATTTGTTTGTTCATGCGTGCTATACAAAACTGGGTAATTCTCGTCTATCAATCGCCAAAAATACATTCAACAATCAGGCAAGCATCCTGACCTAGAATGTTCAAAGCAAATGGCTAGATTATGTATAACTATGAATCTTCCAGATTTAATCACGAAAATCCGTAGAAGAAACTGCGTAGGCCGGTGGTTTAAAACACAAAATCTGGAGCCAGGACGGACTTGAGTATGTTCTGGCGACCAACTCACATTGACACAAGCCCTTCAAATCCTCTAACCGCAAAACTTCTTTATCCTCTCTATTTCGCTTTTATACAACTATTACGTGTATTAATTCATAATAATTTTGAAAAATTCACACACTTTGTAGGTTATTTGGGCAATATCGTATACGAATAAATACATGTAACAGCTGTATAAGGGCAGTACAAAGGGGATGAGGGGTTTGGAAATAGTAGATCTGAATCGCAACACGAGCTGGTTCCTCTCTATTAAAATGACCAGCTCTTGTTCTTATTAACCAACTCTATACCATACGAGGCGAAGGCATTAGCTGCCTTTAATTAATATAAACCTTCCCTAACCTTGAATGTACTTTCCTTATCGATCAAGCCATCACAAACAACAAATGTACACATTCCTCGGTCATTTGCTCCTAGGATTTTAAGGAGTGGGTGTTTGTTGCTTTTGTTCAGGGGTTGCAAAGAGTCTCTCACACTTCTTTCAAGCAACATGAAACAAAAAGAAAGACGGGAAATTACTGTCTTTGACCAAATCAATGAGAAAAACTTGCGTCCATCAGGCTTGATGATAACGAATCTCTGGAATTTATATGTTTGTAGCAAAATATCATGCCAAATTCATCCTTGACAAGAAAATTCTGGTACAGGTCTCTGTCAAGAAAGTTAGATAAGCTCTTCTGTCTTCTTCAAAAGAGTTTAAATGATGTGGTAATATTGAAATAATAGGGGCTATGTGATAATATTGAAAAATAAGGGTACTATGTAGTCGAACGCGATATCACAAGGAGTATTTTGTAATTTATCCAAAAATAAATTCATTGAAAAGGACAGAATGCTAAAATGAGTAAAATCTACTTAATGCTAGCCATTTCGCATTAATATCCATAATATTCATAATCTTTATTGCCATTAATTCTTAATTTATAGACTCGATGCTTAGAGATTTCCAAGCTCCACTCAAAGCAAAACAACTGTAGTACTATACATCATCTGGTGGTCCTTTATGTTCCTTCTCATTGTTGGCCTTTTCCTCAATGTCTTCTATACAAAAAATAAAGTTTCATTTTCTAATTATGTGGTGGTTGAATTTCTTTCCTTCTTTGCCCAATGGGTGATATTCACAATTTATGGAGGTGAAGATATGAATCAATTCAAGGTTTGTACATTGTACATACAAAGAGGCCTTCATAAACACAAACACTACAACCCCACTCCTCAATTCTCATATCCCTCTTTTCATCAATTGGAGATAACTGCCAAGACAGGAAAAAAAAAAAAAACTTCTGTACAAAATTCTTGCATTCTTTTCCCATACATCTTCAGTACAATTATGCCAGAGACAATGGAAAAGGTTGGAGAAAAAATCCCAGAAATAGTGTTGAATTCTGGCCACAAGATGCCAGTGGTGGGTTTGGGAAGTGGAAGTCATCCCATCCCACCATTGGAGAAACTGATATCAATATTTACTGATGCAATGGAGATTGGATACAGGCATTTTGACACAGCTGCATGCTATGGCTCAGAGGAGGCCCTTGGCAAGGCTGTGGCAAAAGCATTAGAGACTGGATTAATAAAGAGTAGGGACGAATTGTTCATCACTTCTAAACTTTGGTGTACTGATGCTGATTTTGATCTTGTTCTGCCTGCCCTCAAACAAACCCTTGGGTACTTTTCTCATCACAATTCGGATCTTTTTTTTTATTATTATTAACCTTTTCTTCTGCATTAAATCTTGATTTGCCTTGATAGAATACACGTGCATATCTTTTGCATGTACACATATGATATATTGTATATGTAAGACATGGACTTTTTTTGGTCATGACCCTCATGTACTGCCTGATTGCTCATCTCAGACCCAGATTTTTTCCCCCCATTTCTTTGATTCATTTAATATATTGCACTCTTATCATCGCTCTCCCTCATTTTTTTCAGCCAAATTTTGATATTTTTATTGGTAATATTCACATAGCTTTATATAAAGAATAGTGTGACATTTAGCAGCTAGGATAAATTTAGAGAAGGGAAATGAGGATGAATCCAAATAATTTCCCAAGCTAAACATGCTAATTATGGTATTTATGGTGATATGAAAGGTATCAAGTCTCAACTCTCAACCATATTTGAAGCTCAACGATGATTTTTTCTTGATTTCACCGCCATTTTTTTTCTGGTCTTTACAACTTCAGTAGTACCTTGAGGGCCCATATATGAGGATGCAGTTTACCCCACCACCACCCCACTTTTCTGGTAGGCATAACTAAAAAAGAAGAAAAAAAACCTAAATAGATGCTGGTAATATAATTTTGGATTTGCCCTCCAATTGACCTGAAAAAAAAAAAAAAAGAAAACACCCAATAACGAATTTGGGTATTTTTTTTTATTGTGTCGTTTTGACTATTGATTATTAGGAATTTTAAAAATAAAAATTAACTTCTTATGTACAATACTTGTTTAGTAAGCCCTAACAAAAGCACTACATGGATTGTCTTTTGAGCTTTTTTTTTGTTAGTTTTGCCATAGGGATTAATTGTTAGAGTTGGCAAAGACATTTAACTTAGTAGTTGACCTACAATTTTATTTTTAAATACAGTATTCAGTACTTGAGGACCCCAAATATATTTTGCTGTTTGTCCCTTGTATATTAATGTATCATCTAGTACTGCTGAAGCTGACTAATCACAAGTTTACCATGAATTTGTTACTATAATCAAAGCTCAATTTAACATTTTTTTTCTTCAATTAATTTTTACAGAGTATTTTTAATGCATTTTTTTACTTAATATACTGTCTTTTAATTTACTTTGTTAGGAAATTGGGGCTGGCGTATTTGGATCTTTATCTGATTCACTGGCCAGTAAGGGTAAAGCATGGTGCTGACATGTTCAATTTCACAAAAGATGAAATTCTTCCTTTTGATATCCATGGAACATGGAAGGCAATGGAAGAATGCAGCAAATTGGGTTTGACAAAGTCTATTGGTTTGAGCAACTTCACTTGTGAAAAAATCTCAAAGCTCCTAGAAAATGCTACCATCCCACCAGCAGTTAATCAGGTAATTTGGTTATTGAATTAGTGTGTGTGTGTGTCTATATATGTGTGTGTACGGTTATGACTTTTTCTTGTACATTTTTTTAGTGACTTTGTCTCAGTCAATATTTTAGTCACATATACTTACTATTTTGATGATCTTCGACAATGATACATTCTTTTTTATTGATATTTTATAGATTAAATAAGAAAAAGGAAGTGGGCCCACTATATAATATCCCTTTTTTTTTTTTTTTGGTCAAAACCTTTATGACATATATATTTTTGTATGGGTACGATAATAGATGGACGTCGAAGATGCCGTTTCTGCTGGTGTAGAAACAAAAATCAACGTCAAGCTAATTAAAAACCGAAGAATTAGGTGATTTCAATAGTTCACCTGACACCGCTTTTTCGTACAATGCCCATGTTGTCATTAACACCTATGGTTCATATGTTTCCTTCCTCAACTTTTTCATTAGTCAGAG
The DNA here is from genome assembly GCA_024721245.1 of Mitragyna speciosa. NCBI lineage: Eukaryota > Viridiplantae > Streptophyta > Magnoliopsida > Gentianales > Rubiaceae > Mitragyna > Mitragyna speciosa. The sequence continues at coordinate 14,137,687 of CM045573.1, forward strand.
GTTTTACTATGTCTCGTGGTTTATATGAACTATCTCATAACAAAATATACTCGTGTAAACCTTATTTGTGAGGCCCAATTTTATGTAAAGGGTCTACGATGGAATTTTTCTTTTTATGATGTGTTTTATTTAAGGCTTGCATAAAACATACAAAATTGAATAGGAAGAGTATATTAGTCACTATAGTGGAACGGATGATAGAATGAGATTGAAAGTTTTTCAGGTGGAGATGAATGTCGGTTGGCAGCAGCGAAAATTGCTACCATTTGCCAAAGACAAAGGAATTCGGGTATGTGCATGGTCTCCTCTTGGAGCTTATGGCACTTTATGGGGCAGCAATGCAGTCATGGAGAATCAAACTCTTAAGGATATTGCAGCTTCAAAAAGCAAGACCGTGGCACAGGTCCTCAATTCTCATCACATTTTCAAATGAAAAAAATTGTAGTGGTGTGTGCATGTGTAGATATATAATAATTAGAAAACTAAAGTCATTTGGACACTAAAAAAATGTTTATGTAATAGGTTGCATTAAGATGGATATATCAGCAAGGAGCAAGCGTCATTGTGAAGAGCTTTAACAAGGAAAGGATGAAACAAAACGTCCAAATATTTGATTGGGAACTCACCAAGGAAGAAATGGATCAAATTCTGCAGATCCCTCAGAGTAGAGTCTTTAGAGTGGATTTGTTTCTCCATCCAACTGGGCAATACAAATCTGAGGAAGAACTTTGGGATGGCGATGTATGATTTTGCTTTTGGTCCTCCTTTATTTTGTGGGACAATTTGAACTTGTAAAGACTTATAACTCTAGCAAATTCCAGTTCTTATTTGGTATTTTCATTTTTTTCTTTCTCTGTCCAATGGTAGCCAAATCCAGAATTATGTTACTACAAATCTATGATAAATAGCACCCCTCATAGCATTGGCTAGGGAAATTACCTCAATACGCTTGATAGAGAAAATTTCTTGGCTTGCTTGAATTTGCATTGGGGGATGCCAACCTGCCTAGTTAGCTTGAAAGTGTAACGCAAGTGGCTTTCTAGCGGCTGGATCACCTCCTTTTCAAGGAGAGCTAATGCTTGTTGGATACTTTGGTTTGATACTGCTTCACACATAAAACATATAAAATATAAAGAACAAAAAAGTGCTATGTATTTTGCTTATGTAAGAAACTTGGAGACAGAAGTCTTTTGTTGCATTTTTTACGGGTAAGAGGAAAAACCTCTGGCAAAGATGTAAGCGCGTGTATCTCATGTTATTTCCATTGCAAGCGAAATGGATAGATGAGGAGCAGATCAGGAGTTTTAGTCCTTGTATCAAAGATGATGAACAATAAATTGGTTGGAGGCCAAAGGCCGAAAATTCTGACCCTAGGCCTTTAAAACCCCATGATTCAAGCACTTTCTGAGGCAGGAACCACTGACACGTCTTATTCAAGTCTTTGTTAAACAAAGAAAAGATATTTAAGAGACTTCCAGCTGCTTCTGCTTAATGACGATTTTTCTTCGTAGCCCAAAAACCTGTAGAAAGAAAATTCTGACCTATTGGCTTGCCAAGTAAAATTTTATCAGTAAATAACACGTCATATGACTCTTTATCAGACTCAAAATCAGGCGGTAGACAAACCCGGTACAACATAGTATGGTACACAGCGCATTGATATCAGCTAGAGAAGGCAAGATGAGGTTATAAATCTTCAACAAGATTTTGCTATTCAGACAAAGGCTTTAGACGTCCTAAACTCCAAGCAAAACTACATTGCATTCACCAACTTGCAGACTGCAATAGACTATATATTTTCCTGCTCAGATTTAATTAATTCAGGGGTAAAGTACTGTTCATCACTATTGGCCAGCAACAATACAGAAGACAATATACATTGATCCAGAAGAAAACAGAAAAGAAGAAGCACAAGACAACAATCCCAACAAATTTGGACAAGAAAATAACAAAATTTAGAATACTAGCTTGCAATAGTATCCACATTAAGCACAGTGCTTTGATTAGATCAGTGCAGTGAACCAATCCTCCAGTAAAACGAGTTATGTACAGCTTCTCTCCTTAAAACTCTTTTGAAAAATGACATAGACGTATCAAAAATTACTAAAAAGCTATTGACAAGTACTAAAAAAATACCTAGAAATTATCATGGAACCACCTTCCCCACTTGTAATATGAAGAAAATTTTTAAGCGAATACCATGGTGGAATCCAATCCAAAACAAAGAAACAAGTCTACAGGAAATGTACTGTACAATCGTCACAGGCAACTCTCAGTTAATATCAGATGGAGACCTACTGGAGCGGAGGATCCGAATCTGAAACCAATAATTGAAAAAAAAGACATTAATAGCAAATCAAATGCATGTAAACTTTAGCAGGTAAACCTTCCATTGGATCATAACCCACACACTCTCTTAAAATAAAAGATGCTTGGAAAACCAAAATTGTTGAAAGCAAAGTACCTTTTATCCTCAATATCACATAAAAAATAATTCTCTGTGAAGTCTCAATTCAAAAATAATAATAATAATAAATCAAGAGGATGTCAATTGAAATTTATCTACTTTGATTTTCAATAATATTAATTTGTGGGCATGCTGGGAAAAAAAAGCAGATAATTAATGAGAAGGTTAGGAAATATTGACCCCACGGTGATGAAACTAGAACTTGTGTATGAAGTTTTTTTTTTTCTTTTCTTTTTTTTTTTTAAGCATAAGGACCTAGTGTTGAAATAGCTTATCAGAAGTCCATGCATCAGAAGTTCTAAAAGCATGAATTCAACTGTTAAGAATAAATTTTGCACCATGATTATTCCGTGTTTGTCATTAGCACATCATGGGAAAAGAATCCTGATGATTTAGAATATGCAGGCATGGCCACAAAGTACCTGTGCTAATGCATAGATGGCACGCAGGATTCTAGCATAGTCAGTTCCGAGCATTTGGATTACAACATCTGCTAGAAATGTACCCCAAAGCCTGCAAATGATATAGTTAACATCATAGCATCATAGATTAAGCACGATCTACATAACAGGACTAGAAATTGAATCCAAGCATTAAAACCCAACTATTTAAAGAATTTTTTGAAATTTCACCTTCACACCCTTTCAAATTTCTTGTTAATTATTTTGGATTGGGCATTTGATTACCCATTTCAACCTTATAATTTTTTCTGGACACATTCCTCAAATATCTAGTTATTAGTTGGTCCACTCCTTTATTTCCTGGTAATAATTAATTCCTGATTCTGTAGGAATGATCTTGTCGTCTTCATGGATAGTTTCTATTGTGTTGCATGCTGCAAAAACAAGGACAAGAAAATTCCATATGATACAATGGGTTATCCTTAAACCATGCATGTCTCAAAGAAGCATAAATTAGTTAATAACCTGATGCAATGAGTCATTAGGTATTCTTTCATTAATTCTAGACAGTAGATCTACCTTCCAATTGGCCCACTGCTTTCTCACAATTGTTTGCAAATTTAACTTCCCATAAAACAGAGAAACTTCATTCTTTTCTTTCCTTTGAGAAGCCTGGGAGCCTTATAGAGACTGACATTATTCTCATATGGTTTGCTATTTCGTCTCTGCGAGCCTTATAGAGACGCTAACATTATCCTTATATGGTTTGCTATTTTGTATTCATAGACACACTCATATATTAGCGCTGATATCATCAATATATGACTACCATTTATCAACACATCATGAATCTTGTTCTTGTCTGCAGAAATTGTGAAGAAGAACCATTATTTATCTACCTTATCTCACTCTAATCGTTATCACTTTAAAGGCTTTAAAATCAGATGTAAAAGCACTTTCTGGTGAAACTTGGCATACCAGAATTCAGATATTGTTGGCCGTTCCTTAATCCATGTCACCCTCTTGGGACAAGAGGCAAGACAATACAATTAATGCCCAGTATAAAAAGGTGATTTTTAAAAAATGAGCAGTATTTAAGAAATTTTCTGCCCAGATGTTAAGAGAGATTTGGATGCAAGATATAAATGATTAGAAAATATATATGAAATAGAAGTGCAGGAAACAAAAACGTAACAAATTCTTCCAGTTAAAAAGACACATTACATTGGGCCTAAAAGTGTCGTCATACTCCTAACCCCAAGATATCGGGAGGCAGCACCAGCTACACCCTGTCAATAATCAGAAAGGGAAACTTAAGCACAGAAACATCAAGTTACCAGCATTCCTACAGTAACACATACAATCAATTTCTGTAATTCAATCTTCAGATTACAACATTAGAATTAAATTTGCAAAGGGGAACACATCCTCTAATTGCTAAAATTTTTATTCTTTTTGCATTTTATTCTTATTGCATAAATAACAAATTTGTGCTCCTCAAAGCTAAATATCTGAACCTTCATAGAAACTTGTATCTTTGGACCATTCTCCAAGGACCACTATTCGACAGAATAACAAATTGAAGAATACTTTTGCGTGAGAGAGAGAGAGAGACTAAGGAACCGTTTCATCTGTATTATGTAAAATAGATAGACTACGGAAACATTTCATCCTACATATTATTTAAAATATTTCAACAATTAGTACAAGTGAAATTTTTGTATACTCTATTGGTCTATCAACAACTTTTACAAGTATAATTTATGTATATTTGGATGATCCTACATAGTTCCCCGTAAAGATATACCGCCAAAATACTGCAGCTTGTGGTCATCATTTTGAAGCGTATTATGATTAGTCACAAACTTGCTATGATAAAGACACAATTACCTGCTTTGCAGCATGCAAAGCCACTCTTGATTCCAGATTGATAGCTGCCATGTGTGCCCCCTAAAAACCAGATGTTTCAGGAACTATGGTCAGTTTAAGCAGGCAACTTTGTGGAATAAGATCCACTTAATTATACTTGGAATGCCATATGGCACAACTTTCTTTTGTTCAATTTTTATGCTTATCTTCTTATATAAGAATGAATGTCATCCAGGTACAGAAGGCAACTCTTGTCCATCTAGGCGGCAGCAATCCACAGACACTTCAGAACTAACTATCAAACACCAATTATACATGTAAAAGATGAAGAGAGCTATCCATTCAGCAAACCAACTAGACCATTTTTTGCATGTCCTCCAGCTAGGTAGCCAACAAATAATTCCCAAGTTTTTGAGAGTCGGAAATTTACAGTAATCCAACCCTTGCTTTCAACAACCAGATAAAAAGTATCATCTCATGCATTTTGGAAGTGGGATAACATGTGTCGTGTTATTCCAGGCATTAACCAATTATTGCATAAAGCTCAGTAACATGGTAGTAGGCGGCTACTGAAGTATTTGTCGCTTAATACTCCAGTTGTAAGTAGTTTGTAGCACTAAGTTACAGCTTTCCCCAAACAGTGAGTTACAGATTAAAGTTTTTTTACTGTAAAAACACAGTCACCAACAATATATGCGATAAGTAGATTTTCATAGATCCCAATAGTAATGATCAACCCAATAACATTTGAATAAACACATAACATTAAATTTCTATGCAGAACAAAAATATTCAAAAGCATTTAGAGATTGAAAAGCTTTCAGTGTCTATTCCACAAAAGGTCTCAAGTTGTTTAATACCAATAAAGGATAATACCTCTTTAATTAGTCCATTCTTCAGCTGATGCCTGGCAGCTTCCTGAAATATCTTTCCAGATAATCCCTTTGCTAGCTACAAGAATGAACTACCTCATAGTTAGGAACAATGAAAAAATTGCACCAAGCCATATATGACTATTTCTCACCAGCTCATATATTTTTCCCAGCGTAAGCATCCCGCCACCCTAAGATTAAAAATCAAATTAGAAGTTTAGATGTGGAAAGACCATTAAGCAAACTAAGTATAATTAGTGCAAGTAACAAAAACCTTCAACATCATTGATCGGAAATCTGCCGCCCCATCCCTTAAAGCAGCAGCTGTTTGTACCTTCCATTGATTGAGTCCACGTTCTAAAATACCATTGCCATCAGAAGATTTCATTTTTTCCTCTGAGCCATTGAAGTTGTCGGATTCTTCTCTACATAAGGCCACAAGAATTAGCATTGGTATATATCAGTAACAAAAATTGCTCAAACCACTTCAAGGACAAGAAGGAACTTGTGTAATAATAATCTTATTATTTCACTGCAGAAGCAAAAGATCAGAAATAATAGATGGTTTACAATTATAATAGCATTACTGGACATTTACTAGTGATCTGTAGCTTCAATCTCTTTGGATTAAATATTCAGTGCATCAGTCAAACACTTCAAGCGTGTCTGTAACGCCATAAACCAATTTCCACATAAATCTCCACCACCAGTTGTGTAAAACTTTCCCCCAAAACCTTATACCACATTACATCTAAGCAATTTACAACCGAGCTTTAGCCAGGATTTTTTTTTTTTTTTTTTTGGGGGGGGGGGGGGGGGTTGGGGCGGAGGGGGAGAGGGGAGAGAGAGATAGACAAGGTATTTAGTTCTCAAGAAGATTAAGTCACTAAATGCTTCAAAAGAATCCAGAAAAGAAATAATTTCAGTTGGACTCACAACATATTGCAAGAGTCAATGGAAAATTACAAATTCATGAAAATCTGTAAACTATATTATCTGAATAACCAAAAATATCCAATAACTGCACCACATTAAACACCTTGAATAATCTTGTAGCATATGAAGAAAGATCTCTGCTTCTAGATCCTCAGTTGCCAATTTAGACGAACAAGGTATATTTAACTTTTTTCTCACTCCAAGCAGTACATTCCTGTAGGAAGGTCTCCAACCCCTACAGCAGCACAAGCCAATTGGGATCACTCACAGGAGCTCAACATGACATCCAGTAAAATTCTTCAAAAAGGAAATGGAGAACACAATTTCATCAGCACTAATCACGGGCTTCATTAACAAAACAGTAGAAATTCACCAGCAACTAAGACCACATTGATGAACCCTTTCATAAGATACTCAGCCAAAGACCGCTGAATACCCTATAGTAGTCAATGGTTCACCATACCAAGCAATAAATGCAATTAAATTCCTCGGGTACATCGCAAAATTTTGCATTGCCATGAAAAAGGCACACAAATTTAATTCTTCTGTTTATTCAAGTATAATGATAGAATCGAGGCCATCAACCTCATAAAACCCAACTTTACAATTTAATTTTCTCACATTACCACTACAACAGGATGAGTGAAGTTGAACACAGAGCTTCAGAAGCTGCATTACTTCATTGCTTTAAAAACGTACACCTCAAAATTTTAAATCAACAAACAGTCAAAGATTTACTAAAAATAATCAACCTCAATGTAGACCGAGCATCAGCAGCAAGGTACAAGAATCTCTTTTCCAACATGGATATATACTCATCCCTTTCCTCCGGGTCCTCGCCAATCATATAGTAATCAATATCAGCCCTCTTCGTTATCGACTTCAACAACGGACTAAAATAACTGCAACAAGTTCAAAAATTCAGGCACCCAAACCAAACCCAAAACCCCAAAAAAAAAAAAGTTATTTTGGAAACTATAGGACATGATAATGCACCTGGTACCAAATAAAATTTGCTCAAGCTCATACAATTCGGCATCTGTAGCAAGTTCAAGCACGTACCGAAGCTCTCGATCATATGTGCTATCGTTAAACTCTGTTATATTTATCATAATTAAACAACCAAACAAACAAACAAATTCTTCAAAATTGATATTTCAATCATAAATAAAAAATAAATACCCGGAAAAGAAGGGGGGGGGGGGATGATACCTTGGGGTCTTGTTGAAATTGAATAGTGACGAATGTAATGGTGACCCATCCGTAACTTCAGAAAAATCTGCAAGCAGTTTTATCAGTTAGGTGATGAATACATTCAATTATTAATACTAGTATAATATATTAAAAAGAGTGATTTGTGTGTGTGTGTGTGTGTGAAAGTAGGCTTACTCTTGGGGTGTAGGAGAGAGGAGAGAAGGGTGGTGGTTTAGGAAAGGGAAGTGAAGAGGGTCTGTTAGGGGATTCGTGGAATTGAGAGTTTATAAAGAGGAAGGCCAGGCTATGGAAGCCGGTGGCTGTGGCTGCCGGAGACATTATTCTTGGTGGAAACGGCGGGTGATGGTTGATTACGGCGGAGGAGTGTGGGTGGAATTTGAGTAAACAGAAGACTGAAGGTGGACTGGACCACCCAATCCACCAGTGTTTCTCCACTGACCGCTTGTTAACTGATACTATGATGATCTTTTTTGGGAATTTAGTAGCAATAATATTAGGTGGTTTATGTTTTGGGGTAACACTATAGCACAGGAGAGTTATATATATTATAAAAAAAGGAAGAAAATTTTTGAAGAAAATGATAAGATCTTTACTTTTCTATTAATAATTTTTTATTTTTACTAAAGGGTGGTAGTACAAAGATTCACCAACATCGTATTTGATCTTGAACTTTGAATGTCGAAAAAAATATGTATAGCTAAATTGGTAGATACTGAGAAGATTTATTATGAACTAGATCCACAAAACTCAATAGCAAAAATATAAGCGGCCAAGTCTTAGTAGATACTAAGTTTTGATAACTTATTTATCTACCATCAGGTATTCAGGTAAGGACCGTAAACTTGGTCTGCTCAAGAAAAATCTGATAGATACTCACTGTTATGATAAAATTGGTAGATAACTTAAAAGCTTCTAAGTTCAAGTCTCAAATAGGCACTGTGTCATTGTACTTGATCTCGAGCATTTGAATATTGGAAGGCATGGTATATATACTGTAGATATGCTCTCTCTTTCACGCTTCTGGGAAACATTCTAATTTCTAAAGCTTCTAGGAGTGGCATGTCACCTTCTAAAAATGAGAAATAAATTTTATAATAAATTCAACTGGACTCTTCCTTTTTTTTCCAGGCCAAAATGTTTACTTATGTAAATTGTTTTGAACAAAGTGCATACTTATGGAATATTTTCTGCCAATTTGGATCCTTAATGTTAGTTTTCACAGTTTCAATTCAGTATCATTCACTAGGAATTATTACCTTGTATTTACACTACTTGAGAAAATGACACTCAGGATCTAAACTAATTTTCTGCACTTAGCCTTTAATCAAATTATGGAGTAGTATTTCTGCAACAATTCATGTAACCAAACCGTCTAGATCCACTGTCTTTTTTTTTTTTTTTTTTTTTGTCCAATATAAAGCTATGCTGTATTAACATAAAACTATATAAAACTACGGTGTTTCATTTATTGATACGACGTAGTTTGACATTAGACACCATTAGACACCAAAAAAAATTAAACAGAGGATCTGATATAGTACCCAAAGCGATCATTCCTGACTTTCCTGAAAGTGCCAATAAAAAAATTCAAGAGAAAAAACAAAACTTATTCATAATCTAAAGAAATTTAGTGGTGCTTGGTTTATGGGTAAGAAGAGGGAAATTGAATATCAAAACTAATGATACATAGCCAACCCAGCTTTGTTGGGTTAGTTAGGTGCTCCCCGTGCTAAGGTCGGGGGTTTAAATCATGATCTTGGCATTTAGAAGAGGGAGAAAAAAAAAAGGATAGATTTAAGATTAGAAGTCACACCTCAATTGTGTATGACAAAAAAGTTTGGGAGCTTACCCAGCACCAATTTGGGAAACTCACTCCAATTGTGATCAATTACTATGAAAATTAATTTATGAGAATTAAAGTGTTAGAATTTGTCCTGTTATTCTCCACCCATGATCTAACTTTGAAATAGATTAATTTATTAACGTAATGAAATTCATTTTAGATCCAAATCAAACACATGGCATTGTATGACATGAATCCATAGTAATAGTAAGTCTAATAATTCCATTATGATTCATAGTTTTTTTGAATGCAAAACAAATAGCAATTTAGTGTAAATGAGCATGAATTTGTGTAGTGCTCATTTGACTCAACTCTAATCTCTGGTGGCATAAATTGAATTGAACCAATGACGTACAAAAACCACTAACATCTATGTGAAGAAATTTTGTAATCCAAAAAAACGATATAGGAAGATATTAATGGTGGTTTATAATCCAACAAAAAAAAATTCAATAATCTATAATTTAGAAAACGGTATATGAAGGTTGCTAATAATAAGGCATTAGAAAATCGAAGCACGTATGTAAAATACGTAGTATACTAATATTAATCACATTTTATCAAATAAATGGTTCTTTTTTGTTTGTTAAATAAGGTGATTTTTCTGTGTCTAGTGCTTATTAGACAAAGAGAATCACCTCAATTATTTTGGCAGGATATAAGAGATATTGATGTACTACAGGATACCATTGCCCATGTATACATTTACAATTTAACAACAAAAATTCAACATTAAAAGAGGCAATGGTAGTGGAGGGAGAAAAAAAAAAATTAAAGAAACCGGAAAGAGAATGGTCACACGTGCACCCTAAAGAAGTATAAATCTGGATTTTTTTTTAAGAACTATAAATGTGGATGATTGATCATGGATTTTGTACAAGACCAATCCATCTAGCTAATCAACTTACTTAAATGCATGTAATAGGACAAAACTCCGAGTACCCTGCAACTCCAATCTCCTTCACATTGGAATTCTGCAAATTGATGATGGTTGTGTACCACAACGTAAAATTATCGATTGATACTACTCAGACAATTAAAAATAAAAAATAAAAATATTTAATTTACATATGGTACAGTAACATATGTATATTTTTCAAATTTACTTGTTCTACTATTCCTAATTATATTAACGGTCCCAAGCTCTAGTATACAGATCCGAGCCTAGTAAGTTGAGTCCCGTTCAATTTGGACAAATTGAAAATAGTATAACTGTTTAGCATTATGATATAACTATTTTTACATTAAAACAACATCAATTTTTATACTCATTTTTTGCCCTTATTAGATGCATTTCATCTGTTTATTTTTTATACTTCTAATCTAAATCAAGAATTGGACTCAATTGAAACTTGTAAAGCGATTTTCGTAGCATACCAACAACCTGACATATTTCTACAGTTAATTATTGATTCGGAGGCATGAAAAATCTTGCAGGCCAGAAGAAACAATGAAGCAGGAGGCAGAAGCCAGTAAGTAGCCTGGCCCACATAACATAACTACTGAAGAAATAGAGGCAAATGGATAAAATAGTTTTGAAAGTTTTAAAAATTTCGTTATAGTCTCTAATTTCAAAGAAATTAACTTTGTTCATCATTCTTTTACCATTTTGTCATTTAGCCCGCAGGAGTTAGTATTACAAGTATATTTTGAACACCTAGTATTTTCATTTACTGACAACTCTAATCGTATGCAACTGAAGTGTGCAGTTATCCCAAAATCAAAGTTACAATTTACCAAAAAAGAGATCAATCAATTTATATATTTGTCTAAAGTGTTTTATATATTTTATTAATTAGTTTAATGTAATTTGATTCTTATTTACTTTGGATTCATTGTGATTTTGAGTATGGGGATGCATTTTTCCAAACTCGCTTTGGAAAATTAACCATCCGTCTTCACTTTTTAATTGAAATGGGCTAACAATTTTAAATGCGATTTGATTATCAAAAAATAAAAAAAGATAGGTGTGTGTGTGTATATATTGGTGTAAATAATTGTGATGGAGTCGAATACTATGATGTTCAAAATTAGTTTGAAATACTGCGGTTTTGAATCGTGATTGAGTTTCTCTTAATTGTTACTCAACCCAAATTTAAATAAATTTTTGTTGAGCCAAACTTATAATAAGTACAAACAACTTTATATATATATATATATATATATATATATTCACTTATCAATCTCAAGTTTATTTTTATTAAGTAAGCTTTAATTGAGATTAAAAATTGAACAAATTTTAAATTTTGTTTGAGTTTGATATCATTAATTAACAAATTAATTAGCTACTCTTATAAAATGAACTCCATTCGAGGAGTTGAATTGAACATTTAGACCAATATTTTTGGATAGTAATTTAATATATTATCAAAACATGTTTTTTCAATAGTCTTTATCATATTTCTATCCACCTTCGGTATATCATATAATCACATACTAATAAAATATGTTGGTAGTTTTCTTCAAAAAATACTTGAAAGAACATAATCGAAATTGACCCAGTGATATCTAATTTAAAAGTTTAACAAGACAAACTCATTTTAAACTTTACGGGGGATACTGAGATTTCCAGAAAAATTTAGGTGTGACTTTTAGTAACCAAAAATTCAGTGATCAGAAACAAAGGAGCAATTTTCAAAAAAAAAAAAAAGAAAACCAAAATGAAAAGATTCATTAGCCAAGCTTCTCATAACATATTCACTGCTTGCTAAAAAAAGTTAAAGCAATGTTTGGTTGGCAGAAAATACTTAACCAAAAAACAAAATTTTCCCAGACAGATACATGATGGCGATGGATTCAATAACACTAACACTCAGCAGAGATATTCCCTGTTTGGTTGCTGAGTTTTCATATTCTTCTTCGATCTGTAAGTTCTCATTGCTTCCCCTCACTAATGATTACTATTCCCATTTCTGAATTTTTTGTCCGAAATTTGGATTTTTTTAAAGTAAATTTGTCAGTAATTGAAATGGTTTCTAGGGTTTGAGTTGCGGGTCGTTCTCAGATCTCGAAATCCCTAAATGGGATAGTTTCGCTAGGGTTTTTCCGTTTGGTTATCGAGAAAATGTGGGAAAATCCCGAGATGAAAAAGTTCGATTATTTTTTCTCTCTTTTTTCCTTCGAAATTTGGAAATTTTTTGGGCTATTTTTTTTTCGGTCTAGTGTATAATGCGTTCCATTAGCACCCTGTAGTTTATATATTTTGATTCTTTTGGGTAACGAAAATCAAACTTTTTTTTTTTTGGTTAATTTTGGCATCAAATTTGATTAATACGGAATGCGGGTTGAAAAGATGAGAAATTTACGTTTTTTTTGGGAGATTGATGATGGGTATTTAGTGTAGACTGAGTTTTATTTTTTATTTTTTTCCAGGTGCGGTGAACCATTGTTTTTAGCGCTTGGGTTTTCAAATTAGAAGTTGTTTGTTGATTAATATATAAATGGGGGACCCGAGCTCGGTTGATGTTATCCTTGAATTCCTGAGAAGGAACAATTTTACTAAGGCTGAGGCTGCATTGCGTAGTGAGCTAACTAATAGGCCTGATTTGAATGGGGTTCTCCAGAAGCTTATGCTTGAGGATAAGGGGTTGAGTGTGCCGATGGAAGAAGCAAATGGAGGAAAACCAACTGTGCAAAACCTAGGGATGATTTCTCAGGGCAGCGGGGAGGTTTCAAAGGGATTGAGTTCACGGAGTAGTGGTGAAGTTTCAAAGGAGCTCATTGTGAAAGAGATAGATTGTGGAACAGAGAGAAATGGGTCTGAAAACAAGTGGAAGAGTGTTTATAATGTTGCAGATAAAAGCAAAATTGATCAATCTGTTGGAACAAGTGACAAGAATTTTACTTTTTGTAAGGGTTCGGATGATATGGTGCTTGATTTGTATTCGTGGAAGTATAGTCACAGCAATGGCCCAACCATATCTTATCAGAATGATACTGCTAGTAACTTTTCTGGGTTTCAGGTTTCTGGGAAATCAAAGGTAAGTTTGGGCGAGGTCTTTGATAGTGGTAAGGCTAATGCCAAATCTGGAGAAGAAGAAACCTCTTCTAGTGAAAAGAGAATAGCTTGGCCTGGAAGTACAAGTAAGTCAACTTTGGAACTGAAGAACAGCAGAAGTCAAGACACTGAGCTTAAGGAAGTTGATCCACCACACAAGAGAACAGGGGGATTCACTAGAGATGACTCTGAGGATCACACATGGTCTAGAAGTGATGAACTCTCACATCCATCTTCAGAACTTTGGAAAGATTGTTCAGTAAAAACCATTCTCCCGTTTTCCAAAGGCGATACATCAACCAGTTATGATGGTGCTGTTGACATTGGTGAGAGAAAGGAAATAAAAAGAAAGACAGAGATCAACGACATTAGGGCAGCAATAAAAGAACAAGTGGATGAGGTAGGAAGATCTTTGTACTTTGGGAAGATTCAAGGGAGTGAGCCCAAAGATTTTAGTGCTTTGTGTTTTCCTCATGCTGCTGAAAATCAGAAGGAAGAGTTCCCCAGGTTGCCACCTGTTAAACTCAAATCAGAAGACAAGCCCTTCAATTTTAATTGGGAAGGGAAATACCAAACTGATGGACCTAGCTCAAAGTGTACAAGTGCTGAGAACACTTATCTTATTGGGTCATTTTTGGATGTTCCAATTGGACAAGAAATTAACTCATCAGGTATGTTTTCTGTTGCTGCTACTTTCCTCTCTAATTTGCAATTTCTGTTCCATACCTAGTGCTGATTTTTTTTTCCCTGTTTTGAGTGTACAACCTGCATATTTACTTTGAAATGCTTGTTTCTTATTACTTGCACAGAATTACTAGATTCCATTGTAGTCTCTTATCTTTACTTTTAATTCGTTTCCATTGTGGGCATTAGCAGTTATGGTGTTTAAAGTGTACATCTACATAATATGTTTCTGGCATCAACCTGTGCATTGTATGCTATTCAGGCCTTTTAAAGGATCATTAACTAAATTTTTCCTTGATTTTACTTCTTTTTGTAGTGCATGGGTCCTTTCTTTTTGGGGTCCAAGTTTACTTACCAAAAAAGAGCAAATCTTTTCTATCTAAGAGAAAGATATAGTAGTATCTGTGGAGAATCATCGTTTACCTTATCTATGAGTTGTTTAACTGTTAAATGGGCAAATTTTTTCTTAGTCAGTAGAAAAGGGAAAAAATGAAAAAGAGAAGAGAAATGGTCTGCATTTATCCTTTTGCAGTAGCATTCTGCTTAATTATGAATTGTGTAGACTGTGGAATCAAAAACCAGAAGTTATATGGTTTTATCCACATGCAATTCTCATGTTTGGATATTTGTAGCATGCAAATAGCTTGGCATATATAATTGATTGGAGTGAAATTGTTGGATGGCACTGTTGGCAACATATGATAGGTCTACTTCAGTTGTTGTCTAAAAATAACAAAATGAGATGCATAATAAAGAACTAAAACTTCCACCTTACGGAAGTATATAACAAGTCTGCAAAGAAGTCAAATGGAGTAAGACGTTGATGAATTTGATGGTGTATCAAACTGACCTAGACAACCAAGTTAGACAAAAATATCGACTGTGGTAGGAATAGGACACCCCATAATAATTGAAAGAGCATGTTCAACTGCTCATCCAATTTTATACTGCCGAATTGTGTTGACTTAATCACAAATGACTTAATCTCAGTTACACATAGTTCAAAGAAATGCAATTGGTGCATTATTAGATTCTCCACAGTTGACATGCTTAATACATTGACTAAACCTCAGCTACACACAGTTATAAGAAAGGAAATTGAAACATTATCAGATTCTCGATGGTTGAGATGCTTAATAACTGTAAGCCACAGCAATATATTTTGGGCAATTGAGAACTGGCATATTCTTATGAAGTCACGAGTGGGTAACATTAACTATGATCCTATATGCTTCCAAAAATGTAGTTTCAGTTGTCGTATGAATTGCTTATAGGTGATTGAACATTCAATTACTTGTACGCATATACATTTTAGTTCCCCCTCATTTTCCCCACCGCCACCTCCTTTTATGCGTGGGAGGAATTTTTCAAGCCATAAATGTCAAGCTAGAAATAACATTACTGGGGCTTACATATTCTTAAAATTATAGTGTCATATGCAGAATAAATTATGGTGTCATATATGGAATAAGGAATTAGCTGAATCATAAAAATCGAAATTTATCACAATTGCAGAGTGTATGCATTTTTAAGGATGACTCTGATTTGAGTGTTTTGCTGTGGTCTAATTCTAAATTGGAATTTTGTCTTTTGTAGCCACCAAAAGCTGCTAGATTTGTAAGGAAGTACTTATACATGTCAAACTCAATTAGAGACCATTGCCAAGTAGTACATAAAGTGATTGAGATGAGTTTTTATTGATGGTATTTTTCCTAACAAGAGAACATTTAAAGTTATTTATTTTAAACTCCAATAGAGTGCATGACAGAGTAGTATGTAAAGAGATTGAGATGAGTGTGTATCAGTGTTTTGTTCCGAACAGAAAATTGAAGAAAGTGCATGGATTGGTTGCTTGCCAACTGAAATTACGGAAAATGGATGCGAGTTGTTGCTTTCCACTGAGGCAAATAAGAAAATGTATTTTAGTAAACAACTGTATTGAAGTTTATGTCCATGAAATGCAGTGCTGGGAATAAGTATAATGACGCTGTTATAGTTAGCGGAGCGAAACTAAGTTAATTGTTTTCTGATGGCTTCTGACTGGTTTTATAGGGAGTGTATAGTTAGCGGAGCGAGACTAAGTTAGTCTTTTTCTGAAGGCGTCTGACTGGTTTTCTAGGGAGCGTAAACAGTTCTTAACCCTTAGTCAAGGGAAGTGTTATGAACAAAGATAATAAAAACGGCTGTTTGAGAAGTTTTAACAGTATTGAAATGCGTAATAAATAAAAGCATCATTGGACAAATTTCTTTAGAAGTCTTCAAGTATTGGGCAAGCTTATGACATGAACCTGAGGTTTAAAATTCAGCCAATCAGTGTTGTGAAAACCTGCCTAAAATAATTCCACGAGAAGGCCTTTCCCATAATATATTACTATTTAGATATGATATAATTTCAAGTGCAGTGTTAACATCTTCAAGTCAGTTTTTACTCTTGGTGTTGGAATTGATTTTAGCCTCCTTCTTTTTGTGTTATGAGCATTTTCCATGAGCTCGTAGTTCTATCATCATTGGTAACTTTTGAGATATTGAGTAGCCTTTCACATGAAAAATTTTAGGAGGGAAACGGCCTATTGGAGGTAGTTGGCTATCTGTAAGTCAAGGCATTGCCGAGGATACTTCAGATCTTGTGTCCGGTTTCGCAACTATTGGTGATGGATTGAGTGAATCTGTTGATTATCCAAATGAATATTGGGACTCTGATGAATATGAAGATGATGACGATGTTGGCTACATGAGACAGCCTATTGAAGATGAGACCTGGTTTTTGGCACATGAAATTGACTATCCAAGTGACAATGAAAAGGGCACAGGACATGGGAATGTTCCAGACCCTCAAGATAGAGGACAAAACAAGAATGATGAGGATGATCAATCATTTGCAGAAGAAGATTCTTACTTCTCCGGAGAGCAATATTTCCAGTCAAAAACTATCAATCCTGTTGGCCCTTCTGATGATCCTATAGGGTTGTCAGTGACTGAAATGTATAGGAGAAGTGGTGAGAATGACTTGATTGGCCACTATGATGGACAGTTGATGGATGAGGAGGAATTGAATTTGATGCGTTCAGAACCTGTTTGGCAGGGTTTTGTTACTCAGTCAAATGAACTTATTATGTTAGCGGATGGGAAAGCTCTGAATGATTGTGGAAGGCCTCGATTAGATGATATTTGCATGGATGATGATCAGCACGGTTCAGTCCGATCTATTGGAGTAGGTATTAATAGCGATGCTGCTGATATAGGCAGTGAAGTGCGGGAAAGTTTGGTAGGTGGCAGTAGTGAGGGGGATTTAGAGTACTTCCCTGATCAAGATATTGGTTTTGGAGTGTCCAGAAAAACACAGCGTGACTCAGATAAGAATTACTGTGAAATATCAAACAGTGGCAAAAAGAAATCAAATAAGAGCAATTTGGATAATTTTGTCACAGTGAATGATAAAGGTGCATATTCACAGGCAAAGAATCACATAGATGGAGGGTTTTCTTTTCCTCCTCCAAAAGATAAAGAGTTGGTCCAGACAGGCTCAGGTAAATCATGGTCAAACAAGGGCAATGTTGTTACAAGTGATGAAGCAGATGACTCTTTGGTGACAAATGACGATATGCTTGCTTCATGGAGGAGGAAAAGCAGTGAATCTTCACCGGTGAAGAGTTCAAGGGATGGAAACGACGCTAATATTGCAGGATCAGCAAATTCTAGCCCCTCCTCGCTTTCAAATTATGGTTATGCTGAAACAAAGCATGCAAAAGAAGAAGACGATATAATAGCCAGAGCAAGGGCAGCAGAAGAAGATCCAGGGGCATTATTGGAGGATGAGGAAGCTGTTGCTGTGCAAGAGCAAGTAA
Source organism: Mitragyna speciosa (assembly GCA_024721245.1). Lineage (NCBI taxonomy): Eukaryota > Viridiplantae > Streptophyta > Magnoliopsida > Gentianales > Rubiaceae > Mitragyna > Mitragyna speciosa. The sequence goes on from CM045573.1 coordinate 14,155,816, forward strand.
AACAGATAAAGGCACAGGAGGAAGAATTTGAAACCTTTGATCTTAAGATTGTCCACAGGAAAAACAGGTATTTCTCTCCTTCCTCTTTCTGTTAGTTAGTATTACCAGTCTTTCTTTTTAGAAAACTTATGTCATAAACATTTTATTGACTATTCTTTGTTTATTATTTCTTTGGGTTGGCCATCCGAACATTATTGATTTCAATTATTTTGTGATTATTTTACTCTGTAGGCGTAGTTCTTGGAGTTGAATGTATTACAAACTACTCATGAGATTCTACATTTTGGTGACTAATGCAGCACGCATCCTTCCCTCCCCCCCCCCCCCTTCTTTCATGTCTCTCTTTTCTTTTTCATTGTTCTTTTTCTTTTTCATTGTTCTTTTTCTTTTGTACCTAACTGGTTTTCAGGATGACAAGTATGTGTAAGTTCTCATGGCTTAATAATGTACAGGATGTTCTTTATTTTTGGGTTCTATTACGATTAACTTTTAATGTTGATAGATGTTAACCTTGCTTTGGGTTACTAAAGGCAACTCAATTTACAAATGAAACTCAATTACAATCGGCTGTGACCATTGTTGGATCTTCACCTGATTCAATAGATCTTTTGCCACTTGGAATAAATTCATATTTTGCCTCAAAATTTGTTTATTTTGATGAAGTTGCATTTGTTTCCTTTCAATATGACACTAGCTATTTTGCTTCAAGTCTTGAAATTTAAAGGGACTTAGTTTGCATTAGTTAATATGCTGAATATGTTTGCTGCAACTACACTGATTTGCAAATGCAAAATCATACTTTCATGCTAAGTTTGACGGAGTGCATTCTGAATGTGGCCTCTTTTGGTTCTACCATTTATTACCTCGTTGCATCTCTAACTGTTTCAGTAAGTACGATGATTACTGAGATTTTGGTAGTTGAACTTTTCTCCTGTATTTGTATTTTTCATAAAAACTCCCTTCAAACGTCTACTGATTTCCTCCCCCTCCCCCCCCCCCCCAATCTTTCCCCTCCACATCTGTACTTTTTGTTGCATAGGACGGGTTTTGAAGAGGATAAAAACTTTCACGTTGTTTTGAATTCGGTCATTGCTGGGCGGTATCATGTTACAGAGTATCTTGGATCTGCTGCGTTTAGTAAAGCTATTCAAGCACATGACCTTCACACTGGGATGGATGTTTGTGTGAAGATTATAAAGAACAACAAAGATTTCTTTGATCAGAGCCTTGATGAGATAAAGCTTCTCAAGTATGTTAACAAGCATGATCCTGGTGACAAGTACCATATCCTTCGGTTGTATGATTATTTCTATTATCGAGTAAGTGAATTGTACTTTATGTCCTTTACTCTTTTCTACTCCCTCTCCCTCTCTCTTGTAATTTCTGAATTCCATAGAAGGGGATCAAATTTTCTTGAATGATAAAATCAGTTACGATTGAGATTTGTTTTTACTTGCAGGAGCATTTGTTAATTGTCTGTGAACTCCTCAAGGCTAATTTGTATGAATTCCATAAATTTAATAGAGAATCCGGAGGAGAAGTTTACTTTACCATGCCAAGACTCCAGGTTGTAACATTTTGATGTTTTGAGCGCATGTATTACATTTTTAAGTTTGTAGCTCACAGTTTCTTGTAAATTAACCTTTGCAGTCAATTACAATTCAGTGCTTAGAGGCACTTCAGTTTTTGCATGGCCTGGGCCTTATACATTGTGACTTGAAGCCTGAGAATATCCTTGTCAAAAGCTACAGTAGATGTGAGGTGAAGGTCATTGATCTGGGAAGCAGTTGTTTTGAAACAGATCATCTTTGTTCCTATGTACAATCTAGGTCCTACCGTGCACCCGAGGTCATTTTGGGCCTTCCATATGATAAAAAGATTGATATCTGGTCTCTTGGCTGCATTTTGGCAGAACTTTGTACTGGAAATGTAAGTATTTAAATTCAAAATAGCAATTAGTGAATTACATAGTAATTCAGTAGTCACATCTCTTATAATGAATTATATAGTAATTCAGTAGTCAAATCTCTTATGTCTAAAGCTCCTTTACTTACAATCGGCAGGTTCTTGTTGATTATTTTTTTAAAGCTGTTTAGAAAACAAAATGATTCCTGAAGACTGTTAAAAAAGTCGGTTACTTTTTTCCTAAATGTGGCGGAAAGAATAACTATTTGAAGATAACTGAATTTGAGCACTGTATCCCCAACTAGGAGAAAGTTACATTGTAGATTGTATTGATACATCTCCTAAGGGAAAAGACTAGAGACTTTTCTATTCAGAATCCCAAAGTTATCTAGTCAAACAAAAGAGAGAGTGATATATAGGTCATAAAATTGTTCCTTAATATTATTATACAGCACTATCTCTGCAACTAGGAGAAAGTTACATTGTAGATTGTAAAGATATATCTCTTGATGGAAACGACTAGAGACTTTGCTATTCAGAATCCCAAAGTTTCAGTCAATCAAGGAGATTTAAAAGAGAGAGTGATATTGAAATCATTAAAATTGCTCCTTAATATTGTTATAACCGATGATAGTTGGTAATTGAACCTTAAGTTGATTAGGTGAATGACTAATCCTACGGGGAAAATTCTTTAAAGACAAGTTTAATCAAGGAAAACTTGAATTACCCATCTTGCAAAAAAACTTTTAATCTTGGTAAAAGAATGATGTGGTAATTAAGCCAGAAAATTATATCTGGAGTGAATTCAACATAAGAATGTGAATGTTCCAAAACTTGTGATAAGAAACAGTACTTGGAAGGTTCACATATGGTTGTGGCTGTGCTTTCTTTGTCTGTCCCCTTCATTTGCCTACATGTGCATGTGTGCATCAATATGAACTTAATAGGTTTAGGAATTTCTGTATATGGATACACATCATTGACATCATAAGTTTTCTTTTTAATACTGTTAATTGCATTTGCCTGTCCTTTGTTTTTGCCCAAACCAACTTTAAACCCCCTTGTATTTGTAAAGCTGCATTTAGATCCCTTGTCACTAACAATCTAGATACACAGTTGATAGACTTGCAAAATAAAAATATGCCGCCACTTTAGAACTAATATGCAGGTACCTCATGAAGTTCACGTTTGAAAAAATAAAAAAAGGAAAGATAAAAAAGGAGATGATTAAAGAAAATCCTATAGAGAACTTTATAAAGCATCTTCATGCTGCTGTCACCTTTCTGACCTCTCTGAAATATAAAAATCTGCCAGCCACCCCAACTTCTGACACCCATTCACCATTAGATCTGATCCTCCTCCTCCCAGTCTCCCAGGCACCCATTAGAGGACCAGCTTCACAAAAGCATTACATGAAGGACACCTTACTCAAGAAGGCAAGTTTTGAAACAGTTACATGAGAGAACTTGATGACCGGTTATTTGTTGATGGGTAACTGCAGCCTGGCAGTTTATAGAAGAATGATTTTCTGGTGATTTTCACCACCTTCATATCCATCATGCTTCTTGAAAACTCTTCTTATAAATTCTTTATTCGTTGGTCGGTAGATGGGGACAATGTTAGTGTTGTATGATGTCCACTGGAATTTCCTAAAGGACATAATTGTTGGAGATTGATCCTTCACAATAGAAAATCTGCTGACAGAACATATCTGTGTGGTATGAACAACATCAGCACTGTACCAAACATCTAACGCAGTGATGAAGGGCTAGGATATGAATTCAAGTATTTTGCTTCTGTAAGTGACAGAATGAGAACAGAGAAGTACCAGTATTTTGGGTCTTCCCCTTAAATAAACTTCGTATCATTCATGTGTTTTGGTTAAGTTGTGTTTAGATCTCCCATTTTTTTCCCCCTTCCTTTCTTTAACAATTCTGGGTCAGCCTTATGGTTGATATATCTTCTCATCTGACTTGTTTTGATGGAATCTTTATGCTTTTATCATTCAAATGTTTAACCTAGTTTGCCATGTTGTAGGTCCTTTTCCAAAATGATTCTCCTGCAACTTTACTTGCTCGAGTTATTGGGATTATAGGATCCATCGAGCAAGAGATGCTTGCCAAAGGACGAGATACGCACAAATATTTTACAAAAAATCACATGCTTTATGAGCGGAATCAGGTACAGTACCTCGTGTTCTTTCCTCACCCCATCTTCACGAGTATACATGGTCAACAATATGCTGGTGTTGTATATCTTTTTGCATCTTTTTGAGTATTGAAACTGCCCTAGGAAAAAAAGAAAAATGAAAAAGTAGAAAATAAATTTATCTCAAGAGCAATTATTTTCCATTTTGATGTTTCTTTGAATGATTTTGACTGCTCCCCCTTTCAGAACCTTGTTCCCTCTTGTCGTAGCAAATTCATGATATGTATATCAGTGTTTATTTTTATTTTTCTCAATTATGATCAAATCCTGTTGTCAGTTACTGTGGTCTATAACTTCGATTGAATTGTGCCACTTTTTTTCATTTTCTTTATTTATATAGAATTCAATACAAATTATCAGGTTTATGATACTTTGTTGCTTCTCCATGATAGGAACTTCATGATATATCATGTATATTATGTATTGAAGCACATTATGTTTAAAGTTTTACTTACAATTTCACAAATTGAGGTGAGCCTTGAATACATAATAGAGTGAACAATTGATTGTTTTCTAATTACAAGTGATATGAAAGTTTGAAAAATCAAAATTGAAATCTTGTGATTATGAACACTCCTCATCCTTTATTCTTTTTTTCTCTCCTAAAATGGACAAAAGTTCTTTTTGGGTGGTTATTGGTTGACTTTACTATTGTCTTTAATCCTGTCCATGCCTTGGCAGCATGTTAGAAAAAGCACGCATTTTCAATTGAATTTCTTTCTTTCTATATTGGTGTCCTTCTTAAGATATGAAGCTGTGGTATCTTATCATTTTCAATGCCTATACAAGCAGGCATGTACCCCAGCGGACTTGGTTCTCATGATATATGAGAAAACATCAAAGAATTAGTTCATCCTTCCGAGAACAAAATCAATCTTGTTCCACTTTTTGGTGGTTTACGCTTATGTTATGTTGCTGATTCCATCACTGAGTTGGGAAGACGACTTGATTTATTTTATTATGTTCTTCTTAAGAGCATTAGAAATTACGGTTCTTATTAATGGTGCTAGAAGTGATGTCATTGGTTGGAGCTGTACATGATGACTTTTACTATCTTAAGCTCTATTGGACTGGAGGTTTAAACAAAATAACTTTTATGTCCATAGCATAGAATTTATTGCCTTTTTCAGATGGGTTTTAAGTTATTATGGGTTTTGATTCATCAGGGATATTGGGCTATTCGATGAATTTGAATATGTTATAATATGCCATCATTGTTAATCAATTTTAGTAGCACAGTTCAAGTGCTCCTTGGAGATTTTCGAGCCAAATTAACTGCATCGGAGGAATAAACTTGAAATATAACGATTGACAACCCATTGCATTTGACATCTATCTGTTATCTAAATACAGAAATTTAGACCCGAAAATATGCATTCTTTTGGTTTGCCATGATGATGAGGTGACAAGTAACATCCAATAAATTACTGAAGTACATTTAATGTTGTTCACTTCATGGCTGAATTTTTGCTTCATATTCTGTTGGCTTTATTTTTCTGTTTTACTCATTTACATTGCTTACTTTTTCAGGAGACCAACAGACTTGAATACTTGATTCCCAAAAAGACATCCTTGAGGCATCGTTTACCAATGGGTGATCAAGGTTTCATTGATTTTGTAGCTCATCTTCTTGAGATAAACCCAAAGAAGCGCCCTTCGGCCTCAGAGGCTCTTAAACATCCATGGCTATCATACCCCTATGAACCAATATCATCTTGAATGAATTGGAAATCCTGTGTTGATTAAATCTGTTGAAGTTGTTCTTCTGCTGAGCTTATGTGCTCTGTTGGCAGGGTGGAAATCCCCGGATAAATTCCAGATTGATTTATTCATACTTTACGGGTTCCACTACACGTGCTTGCATAATCGAAAGGTGTGAACAGGTAGTATCTGGTTTTCCTTCCCCAGTGTTGAGTTGTATTTTGATTTTTCTCAACCAAGAACGTAAGATTGGATGGGCCTTATGTAACTCTAGATTTACTCTTTTTCTCTTTCTTTTTTTTATTTTTTTATTTTAACCTAGCTTGGTGGAAGGGAACTCTTCAATCTTCTTGTACATGATGTGTGATAATTTTTTTAGGCTATTTAGTAAAATCTTGTGCAATAACTGGCTCTGGCTCTGGCTCTATCTCTATCCAATTTTGTTTGGCTGATCTTAGTGTGAAGCAGCCACGGCAAAACTATTTATTGACTTTGCTTGAAGTATCTTTTGGTTACTGTCAGACAACAGAGTTACAATGGAACGCAACCCTCCAACCCCCTCCCCCCTCCCCCTCTCTGTCTCTGAGGCATATCCTCTGAAGTACAGAGGGAATCTTCTATAATAGGTGGCTAAAATTGAAGGTAAAATATGGATGATTATTCTCACTGCTGTGCCTTGTGGAAAGAAAGAAATTTGTATTGTATTGATGTGTATACTAATGCACCTGTACCATTACTGAGTTATGTGCAAAATTTTGCAACAAATATGATGCCCGTGAGGTATTGGGGGTGGCATTGCTCGAAGGTAAACGTATCCCCATAAGCATCATGAGGTTAATTGGTCGAAGCACCAACTGCAAGCTGTAAGGTTGGTGGGGTAAGAGCCGGGCTGAAAGATATGATTTAGTAACTGTGAAAGTAGGAATGTAGGAAGAGGTTTTACATGGATACATGGCTTTGCAACATGACTAGATGAATTGATTCTTGGTGGTTAGATTGCGGAGGTGATGGCTATGGTGAATTGGGGATTAGTGCTCAACGAGAAAATGGAGGGTTTTCTTTAATTATTATTGTTTTTTTGTTCCCTTTGTTTTTTTGGCTTTCCAATTTCATTTTACATTTTCATTGTAAAGATGGATGGAGACTGTTTTAGATCTGTTTGTTTTATTTGATATCCCCAAAGTTTTCTTGTGGCTTTACATATTTAACCTCTTAATGTAGTGACCAACCAAACCTCAAGGATGGATGAACCCCTTGTCTTACAACACGTGTAGATTTATGAACAAGAAAAGAAATCACCTTGTTGTCATTAACTAACAAATAACTACTAATACATACTTAAAAAAAATAAAAGGAGAATTACGTCTGCATAAAAAAGACCATATAAATGTTCGAAAAATGTATGTAGTTTAGCGAAAAACGTGTAACGTTGGAAGTTCAATTCTTTTTTTTTTTTTTTTTTCGTGACTATATCTAATACAAAATTAGGTCATATAGTTTAGTGATTTAAATCCTTTGTTTAAATTTTTGATGTACATATCTAATATAAAATTAAGTCATATAATTTAGTGATGTATGTAGTTTATATAATTTTACATTAATACTAAATAATTTCATATTGGATAAATTAGACATTGTAAAAAATTACGCGTTTCATATTGAATACAATTGGATATCGCATTATATATTGGATACAATTAAATATAATAAAAACTTGTATGCAGGATCTGCATTGGGAATGCCACACTGGTTGTCTTTTGATCCCCATACTGTTAAATTCTTGTCTGCTAATACTGCACAGTTTAGTGCCGGTTAAATAGCTTAACTGCAAAAGAATTCCACAAATTGTATTTACAAATTTCCATTTGATTCCCCCACAAAAACCAACTAAATAGGCAAATTAAAAAAAAAAAAAGTAAGAAAGCACCAAAGTAGTCAGTGGGAAAGTCATAATTGGCTTCGGGCACGAGCTTAGGGCCGCACCGGCAGAGCACTGCCGCCCAAACTCCAAAAAGTCCAAACCAATTAAATAATAGCCACAGGAGCTAGAGATTGGACGACCCCATCAAAAATTTTCCTCAAATATCTTCTTGATTGAGGTGGCACCTTCTGACAGGCCGCCGTTCTTGTTTTTTTCCCACCGGGAATTCATCCACAGCCACAAAATTGATTGCAGTTTATCTTCTCGTCAATTATACTGTTCAAGGCTATAGTATTTTATTCTTACTTCTTTTTCAGCGACCTAATCTTGTACACAAAAAATATCTACCTTTGCAGCTGGAGAAATGCATATAAAACTCCCTGGCTTTGAAGTGTAAAAAGTTGTTTGGGTGGTTTGATGTCTCTTCTCATCCACGAAATAATAATAATAGTGATGATGATAATAAGAGCACAATGGACCAATGGAACTAACAGTCAACCACTCTTATTTCCTGTTTATTATTCTATTAAGCTTCTACCATTCAACTTGTGAGAAGTTATAAAAAAAAAATCTATTTTTAACAGTTTAAAATCATGTCATATCTTACGTTTTTCTTGATCTAAAATAAGACAATGATGAACAAAGATACATAGATGCACAGGTTTATTGCAAGTTATTAATGCATAAAAAATGCAAATCTAAAACGAAAAAAATCATAAACATAATGCAAATCTAAAATGAAAAAAATCATAAACATTAGTCATATAAAAGTATTATTAGTACCGTAGAGGACTATAATTTTAGCATATTACGTGTGTTTTATGGTCATCAGCATTAGCATCAGGCCATGCCAAAATTTTACATATTATTCAAGATTAGACTTTTATTAGCAGTTTGCTCGAGCGAGGACCAAAAAGATAAGATATTATAGGCTAATGAACGTATGAATGTCTAATAAACAAATGTATTCGAGCTTATCAAAACAATAAACAAATAAAATCAGGCTCATTATTGGAATCTGAAATGGAATGCAGAAATCTCTTTTTTTTTTGAGTTAATAACACTTTGCCCCCTTAAGGGATAGGGAAGTCACACTTTTGCCCCTTAACCTTTAAATATATATTTGCCCCCTCAATCAATTAGGTGAGAGAAAATTTGGTTAAAATAAATAGTAAATGACACAAATACCCTTGACTTGGCAGAGAGGAAAATTTTTGAAAAAAAACTCAAGCGTTACAATATTTTATAAAAATATTTTTAAAAAACTTTCAAATAAAGTAAACTACTAAATTTTAAATGAATTAAATATGAAAAATAGTTAACAAGAAATGTGACAATGATATTATAAGATTATACTTATTGTACTATTGGAGAAGACTTTTACTAATTTCTTACCAAATAAAAATTACACCATTATGAATGCAAAGTTAAAATTAAGATTATTGAGGTTATAAATTAAGAATTTTTCTTAAACTAAGAAAAAAAATTAAAAGTTGCAATATTAGCTTTGTATTCATAACAATGCATTTTTTATTTAGTAAGAAATTAGTATGGGTCTTCTCCAATAGTACAAAAAATATAATTTTTTTATAATATCATAGTCACATTTCTTGTTAGCTATTTTTTATATTTAATTCATCTAAAATTTAGTAGTTTATTTTATTTAGAAATTTGTAGAAATATCTTTAAAAAACATTGTAATATTTAAAAAACGTTGTAATGGTTGAGTTTTTTTGTCTAAAATTTTTTTCTCTACTAAGTCAAGAGTATTTTTGTCATTTAACTATTTATTTTAACCAAATTTTCTCCCTCCTAAATGATTAGGGCGCAAAATGAATATATTTAAAGATTAGGGGGCAAAGTGTGACTTTCCTGTACCTTTAGAGGGGCAAAGTGTTATTAACCCTTTTTTTCTGGTTTTACTTTTTTTTTTTTATGAGAGAATCTTGTTTTACTTTCTGGCTGTACTCCATGAGATATGATGTTGTCCCACACAAATGCGTGTAAAATCATGCCATAGTACAAGAACTTATTGTTAAATGCGTGTTTTGACCATTGGACTTTGCTACCTATCCGGTTGTATATATAGGAAATCCACCTACAACTTGCAACTCACCTCTCTCCATTCCTACTTCTGCATTAATTCTTCAATCCAACTCTAGCCCAGCTATCTAATTCTTTACTGTTCTTCTGAGGGCTGGTAAACAATGACTAAGGTACACCCAAATGCACCTGCTTGCACTGTTGATCTGCCAAAACCACTGGCTCCAGATGGTGGCAACTCGGAGGAGCCAATGGTGCTAACTGTTTGGAAGAAGTCCTTGCTGTTCAATTGTGATGGTTTTACTGTGTTTGATAGTAAGGGAAATTTGGTGTTTCGGGTCGACAACTACATGTCCGGTGGTAAAGGAGAGATTGTTCTTATGGATGCCTCTGGCAAGTCCTTGCTAACCATCCGCCGTAAGGTATTGCCTCTGTCATACTAAGGTTGTTTTGTTAGTCGTAGATTTATATCTGTCAAGGATTCATATTGATTCAAATAGATTACGAGAAAATTTGAAACTTTCAAGAGAACAAGAATCATGTAAAAAAGAACATAGTTACTAGATTTTGCTAGTTGTCTGATCTAAGTGAGAGTCAAGTGTTACTGTGTGAGTGGAATGTTTAAAATGATTCAATACTGCGCACCATATATTTAAATTTTCATCTATTTTTAGGATAATTCCTCCACAAATTCTTGCATGGTTCGCTCCTGACCGCGATCAGTGATCTAACAATCAATTGATTTGGATGCAGAGATTGAGCCTTGCCGACAACTGGTTGGTGTATGAAGGCGAGGAAGCAGTTAATCCTCGGTTTTCCGTGAGGAAACAAGTCAATCTCTTGAACTCAAAGTCATTGGCTCAAGTATCCTGCCTTTGTTGCGATGACAATCATAACGGTGATGCCGACGGCAACTTCAATGGATCATCACCCTCTTCTTCTCCTAAGAAGAAGGTGATGTATGAGATTGAAGGGTCTTACAGGCAACGTAGTTGTGTGGTGTATGATGACAAACGGAGGCGAGTAGCGGAGATCAAGCCAAAAGAAGCCGTAGGAGGGGTGGTTTTCGGGTTGGATGTTTTTCGACTTATAGTAAGCGAGCCTGGCAACAGAATTGATTCGGCCATGGCTATGGCCCTTGTCATCATCCTGGAGCAGATGTTTGGATCTTCCTCTTCCCCTTCTAGACGTTTTGCCGCCCTTTATAGCTGATTTGGATTTGGAGTATAATACACTACGACCTTGGCTCGGTTTCAAAGGATCCAAGAATTGTTGTAGCATAATAGATGGGGTTCTATGATCCTCAGATCAACAATATTTAGATTAGAGTTTGTTGCATCTCATGTCAGTGCAAGAAAAAGCATCAGTACCCTTGATTTTTAGATCTCAAGGAGCTTCTTGTACTGTACTTGTGTATTCCATCATTTTTTGCAACTATGGTTGCAAGTGTTGCATGTCCCCAGCCCTCGTCGATTTTTTTTTTTTTTTTGGTTAATATTTGTCGAGGGGGAGCTAGTTTTTTCGTTTTATATAAAATACTAAGCTCCAAGAGGGGAACATATATGTATCATGTAAGAAGGCAAATTCAAGATAGTTTATGAATGACATTTTAGTGAATGTTTTGAATTGTACTTTTCGTTTTTTTAGATTATTCCTGTTTGTAGCTCTTGCGGTATTGGTACACTTGAATCCCTAGCAAAACAAAAGGGAAATTCTTATATATATAGGATATTCGATTCCACTTGTAAATTTTTTTAGTTTAAAAGTTACTATTTAAATATAATGATGCATGTTAATGTAAAAAAAATAATATAAAAATACTTATGTTGTACTATTTTAAATCACAAAGTGCGCAAATAGAATTGTAAATCAAGTTTATATAAGAATTTTTCTAAAATATGCTCGAATATTATCTACAATGTTAATTGATAAAAACCTCTCATGTCATGTTCCCTTGCAGTTTTTTATTGCAAAAAATTCTGTACAGTAAAAAAGATTTACGAAAGAGTAATAAAATTTTATTTCTATCAATTGACTTTTAAGGAACACGCCAACAAATTTTGCCCAGTCCAGCATCTAAATTGATTGAAATCTATTACAATCTGGTTACATTTCTATATTTGTGTCATTTCTAATGTCACTGAACGCAAGTTAGCTGTACTACCGCTTCCAGTTAGCTTGACTTCGTCACGGTACGGAAAGTCGAAAACAATAATTTACCGACAGAGTTGTAATATAATAATTGAGTTTAGCCTCTAGATTGTTCCAATATCGAATGTTTAAAAAGATCATTGCGCATGAGCAGTTATATAACAAATTGGTCATTCCGACTGTGGAAATTTCAACGTATATGTATCATACATATATAAACACAAATTTTATCTCTGCACTTCGAATCTTAGGTGCCAATATCTTAATTATAATCCAGAACTAATTATAATCACTCATTATATTGAATTTTAATTAAGCCAATCATGTAAATATTTATAAGTCAAAATAATACGCCCATACCCAACATTACTTGCTATTTTGTTTGAAGTTTGATTTTTTTTTTATCAATTAAGCTTATTTATTAAGTAAAGAAATTCAAATAGATTTAGAAATTTTAAATATATTTTTTAATTAATTTTTTATTTTATACACACATTTATCTAGAATAACATTTAAAATTGTGACAGTAATTATTTTTTTAAAAAATCCTAAAAAATAATAATCCGGACACAATTGTTAGCTATAAAAAAAAAAAAAAAGTGTAAAATGGCCAAACGTTGAAGGGTTTAATGGAATTATGACCACACCCCCCCCCCCCCCCCCCCGGGAAACGGTGCTGTTTTATTAAGCTCCTCTCTTCCGATGAAACGACAGAGTTTAACATATGGAAAAAGAAAACACTTCCGGAACCACCGCTCCCAAAACGGCGTCGCTGTTTCCCGTTCACCGCCATCCCTCCACCGGCAACAACAACGATAACGTCCCCGAATGGCTCCGCAACCCCAGCTTCACCACCGACCTCACCGTCATAAACGACGCCGTCTCCTCCCGCTATCAGCAATCTCAACTCGAAGAATCAACTTCCGAAGAAGAAAAGGAAGAAAAAAATAAGCAGAAAACCGCGCGTCCACAGTACGAGTTGATAGACTCGTCCGCTTCTGATGGCGGCTCCTACGGCGAAGACGACGATGAAGAAATGAAAGAGAAGACGAAAAATCGGAAGAACAAAAAGAAAAGTCATAAGAGGCGAAAGAGGGAATTATCCGGTAGTGCGGCCTCATTGCATGACTATGCACTCGCATCATCATCTTCTTCTTCTCGAAAACCTGATTTTCAAGCTTGGGCTTCAGATAGTAGTGCTGCTAGTACTAAAGAGTATTACTTTGATTCTCGCGGCGACCGCGATAATTTAGCCTTCGGTTGTCTTTACAGGTATTATTTACAGTAATTTATTAATTCATCATGTATTCCGCTTGAATTCTGTTAAATTGTAGTTCATTTTGTTTTAATTTGCCTGTGTGATAAGATTTTTGATAATTTGGATAATCTTTAGTATTAGGCTTTCTAGAAAACGAAAGATTGTTATGGGTTTCCTAATCTAATTAATGAATCAAAAAATAAATTTAATTTTGGGGAAAAAAATTACTACATTGTCCTTTGAAAATTTAGGGAGTTTGTAGAAATTGCTCTCTAGTTTTCAGTTCGTAGAGTAAATCAAGTTTTAGACTTTTCGTGTTGATTGGATTGGAAGGGTAATCACGTGGTGTTTTAAAGCGTATTTCAGCTGTGAACGTGCGATGTAGGCATTTGTTTACAAGATACCACACTTGATTTGTTTTTAGTGTTTTTCCCCCTGATGTACTTGGTGTGTATGCCTTTTGTTGTTGACCCACTTAGTTTCCTACAGTTTATGAGTTATGTTCTTTCGACCCATTTCACATGATACAGTTGGCCATTTTCAGTTAGTTTTGGGATTGATCTTTAAGCTTGGTATTTATAATTTTTTCAATTAACAGAACTTTTGAGTTGGTGGATATTTATCTTGAGTTGTTAGCTTTGAAGCTCTTTTTTTCACATGAATTCAAAATCAACTGAAGAAGTTACATTACTCTTACCAACAAGTTTCACCATGTGAATTTCAGCTGAATTGGATAACATGAGTATGGAGGCGGTGACTAATTACATTCACTGGTTAGTTTTGGTTATAATACTCTGTAGTGTGCAGGATGGATGTTGCTCGCTACAAGCTTCAAAATTTGAGAAAATTTTCGGATCTTAGTTTTTATAGATGGAGTCAGAAGAGTTCAGTTTTCGATAGAGATGATGATATTGATGGATTGGATGGTAAACTTAGATCAGAGGGTCGGTATTGGTCGGCAAAATATGCGGCACTAGAGCGCCATAGGAACTTGAAGCGAATTAGGGTTCTTGCCCCTGAAAAAACTGTTTCAAGTGTATCTGCTGATTTCATCCCATTATTAGATGATGGAGGTACCAGTGGCAGATCTCTGTCAGGAGATAAAGTAGTTGAGGAGTCGTGGGAAGATGAGGTATATCGTAAAACCAAGGAGTTCAACAAGTTTACAAGAGAAAAGCCACATGATGAGAAAGTTTGGTTAGCTTTTGCTGATTTTCAAGACAAGGTTGCCAGTATGCAGCCACAGAAGGGAGCTCGACTGCAGACTCTTGAAAAGAAGATCAGTATACTGGAGAAGGCAATGGAGCTAAATCCAGATAATGAAGATTTGATACTTTCACTTATGAAGGCTTATCAGAGTAGAGATAGCACAGATGTTCTGATTGATAGATGGGAGAAGATGCTTGTGCAGAATTCCGGGAGTTACAGGTTATGGAAGGATTTTTTGCAGGTTATTCAGGGCGAATTCTCTAGATTTAAGGTATCTGAGATGAGGAAAATGTATGCTAATGCAGTCCAAGCTTTATCTGGTGCATGGAGCAAGCAGCATAGGCAGGTTCTCACTCTCACTCTCACGTAACTCATATTTTTTTAATTTTTACCTTGTTTCCATAATGGAAATTGTGGGGTGCTGTGTCTCATGTATCTTTTTGGGGTCTTTCTTCAAATTTGCACTTTGATTCTAGGTTATTGCTTGCTTTTCAACTTCTGTTCTTTGTCGTTCATCTTGTCTTCTTGATGTTGGTGGACATTATGGATTGTTGTTTATAGCATTTATATTAAGAATGGGTCCCATAAATCTCAAAAGATGGCCTGCGGGACAAGTGCTTGTACAAAATATACATTATCCACATTGTCTTCTTAAATATGAAATCATACAGAAAAGATATATGAGCAAATTAGAGGACCAATGCTTTATATTGAGCTTTAGCTGCAATGACATCAAGCTCAATTATTCCTTAATCTGAAATTGTAGGGAGAACTGCTTGGTTAAAAGTCTATGATATGATTTCCTAACATATGCTGTATTAAACAATATACTTTAGTTGTTTATTAATAAATTTAGATGTTTCTAGGAGGATTATTATGCATCACAATCGTATTGCAACATGAAATGAACTTATTAAGAAAATAAGCTGAGTTGGTTTTTCTTGACATTGAACGTCTTTAAAGCTGTACACTTTTTTTCAAATTAACTTGCTCTCTTCCATTTTATGCTGTGTGGAATGATCTCTGTTGGCAAATATTGTTCTTTTTATATATAGCAAAGATGTAGTGCCTATAATTCAACCCTTAATGAATTTGATTATGTTTACTGCAGGTTCGCCAAAATGCTATTGGACCTTCTGTTGATCCAGAACTTGTCCGTATAGAACTTGGTGTTGTTGATATATTTCTGAGCCTTTGCCGTTTTGAATGGCAGACAGGGTACCATGAATTGGCAACTGCTTTATTCCAGGCAGAGATTGAATATGCTTTGTTTTGTCCTTCCTTACTTCTTAGTGAACAAAGTAAGCGAAGACTTTTTGAACACTTCTGGAGCAGTAATGGTGCAAGAGTTGGGGAAGATGGTGCTCTTGGCTGGTCAACGTGGCTAGGGAAAGAGGAAGAACAGAGGCAGAAGTTTGTTAATGAGGAGCTATCTCATGAAGATGAAGAAGGTGGTTGGACTGGCTGGTCAGAACCGCGCTCTAAAACCAAGGATATAATGGAAACTCTGGAAAATGATCAAGTTAGTGACATGGCTATTGAGGAATCTGATGATGTTCCTGACGCAAGAGATGATGAGCAGGATGATGACACTGAGGCTTTGTTGAAAAAGCTTGGCATTGATGCTTCTGCTGATGCTAATAATGAAATCAAAGACGCTAAAACATGGACTAAGTGGTCAGAAGAAGAGTTAGCAAGGGACTGTGACCAGTGGATGCCTGTTCGTACGAAATCTGGTCGAACGATCTCTTTCTTCTTCTTCTTCTTCATTTTTTTTTTATTGAGTGAGTGGTTTTGTGTTTTATTTTTATATATTTACAAGATCTTAAAATTGAGGGCACAAAAGAGTTTCGCTTGCTTGTTCATTTGTTTCATAGATGCTTGAGATATATATATATATATATATATATATATATATTTGGGGAAACAACAGAAAATATTGAAGTGGCAATAAAATAGAATAGACTAAGAAGGGATGGGGGTTACTAACAATTTTGATTGCAAAAGAAGGCATATTATGTGGACTTGTAGAATCTCAGTTTGATAACCATTGGACGATCGCATCTTCTTTGATTAAACTGATTTGGGGTTCTTCAAGAAGCATGACGAATCGACTCATGCAAACATACTTTAAAAATAGCAGATGCAGTCATTCAGTTTAACAAATAGAGACTACAGAGAAAGTCCATGAGTATTCTTTTGGAATGCGAGCCCATAATCCTCGCTCATCCTAGTTTCCCTCCGTTTGGTGTCCATACGATCACTCTGTTGCTCATTCACTTTAGCAAGTACTTTGGTTGGATTGTTATCTTTTCATTTCATGTTCATTATTTGAATATCTTTTCTTTATTCTGTTGAACTCTTCTTTTCCCTTGAATAACAATATCCATGGCTTGGTTGTGTTGCTTATGGTTTTCCATTGGTTGGATATCATACAGAAAGGTCTTTGGACTTTAATTTTGAACATACTTCTATTATGGGATTCTGTTGAACAATCGAATTTAAATTGAAGTCTCTGCTATGACTGTCATTGCATGTCTAACTGCTTTCTTGGCTATAGGATATGTGTTAACAAAGTTTATTTAATGATTATGGCTGCCACAGGTGGTGTTCCTCATGCTGATGATGATGAAGAAGCCGATGAGCAACTGTTGAGAGTAATTTTATATGAAGATGTGACTGATTACCTGTTCTCATTGACTTCTGAGGAAGCTCGTTTATCTCTGGTCTCTCAGTTAATTGAATTCTATGGTGGACAAATATCTCAATGGTTTGTAATATGCGGTATCTTACATTCTTCAATTTTGCTATCCTTTCATTTGACCCTTAGAAGTTAGATTTGTAAAACCTTGATCCTGTGGTCTACTTGTATGAATTTTGAAGGCAGGAAAATCAAAATTCCTTCCTACATTAACCATTCTAAAATTTAAGTCTTTTCTTTTAAGAAGTGAGTTTGTATTTTACCTTTTGCACGAACTATTTGAAGAAGTTTTAGATAGAGGATGTCTTCTTAATGTTTTTGTTAATTGGTCTTCTCATGAATTGATTATATCAGGCATATTAACTTAAAACAGAATAGAATCTTCAAAAAAACTTGTACAGGGATATAAGCAAATGGAGAATCAACTGGTAATGCTTCAATGGTGATTTGGAGTCCATAGAGTAGCTGGGTTTATGCAATTCTTTTAGGAGTTGAATTAAGATGGTTCAACTTAGATATCAAGATATCGAGTCCAAATCAAATTATTTCATATGTGAAGTAAACTTGCTTGTCTTTTGTGATGTCTGAAGCATGAAGTCTTGCCTTACAATTTCTGAAAAGTTTTGTTTAGCAAAATCAACAGAGAACGGCATCTTATCTCAACTTCTAAAAGCATAGTGGGGACATTTTTGTGGAGAGCATTTTAGAATTTGTTTAGTCTTTGCATATTTGGGGCGTGCTATGTTTGTTAATGTTTTTGGGTGGATCTGATTTGGTTAAAAGATGACTTTTTTCTTTAAATATTCTGAGCCTATTGTAACTAAGTTCATCTGTACTTTCAGATTTTGTTTCTCTTTTGATGTTTCTAAAGTAAGAATCTTAATTTAGCTTTTTAATTTTTTCTTGAGTTTTGTGTTTGTGTTATTTTTTAATCTTTTCCTCCCCTCTGATTTTTTTCCTTCTTCTTCTGTTTTTTTTTTCCCCTGTTTGTGTTTAGATTATCATGTCATGGCTGGAATATTCCAATCACGACTGATACAATTGTTAATGATGTTATGATTTGTGTATGTAATAGGGCTTGCACTAATAGTTCAAGTTGGGATGAGCATACACGAAGTTTAGAGGCTTTTTCGCATTCTATCCTAGATAACTTGAGAAAAGTGCATGATATTGTGACTGAAAAGCAAAGTATCCCAATGAATATGCCTTTGGAATGTCTTCTAAGCAGCTCGGATGACATTTCTATGAGGACTAGTATGATGAAATTTGTTCGGAATGCTTCCTTGCTTTGTTTGAATGCTTTTCCACAAAACCACATCTTGGAAGAAGCTGTTCTTGTTGCTGAAGAACTATCAAACACTCAAATGAATTCTTTGGTTTCTCCCGTTACTCCATGCAGATCTTTAGCAAAGAGCCTTTTAAAAAATAATCGGCAGGTATACTTCTTATTTTCAATCTAATTTTGGTGTAGTACATTTACTCATTCTTTTGCTATTAACTACAAGTTTCATGCTTTTGAAATTGAATTGCAGAACTGGGACAATATATTTCAAATGTTCAATAATATAAGATTTTCTTGTTTCAGTTTTTACATTGAGAAAGAGGTGTACAGATGAACACATTTGCTTTTCATGTGGTAATATGGATATGAAGTTCTTCATGATTGAGGACAAAGTTTGTTTCCTTTTAATCTTTTCCATGTGATAATGATTAAGGAGCTAAATGGTGGAACTAAAGGTGTTAATGGATTGTTAGATGCGTGACAAAAGTGGAAGGGCTAACATCTAAATTCTGTATTTCTGATCTTTTGCCAATTTGTTATCCAAAAGTATAATGTTCAGCCAACAAAACTGTGGTAGATATTAAGTTGAATAGATTAACCATTCTTATTTGCAGGGAGGCTACAAATGAAAGAGCATTTGTCAAGGAGAATAAGGGACTGGGGAGGGGTTTACAAGTGTTACTTGTTACTCTGTTGACCAATCATGATAATAAACTACAACATATTCGAGATATACTACCTTTAGTTATTTGTAATTAATTTGTCTTGTCAAATGTTGGACGGGATGACAGATAACCTTACAAAATATAGTTGATGGTTACTAGTTGATGTGCTAGAACCAGAAGCAGATGACTTTGTGAACTATCTTTTAGGACATATTGAAGCAGTATGTTGAGTTCACTGTCAGGCATACCTGTTAAGCGGCGGTTGATTTCAAAGTCTGCAATGGTGTTGCTATCCATGATTAGTATTGTATTGGAAAAGTTAGTTTTCAGGCGCTGTTGGTGGAAGAAAACAGTAGGTCTAGGAGTGGAGAAGTGCATCAATTAGAGGTTGAAATTATGATCTAACTCTTTTTGTGCTTTCACTAGAATTCCCCAGAAATTGCAGTATGTCTTGTGGAAATCTTTTCATGACTTACTCTCTATGGGAAGATGCAGTTATGTCTGAACATTTGTGTGAAATTACTAATAGACAAGTAAATTATACACATCTATACGTGTGTGAATGTGTGCATTTATGTGATATTGGAGTTATCCTGGGCCCTCAGTGCTAAGAGGAACTCCAGGAGCACTTTTTTTACTGGTATTTTTGTGGATAAATCTTTACTACACTGACAGGTAAAGATTTTTTTACACAAGCTAGATCTGTCATATGTAATCTCTGTGTTTAAATCGAAATCCACTTTTCCTATATGTGTCATGCATCTAGACCCACTTGTGTAATTAAATCTTACACTGTCCAGATTAATTTATATCCTTTTACACCTTGAAACAAATTAAGTAACTATACATTTTGCTTGAGTTTAATGAATGTTTGTTAACCTGAAAGATGTAGCTTTGTTCTTTTTTGGTTTTTATTTACTCCAAACAGTTTAAGGCGGTGATGCTTCCAGCTGATTCAAAGATACAATGTTGAAAATGCATTTACCTTTATATTAAAATGTTATTCTGATTTCATGTATTTGCCACTGTAGTTAAATTACAGGTGGAAAAAAGCCACTTGTGAATGTACAGTTTTCCGACTTTGAAGAGCACTAAATTTGTCTTCTTGTCATTTCATCAGGATGTATTGTTGTGTGGTGTCTATGCACGAAGGGAGGCTGTCTCTGATAATATTGACCAGGCAAGAAAGATTTTCGACATGGCATTGTTATCCATCGGAGGGCTTCCATTGGTAGGATTTATATGTTTTCAATTGCTTTTAATACACTGTACATTGCTTGTGGAGAAGCATATTTTAACTTGTCAAGTGAAATGTTTCACAAAACTGTTGCTTATTTTTGTTTTGGGACTCTATAAATGTCTCCCGCAGGTGCAACACGTTATCTTGGATTCACATTTTTATTAGTTGTATTTTTAAAACATATTAGTTGGTCATTTATATCCATATCCAACATGCATATAGATATTACTTAATTTATCTTCTGTATGGAGCTCATTTTAGTAAAATTTGAAAGTTGCTTCCTGGAGGAAAGGAGAAGAAATTGTTTGCAGTGGATGTATAACTTATTGGTGGTATCCTTAGTGGTATCTGCTGTATATTTGGTTCATTATTTGCTGTGGGCATTGCATTTGTTTTCATAAGATGCTCGGGATTTAAGTTGCTATTTATCGAGATTTATATCTCTTGCAATGATGTTGTTTATAGTTGTTTATAGAATTCCCATCTTGTTTATTGAGCATTCATTTTTAAAAAAAAAATGCTATGATTTGATGAAATTCATTGAATATGATCAAGCAGGATGTTCAGTCAAATGCGTCTCTTTTGTATTTGTGGTATGCTGAGATGGAGATTGCAAACAAATCAGTTGATAAATCAGAATCATCAGCTAGAGCTGTGCACATACTGTCTTGCTTAGGATGCGGGGAAAAATACACTCCATATGGTGGTCAAACTTCCAGTTTAAAACAGCTGAGAGCAAGACAAGGTTTCAAAGAAAGGATAAGAATGCTAGGTCCACTGTGGACACGTGGTAGAGTAGATGATTTTTCCACTGCTGTCATATGTTCAGCTTCTCTATTTGAAGAACTGACAAGTGGTCCAGCTGCTGCCATTGAGATTCTGGATCAGGCATTCACAATGGTGCTTCCAGGTACTACAGCATTCTGTCCTGTATTTGATCCAAAATCATGAATTCCAAATTATCACTTTGTTGTAATATCTTTCTTCTCACACGAGGAATTTTATTGCTGTTTTTGGTCAAAACTTGATGTGAGAGTTCAATATTATATTAGACCATCATCTTCTATTGGGCACAGAAGCAGAAGAGATGGCTTTTGATCTTTGCAATATTCCCTTATCCTGTAAAGTGTTGGACCGTGGATTTAAAGATTGGAAAATGCAGGAGATACATCTTCTTGCTTCAGTTAGCAAGTGTGTGTCTTCTTGTAGTGTAATGATCAAATTCCAGGAATTGATTGGAATTAAGAAAAATAGAACTAGAATGAGGAAGAACCAGAAGAAAAATGGGGGAGATTATAGAGAGAGAAAAGATAAATGGAATTTTATTGAGAGTAAAGAAGAATTCAACAATACAACTACCATCATAACTGTCTCTCCTTCCTACTGAATTTATCTTTATACAAGACAAAAAGAATGAGACTACACAAAGGAGCAGCTCCTGCTGAATTAACCCTCCTCCTAACTAACTGTTATAACTAACTTCTCAGCTAACTGCTTCCAATTGCTTTGTCAGCTGCCAGTTGGCACCTTGTGACTTGTTGTAACCTCCAGGTCATAACATGTAGCTCCAGGGATAATGCATTTCTGATTCTGAGTGATATACTCACAGAATGCTGATGGAAAACTGAACTTCCATGGTTTATAGCTGTATTGTCACTGCTAGAGGATTGATATGGTGCAAATGTAGTCATGGAACTGGAGTATATGCACTTGGGTGCTTGAAGGAAGGCTTTTCTTTTATTTGAGTCCTTTATATGCCTAAGGCTTGAAAATTTTACCATAGGATGATGCCAGATATCTGCTTAGTTGTGGTTCTTGCTCTTTGTTATTAATCTTGAAATATACGGCTCACTTATACTTGCTTTGCGTGCCACGTCCATCATATAATCTTTCTATATTTTACTGGTTTGTGACAAGTATTATAATGTAATTCACTGCAGAAAGGAGGCGGCAAAGTTATCAGCTTGAATTTTTGTTCAACTATTATGTGAAGATCCTTTGCAATTATCACCAGGAAATGAGCTTCTCAGAGACATGGGAGGCTGTTGTGAAAGGGTTGCATATGTATCCTTTCAGTCCTTACCTGTACAGTGCCTTGGTAGAAATCAGCCATCTTCACACTTCCCCGAATAAACTGCGCTGGATCCTCGATGAATTTTGTGGCAAGTAATATTTCTACTCTTTATTCTGAAGTCATATGATGTACACTTGTAATACTTGATCATAAATTGACTAACATGCCATTTTATCAGTGTGAACAAGGGTAGAATTGAGTTTAGTCAAATTCAAAATCCTTGATAATCAGTTCAACTGAGATGAGAATACCCATACTTGCCCTCAGGCTCAAGCTCATCCCATTCTTAAGTTAAAAGTCAAGCTCAACTCAACCTCAGTTTAGCCCTGCACAAGCTTTAACTTGGTTCATCAATTCATCCTCCACAACAAACCCAGTTCAGGGGCTTCGGAAGTTGTTTCCTAAATATTTACCAAAAAAGACAACTAATTGAAGTGATGAAAGTAATAACCAATTAAGTATCTTACAGATCACAGCTTACAAATAGAGTTTATACTTTTTATGAGCAGTGCGAGTTATCCACATTTACTCACCATACAAGAAAACAAACAAGAAAAAAAAAAAAAGAAAATCTAATAGGAGTCTATTACTAATCTCCATTTTCAGAGAAATCTAGTCTTGCCACCAGATCTACTGTTAGGAGTTGAGTGAGAGAGGCTTGGGGTAGGACACCTTATTTGGAGACTGTGGATTTCTTGGTAGATCTTTTGAGGTTTTGGAGTCTCTCACAATCCACAGAATATTATAGCTGGAAGGGTGGAAAGATGGTATCTTGAGATATTTGAGATTTTCACAAACTACACGAGAGAGTAGTGTGGAAAAATAGAGAGAAGATAAAGGCCGCAGATAGAGAGTGCCAGCTGTTCTGCCGATTTAGGTAGGGAGGTAGGAAGATTTTATTTTATTTTATTTTTTGTTTTTGGTTTCAAGGTGTAGATGCAGATACCTGTGTAGGCTTAATTAGGCTGTTAAGTCTTCAAGCATAGCATTATACTACTTATTGAACCAGGCTTGGGTTTGACAAAAATCCATTCACCTTGTTTTGTTATTGAAGCAGCTCAAGGGCTGAGCTAATTGCCAGCCACCTGGATGATTTCTATCCCTATGCATGAAATGTTGCGTAGCCTGGATAGTTCTTTGGCAAGCATGGAGAAGATGATATAGAATCTGCTCAAATATTTTTATTTTGGATTTTTTTTCTACATTTATTAATATACCCGTAATCTTATCCTTCAGCATGAGCCCTTTGTTTCCTAAAGAATTCTATACAGCTTTAATTACTTCTGGTTAATGTGTATGTTGGATTTAACTTTCCTTTTTTTATTTGTGTATGTAAAGTTTATAGATCCATAAAGGCTTGAATTCAAGTTAGCGAAGAAAATGGCTGCTTCTGAAACTATTTGAAGTCTTTGCAGAAGGCATGAGGCTTAATACTATTTGATGGGCTCCAGTATGCTATAGCTATGTTCCTCGGACTTGGGTATTGGAATCCTCTGGACATAGGTATGGTAGTGCAAAATGAAGAGTCCAGCAAGGCATGCTAGGGAAGAGTGAAGAGACCGAGTAACATAGTGCTATAGCAGCCAGAGATAGAATTGATTATGAATTTGATAATTGGAGAGACCTTTGGGGTTTTAATAATGGATAAAGAGTTGGATGGTTATGATACTGCATCTATTTCCTTTTGAGCATTGAAATAACTAGATTGGAATGCCAGGCTTAGTAGGTGAAGGATGATGCAACTACTTTTCAGAGCTCTGAAGCCATAAACACTAGTTTTGGTTATGTAACCCTTTTTTGAGATGCAATGATTTGGTTGCATGGCTTTACAATTTTGTTCCCATTTGATAGGGAAGAGCAGCGAGGGGAGGTATTGACTGTTGGGATCACCAGAATTTTGATAATTTTGTGACAGAAGTTATGGAATCCACTGCTCTACAGTACATCAAAATACATGTGTTCATTGTATGTTGAGTTTGGAAATGATTTAATACATGATGCATGCATCATTTTAGCACTTACCAGTTTCCATCATGCAGGATAACATCGTGACTGACAGATTTCCAATTGTGTCCATCTTGTTTATTATGCCCCCAGGAAACCATCTTTAGTGGCTTGCTTCTTCTCTCTGTCTTTTGAGATGAGCAAAGGAGGTTCGGTGCATAGAATTCGTGCAATATTTGAGAGGGCATTAGATAATGCCACATTTCGCAATTCAGTGGTACTTTGGCGCTGCTATATTGCCTACGAATGTGTTATGGCATGTGACCTGTCTGCAGCTAGAAGAGTTTTCTTTCGAGCAATTCATGCTTGCCCATGGTAAGATTGTTGTCTCTAGATGATAGAAATGCTTTTACCGTTATTTTTGAATAGTAATGATGTGATTAATCCTGTAATCTTTCTATTTCCCAGTGAATTTTGTTCAGATAATACTTAATCTATCATGTCATGAGTTGGAGATGTTGCAAAGAGAAACTAAGCCACTCATCTTTAATCACCTATGAGTTTGTAACTGCAAGAGAAAGCGCCCCTCCCCTTCTGTGTCTTTTTAAAAAGCCTCTGATTTATTCATCATTTTTCTCAGGTCTAAAAAACTATGGCTGGATGGTTTCCTCAGACTCAATTCTGTGCTTGCTGCCAAGGAGCTCTCGGACCTCCAAGAAGTCATGCGGGATAAAGAACTCAATTTGAGGACAGATATTTATGAGATCCTTTTACAAGATGAGATGGAAACATGAGTTATTCTAAATACTATATAGTTCAATATTGAATGAAGACAAGCATGACAAATGATTGACTTATGATTCTCAGCTGCCTTGTGCTATGGTGGACTCCGTTTCTTCTGCCTGTTGTGGTGGTTGGCTGGATGGATTCTAGAGATGATTGGTTCTGATTAGGATGAGTAAAGCCATGTAGAATCAATGTACTATGCGTGTTTGGATATGGGTAGATTGTATAGAGTTAGTGTTGAGTTTTTTTGAGCTCAAGCTCAACAAGAGTCGAGGATGCTCGAATTAGGTCCAGGACCAAATGAATGAGTAGCTAATTCATTTGAGAAGACGGACGTTTTGTTGTTAGGCTTAGATTAGAGCCGAACACTTATGGACCTCCATATCTTTCTATAATTTTTTGAATGTCTCTAGTTTTTGCACCATAAGCTGCGGATAAGAAAACTATAAAATTCTTGTGTCTTCCTCATGAAAAACCATTCTACGATCTGATGGCATCTGAACTTTCATTCCGCAAATGTACATGACATTTCATAACAAGTAGTGTCAAAATTCAAAACCGTTCCACAAGGTGATGGCATCTGAACTTTCATTTACATAAATGTATTTTACATTTTATAACTACTTGTGTTGAATGACAAACTGGTTTTTCCGGTGAAAAGATATTGAATTATGATTTAAACGTTGAATAAAACTGTGTACAACTCTTAATCAAATACCAACAAAGCCTGTCACTAAGAAAGTCATTATTGTTTCAGCGACAGAGCAAACGGTCATACGGTTTTACACTATTTTGATTAGTCGTCTGGACAAGTCGTCGGGAGACACATGTTGGGTGGTTATGCGTCCTGTCAAAATCATGGGGTTGTAGTCTCAAATGATCTTAGATTCACTAAGGTAATATTCTCAGTGTCATTATTATGGAATTCCAATAATGGTCAGTTAAATCAATGTGCTGATCTCTGGAACTGCGGAATACTTTAATCTTCTGGAAAGTTGAATCTGTTGAGATTCCTCAATGTCATTTCCCCAATTTCCAATATGACAAGCGAGATTAATTGTAACAATTTTGCTTTAATATAGTTGAGCATCCCCTGTATCTTCTTTCAAAAAATTAAATAAAATAAACATCTTACTATGCCTGATATTTAGTTAGATATTCTTATACTTTAATTCGATTATTTATTGTTAACTGCTGCCGTCTGCATGATTAGAAGAACGAGGAGAAAAAGCAGTGTATTAACCATATAGCTGCCAGAAGACTCTTAGGAGGATTAGGTCCATGGCCTCACCCGTAGACATTGTGATTTAAAAAAATATCAATTAAGCAAAGTGATGCATACTAATGTAATAAAATAATGTAAAATGATATACAGGTACTTATGTGTCTTTATTTTAAACCACAAGGTCCACAAGTAGGGCCGTAAATTTAGTCCAATCAAGAATTTTCCTATAACTCCTCCCCAACTGGAAAGCTCAATAACAATCATTCTTCTTGAAAATCTGGATATTTTCACCCCCATTTCTTTTGAATGATTTTCACTTCCAAATTTAAAAATTAGGGATATCTCATTCCTAGGGTAAGGGTATGCAATTTGACTCAGTAACTCGAAAACCCGATTAATCTGACTCGGACCTAATGTGAAAAATACAAATATCCACCCACCAGGTTTTTTCGGATATGGATCATATATTGGTTTCTCTATTAAGTAGGTTGAATACATATCAGGGTTTTAAAAATCCAGCGGGTATCTGACCCAACCCGTATAGAAGGGTAGTGAAGTAATTTTACAAGGTTTGACCGTTAAGGACCCTAATTTAAGGCATACAATTACTGTTTACCCATTATCCCATTCATCACTTATCTGTAGCCACTGAGCCAACGGCTCGGTGATCAGGGGGAGCAACTAAAAAGCTACCCCTGCTGCAGATAGGGAGTTCAAACTCCACCTGTAGCAGCATATATATTGTTTCAAAAATCTAGAGGTTGCACCACAGTGTTCTTCTGGTCCAATTGTGATTCAGTCCCTATTGGCCCCCTCAGGTCCAGTTGGACCATCCCCTAGAATAAGTTAGAAGTAGACTAGAATATTGAATACTTGACAAAAAAAAAAAATTTTTCATCACTTATCTGCTGCTTCTTTCTTCACTGCTTCCTGCTTTCCTATTTTCACAATTTCTACCATTTTCAATATTTAGTTTCTAATCATTTTTTTCACTCTCAAGCCATAACTTATAGAGACGATTAAGGTAATTTTATGTTTTCTTCAACTAGCTTATATTTGTTGTTGTTGTCAAGATGAAATTGTATTAATTAAAGTGATTGACCATTTAGATCGTTGATGAGGAATCAATATATCGTATATGATTTCTCGGACGCTAAAGATGGATCCATGTTCTTTTTTTTTTTTTTTTTTTTTGGTGCAAAGCGTGCATCCTTCAACTAGTTTCTTAAAATACAAATAGATTGTTCTTACAAAAAAATTGATGCTAAGATTTAACTATCGGAGCCAATACGTAACGAAGATCTAACTTGCACTCTTAAATAAAACTTCCAATTGGTTTAGTTTCAATTGTCGTGTGTCATTTTTTTTTTTTTTTTGTCACTCTTTGCCTAAAAAACATAGCTGATATTTCTGTTATAAGACTTATAGTGTATGGTATTTCTTTGTTTAAAAAATTGAAACTTTGTTTAGTGATTGTGATGAATTTTTAACTTGTGAGACTTGATTTAATATATGTTATTTAAGTTTATATTTGTCATAAATGGTGCTTTGATTATTATTATATGGGATAATTTCACATACCTCCCCTGAGATTTACCATAATTACACTCACCTTCCCTCAGGTTTTGAAAATTACACTTACACCCCATATGCTTATATTTTTCATAACAAAACAAGTCTATTTTGATAATGTAATCCAAAAACACCAACCAAATACATTAAAATATGCTTAATTGCTTTTAAAAAAGATAAATAAATCTTAAAAAATTAATTAATTAGTCATAAAAAATGTCAAAAGTACTTATATTCTTACACCAAATTTTCAATCTCTACCAAATATTACTTTTTCAAAATTTAGTTATCTAAATAATCTAGATGAATTTACTTTATCTATCAAAATTTTACAAACAAATATATTAATAAGAACGAGTTGACTAATTCAAAAGCAATTAAGCATATTTTAAAGTGTTTGATTAGTGTGTTTGGATTGTATTATGAAAATGGACTTGTTTTGTTACGAAAAATATAAACATAGGGGGTGCAAGTGTAATTTTTAAAACCTAAAAGAAGGTGAGTGTAATTATAATAAACCTCAAGGGAGGTATGTGAAATTATCCCTTATTATATTTATCTAGGATTTGAAACAAGTTTAACAATTTTCAAATGTGGGTCGGATAATGCGGATATCCAACCCGCCGATATCTTCACATGCGAATACGGATACTGGTCATATTTTGCCTGATCAAAAAATACCCCTCAAGGGTCGAATATCCGACTCGCGTTCAACCAACCTAGGGGAGGAGTTTGGTATTTCATTTCCTACAAAGCCAAAAGAGAATGCATTTTCATAATTACATTTTTTTTTTTTTTGTTTTTTCTTAAGGTAACAATCCTCCGCCAAAATGAACACAATATGTTAATTATATAGGGCTTCCCAAAATACGGGAAAATAAGCCACAAAAAGTGTAATATCACATTCATTTGCTCCAAATCCTGTAAAAGCTGATATTATGGAAGTTGAAATGAAAATCCCAAAATCATATATGTAATAGCATAACTTTTGATTTTGACTTCTTTTTTTTTTTTTTTCCCCCCTTTTGGGTTGCTTTGAAAAGCCAAAACTAAGGGAAAGAAAACAGTTTTTTTTTTGTACTAAAAAAAAAGTTAAAAACATTAAATATAACATTTCTAAGATAAGAAGCTCAAAGCGAAACAAGCATTAACCCATTGTTGTTCAGTATAAACTGAAGGGACAGCCTTAATCTCTATTTTCACACATAAAAAGTAAGATTATATGCTTTAACGACTCAAACAAATATATACTTTGACATGTCTCGTTCATAAAATTGGATTGAACTCCTCGAATAGAGCAAACGCAGACCTTCACATGATGCGAACCAAAAGTAAAATTATGCACCAAAAATAAACCATGCATACGTCAACTGCAACATCCTTCTTGCACTTTTCGTACAGTCCATGAAATTAAAATGGATCATCATGGGATACAAGTAAAATATTCAGCTACACTTTTCCCTGCATGTTGTAGTTATGATTTATAACACTAATTTCTTAACATCGCACACTCGTAGTTTTTGGTGTTTTATCTCATCTAAACTTGAATACATAATTAACAAATACAACAGATTATCTACAACTGTTGCATGCAGAAAATCTAGAGGCAATGCATAAAGCAGGCCATGAGGATATCTAGTTAAACCTAGAAGTTGGAAATGTAAGTATTCTCATGATCACCAGAAAACCCTTCAAGATTGAGGAACTAAATCTGAGGAAGAGTGATGATCTCCCACTGATAAGAAATCAATGAATGACACACCAGTACTCTTTGTCTGATCATATTGCTCCATTATATATTCTTGTTCCACTTCCTCATCTTCTTTTCTTGCAACGTTGTCTATGACTTCACTTCTGTTAGAGTCAGCATTAACTTGGAGAAAATCGTAAAACTCCACTGATTCATTTCTATCTGCAATAAATTATAGTTTCACCAAATTATGATAAGGTGTAACCTTATAATAAAGTAATAAAAAATCATTGATTATAAAGGATTTATAAGTTAACTACCTTTGTTTTGGCCTATACTCGTTATATTATGAATACGGTTTTGAGAGAATAGCTCCTTTAGGTATGGAGAGCAAGTGGCATATCTTAAAGGGTACCGATCAACTCTCTGAGAATAATAATTATTCTCAAAGAATATTGGATTGAAGCTACATTTGATCTGATCGCTACTTGCTTGCATGTCTTGTTTCGAGGACTCTGATTGCTGATCATTTCTTGATGCTTGAGCAGCTCTTTTGGCATACAACTTTGACCTCTCTCGGCATCTTCGAGCCATGATAACATGCCAATGATTCTTCACTGCATTATCAGTACGACCAGGGAACAGTCTGGCAATTATAGCCCATCTATTTCCATGTATCCTATGAGATGCTAGAAGACGTTCTTCTTCCTCTTCTGTGAAGGGACTGCGATTGATCCTTGGATCTAACTGATTAAACCATCTCAACCTACAACTCTTCCCTGATCAAGAATAATACATAAAAGTAATATCTCATTATGAGTTGATGATGAGGTTTAATAATACATTAAAGCTAGGTGCATTATTTCTTAGCAAATTAGTCCACTAGAAACTAAATCTTGCCGATTTTATAATCTTGTAACCATAACATGCACAATTGAACATTTCCTGTTCTCGCTTTTGCTAATTCTACATTTAGTAAATGAAGATATCTTGAAGCTAAAATTTTTTGCAGGTGGTTGGGATGCATGAGATTGAACCTTCACCAGATCAAAGGTGGAATGTAACCATCTGTATTTAGTACTCATTCATTATTATTATAAATTCATAGTAATACAATATACAATATAGTATCAGATTATGTGTCTTAAAGATTTTTTATTTTTTTTATTTTTTCCACTCCACCGAACTTATAAACCCTAATCACTGTTTGTGAAATAAAACTTAATTACCAGCCTTAACCTTTTTTTTCATTCTATATCTTTCTCCTTATTTTTTTTCCATTTTATAAAGGTTCATGGGGGGTGTTGTTCGGCGGCTAAGATGGTTCAAATAAACCAATTAGAGAAAAAAGATGTAACGATAATTACCTGATCTTCCTTGTAGCTTTTCAGCTATGGCGTTCCAATTATGAGGTCCATGCTTTTCCACCAACTCCCGGAGCTTCTCATCCTCAGCAGGCCTCCAGTGGCCTCTGCTGCACATCTGGTTCTTCAACAAATTACCAATATATATTATAGTATATAAGAGCCAGTCACCAATATTAATGAAAACCACAGCAAGATCAGCACCACCTAGCTGGTTTTGAAGATTTCTCCAAAATTCTTCCTTCCCTCTATCTATCTTCCTTGCTGCTATTGATGTTATGTTGATGAACCAATATTGAAGCTAACAACACCCAACCTCAAAATACCAAAAACTAACAGACAACAAAAATAAACCACACAACACAAAGGGAGAGGGAGAGACACAAGAAAAAAAGGTGATGATATTATGGTGATCAAGGGCTAAAGGCTAAAGGTTATTGGTGAACAAATATATAAGATCTTGTTCTGGATATTTTTTCCAAAAAAAAAAAAAAAGGAAGAGAGAATTATGATGATGGGAAATAGTACGAGAAAAATAAAGTAATCCCAACAGAAGAATAAATAAGGAGAAAATGAGGTGTGATTTCCGTTAAGGAAGTGGGAGGGGTTTGGACAGACTTTCACCAGCGATTGATGCAACGTCTAGGCTAACTAATTAAACTCAACCCCCCTTCCCCTTAAACTATATATGCTGTATGCTTCTCTTTTTCTAGATTCTAGTCTCTCCTAGGTCTATGTGGTAGAATTGTAGTTGTAAGTGTACATATGGGGAGAGAAAGACACATAAGAGGGTTGCTTGGTAGGGTGATTTTGGTTCTGCTTTCAACATCCTTCCAAAATTCTAACCTACAATGTTTACTTGTAACCCACATAAGACTATTTTCTTCTTGTCTTTTTTAATCGTACATGCAACATTTATAATCAAGCTATTAACCAATTTTTTCTTTACTAGGCAATATATGGATAGAATTATCAACCTTACCGTTCTATCAACTCCACTGCTAAGGTAGTTTATGGATAAATATATAAGATACTGTTAATTACATTTATGAAAAATTTTCAAATGTCCTGCCCTTACCATAAACACGCAAACTGTAACCTACACTGACCTTAAACATGAATTGAGGTTGTTAATTTCTAAAACCTTTGTTATAGATATAAATGAACCTTCGTGATGGATATCAAGTGTACACGATTATTTTTTTTTTATTATTCATTATACTTGTTCATACATTTATACTTCAGTAGATATCAAATGTACAGGATTATTTTTTTGGTTATTCGTTATACTTAGTTTTACATTTTAAGTAAAGTTTGGTATGCTACTTAGCTTGCATGTTGTGTGAAGAAGTAGGAAAAGGAGTTTTAGGTGCTCATCACCTTTCCAACTAACTAACAAATTTAGTTTACCCTCTAAAAACTGCACGTGGACAGTAGATCAAGAAACTCTTCTTATCATTAAACAGTTAATTTGTTCGTGATGATTCAAAATCAACATTAAACTGTTAATTTGTTCATGATGAGTCAAAATCAAAGCTTTAATTGTTAAACTTTTTGATTAAGCATCATTTCTATTTCATATATGAACCTCTATTATCACACTTTTAGCACACATATGGCATAATTTACGTACAAATGAATCAGGAATTTGAAAACATTGATCAACAATATAACTTCACCACTTGTTAATTACTTGGACCAATCTTTTGTTACTTTCGGGACTAGGAGTGTAATCGATCTGAGTCGAGCTCAAGCAGCATCATACTGGAGCTCGAACTCAATAGTTATAAGGGTTCTTCAAACTTGACTCGAACTCAATCAAGTTAGAAATTATGGACCTCAAGATTGAAACGGCAAGAAATTACTCAAATTCGACTCGAAAAAATTCGTTGCACTTTTTCTTTTTTCACTTGCGAGCCTATTCGAGCTCAAGTACGTGCTCTAGTCAAGTGCCAACTTATATATTTTACAAGTTTCATACCGAAATAGTAAATATATAATGAATCAATATATAATTATCAAATAACTGCCATGCTCGATAAGACTCGTTGAGACTTCAGGCTTGCTACTCGGCTAATCAAACTGGACTGGTTGGAATAATAGTTACTACTCGAAATCAGTCAATTTAAATTCGAACCGAGTTGTTGACCAAAATCTAAATGACTAACAACCCTATTTGGAGAGATTTAGGTCATTATTCTGGAAAGGCATCATCCATTTTTCAAAGCAAAACGTAATAGCAATCTGATTTAATATCTCTACAAACAAATTTGGTATGAAACTACATGAGATGTGTTCTTTTGAGAGAACGATTGGTTAGACTTTTTTATTGTTGAAAAGATCGGAAATGTCATAGCCATATCTCCATTAATGCTAGAGAAATGTATAAGAACTTAAATATTTCAATAGCTTAACGATGTGCCAATTATTACGAACATTATTTTTTGAGTAGAACTACTAACAATTATATGATATAATTGTTTAACTAGAACACGGTAGTAATTTAGATTGTATCACATAAAAACAAGAAATCTGATAATACATAATTGTCTATGGAGATAGAAGATAAAACTGCAGAAATTAAACAAATAAACTTTGATGTTTATCTCTTTTTTTAAAAAAAAAATAAAAACAATCTAACGTATCAAATTGATCGGTAGTTTTTTTTTTAATTAAAATTAGACAAAATAACCTACTTTCAATTTTGTTTTCCTTTTTCCTTAGATATAAGCAAAATAATAGTGGCCTACTAGATGTACATGAGGTTTAATCTGACTCTTACAACTGTGGGTGCATGAGATTTTGAAAACTAAAAGAATAAAATAAAATATTTGCATGCAAAAAAATATATATATTCTGGAACGTAGCAAGAGAGGACTGAAAATGAATTAAAACTTCAGAATTATTAATAATTGTCGAGGCTCGAATTAAAATTATGGATCTATATAAATATCATATAATACTGTCATTCTTGAATCATATTTATCTACTTAATAAGAACAGTTTCATTCTAGAATCATGTTTCTGTACTTAACAAAAGAAATGATGTTAAAATTCAGATTTAATAATGAACCAAAAGAAATTCCAATTCAAAATATTCACACATCTAATTCCAATAACATTTTTTTAATCATTATAAGGGGAGGGAAACGAAGGATAGGAGAATGAAGATGTTGAAAATTGACTCCATATCGATGAATGAAAACTGCTAGCTTGTAAAATATATCAAATTCTATTATGTATTTAATATTCTCACTTCACCAAATCAAACAAGAGGGGGGGGGGGGGGGGGGGGGAAGAAGAAGAAAAAGGAAATAAACAATTTGTTTGGATCAAACGTAACAACATATATCTTCTGTTGTTGACTTGTCAGAGACTAACAAAACAATAAAAAAAACTTAACTTCAATCCAATATCCAAATACTGCATACCGAAGAGAGAACTTTTTGCAGGTTTATATATATACCCAACAGACAACAGACTTCTCTGTTGAGTGTTGGCCTACCATTTCCCCCTTCCTCAGAGAAACCATTTGCTTATTTAAAAAGGGACTGCCAAAGGCTTCTTCCATCTTTCACCCACCATTTGTACAAACGAAAGAATTGCAGCTCATTATATTGGTAACTGTCACTGCTAACTTAGCCATTTTCTTCAACTAACACAATTCTCCCTCTCTCTTTGTAGTAATTGCATCACCTCGGTTCTTGAAAGAAAACAGATGTTAGCAGCCATGTGTTCTGTTCTCTTGCTTGTTCCATGTCAAATGATTTTGCCTGCATGTTTAGGTTTTGCATACCCTGATTTTTTTGATTTCTCAAACCTTAATAGTAGAAGTAACAAAAATTAATATTCTTGGGACATATAGTTCATTAGCATCATTTCATGTATGCATCAGTTTGGGATGACTGCTCAACAGCTTTACCTAATTTCTTTCGCATGATCAGCTAACCTTTTTTCTGTACTACCAACTAGAAATTTAACTGTTTGATATCTTCCAGTACTGATATTTGAGACTCGCAGGAAAAGAATTAATAGAGAAGAGACTTATCCTTTACCGGCGTTTAATACTAGCATTAATGATCAATAATAGGATTGAAGTAGAATTGTACGGGAAGTTCGTGTCACATGCGTCTCCATTTCATAGCAACCCTTGCTGCTTTTGTCTTTCCTACATCCCGCGCTGATGGGTTTCAAATTCTTCATGGACCTTATGAGAATTCTCTAAAGTAATCAAAAAAACCTATTTATTAATTATCAGCTTTTGATTTTAACTATTCCTTAGGCCAAGTACTGAAACATGCTACAACTCAAATGTAACCTCATATAAAGCAAAAGCCAGCTAAAGTCCAGGTGATCGAAACTAAGTTCATAGGGGCATTATGGCATTGTTACTTGACATAAATCAAAACCAAGTTCATAGTGGCATCATGGCCTAATTGCTTCAGAAAAATAAATAACTTCGATAAAGTTATAGCTAGCTAGCTAAAATAATTTCCAATTGTTTATTGGACTAGAGGACATTAGTTTGTTTAAATTGTTAAAATTTTTTGTTTAGTACATCTGATTTGACTTACTTTTGCCTAAATTTAGTTCCAAGGTTTCTGATTCAAGAAGTTTTCCGAGCTTCTCAACTGCAATACCGCTGAAAGCTAACTGCCTAACCATCTGAGGTTAGACTTGGGTTTCCCTAGGATCAACTTAGGTGTACACCTACCCTCAACATGCACACCTACCTGAACTAATAGTGCCACAGGGAGTAATTCTTCTTTTCAAGAATTTATAACCTTACTAATTTGGTCAAAATATCATCAATTGAAACTCCACAAATTCTAAAATCACTTTCTCTACCACTTCATTTAAATTCTTGTACCATGACAGAATATTCAAAAAAATTCTGCCTCAAAGAATTGGAGGCCACCGAAACAAGGATATTAGCATAGAAATACAATGTCTTTGGAGTGTAACTTACTTTTAGGATCGTGAACATTAGGTAGAAGACAAAGATGTTAGAGTCCTTATTGACATAGTTACATTTGTCTATATTCATTTTTATACTCTTTATTGTATTATTTATCAGATTCTGAATGCCTTTTGCGATACATTTTTATTGGTGAACGCGACCTTCCTTTTTGTTGCTTGTGGATTAGGAGGAGAAGTAGCAAACAATCAGCTTTATTGACTATTATGCTAGGCAACATATGCTTACTAGAAGCATTGTTGCCAAAATTAAAGGCTAAACAGAAAACCCTCGCATATATGATGGAGATAATCGAAAATTTCAAGCACTAAGCAAGATGTCATCCCATCATATTCAAAATAATACTAATGTAAATATCAAAAGTACTTGAACTAATAGGAACTTTGGACAGTTGCACACGTATCAGTTATTATCATAGCATTGAGAACAAAGGCACTAAAGTCCATTTCTTTCGGCTCAAGTGTAGATCGATCTAGGTTTCACAAGTCTATGATGACTGTTACACATTAATTGTCGGCTCTAGATTTGATTGATTGATAATAATTTCCTCACAGGAATCACACCTGAGCTAAATTCAAACAGAAAATGTGAGGATTCTTTAACACTACTCAAGACTATTGATTGTGACAATCACTAAAAGAAAGTCCACTAACAGAAATAAACTTCCACTTTTCAATCTTGAAGTTCCGTGCTAGGGTTTGAAGAGCCCTCTCACTTACCACAACTCGTGCCGTATATCCTGGAAGCTGCTTAATTATGATACTTCTTGAAGTCCACACACACTTTTACAAGTTTTTTTCCATCTGTTGAACATTGTATTGTCTATACTTCTTTTAACAGGATATGGATTCATATGACAAAATGCTTTTGTTTGATCCTATCTGTGATTTCTTCTGACTTATGATCAGGAACGTCTGACTTTTACGGCTACATCTTATTTTTGGTTAATGTCATGTTAGATCAGTCATGAGAAACGTCAAACAAGAGATCGGATTGATTATAGCATTGACAGACTTGGATCCCTTTTATGTTGGGCGGTATGTGTATGTTAGTATCATGCCAGAATGGGCTGATAAACTACTTTAAAAAGTTTTAATGTGAATCCTTCCTTTCAAGAGCATGATTTAGTAGGCATGTGAAGGAAATCAGAACAAAGAGAAAGCAGGCAACTAGAGTGAGATGGTTCGCTTGTGGAGATTGAAACTTTCATCAGTGCATTTCTCTTGTTTCTTTTTTTATTCTTTTTCCCTGGTTAACTGTAAAAATATTGAACTCCTGAATAGATGATCCCAAAGGCTTTAAATTGATATATAAGTATAAGATCGTAAACCAATGTTTTTTGTGAGGAAAGCTTGCAAATATCGGAGTTGAAAGGGCTGAAAAAGGTGATGGTCCTAGACTAAAAATAATCTATTAACTGCAATTGGCCTCTCATATTGAGTAATTCATATATAAACAAAAAAATATCTTACCTCAATGTCACATTATAAAGTGTGAAAATTTTAATACTAGTAAGTGATTACGAATTTGACAACTACTAAGAAGTATAATAAATTGAGTTGCGTAATGTATTTTCTTTAAGATGATCTGTGGCTTATGTATTTTAATTCTAATGTAAAATGTTGCAACACATCGCCTCCAAAATATAACAACCCAACTCAATTTTGCTTTTCTTCTCAATGAAAAGAAACAAAAACTTTTCAAGACCTTACTTTTGTCTAAAACTAGGGTTATAAAAATTAGAATAAGAATTGTTGATAGTTGGATGTGCTCAATTCGTCCAGACCCATATATTCATAGGCTAAAAAAAATAGGAGTATTAATAATGTAATTAAATCTATTTATTAGAGGATTAAATAAAATAAATATAAAATGAAATCTCATAATAAGTAAATTTCGATTACAAAACATAATTTGTATAAATTAATTGTATAACGGTTAAATATGGCAATTACAACTGTTATTAATACTCCACATGTGGATTAAAAATCTTCATTTATGTAGTCAAAAAGTATAAAAAAAAAAATTACATCATTTTTTGAATTATTTGTATTTTTATTGAAACACTTCAACAGAAAGTTGTTGGAGTTGAAAAGGCTGAAGAATCTTTAGGGCCACAGGATTGTTCGTATGATCAGCAAGTTTTCTGTTATTGCTGGCTTTGCCAATTTGCCCTCTATGAGGAAGCTCCTGAAGAGTCCAAAAATATAACGCTCTGATTGGCTGTGTATTGGAATGAATTTGGCCTAATGTCAATGGTGAAATGCCTAGGTTTTGCTCAAGCAGTGCTGAAGTGAGGTTTCAACTTCCAAGCAGTGCTGAAATGAGGTTCTTGATTGAAGTCGTGGTCCTTTGTCTCTTAAAGCTTAGAAAGTCACGCCTTTAAGGCAATCATGAAGAATTTAGTAATGAAATCATGTAATACCGTAACTATCGGTGGAACTACTCGAAATAAAATCATGTAATACCGTAACTATCGGTAGAACTACCCGAACCCAATTTATATGTGCATTATACATTTGAATTGTTACAGAAATATGAGACAGCTGTTACTAGAATACGCCATTCTGTTACTTCCACCCCCCCCTCCCCCCCCCCCCCTCCCGCCCCACAAAATAGTGCTTAGTCGGTTTGGGTTACATCTGCTCTCATTTCGACAACGTCTCATAGATCCTTCCTGTGAACCAATTTTCCTATCACGACATGAATGGACAATTTTTACAAAATTCAATCAGCAACTAAGATTTGAGGGTCATCATTTTCGTGAATCTCATCCCAACAACAATAAAACAATATTACAGTTCTACATAAAAACTTTCCGATATATTACAAAATACAGATGTTGAAGGACTTCTAATTGAAGCAGATTCTTTATCACATAAAAAAAAAAATTCAGACAAAGTGGTATTTCAACATGATCTATTGTTATCTAAAAGAATTACAAAGAATAATCATGAGACGTTTATAAAGCTGACAATTCAACTTCACGGGTGCAGGGCCGATAGGCAACAAATGTGTTATCGTTAGAAAACGACCCCGGATTAAAGCATGTAATTCCTGTGTACTTGAAAGCCTTTTGCTCACTTTTGTCTCCCAGGACTATCTGTTAGAAAATGAAATGAATGATATAACTAATCAGAACTGTGAGTTTGTATTGATACAGAAAAAAATATATGCAACAAAAATTATTTCGCCCATTTTCTTTGTTTTCTTGCCACATGACTAAGGAATTTGAGAGTTTGAATGAATAATTGCAATATTGCCAAATTCTAATGGAAAAAATAACTGACAGCAGTTATTTTGCCCATGTTTCCAGAAACAAGCAAAATACTCCAACATTTGAATGAAATTGGGGATACATATATTTGAGCAACTGATCGGGCGCTAAGCTTTTTAGAAGAAAAGACTGCCATGCAATCCTCAAAATCATGGATCCCTGGCAAAGGAATAAACTCGCTTTGTTGGAAATTTGGTAAATTAAATGGCAGGGCAGGCCAGTGAAGCTTGCATCACAAAAATGTTTGTGAAGGGCAGTCAATGCAACCTTATCCAAATCAGATGAGTAGAGGGGCAAGACTAACTCAAAGCCAAAGAAAATGCTTATGTTCTAATAATTCATCAAGTGTCCTCTACGCAAATAAACGTGAGAGACATAGATTACTACAACTATAGAGAATTTATTAGTGTCTCCGTGGGAATGTTTATCTATGTGTTTGGTTAAGTGTGTGCTTAGATAGATTTTGTATTCCTAAAATCTATATGAAAATATGCCATGTTTGTACCAGAGAACATAAGCCCCAACAGATAAAATTTATCATCATAAATAACATACATATGCAAGTTTCGGTTGACGAGAGATTCTGTCAATAACCATACACAAGAATTTTATTCAAAATTTTACCGTCAACCATAACTTAAATTCTTGGGGTTGAAACAGAGACAATCTTATTTAGGATTCACGAGGTAGAACACTACAATCCTTCATCTCACATTAACTTGGCAAGGCAAGACGAAGAAAATCTGCCTAAAAGTGATGTTCATCAAATTAGCATACCGTATGCGGCGTAGGATAGAGGTGTAGGCTGTGATCGTAATTCCAGATAATAGGTTGTATGGTCAGAGGCAGGGGGCAAAGATGACTTTGATGTGTGATTGTAGCAACAAGCTGCAAAACATATGAATAAAGAATTATGAACTTAAAAGGACAACTATATCAGGCCCAGAAAACGGTAAGGATAGTTGCATTCCCACTTGAACGAAAATAGCCCCCATGCAAGATATGTGGTAGGACTTAAATTATGGAGTGCATTCCACAATGCCCTATAGTAAATTGCCATAAGTGCACTCACATGTTCAAAAGGATCGCTGGTTTCTTCTGTTGAAGGAGGCATAAGACAAGATCTCCGCATTCTGTAAAGCAGATCCTGGCGGAAAAATACAATTTCCTGTGTATAGAACTTGATTCTGGATTGACATATTAAAAACAACAGAAATGGGTCAGTGCAAGAGGAGGCTCCAGAATTTCAAGCAAAAGGTAGCCTTAAGAGCTCATCCTCAGGAACAAGTAGCAGGAGCCAACAGAGCCTAGATATGACGTGAAATCAAACAGCCAAAACATGAAGCTGTCAAGAATAAGTGTCCTCCAAATTTACCTGCAAGGATTACTAGAGAAAATTGCATTTGGAATGTGCTTCTGAAGTTCTTCAGTTATGTACTTCGGCAAAGGACATCTAGGTAAAACAGTTGAGGGACCTGGAAAAACCAAAACAACCGCTTCATGTTGCAAAACATATAAATCTCAACGAAAGACAGACTTTTATGATCTTTTCAACCGACCTACATCATCTGGACCAGGAATGAAAAGAAATCTACTATGTTCCATTAGTCTTTGGTGGGTAGCAACCATTTGCCCAAGCCTTCCGAATTGCAACCTGCAAGTATGGTTGTTTATTGATTCTCAGGTTCATTCTGGTAGTGATAACAGCTAGAACAATATAACCAAAGAAAACCATTGGCTGGTCCCTCACCTGAGACTTAAGAAAGAATTGAAAGAAAGATTACAGGGATGGGAACAGAAATTTCCCATGAAAACAAAAAGAGAAGGGACCACGTCCACATTCTCATAGCCATTGAGGACGGTCTCCAAATTTCCCATGGTCTTTTCTAACATAAGAGAATAGTTGGTTAAGCGGTGATATTCATAAGACGAGCAATTAAACAGAGAGAAGGCATGTGTACCTCCTCATTGTCCAGCCAAATGTCGGAAAGTATAACAAACATGTCATTCACTGCCCTCATCTCCAACTCTGAGAGTCTCAGCTGTTTCCATAATTAGGGAAATACAAATATCTAACCATCATGACCAGTTATGATCAAGTTCCATAAAATCTAAAGGATACAGTTTCCTCTTTTGTGAGTATACCACCGCCAAAGAAGTCCACACCAGTAAAATGGCTAACAGTCTTTTCTCTGTCCTCCAATGGAGGAAACCCGCATGTTTTAACCTGCAAAATATTACTCAAAGAATCAGGTTACTGATAAAACATTCAACCAAAGTAAAACTTGACCCAGTCCTTGTACAATCGTGATGCTTCAATTGTTAACATCCAAATATAGCATATATGCTGTTATCATGGGAAGAAGGAATGGTGACATCTGCTAGTGAAACAATAAAACATTCATGAAATTTTCTAGGTAATAATATTGTGAAGTAATTATCACTGCTCTAGGGCAAGGCACCAAAATTTCAAGATCTGAAGGCTAATGATCTTCTTATGCATTTAATTGGTAAGGATTCAAACCCACTACACATCTGATTGGTACGCATAATCAGGTCTCCAGACTAACAAGTATCATTACCCGGCTATCCCCAGTTCCTCCTTGAGCTAGTTAGTAACCCTGTATTTTTTTTTTCCCCGTGTTATTAGGTACTACATTACTTAAGTGGTTTAGATTCAGTACAAGTGCACTCATGCCTCTCCTGCCTTAAGAACAATAAAATACCTCTACAAATGCATTGCTCTTCTCTACCTCCCAGGTAACACGACATGAAAGGAAAAAGATTTTTAAAAAAAATCCCCCCATTAAACTGGAGGACAGAGCTATATTTGTCATCTCCAAATTCAACAACAATATAATAAACACAATTTTTTCTCTTTAAGTTAACGGAAACAAATAGAATGCAATATTTGAAGACAGCATACTGCTAGGTCCATTATTGGTCCTAATCAAGGCAATCAAAGAGAAAAAAAGTACATGCTGAGTTGGAAAACACACAATGATCTGCAAGATCTCGAAATTGATGAGTTTGGAAATGGGTCACGAGAAGCAAAATTCAAAAAGATGTTTAGTCAAAAGAAAACAAAATGCACACCTGAAAAACACCATCCAAGAGCATCTCGCCTTCTGCTAAAACAATAGTGTTTTCTGAAAAGAACCCTGTTGTGATTTTGTACTGAATGTTAAAGAAAATGAGCGTTCTGAAATCCACTCTTAAAAATCTGGAATAAGATAACAAGCTTTGTAGGTTATGCACAAATAAGAAGATCACAAAGATTCAGGAAGTAAAAGGCAAATTAACTAGCTGTTCTCTAAGCAGTAAGTTTGGGGAGGCAATCAAACTAAAAGCCGAATTTTATATATTGTACTACATGTGAGGAGCACGACCAAGGACAAAAATGGAGAAAAACTTAAAAGTCCTCTCAATTAAGTACAGCTCATGAAGAATGATAGCACCATATCAAATGATTCAGTAAAAACACTCTGAAAGAACTCTATTTCTTTAAACCCATTCTGAAAAAACATGCTGAAAATCAAGTCAATACAAGGAAGGAAATCTAACTTGGCAATAACAGCGTAGACAAGTGAACAACCTTGTGAACAAATTAAAACTGTCTCCCACGGTGTGAAGAGAACAGAAGACTAAAACAAAATAAAACTTGTAGATTGCATAAAAGAAAATCTTTCTCAACCATATGCCATCCTAGTACCAAAGCAACTGTATTTGTTTCTCTTGGAAATTTCTCAACATAAAGCATCACTCTTTAATAAAGGATATTGCATTAGACAAGTCAACTTCAACAGCAGCTGTTAGATCTTCCAGGTAGAAGTGCCCATCCTCTAGCTGAGATATTAAACCCATGATCCACTTTCTCCCTGTTCGCCCAACCAAAGATTGAATTGGAGATATCTGCCACCATTGTATAAGATTAAAACTAAAATCTCAATATTCAACTTCACAGTCTTCCTTTACTGACATCTGTATGCATCACTATACAAGAGTAAATAGGAGAATATACCTCGCAGCTCCCATAGTCAGAGATGTCAGAACCAAAAGTGGCCCTAGAAAAATGGGGATCACGAGAAAGTCTCTGAAATAACAGGAGAAACCTATCCCTATAAAGAGCAGCTTTAGCAGAAGCATCACCATGAATTGGGATTCTGCCTGTATGTCTGCACCAAAAAAAAAAAAAGGCACAGACAGAATTAGTATTCAGCTTATCTAAATAGAGAAGAAAATTAATGACAAGTAATTGATTTTCCTTGCATTTCCTCTCTTCCTAGGAGGTAAGCTTAAATCAATTTAATATTGAACCAATTTTCACCAGTAGTTTGCTTAGCCCTTGTTATTCATATAGACTAAATCAAGGGAAA
The DNA here is from genome assembly GCA_024721245.1 of Mitragyna speciosa. Taxonomy (NCBI): domain Eukaryota; kingdom Viridiplantae; phylum Streptophyta; class Magnoliopsida; order Gentianales; family Rubiaceae; genus Mitragyna; species Mitragyna speciosa. Next base: position 14,199,386 of record CM045573.1, read on the forward strand.
ACAGTTACTTTGACATCTTGTTTCCTTCGCTTCTTAACTACATGAAGACTGCATTTATCCACATTTTTTCTTCTTTCAAGCAAATAAGCATTACAGCCAAACTTTAGTTCTTATTCGATCGATTAAGGAAACATATGTATAGGTAAATCTATCGTATCTTTTTAATTTATCAAACAAAAAAAAAAAAAAAACAGAACGCAGAATTTATTAAACCATATATATGAATCAGTCTTATCTACATTGTGCACTTATTCGATTGCCTCATACCCTTAACAGCTAAAACAAAAGAATTTTATTATCAAAAATTCAGCAAATACAGAACAAACAGTTTAAAATTGAAAATTTTTCCGTTGATTCACAAAATTTATTCTCTTCTGTATCCATATATACCACTTGTAATCCTAAAAATACCTAGAAATCAATATTTAACAGAAGAATATGAAAATTTATTGGGGAAAAAGAAAAGCAATTATTCCTTACTCGTAAAAAATCTTCTTAACAGCATCATAACGAAATTTTGGAACATCGAAAGCATTAATAATTCGAAGAGCAGAGGCACCAACGCCAATAGTAGCATTATTAGGGTTTTCCTCAACCGCTGCCTCAGCTTCCAGTAGAAGGCTCACGACTTTATTCACTGCCTCCTTGTCCAAAATCGACGATTTCACTGCCAAATTCAAAAGGTAAAAATAAAAAAATAAAAAAAAATAAATACGCACACACACAAAGTAATTATTTAATTACTCAAAAAATCCAGAAAAATTTAAGTAATTTGGCCGGGGGACTTACGAGAGAGGTGATGAAGCTCATCGAGGAGAAGGTCAACGGCGTCGTCTTGGGCGTCGGGGAAGCGATTTACGAAGGAGAGGACTTCGGCTAGAGCTTCTACTTTTAAGGTGTAGCCTCTTATCTTGAATTTTCTCTGTACTTTATTTCTCAATGCACCGCTCATCTTTTTTTTGAATTTTTTGATAATTTTGTTAGGGTTTGGTCTGAAATGAAATGGAGGATTTCCAGTTTAGCAGTGTGTGTTTGTGTGTGAGTGAGAGAGTGAGGAAGATGGCGCTTTGGCGGGAAAAAGGAAAATGGCGGGAAACCAAAGGCTGTTTTTTCAAAAAAAAAAAAAAAAAAATTGCCTTTTGGGCCGGGCTCTCTTTTACAGCTTTGGTTCTTCATTCGCATATGAGCCTGATGCAGTTTATCGAGCTTGCAAGTCAGGTGGGCTGGTAACTACATTCAAGCCTTTCTTTTTCCTCCTGTTTAGGGCCCATTATTGAACTCAACTACTTCAGGCTTTTGGATCTTTTAATAAAACTAATCAAGCGAATGTGGCCGTTGGATACACATAAATTTTGATTAGCAGTTTTAAACTCCTTGTTACCTTTTCTGGAGGATGCTAGACAGGCCATGGATCCAACTGTTGCAACGTTATTTGCTATTAGATTTTTAGCCGTTTCATCTCTTGCCCCGTACTTGTGATCTCATGGTGTTAGTTTGGAATCAAACCGACTGCCATAAATTTAAGAGGAATTTTGATATTTGATATCCTGATTGTCTCTTAACAAATTTATTCCCTTAGGAAGTATATGTGTTTTTCTGATAGAAGTCATAGCAACATCTAACGAAATGACCAATTTGTGCATGCAGATACCGAAAAAACCATGCTCGTGCACAAATGCAAGGCGTTCTTTTCGAGTAAAGCAAAGAAGGAAAATAGAAATGGATTTATTTAACATCTGGCCTTGTAATGGTACAACAACAAAAATTATGATAGGAGAAGTTTTTGTCTACCATTTTAGCACATATTTCCAGCACCATCAGCAAGATTCATGAATATACATTTGACGCCAGCTGCCCACCAATGAAGCCATCTGCTCAATTTTGTCATACAGACCTAGTAGTCCTCTCGTGTGTATGAAGAGGAGGATCTTTCTTCCTTCCCACTTTACTGGATTCTCAGCCGTGTCTTTCATCATTTGATAGGCCGCCTAACCACTAGAGAATTTGAAAATCAATACACAATGTCAACATAGGAATTCCCTCGGCTGCACAAGTCAGTTGCCACATTTATGGAATCATTCTTACTTGCAGTTTTGTCAGTATAACGGAACACCAATGACCGTTTCCTAAAGAATAGTCAAACCCGGTAATCATGTTAAAATAAACAGCCTTGGCCGGCATAACAAGATCCCAATGAACACCTACTTCCGGACAAAGAACTTTATATCTGTAGGATCCGGAGTTTCCATACCAACAGAATGGAAAGATTCTGAGCAGGCTTTACAATGGAAATCTGTCCCCTTCTGTGCCCCTGCCTCCACCGTCTCGGACTTCTCTCCCTCCCTCTGTCTCCCCCTGAAGAAAAAGAAAAAAGCAAGAATGAATATTTGACACCTTTATCCTTGTGAATATAATCTGCCTTTTATGATCTGATGAAGCTTAGCAAAATTAGTAGTGCCAATTTCATCAAAGTTCATTTTGATATATTGCTTTATTGACTTGTACGTCCCAAAGGTTATGTACTTCCCATCCAACTAGCCTGATGTTAAGCATCACTCATGCATCTCTATGGCAGATCTTTATTGATGCAGACACTCGTTTAAATCTCTTTGTACCAATATCCAAAATTTACTATAGGGATTACGTGCATTGTAGCAGCCATCAGGATTTGTATGACAATTAATCTAATCCGACTATCCAAAAGGTGTGGATATGGATATGACAGAAGAATGTTGACACAAATTTGGGTGTCTAGTGTCATTGGCTGACCCAGAGATGCAGCTATCTCCACATTGCCTGTGGCTTTTAGCATGGGGATACCGGTGTGTAGGTGCATACATCTTCAGCCTCCAGGAAGAAAATTTGACAGTGATTTCAACACAATCTGTCAAACAAAAAAACATAAGATTGCATACAGAATTGTTGTCAGTCATTCAAAGTCAAGTTGCAACATCCACAATTTCAGAGTTAGATTAGGAGTCATCAAAACTAAGAAAAAATGTCACATCTGAAAATGAGTTAAAGAGCATATCAGATAAAGCTTGTTTGGTATTTCTTAACTAAGAAAAAAGGTCAAAACTTGCGCGTTTATGCTAACAATTCTATTGACGTCCCACTCATCCAGTTCTCATAACACCTAACTTCGAATATGAAAAATGTTCATAAAAGCTTTTTCCTGTAGATGGGATCAAGTACAATGCCAGTGGCTTCCGCAATTTCCTTGACCAATTTAAGCTTCTTTCTTGTGCTCATTGCATATCCAATAACTTTGGCCCGCAGGCCTCAGCATTCAGCCTGAGAGTCATTGCAAAATATTTGCAATGTCCAAGGTTCTTCCTTCCTACCCTCCATTTCTTTTTTTTTTCTCTCTTTCAAGAATTCTGGAGATCTCTTACAATTTGTCACAAAGATTAATCACTACTTCTTAATCTGATTACAAAATATTGCAAACATTGCACATCATTACATTTCCTCTTCTATTCTTAGATTTACGCAGACTTGGTCTGCCACCTTTGTACTATTCTCTATGGATTCCTGTATAGCAGAATGCACAAAGAGATAACGGATCAGAAATTGGCCTCACCAGGTTCCCAGAGAATCAGATCCACCAACAGGAATGACATATGGCCTTCTTCTTTCTCTTAACAGTTTTTCTTCAAAATATCATTAAGTTCCTCAAAACGAAGTACGAAAGGATCAGTATAGCAGAATGCGTATTCAGCAGAGTTTAATCGGAGCTTCAGCAACTCTGCTTGAAGCACACAGAGCTACTGATTTTGTGTACATGTAGATTCTGGGCCTGGTCTTGTATTTGTATCACACTCTAGAATCATGTGGAAAAGATGACAGAAGTTACAAGCCAATACTAGGTGATATTTTGGTGCAAGTAAGTCAATGATCTGCCACTCTTTTCAAGTCAAAAGTCTATGATCTGCCACTCTTTTCAAGTCAACCTTGCTAATTGTTAATGCTTTTCTCCAAAAAAATGAACAGACAGATAAAAAGATTTCGACAAACAACATCCCAATCAACTGGATGGTATATTTGATGAGAGTGTTCAGGTTTCAAGAAAATGACAGTAGAAAAGTCCCTCGCTCTCATTGGGCTACATTGGAATTTTGATAGAAATACATTTGTCTAATGATCCAAGATTCAGGTTGATAGACGACATTGACAACAATATGCTCAGTCGCATCGAAAAGTAGAATCATGCTGTGGTTTTAACAGAAATAAACAGGAACCGATGACCATCCTGGGCAGCTGTACCTTCGATTCAAATTTGAGAACAGAAACTATGATAGTATTAGAATGAACACAAAAACCACGAGAACATGATCTCCGAATTCTACAAATTATATCTCCATCAAACTCTTCTTCATTTACTATCCATACAACATTACAGCAGTTCCACAATCAGTACTATAGCTACCAATGTAAAAGATGACAACTCAAATTAGCTCCATGTATCTACATGAGCCAGTTGTAATGTAAGCCGAAAAATTACAATTCCTGTTAAAAAGGATGAAAATTTTCACATAGAGGCCAGACTTCTTGTTGAATTACAAGTTAAAATGCCGAGTCAGAGCTGCCTTTTTTCCTCCCCATCAAAATCTCCTTAGCCTCATTGATCTTTGAAGCAAGATAATGGCTACCACCAGCATCAGGATGGTTGGCCACCATTACTCTCCTGTGAGCCTCCTTAATCTTCTCGGTAACAGCCCCCTCCCTACAACCAATAAAATCCAAACAAAATTTTCACCTTACAATAAAAACTAATTACAATTAAAAAAAAAAAGAAAAAATTTAAACTTTTTTGCCTGAATCACTCAAAATTCAACTTTTCCTGTACCTCAAGAAATGAAGTAATAATTGATGATCACCCTTTTCTATGGGATAGTAAGATCTGAATCCTCTTATCAACATGGCAACAAAAACCTTAATCACTAAACAATACATGACTTTTTCTCAATGATTATTAAGATATATATTCCAATTCAACCTTATTACATTTAATTAGCTAAATTGAACCCTTGTTTCAATCCTCGCAAAAAAGACCTTTGATCATTGAACATTGATCACTTTTTCTCAATGATACCACACATCTTTGAATTCAACATTAATACACTTGATTATATATGAAGGACATAAGATGCATAAAATGCAAGAAAAATTGCAAATAATATACCTAACACCAAGAATGAGAGCAGCCTCACGTCTAGTCATGGTGGACTCAAAACCGCCAGGATAAAATCTCCGAACTCGAGGTGCAGCTTTAAATGCTTGCCAAGATTTTATTAACTGTCTTGCTCCCAACGCAGCAGCTCCAACCGCAGTACTCACTATTAACGGAGAAGCCTAGAGAACACATGTAATATAGCCCGAACCAAGAATATAAGCGAAAATTCAATTAGGCTAAGTTAACAAATTAAGCTCCAGAATTAACCATGAATATATACAATAATTATTGAGACTTAGACAAAAGATAAAAAGGGTGGACAATAATAGATAATATCCCTTACCATGAAAGAACTCTGCAAACTCGTCAGACCTCAGATGCTTGCCTCTGCAGCTTTTTGTTTTTCTCTAGTTATTTCTGGAGTTGAACGGAATGGTTAGTTTATAGAATATATGGTTTGAGTTTGGCTTGGGAAACAAGATACGATGTTTGGACAGGCTGGACCGGGTCCCGCAAATGTCGTGGTTGAATTGAATTGGTGATTTCGCAGTTTCATTGCAAACAAATAAATAAGAGGTCGTATACGATGTATTCCTTAACCCTACTTAAGTGCTTAACCACTTCTATTTATCGAAATATTGAAAAGTAGTACAATTGCTGGTGACTGGTGAACGAGAAACGGATTAGAGGGGCAATTTCAATTGTTAGAAAAAAGCCACGGGCTCCCTTTCCCTTGAAGATCAGTAATTTTGGATGTATTATAAAATTATCATTTACCTATTTCATTTGTTTCAGAAGATCAGTTATTTTGTATGTATTATCAAATTATTCATGACCTATTTCAATTATTTCAAAAATCTTGGATGAAATTTAAATTATCAATGGACAATCAATGAACTTTTTCCTTGCTTGTATTTACGCTATATAATGTGAACTTTTGTCTACCATTAATGTGCTATAATTGTTATTTCAAATTAAAAAAAAAGGCATAACTGTAGTTTTTTTTTTTTGCAAACGGCATAACTGTAGTTGAACAATGACAACAGGATTTCCACACTAGGACAATTGAAGCATCTTCCTTTAACACCTTTAAGCAAGCTGATAGCACTTGAACTTTTAAATAAGCAAATAAACTAAACGCGACAGCACTTGACTTGAGCCTTTACATGAGCTATTATCCTATCTGAGTACATTCTTAACAAACTTGAACCACTTGTAAATGCAACATTACTCGAACCGGCACATCACTCGCATCACTTGGAAATGGAATATCACCCTTAACAAGCAGGAGAGATTTAAAAAAGTGCCCCCGCCCTCTTATTGCTAAGATTTGATGATCTACGGGATTGGTTTGAGCACCCGGAGAGAACCTGTCTTAAAATCTTCTTAAACCAACTCCACTACTGGATCTCTCATAACGTTGCACAAGGTTAAGGGAAAGCTAAACAGCTATATTAACCATCCTTCAATCTCAATCATGACACAAATACAAGTCATGAACTTAATATTCCCCTAAAACGCAACCCCATAGATGGTGCACACCGTAATCATATTGAGCATATTTACTAGCACAACACAGCCATCTAAGCCCAACCGATGGGGGACGTACTCATCCGAAGCCCCTGGAAAACCAGGACGCAGCATAGGCAAGAACTAAACCCTACCGATGGGGGAAAGTTTTCGTCCATAGCCCCCGGAAGACCAGGACGCAGCATAGGCAACAAACAAACGAGAAATTGAAAAACTTCAAAAAGGGACGAGAGTGACAGAACAGTGCAATTTTAAATTGTTTACCGACCAAGGAGTAAAAACTCATCATATGTTTAATCCTATAAAAACCAAAACAATAGACAGCCCAGAGATGGACTCCACCACTGCCATCAAGTAACCCAGGTTGCCACCCAGATTGCTCAATTTCTCCACTATCCTCACGATTGAGGCTAGAGAACTGTGATGAAATCCACTCTATAGCAATACTCAAAACTTCTGAGATGTCCAAAGCAAAATTGAAAATAATTAAAGCAAATAACAGACAATAGTTCAAAGTGAAATCCCATAAACGCATTTCACTTGGCACCCTTCTTGGCTGCTGCCTTGGTGACCTTGGCACCAGATGGATCCTTCTTGTCAACACTCTTGATCACACCAACAGCAACATGTTTGACGCATGTCCTCTACAGCAAAACGACCAAGAGGTGGGATACTCAGAGAAAGTCTCCACCACCATGGGCTTGGTAGGGAATCATCTTCACCATACCAGCATCACCAGTTCTTCAAGGAACTTGGGTTCCTTCTCAAGCTCCTTACCAGATCGTCTGTCAATCTTGGTCAAGAGTTCAGCAAACTTGACAGCAATGTGAGAAGTGTGGCAGTCAAGGACAGGGGCATATCCATTTCCGATCTGGCCAGGGTGGTTCATGATGATGACCTGGGAGGTAAAGCTGGAAGCTTCCTTGGCAGGGATCATCCTTGGAGTTGGATGCAACAAATCCACGCTTGAGATCCTTCACAGCAACATTCTTAACATTGAACCCAACATTGTCACCAGGAAGTGCCTCCTGAAGGGCTTCATGATGCATCTCAACAGACTTAACTTCGGTTGTCAACCCAGTTGGGCCAAAAGTGACCACCATACCAGGCTTGAGGACACCAGTTTCCACACGACCGACGGGTACAGTTCCAATACCTCCAATCTTGTAGACATCCTGAAGTGGGAGACGGAGTGGCTTGTCTGAAGGCCTCTTGGGCTCCTGGATCTGATCAAGAGCCTCAAGAAGTGTAGGGCCCTTGTACCAGTCAAGGTTTGTAGATCTCTCAATCATATTGTCACCCTCAAATCCAGAGATGGGGACGAAATTGATTTTGTCAGGATTATATCCAACCTTCTTCAGGTAGGAAGAGACTTCCTTGACAATTTCATCATACCTTGCCTTGGAGTATTTAGGAGTGGTGGCATCCATCTGCGAAAAAATAAATAAATAATCAACAAAGGAGATTCATTGATGCACAAAAAGCTAACACAGAACCAAAGGTCATTTAAATGTAATTTAGTCAAAATAGCTCACCTTGTTGCAGCAACAAATCATTTGCTTGACACCAAGGGTAAAGGCAAGCAAAGCATGCTCACGGGTCTGACCATCCTTGGAAATACCAGCTTCAAAACCACCAGTGGTGGAGTCAATGATGAGGACAGCACAATCAGCCTGTGAGGTACCGGTAATCATGTTTTTGATAAAGTCACGATGTCCAGGGGCATCAATGACTGTGCAGTAGTACTTTGTGGTCTCAAACTTCCACAAGGCAATATCAATAGTGATACCACGCTCACGCTCAGCCTTGAGCTTGTCAAGCACCCAGGCATACTTGAATGATCTCTTGTTCATTTCGGCAGCTTCCTTCTCGAACCTTTCGATCACACGCTTGTCAATACCTCCAAGCTTGTAGATCAAGTGACCAGTGGTGGTAGACTTTCCAGAGTCGACATGTCCAATGACGACAATGTTAATGTGAACCTTTTCCTTACCCATTCTGATCTTTCAAAAAACACACTGCCAAAAAAAGGGGCAAAACAAAAAGTCATCAGTCCAAACTCCTACACGCTATTTTTGTCACATATGAACTAACAAAATAAAAACAGATCCGACAACTCAAGTTTATGTAGTATAAACATATTAACATTTTAACCATAGCGTAAATGTATACGTAGCAGAAACAAAGTGTTGCTCAGATCACAACAAATAAGACCCAGATCTACAGACAGGTCATGTTTGTTTCATAAAAGTTTGTGTCGTTACCAATAAATGATCCAAAGCAAGCAAATCCAGAAACTACGTAAAACCACTCCAATTATCAAGTCAAAAACGCATCTTTAGCTCAAAAAACACCTGTCAAAACGACACCTTTAGCAAGAATAAAATTATTATTGAAATTTGATTTTAATATAATTACTTTCCAAGCTAACATCTTCTTAAATCATCAGAAAAAGGCACAGATCTGAACATCTCCGAAATTAATAGTCAAAAACAAAAAAATCAAATTAATTAATTAATTAATTAAATTAATTAACAGTAATTAACTTACAGACTCGTTCATAAGAATCTGACATTAACACAAGATCAATAAACTAAAATTCGAAGTCCGCCGATGCTTTCATCTAATCCAACAAACCTATAAATATGTTATAACAGATATAAACTCATAACCCAATAATAGATCGAAGCTTTTTTGCATTCACCTAATCAACATTAAAAAATTCAACAGCTCAACAAGTCAGACCCACGCTTAACCAATTAATCAAATCAAATATCAACAAATTTGGAATTCACCCAGCAAACACACATAAAAAAACAGCAATTTTAATCTATATCGACAAAAAAACGCAGGTAAATATTCATGCATGCAACTTAACAACCACGTAATCACCCAAAAATGTGCAGAAATTTGTGTGTAGAAGTGTGAGAGAGACAGAGAGAGAAAGGGAGAGAGGGGACTGACCTTACGCTAATGAAGATGAAAGCTCTCTCGCTGAAGAGAATTGTAGAAAGAGAAAGAAATTGATAGAAGAGATAGCGAGAGAAATGGCAGGACGAGGCGAATGAAGGGCTTATAAATGGGTTTCAAGAAGGGGACATTAGCTAGGGTTTTTCGTAGACCGTTGGATTGGATGATCTAACGGTCGAGAATTTGTTAGTTGCCTTCGGGCTGCCGTGGATTCCAGTGGTTTATTGCCCTAGGGCGCACAACTTTTCTATTCAATGTGAATTTACAGATGTAGCCTTGCGTGTTTCTGTTTTTACTTTGTTTTCCTACTTCTTTTTTTTTTTTTTTGAGATTAGCTGAGAATTATAGTAATTTAATTTTAATGGTTTAAAAAAATAACAAAATATCCAGGTAAATTTCAGAATTCTTGTGACATCTCTGGCACTGTCATTCATTTGATTGTTGGGACGATTGATAACTCCACTTAACACTGAAAATTAATATACTAAGAATTTTTTGAATTCAACGCATTTGATAACAAAATTTTTTTATCACTTAATATATCAAGCACTTATTTAATTTGCACACAAAATTTTAAGTGAAAAATTTTTAATTAGTTTCCTGAGTTTTAGATAGGAGTGTAAACAAACCGAGCGACTTGCTAGCAGCTCGGTCAAATATTCGATTCGAGTTTGGTTAATACCAAACTCGAGTAGCTCGACTCTGAGTATCAAATCGAGTTCGAGCCTAAAACTATTATACTCGAGTGCTCGTCGAGCTACTCGAGTTTATATAATATATTAATTTTTTATTTTATATGTAAAATGACTAGAATACTTGTATTCCTTAAAAAATTACACCTTTTATCTTCCTAATTTTGAATTATATAAGGGTAATAGTGTCAAATTATACCAATATGAAATTAAAAAATAAAAATTCCCAAAAACAAACACAAAATCGTAAAAGCTCTTTCCTTCATTTTTTTTTCTTCATTCTTGTTTGTTCTCTTCCCATTCTGTGATGTTTCTTTCCTTCCAAATTTCTTTGTTTGCTCCTATCACTTCTCTATTCCTTCCTTTCCACCTTACGAGCTTGAACTTAAAATGAAGAGCTTAAATTTTTGTTAAATGATTACTTCATCAAGGAGACAGCAACGAGAAAGTCTTGTGTGGGATGTTTGGGATTAATTAAATATGAAGCTGTGTGAATCTTCTTTGGTGCACAAATCACACAACGCACGTTGAGGCACACACAAACTAACACCTATACACACAAGGTTTAGTTGATGGTATTTTGTGGCTTTTCTTTGAAATGAAAATGATCAAGTTTTAAGTTCCGATCTATATATTTTTTGGTTCGTTTGATCTATATTGTTGTTCAAATCATGCTGTACATGTTGTCACAATTATTTTGCTGTAGAAATCATTCCGATCTGAAGGTGATTTGGATGATTGTCAATGGTGGCCCCATCAGAATTTTTTCTTCAGATCTGTGCAATTTTGATTTGTTTTTGTCCAAATCTAAGAGTAGATCTGTAATTAACGGAATAAAATGAGTATGAGGGTATACTTGGGGGTAGAAACTCACCGTTGGAAGTTGCCGACAAGTCACTGACGGCGGCCATCTTTTGAAAATTAGATATAGTTCAAGGGCTTGTGTGCAAATAGTAAACTTTGAAACTTTTTGTTCATTATATTTTTCTCCCCTATAAAGTTTTTATAGTTTACAAATTTACCCTAAATTTTATAACAGTTGACTCGAGCTCGAACTCGAGCTGGAGTATGATTCAAGTATGGTTCGAGCCGAGTTCGAGCTTAGAAAATGAATACTCGTCGAGTTCGAGCTCGAGCACAGTTATTCAAGAATCGAGTCGAGCTCGAACATATGATGTTCGAGCTCGACTCGACTCGATTACATCCTTAATTTTAGATACATGTAATATTCTCTCTCATTAATACACGCACTCACACATTCACCGATGCACATATATATACAAACATATCTTTTCACACACACATTTATGTACATACACACACACAATCACTCTTACAAGCACACAAATATATATTTTTTCCCTCACGCATATAATAACATAAACTTTATTTTTATTACATGTGCACACTCCTTCTTATCTGGACAATTTCTCTCTCTCTCTCACAGACATACACATGCACGAAAGCACCTACACATACATGCACACGCTCTATTCCATACATAGTTTTTCTCACACATATTCACATATTTTTTCGCACATGCACTCTCGCATATATACATACATACATAAATATATATATTTTCACTTTCACATATATGTTTATCTCTCACATACTTACACACACTTTTATAACATTTTTACACTTTTACACATATTCACATACTTTCTTTCACATGCAAATGCGCTTGTTATTTATTTCTCACAAACAAATAATATTTTCTTTGTCATGCATATTATCAATAAATTATTTTAACTTTTTAAGATAAAATAATTATATTTATAAGGTAAAATATTTGAATTCAATGTATAAATTTAGTTAATTATCAAACATGTACAACTTTAATATTTTAGCAACTTAATATTTTCAATATTTAAATTTTAGACTTCAGATTTCAGTTTGGAACGGTACCTTAGTCTAGAATTCTGTATGAGAACAAGTCAAGATGACATGATGTACTACGTATTGAAAAAGTACTTAAAACACTATGAAAGTTTTTTTTTTTAAACCCACATAATTATATTAAAGGAAACATAAATTTACAAATAAGTTAAAGAAACATCAAGGTTATGAGCTTGTTGAATCTTAGACCTATCTACTTTTTAAAACTATGAAAGTTTTAAAATACAAGAGTTATACCTATTTTTCGAGAGTGAAAAAATTTACTTAAGTTTCGAATTTAGACGAAAATCAGGGTGAAAGAATTTGCTAAAGTTTCGAATTTAGGACGCAAATCATTCTTCACTACTATATATACCATTGGCTCATCTCAAAATTGAGTCACTAAAATACTTTAATGTGCAACGAACTTGAACTCAACTGAACTTGTCTTGTATAAGCTCAATCTCCAACTTGTTTGAACCGTCGTGGAATCCTTAGGTAGGCTATAAAAATTCTCTTGTCTTGCATGAGCTCAAATGGGATTCCAACTTGCTTGAGCTACCTGAAATTCCTTAATAAAGTATTGGAAATGACTTTTCTTCAGTTGGTCAGAATTATACACATTATCCCAACAAAAATTTAACAAGTACAAGAAAATCACTAACTCGATAATGAAGGATTGGCTCCAAAATGAGTTCTACTTAGTCAACTCCAAATTGAGTCAAGCTAAAGAGCTCGAATCAATATGTTCATTTATTGGCTAACTGTGACTCTGTGAGCATGTTCCTGTATTATTTTACCCTATTTGTTATTGTAAATTAATTGCGATGCTGTTACTCTCTTTATATTTTTTTTCTCGAGGTTAATTTCAAATTTGATAAGGGTAATTCATACAATTTCAAGATTCTCATACAATATTAGTTACAGAGGGAGATTGATATAATCTCAAAAATTATTCAACAATACATGTAATTCCCTGTAATCTCAAGGATGTCAAAATAATATATATATTTTTTAATGTTTCTATTTATGCTGCATATTGCTTTTTGATGAGTGCATAGCTCATAGATACAATTGGTCTCCTTGTTTCCTTTCAGTCTTCCCCAGATTTTATTATCTGGTGCATTGTACAAATTTTCTTTTTCGTCGAGTGTTGATTTAAGGCTAGTTTACGTTTTTATCTATTTAATTCATATCAACCCCGATGAATATAATAACTATTAAAATTAGATTGATTTCTTTTTTAGTTTAGTTTTGAGGCAAATTTTGCCGTCCAGACTAAACCAGGCTGAATACAACCAAACAAAAAGAAGGGGGGGGGAGGGGGGAAAAGATTTTTTTGGGAGGGGGGGGAGGTTCACAGAAAAATCAAATGGTTTTTTTTTTTTTTTTGAGGAAAAAAAAAATCAAATTGTTTGACTACTTCTATTTGGGCCAAGCTTCTTTTTTACAGAGCTGTAAACCTTCAGCAAATCTCGCATAATTGCCTCGTGCAAAAAATTAATCTCAACCAAATACAGCCCAAAACGCATTGGGCTGCTGCAGCTGTCATGTTAGATATCGGGTTTACCAAATAAGAAGTTGGACCCGTAGCTTAATTTAAACAGATGAGAAGAATTAGCCAATAACCGATGTCAGATTTTAACACATATGTTTTCGTTGATCTTCGTCTACCAAAAAAATTAAAAAGAGTTTATCTAATGAATGATCGAGCGGTTAGAACTTTATCACTTCACTCTAAGGTTAAGGATTCGAATACCACTAACACAATTTCTCTTCTCCCATTGTACACCCGTTAATTAGAGGTTAGATGGGAATTTTTTGAAAAAAGTAAAAGTAAATCAAGAAAATAACTAAATATAAAAGAAAAATAATTAAGTGTATGTATTTTTTGGGTAAAACTCTCAATAATATGCTATGTGAAGCTCCAAATTGTTTGTCACACGCAATTGTGGTGTAGCTTTTCAAATACTACATATCGCTCACTCTTTAAACCCTTCGTAACTACCGCAAATGGGATTTGATCCCTAGACCTGCGGCGGGAAGACCTTAAGATTAATAGACAGAACAAATACGGCCTCAACTGCTTAGAATACAAAAAATACACTGAATTTTTTTTTCCTTCTTTTTTTGTGTTCGGGTTTCGCCCTAGACTGGTTCTTCAACCTTGCCTTCATTTTCAAGACTGGTTCTGTCCATAGGACATGCACCAAATTCCACGTATGTTTTTAAATATCATAGTACTTGTGTGTATTTTAACAAAGCAAACAAACAATGAATTCGAACATGCATTATTGGCTTAAACATGTCAAATTAATGGATAAAGACAACAAGGTGAATTGACTTATTATTTTCATGCCAATAGATTGTAAATAATAAAATGGATTCATTAGTTTAATCTCCTTTCATAACGTATTTATTGTAGTCTACGTGTGAAAAGATACTATAATAGTTAACCAGAGTACACGGCTTGACTTGCCACCTAAGAAACTCCGTTGGAAAGTAGTAGCTGATTTTCAGTGTAGCGTCCGTCTGCCTCGAGATGGGGTAAGGCTGTGTTTGGCTGGCTTGTTACAATGGGTACTAAAGAGTAAAGATGTGTTGGACGGCAAAACATGAGAAACAAAAAATTTGGAAAGGTTTAAAAAAAAAAAAAAAAAAAAGTATCCAACATGTCGATCAATTAGCTAGTTATTACGCATATTCCTCTTAAGAAATATGATTATAATATTTTTCTAGAAAATATTTTGAAAAAACAGTAATTATGACCAAATTCTTTGCTACTTTTTTAAAAAAATTTAGATTACGACATAATAAAATAATTTTTTTTTCACATTTACGTGGAAAATATTAACATTAAAAAAAAAAAAGAGTTAGAGCAAGAGATTTTCAAAGTGCCAGCTTTCAATGTTATCAGATACTCGTACAACAAAGGAATCTTTCTCCATCATTCACCATAGGCTATAATCCCGACACATTATTAGCATATTATGATGCATCAATGGATTGGGGAATAAATTCTTTAGCCAACTTAGATGATTGCGATAATGCACATATTTGCTGCGAAGGACAAATCTTAACAGTTAATAGAAAATCTCAGACTTTCCATCATATTAAAAGTAGCACAACACAATTAAAACCTTATCATATTAGTACATAATATGTTTTGTTTAAATGTTGCATAGTTAATATATAAATAGACACACACATATATATTGACACTTTTTTTTGGTAAGTTGACGTATACTATTATTGTCAATATTTAGCAAGTAAAAGTCGCAATCATCACCCACTGAAATTGCACACAAGAAGAAAGGAAGCAAATAGAAAGTCCAAAAGCTTATGAATATATTATTCAACTTTGTTAATGCATCGGGTCTGACCATAATACTGGCTCCTCGATATGTAGTATATAGACTTTTTATAGGAAGGGAAAGGGGATAATTGGATAGATGTAGAATATATTGTTACATTTTTAATTGTGTGTGATAAAAATAATTTGAAACTAAACTCAATATATCATTCGAAGTTTCACTTTACTTATGTAAGACAATATATATTGTAATACGAATTGTTGATAACAAAAAAAAAAATCATCTTAGAGGTTGGTGCAACTTCTTTTGCATATTTGTTTGGGCTAAATTCACAGCCATACATGCCCTTATTCCGCTTTTGTCAAGTCCACGCCTTGACTTCGTCAAACTCAAACTACAACTATTCTAATTTTGTCCCCCGTAAGTAATATTTTGAGTCAAAATAAAAATGATAAGTTTTCTCGAAAGATTTATAATAATTTTCATAAATTATAAACTTCTATTTTTATTTGAATAATTTATAATTCTTTACGAATAAACTTTTATTTTTTTGGTTATTTATAGTTCGACCTCATGCATATTTTTTTTAATAGCAAGGAACAAAGTATATAATTTTTCAGGATTGAGGTGGTAAGGTGTTACTCCTGTGAAGTTCAGGAGGGCAAACTGTAATTAATCATTTTTTTGGTCTCTAAATCATCAATTTTTCCCATTCCTCTTGAGCGGCCTCGAGTAGAGTTTCCTTGACGCAAATAAAAATTTCAAGTTCTTGTAGTAATAAAAGACTAAAAAAGTAGACTCAACGCTTTCAGGCTTCAGTCTTGGGTCTTTCCAGTTGTCTTCTTCTCCTTCTCCTTCTCTTTCTCTGGCTTTCATCTTTTTCAATAACCACTTGACAACTGACCCCTTTTCATTTCTTCAAGTGTTCAAATGCTGGGCTGAGTTTTTTTTTTTTTTTTTGCCCCCCGAATGCGTTTCTGATAATTATACATCACTCATAATTCAGCTCAATTTGCAGGTTCGTTCAACTTTTTTTTTTTTCTGGGTGCAACTTTTTTCTTCTCTTCATTTTTTTTTTGCCTGTTTTCTGCTTGTGGAAAGTCCCAAGTTTGGATTTT
Organism: Mitragyna speciosa; assembly: GCA_024721245.1. Lineage (NCBI taxonomy): Eukaryota > Viridiplantae > Streptophyta > Magnoliopsida > Gentianales > Rubiaceae > Mitragyna > Mitragyna speciosa. The sequence continues at coordinate 14,216,067 of CM045573.1, forward strand.
AAATTGTGGGTTTTGTTTATGGAGTTGGTTGTTTGATGGCTAACATTAATTCAATTGCAATGGCACAATTTTTGTGCTTTTCTTGGACGTAAATTATGCTTCTGATGATCAAGAAACTCGTTTCCCTTTTTTGTTTGTTGTTAGCTAGGAGAATGTAGTTAGGAATAGTTTCTTTTTTAAGAAACTTGTGTACTTGGCAATAATTCAAACTACATGGGAAAGACCTTTTTCTTTTCAAAAAAAAAAAAAAAAGGAGATGTTTAGGGGCTAGTATAGAGCTTTATTTATCTACTAAATTACTAATCTGTGCTAGGTGCTAGCGGTAAAAGGTATTATAAAAGGAGGTTGTATGTGATATTTATGTCGTGTTAGAGAATTTTATCGTAAGGGATTCTAAATATGGTAAATTGTCTTACAGATGAGTTTAGTGATAATTAGAAATTTTAATCTCTGTGTTCAAGCATTTAATAATCGAGATTATGATCCTTCATTTCGAGTAATGTACAATTGTCTTGTCAAGCATGTCAATGTGAATCCTATACATCGTGCATAATTTTGTTGCAAATTGTTGTTATGTTCTACAGGAAGAATTTTCTTAGAAATGACTGCATCCGAAAGAGATGTGACACCAATGCTATCTTCCATGGATTCACAAGTTGATGAACAATATGACTCTCAATTAAGAAGGTTTACATCTAGGACAAGGAGCGCATCCTTGTCTATCCCCATGAACTCTACAGAATACTATGACAGTGAAAATAGATTTGTGGGTTATACTGGTCCATTGAGAAATGAAAAACAAACACCATTTGCACAGATGAGTGGTCCTTTATATGTTCGTCATAATAATGAAAATGTCTTTCAGCATACACAAGATGTGTTAGGGAACAAAACTGCTGAGACTTCAGTGGAAAGATATCCTTCATTGAATCGCGTGGATCAGGGTGTGTGGCCAGATAAAAACCATGCTGGGAAAAATGACCATCTTCTGAAGTCTGGGCAACTGGGAATGTGCAATGATCCTTACTGCACAACGTGCCCAAGCTACTATCGTGTCAAAGGGCCACAGAAAAAATCCAAATCATCGGAGATATTCGAACAAAAGGTATTATAACTTCTATAAGTTTGATTTTTTCCTCTAGCAATTGGAAAACAACAACAAGTTCTTTTGGATTGCTCTGAATCTGATGGCAGAGTTTTTTCCTTGACATTTTGATGAGTTTTAATTCTAGCCTTTCATTAGCAATATGTTTCAATCATGATACCCTTCAAAGAGTAAATAATTTGCCACATTAATGGCACTTGCTTAACCTCCTGTTTAATCTGATGAACTATTTTGCTTTCTTTGAGAAAGATTGTATGAGCTTGTCTTTTTTCAATTGTTTTATTTTGCAAGAAAGCAGCAATGCGATATTTTATTGCTTATAAATTTCTCTGTGGTGGATTTCTATCAAAAACCTTTCCTAAAGACCGTAATTATGACTTGTAGTTCTGCTTGTTTTTTTGGTGGTTGGCTATTGTGGTAATGTCTATTATAAGGAAGCATCATCATTTTATATTGTATCATAATATCAAAGTGAAGACCTCAAAATTTTTTACTATACTTGTGAATATCGTTTGCTGCTATCTTCCATTTGCTGCAATTGTACTTTTGTAAATATAACAAAGAACTCATGATCTTTTTGGAATGATCTGATAAAGATAGAAAACATGAAACCAAAAATTTAGGTATTAATTTTGAATTATATTATAACTGGGCGGGTATTTTTATGAGTATTCTAAGCATATGCACATAACTTAAAGGGACAAACCTCAAATTTTGAAAGTTAGTACAGGCAATAATGCTTTCTGGTTATTGAGATATTGAACACGTTGATTTTTTCGTTTAAGTTATTTGTAGGCATATTTTTATGAGTATTCTAAGCTTATGCACATAACTTAAAGGGACAAACTTTAAATTTTGAAAGTTAGTACGGACAATAATTCTTTCTGGTTATTGAGATGTTAAACATGTTGAGTTTTTCTGCTCAAGCTATTTGTACACAATGTGCATCTGTTCTCTTGTGGAGATGAAAGGGACTGGCTAATTTCCAGCTGTTTTTAATTTATCAGTTATGAAAAGTTGCAAGAATAGTTTAGATTTCAAAGTCACCTCACTCTTAATTGCTGGTGTTTATTTCTCTAAATGTCAGAATTTAATCTTTGAAAGTCAAGTTTCTCGAGGTACTCATATAGCTTTCCTGCTGCTTATCTGCAGTTCCATAATATGCTCTATGGAGACGCAAAATGCTGGGCAAAGAAAATTTCTTCTTTCCTCCATCCTTATATTCCCCCTGTAATGAATCCTCATGCAAAAGTTGTTCAGCAGTGGAACCAGTTCTTTGCCATTTCTTGCTTGTTTGCCATTTTCCTGGATCCGTTGTTCTTTTTTTTGATCTATGTGCAGGAGGTATACTTTGAAGTTACTCTTTCTAAATACGCATAATATTGATTAATTTTTAATATTTAAAGATGCGCCTTCTGTAAATTACTTACTTCTTTTGCAAGCTCATGATTGTGCATTTAAATTTTTCCCAGAGCGCTACTGGATTCTTGACGTGCCATAATATTCAGAAATGTTATGTTAGCATGCTGCTATTCATCAAAGAATTATTAGGCACAATCAGCATAATTTTTTCCCTCTTGCATTCATATTTTAATTTCATTTACAGATTCATTTAGAGATATAATTTTTCTTCACCCCCTTCTATGCAGCCAAAAAAACGATTTATTCAGCCAAGGATAACAGTAAATATAGTGAGAGGTTATGAAACATAATTGTCAGCTAGATTTTGTCGGGTGTGTTTTTGGAATTAGAGTTTTGCTGGTTCAGCTTGGAGAAAATAGTAGGGTGTCCATAGTGGATGAGTTGGACTAGGGACAACATGCATTAGTGTGCAACTTCCATTTGGTTGAACTTATAAAAAATAGCATATTAGTTCTACAAGGGTCTGATAGTGTAGTCAGAATCTGGTGAGTTGAGTTTTTGTTAAACTATGAAATGGTAAATAATAGAGGGATGAGTATGTTTTATAATTTGTAGAGTGTAATTAGCTCAAAAGCTGTGGTTTTAACAATATTATCCTTCAATTGACTTCTTTCCCTTTTGGAACCAGGAAAACAAGTGTATAGTACTCAATTGGCCCATGACAACTACGATTGTGGTTCTCAGGAGTATGACTGATTTGTTGTACTTAGTTCACATCCTTCTTCAGGTAACTATACATATTTCAGAGAATGATTTGTAAGGTAAATACTTTTATATTCATTAACTTGGTTTTGATCAGAACTGTCAAGCGAAGCATTGAAGATGTTAGAGTCAGATAACAGACAGAAAGAGAGAATTTTATCGAAAATGAATCTAGAAAGTTGTATTATCAACCAAAGCCTAAATTCTCATACTCATGTCAATCACCTTATACTTAGTTATGCTAGCTCCTAAGTCAAAGACTGCAGTAATAAAGTGGCCATAATCAAGGGTAGTCAGTGCTCTTGAAAACAGGTAGCAATATCATTCCTAGCTTTAAAATGAAAGACACAAAAAAGAGAATAAAATTTGCTGAAAAGAATGCTCTAGGAAACCCTATTAGGTAATTAGTGTGAAATATAAGATTAAGTATAAAGGATAAGCACTATGAGCTGTATAATCTGTTGGGAACTTAAACATTTGTTGACTGGGACTTAAATCTGAGTAAGGTTTTTTATGCTCTTTTCCTAGTATATTTGAGAAATAGGGATTGACTCAAATCAGGTGTGTTATTTTGCATGAGCTGGTGCACAGTTAACATTTTTCGTAGTAGCAGAGATGTATTGGGTGTTGCAATTTTGGGATGAAGCAAGTTAGTTAGACATTGGTGCTTACCTAGAGCATGGTCAATCCTTTTTCTGTTCTGGGAGCATAACTCTGAGTCGCATGCACAAGAAATTATTGTCCTTTGTTTATTAATTTTATGGGAGTAAATTGCATTCATATAATTTCTGCCCAGCTTCCTTGATTTGAAAGAAACAAATCCATTTACAAACTGTACTTTTCCAGATCAAAGGTCGTGACATGAAAATTACTGGTATGAGAGAATGGAGTATTAAAATTATGCATGGTCATAATACGTATTTATCATGCCAGCATTTGTAGTATAAGCATAGTATTTTATTTAATATACATTTTGCTGATATTATTTTTGCTTTTAATTCGTTTTTGTTCTTTGTCTCAGTTTTTATTAACTTTTGCAGATATCCATGTTTCGTGGTAGGCTTTGATGAATGCATTATTTGAATTAAGTTAATTTTTGTGTGTCAATTGATATCACTGTCACATTATCATTTAAGGCATAAAGATCAGGTCGTAATCACTATTTTTTCACTCTGTTTTAGTATTCATTGTTCTAGATGGCATTCATGGTGCGCTACTAACTTGGTAATATTGGAAAATAATTTACAAAGTCCTGCTCTTCCATGCAAAACTTTTGCCAGTGGCACATTCGTGTGCATTGATATTGCTTTTCATTTCATTGATAGCATTTGATGTAACATCTCCAAGGCCTGGTTTTGCAGTTCAGGCTTGCTTATGTTGCTCCTGAGTCCAGAGTGGTGGGTGCTGGGGACCTAGTTGACCATCCAAGAATGATTGCAAGACATTATCTTTCTGGATATTTCCTTATTGACTTGTTTGTTGTATTACCACTCCCCCAAGTAAGAATCCATCTCCCCGAACTCCTATTTCCTGCATTACATTGATGTTTCTTCTCGTTTTCTTTTCATTTATGGTCTTTTCTGTTATACAAGGTTGTAATTTAACATGCTATGAGGACATGTAATGGATTTGATTCTTATCTCCATTATGCACCATAATCTGATCACTTGCTGAGACCTGGAGAAAAGGATCTAGTCCACATCTCAGGGCCATGTAAAGTTTCTAAATAACAAAGAGAATCCTCTTTTCTCTAACAGCTGAATTTTGAATAAGGTTCAACATTAAGCTTTAAATCATGCATGGACGGAAGATTGAAACACAAACTTAGTGTCAGCCTTCTTAAAAAACTCAAATCCGGACTTTCATGAACTGGGTAGTATAATTAGAGGATCCAATATCTGTGATGGTTAAAACCCAATTTCATCTGTTCTAGTTTTGACTTGTCTTTGATTCACATTTAGATAAATCAACCTTGCCAGGCTCTGTTGCTTTTGGTCCCTTTTCTGTTGTGTTGGTCTTTGAGATTGAATTGAGAATTATCTTGAAAAAGTTAACAGTTGGACTGCTAATGTATGATTGTGTTCTCTGTAGATCATTATATTGCTGGTTTTACCGGTTTCCCTGGGATCAAGTGGTGCAAATTATGCAAAGAATCTTCTGCGAACAGTAATTCTTGTTCAGTACATTCCAAGGTTGTGCAGGTTTCTACCTTTGCTGGCGGGTCAGTCACCGAGTGGCTTTGTATTTGAGACAGCTTGGGCAAATTTTGTCATAAATCTTCTGATGTTTGTATTGTCTAGCCATGTAGTGGGATCATGCTGGTATCTCTTTGGCTTGCAGGTTGGTGAAAACAATAGGTTTCTTGATTTGATTATCTGAATAACCAAGTTCCTTTATCACTGTGAGGCATTTGAGCCAGTAAATCTCTTAATCTGTATACAAATGTTATTTATCTAGATAACTACATGCCATAGCTTGTCACATTTACACGTCTTTTCTACAGACTTGTGCAGCAAGGTTCTAGTCATCATTTCTTGAAATCCAATATTACATGCTTTTGCTAGTTTAAAGATTAACATGACGGTTGTCATTTCAACTTTCTTAAGCTGTCAGAAGAGACATTCATTTTCTTTTAAGAACTTCTGCACAGCAGAAAATTCATTTGTAGTCATTAGTTTGTGTACTGAAAGTGCTTTGTAAGTCTCATGATGAATGCTTTTGACTCCTTAATATTGGTCCACATTTTAAAGTAGGTTCAATAAAAGTCTGTTAAAGTCAGATAGTCCAGATAGAGAAGAGGAGGAGGCAAGGAAGTCGTAGTTTGCTAAAGCATTAATGGTGTGAACTTTAGAAAGGGTCCTTTGCTGTTGCAATTTCTTATTTTGTCTTGTTTTGAACGTCTAACATGTTAACATTGTTTGCATTATCTCCCCCTGCCGGATGATGTGCACGAAAATGTTTCTTTAGTAGATTTATCTTTTTTCTTTGTTAAATTGTAAGATGGTGGATCTATTTCTAATGCTAACATTTGGAATTTTTGATGTTTTTTTATAATCTATCGTGCCCAGAGGGTGAATCAATGCCTTCGAGATGCCTGTCATGATTCTAGAATTGCGGGATGTACAAAGTTCATAGATTGTGGGCATGGCGATGATTATCATGTATTCACTTCAAATTCAACATGGAATGAGTGGAAGAACAATGATAACGCAACTGCTTGTTTTAGTGGTGGTAATTTCTCCTTTGGGATCTATGGGCAAGCTGTGAACCTTACCACACACAAAAGTGTTATCACGAGATATATATACTCATTATTTTGGGGATTCCAGGTATCTTTGAACAATTTTTCATGCTGCCTTTAGATCAAAAGTAAAGTTCCTGTTATCTGTTTTTTGTATGTCTATGTCAGTGAGAAATAAATCAGATGATTGTCTACACAATTTACCCAAAAAGATATTAAAAATAACAGATCCTTTTGGAGAATTAGTGTCCTCGTATTTTGAAAATTTGTACAGGGAAAAAGTTATGTGGGAAAACAGAAGCCATCAAGAACTTGCATGTGTTTAAAAGATGCAAATATCAATTAATGTGGTATCCCTTGCTTTAGGCTTTCATTTTCTCCTGTTACTCGGCTTAGATAACAAGACTGTGTGTGCCTGTCTCATAGACTGCTAAGTGGTTATCTGGTCATGGTAACTTCATTTACTGTTCTCTTTCATGTCTCTTGATGGGAGAGGCAAGTTGCTTGAGTTACCCCTCAGACTTTTCTATTCAAATGTAGCAAACATAGAAATCTCAGGACTGTTGTGTAGGTATATTCCATCTGATGCCAATTGTTACCAGCTTTTTCCCTTTTGAATAAGCTCGATTTAGTCATTAGAGCATGGCAGTCTATGAAAAATGTTCATGTTCACTATTTTTTGGTCATTTAAAAAACAAAAAAATAATGCTTCTGATTTGTCGTCTTCTTTTTGTGGGATATAAGATCTATAAATTGGCCGATAACAGGCTTTCACACCCGGGACAATACCGTTCTCTAGTGAACACACTTTCCAAGTTATCATTCGTAGTCTGGGTTGAGATTATTCTATACACAAAATCCAGTTTCCAATTGAAAGCCCTGTTTTTTATCTTCTCTGCCTTTTCATAGTAATTGAAAGACGAAAGACAAAAATGTAAATTCTGAATTTATTGCTTTCGATAGTACCAATCTGAATTCAAAATGCATGAAGAAACTCCAATTATCTCGACTGATGTGTTTCTCTGTGTATCAACTGAAAGTTTCTTAATGTGGTCTATAGTTGCTTCGGTTGATTGGTATTTCTCCCATGTCATTGATGTTTATTTAAGTTTATTGACTACTTAAGAATTTTAGCAACTTTGCGCATCTTAGGTTATCTAGTTTTTGCATCCATCTCAAGTTTGTTAAACCCCATGGTGTATATTGCTAGTAATTCACGTGCTGTTAACTTAACTAGCATCTACTGCTGATATTTTCAACCCTTTTCTCTACAACCTTAAATACTTTTTGACCAAGTTCGATCATTAGGATGAGTGATTACAGATTACTGTTATCTTTTGATCAATGAATTTGTTTGGTGCAGAAGGAATCTTCCTCTATTAGTCTGATGATGTAATCATGGTTAATTGGAATTGTTAAGTTCACAATTCTACACTTTTTTTTAATGTTTTCTCTTTGTTTTCTTTGAAGCAAATAAGTACACTGGCTGGGAATCAAACTCCGAGTTATTTTGTTGGGGAAGTTCTTTTCACAATGGCCATCGTAGGACTGGGTCTTCTGCTATTTGCTTTGCTGATTGGAAATATGCAGAACTTTCTCCAGTCTCTTGGGCGCAGGTAAAATTTTTCGTTGGTGATATTCCGTCATTGTTGAACATCTTGTCAACATGATTCTTTAATATAAATCATTTGGTGTGCGTAAAAGGTCAGTGGTGCCACTGTCCTACAGTTTGCCCATCCTTAGGTTTCATGAGACCCATGAATCATACATGTGAACTAAATTTGCCATCAGTCTTTGGAAATTAGGAAACTTTGTTGTGGATGCAATTAAATTGTCTTTCCTTTCTTCCAGCTGAAGACTGAAAGGATAGACACGAGACATTATCAGAGTCATGCTGCATTCTTAGAATATAGAAATGTTCTGAACATTGCATAACTCCTAGAACTTTACAGAGGATAGTTGACCTTGTGGTAGACTTTAAAAACCTTCTAAATCAATTTCATAAGTAGTGGCACATGCGAGAGACTTGAGTTCAACTCTAAGTGATCTTGAAATTTGAAGTTCTCCTAGTCTTGTAACAACTAGAGAGATATTGAGACAGTAGAGAAAAAAGAGGCTAAGAGATGATGTTGAAATCCTTGGACCTCTATTTTGGATAAGTTTACATTCCTACCAACCCAAATTGAATGTCTACCTAGCCCTTTTAATCGGCACCAAAACAAATGTGCACTCTCCTAAAATGGAAACTTCAAATATTGCGTTAATCTTCTTCTTCAAGTGATCCTACATGTTCCCACTATTTCCTTGCATTTCAACAAATAAATGCGATGAACCCTACATGTTTCCCGCTAAACTATCTAAAGTATTCCATTTAGCATTATAGTCTTGAATTCTGTATTTATCTTGGTCAATCATTCTCTCGGTGTTCTTTTATAATGTACCCCGTTTCTGCCCTTCTTTCACATGGTATTCAAAGTCATAAGTTTATGTGTCACACCTTGTATTGATAAGCGGTGGCGCTTGACCAACATTTGTTTGTTCAGGAGATTAGAAATGTCTCTTAGACGTCGTGACGTTGAGCAGTGGATGAGCCATCGACGTTTGCCAGAAGAACTGAGAAGGTGCTGCTTTCGTTCCCACTTCTACCTTGTTTTCTTTTCTATCTTCTCTGTTTATGAATAACACTACCACCTGTATTACTTTTATTCTTTTAAGTATTGCTTGATTCACTACATGTTAGTTCAAATTTAGCATATTTGTACTTACACATTATGTATGTATTCTTGTATATTTTGCATTTTTTTGCCGCTTTCTATTTTTCTTCCTATCAATTCATATAAGTTCATCTATGTTTTCTCTTAGTTCCCAGTGTTGGAAGTCTAGCCATGCAGATGTTTAATCAATGACTAACTTTCTCCTTTTATTGCTCCCCCTTTTCTGCATGTTTTCTCCGCTGGTCTGTCCTAATTTTGCTTCTTCCCATTTAACCTGTGTAATGTGGGATTTGGTAAAATGGTACTTGACAATGCAAGATGAGCTTTCATGCAGTTTTTGTTGATGTTGTACAAATTGTTGTGTTCAATCACTAACTCATTCGGTATTGCTGTCAACATGCAGGCAAGTTCGTGAAGCAGAACGTTATAGCTGGGCTGCTACCAGAGGTGTGAATGAAGAAATGCTGTTGGAGAATCTTCCTGAAGACCTCCAAAGGGAAATACGGCATCATCTCTTTAACTTTGTCAAAAAAGTAAGGTGTAAGGTTCATGCTTCTGTTTACTTTTGTCAGTTAATGATTTGTCTATATTTACTAGCTGTTCAGTTCGTCTAGACTTGAAGTTGCTTTAGAATTCAATTGTTTGCATTAGTTTTTTTTTTTTCCTCTTTTATTGCTGCTACACATAGCAGAGTATGATACATTCCAAAAATCTGTCTTCTATAAATTATGGAAATTTGGAGAAAGATGTAACATTGTGCATTGCGAACTGCATTTTTAACTCATATATTTAATCTGATTTTCTTCATATGCATTACTTGCAATGCTTTATGAAACCTTGAGACATTTATTCTTGATCAACTTGAACAAATGAAGTAAGCTGTCTATCAACGTAAGAAGAAGAAAGATTTTCTTCCTCTTTTTGTTTTATTTTAAATTTTTAGGGGATTGGACAGCATAAGCTGTTACGTTTTATTCACTTGATTGGTATTGATATTCACTTGAAAATAAAACTATAATTAGGAAAAAGGAAACCAAATTTGATATGTTTAAATGTACAAGGTCACTTTGGAAGCAGCCAAACTCTCTGTGTTGATGATTCATTCTGTCTGATGTACTTCGCAGGTCCGAATTTTCACTCTCATGGAGGAGCCAATCTTAGATGCCATCTGTGAGAGGCTAAGACAAAAAACTTACATAAAAGGAAGCAAAATTTTGTACCGTGGTGGCCTTGTTGATAAAATGGTCTTTATAGTCCGCGGTAAAATTGAGAACATAGGAGAAGATGGTATTTCAGTGCCCTTGTCTGAAGGAGATGTTATTGGTGAAGAACTTCTTACCTGGTGCCTTGAGCATTCTTCTGTAAATAAAGGTATTTCGTAATTCTTGATCTTCAATTAAAATCTCTAGGTCAGACATGTGGTAACTCGCTGATTTCTTGGAAAACATGTTAGGCATGAATCATCTGCTCTGTTTATTCTGAGTTATTATACTCTGGACTAAAGTTTGTCCTGGCTATTTCTTTTTCGAAGTGCACTTGTTTGAAGCTCTCACAATAGATATATGACCTGAAACTCCTCCTGGATATTTATTTATCATCCATTATATTGGTTCAGAAAAGCATCTTTAAGACTTCTATACAAAGGGATGAAGGTTGTTCTTCAAATTCCTTGTTGCTTAGTGTGTGTATAACAATCCCAGAAGAAAGTAAAATTTTTCTTTGATGTTTCCTCATGATTTCTGTGAATGATGAATCTGCTTCTGTTGTTCTTCATGCTCTTACACCATTTTCTTTTCCTTTTTTTTTTCCCCTTAATGAAGAAAATAAAATCAGACTTTCATAGTAAAAGATTATGGGTTTTTGGTTTTGGATGTTTCGAGGCTGAAATGGGTATGACAGATGTGGACTTAATGATGATAGATCTTAGAGTCAAATAATGTTACATTAAAATGCTTTAAGAAAATTGCTGTGACAAAGCAGGATTTGGGGTGAAAAAGTTAAAAAATAAATAAAATAAAATGGGGATACAGAATTAATGTGGTTGGGCTTATTTAACTTAAAGCCTAGTTTCACCATTAAGGAAAAGAAGTTCAGCCTGAAAAACACATCCATGGCTGCTTCCCAAGCAATGTAGTTTTTTGCAACCCATCTCAACTTAATAATAACAAACTGGGGATTTGGTTAGCTTTCTTGCTACAATGAAACAAGAATGGAGTGAATGTAAGTCTTTTTTTTTTTTTAATTTTGTATTTAATCCATTTCTTCAGATGGAAGAAAGCTCAGAATTCCAGGACCCAATACGCTGTCAAATAGGGAGGTAAGATGCTTAACAAATGTAGAGGCATTTATTTTGAGAGCTGCAGATCTTCAAGAAGTCACTACTCTCTTTTCTAGATTCTTAAGGAACCCACGAGTTCAAGGTGCTATAAGGTAAACAGTGTGATACTCATTTCTTGTTGTGTTTCTTCAAGAACATGTCATCATTCATTATGGTGAAATGTGCAATTTCTAATGTATGCATCTGCCCATCTTCAATCTAAAAAAAGGATCAGAAACAGGAGAAATGGATCAAGAGCCTTTATTCTTTATCTTGACATGATAACTGCAACTTTCAAATGCTATGTAGAATATATTAGTCAATTTTTAAGAGTACAAATTTGCCTCAGATTGAGAATTATAGTATTGAAATTGCAAGGTTATCTGTGTCATTGAACTCAGTACAAAAATTTGTAAGATTTGTCACTAGCTGTTAATTTCTATAGACTCGCAATGAATGATGTGATATGCTCTCGCTACAGGTATCAATCTCCTTACTGGCGGGGCCTTGCTGCGAGGCGCATTCAAGTTGCATGGAGGTATTGGAAGAAGCGACAAGGTCGTGGAGACACCTCTAGCCCAGAACACAACCATTCTTAGTTATGTTGTTACCACATTAATACAAAAATGGAAAAAAAATTTAAAAAAAAAAAGGAAGTATGCTTTATGCATTTTAGCTAGTCATCAATACCAGGAATTTGTAACCTTTCTAGTGTACCTCATTTGAGCAAGAGGAAACCTGTTCCTGAATTTTTGGAGAAAAACGTTTGAGAAAAGCTATAGATCCCTCTTAATTTCAGTGTTTTCACGCATGTGTTTTGGATGAGTAACTTTAGAGGGGAAGGGACAGTAACGAATTCCATGAAGTCAGCCAGAGATAGCTCAAATTCTCTCTCTTTTTCTTTCTTTTTGTTTTTTTTTAACTGTTTATATATCACTTGCATGCTCAAATGATGAATTTATTTTCCAAATTGAAAGTTAAAAATTCATTAACTTCTAGAAAATATTATTCAAGGAGTGTTTGGTTTAGAAGAATTAAGGAAGAAAATAGATATCAATAGTAATGACACCACCCATTGTTGATATTCAGAAAACAATCATCACTATCTTTCAATCGGAATAAAAGTTATTAACTGAAACCTATGTGATTTCCTCGAAAATATTTTTCTATTAAAATCATTAACCCTTTTAGGAAAATGATACCCATTTTATTACTAAATCAAATATGGGAGGGAATTGTCAAAATGCATACTCATTGGATGTTTGATGATATTTATAGTGATAGTAATTGAGAAATTTGAATCAAAGAGCTCTTCAGACTCTATATCCCAACATTAGTAATATATCCCAACATTAGTAACCGGTTATTTTGCAGAGTTTAGCTAAGCTGGTCGGAATGAGAAACTTCAAGTTCATTACTACTAGCAATAAGTTACCCATATTGAACTAAACGTACGTGAAGATATTTTGCTGCAATTCGATTACGTTTTTTTTTTTTGGCAATTCTGTTATATTCCGTTTAAACTGTAATGTATCCGTTCATCTTTACGTTATTTTTGTGCAAGTTATTTAGATGCAATATATGATTCTTGGAATTTGTACAAGTAATCCCTTACACTTGCAATTGATCCTTTTGAAATCCTTCCACATCCTAGCATCTTCAAAATGTAGTAGTTTAGCATCTCTCATTCTCACTCACTTTTTGCTTGAAAACAAATCAAGTTTCGCCCCCATAATTTTTTGTGAAACTTTATTAACTTTTCACATACCTTAATTTTTGGTAATCATAGTGATGAGACGCATTGTTACTACATATCTTTCTATCTATCTATACATACATACTTTGCACATGTAATGTAAATATGTGCTTCTTTATATATAAGCTATTTACTTATACATTATAACTTATTAATGTACACTTTAGTGTTTATTACGTGTACTTAAGTAATTATATAAAACAAAAAGAAAAAGAAAGACTATTGTATCATAAAATACGATAGAAAATAAGAAGAAAGAGTAGTGGAAAATACGATGCATTTGATCAGTATGCTAAGGTACCTACATAGGAAGGCCAACATGATAATCAAACTCTCACAAACTAATAACTAGGGAGAGATAACAAATAAGTGTGTAGAACCTCAGAAGTTATAGAAGTGGAGAGATTAAATCAAACACACTTAAATATATGGGAGGAGATAGAATATGTGTGGGAGAAGGATAAAAAAAAAATCAACAATGTACAACTAATCAATAATAAGAACAAAATACTCAGTATTTTACCCTTCTCGGTTAAATACAATAATTAACCCCTTTATATATAACCTATAAAATTTAAACAATAATAAACTCAATTAAATGAGGGAATATAATTTTAATAGGAAACCAACAAATAGCACTAAAGATCTCATATATAAATCACTAAAGCAACTAAAATATAACCCAATTAGAACTTGTAATTTAGTATGGTTTAATTATGAAAATAATGCCTTTTTTCAATCAAAATCTCTCTTGAATTAGGTCCAACACTATCACGAATAAAATCTCCATTAAACAATCCATGCGAACAAAATCTTCATTGAAAATTCCATCAATTCCAGTGTGAGTTTGTAATTGGTGTTCGAAACCTCTAATTGGTTGTATTCTATGCATCTAGACAGGTTAATCTTGGTCGCTTAGTTTGTATTCAATTCTTTTGACCTCTATGGCTATTGCATTCAAAATCTCCCATTCAATAATTTTGATTATCACAAAATTTATTTTGATAGGATCTTTCTGTCTATGTCATATCACTTCAAAAAGAACCAATTTCTTTTTTTAAAATAAAACTTTTGCTTAAATTAGAACCAATTTTATAGTCTAATCTCCAAGAATGAATGCTCCAAAAATTAATTTTAGATGTAATTCTAACGATTCAATATTGTAAGACAAACTTTATTTCTCGACAATCAAATTCAGTAGGACAAGCTTTGTGTCCTAACTATGAACTATCTACCCAAGAAGGACATGCTGCAGCCCATTATATTAAATTTTATAATAAATTTTATAAAATTACAGTTAACTAATGATGGAAGAATAAATGGTAATATACTGTCAAATTACAACTAGAAATATTATAAAATTGGAATAAATACTAAATACAAATATTGGAATAAATACTAAGGTAGAATTATGCTAATTAACCTCATAACAGCTATTAGATTTGAACCCAGAATATCCTGCCCTTGGAACTTTTGTCCTATCACCCCCATCAAGATCAAAACCTCCTTGGCAGACCACATGTTATTAAACAGTGAGAAGAAAATGCTTAGGAATCCAGGTAAAATCAACGATAGCATATAAAGAAGGAAAAATTTAAGAGAAAACAAAATTATACTCTTTTTTTTTTTCCCCTCACTTTAGTTTTTCCTCTAATATCTTATGCGTATCCTTACATTGTTCACATACAATAATTGATAATTAAACATTGCATCAACCATGTAAAATCTAACACTCTTTCTGTGTCAAATTGAATTTCTTCATTGTCATTTTAGTATGTTCTGAACAATATCTGTTTTTTAATAATGAAAATTTTAAACTACAAAAGATTCTTTTACTTTCAATACTTTGTGGATAAAGATCTAGTGACCATACATGTCTTGCATTAACTCTTGATCATACATGTCTTCCATGAACTCTTTCAGTTTTAATTAACAAATGTATCCACAAGTTTGTGATTATCTTTTATAAACATTATATATATATGTTTCACCATGTCTTTCTTTGATATAAGAGGGACGAGGAGGAGGAATTTAAAACCTATCTAGTATTCTAGTGTGATGTAGCAGAAAAAATCCAAATATAACATTTATTTTCAAGGGTGGCCTCCTACCAAAATTTATCTCTCTTAAATTAAATACACTAAAACAATTATCCCATTAATTTAAATTAAAACAAGGAGTAAGTTAGTGACATTTTGCATTCCACCACAGTTTTAATGAAAACAAACTACATACATTGAAATAGAGATAGGAATATATAAATAAATTTTTACCTCGAATCCTCATGGTTTGGAAATGGGAAAGCAGGAGAGGGATGCAAACTTTTTTACTTTTTTTTTCACTGGAAGATCCTTCAGGTTCTACAAAACTTTTTTTTTCTTTTCACTGGAAGATCTTTCAAGTTCTATAGGATCAATTGAAAGATTACAAACAAGAAGATAGAATTTGCACGAGATGATAAGGATTTCAATCGTTGAAAATGTGTATGATAATGATTTATTACTAATTCTTTGTATGAAGGTGATAAGGATTTCAATCATTGAGAATGTGTACAGTAACAATTTATTACTAATTCTGATCTATTAAGGTTGCAATAAGGATTTGTAAGTAATAAATATCATGCCAGAGGTGGGGTGATAAGGATTTCAATCGTTGAAAATGTGTATGATAATGATTTATTACTAATTCTGATCTATTTGGTTCATGTAACGATGTGGTAAGGAATACATGCAAGAGGTGAATGTTTGCTATGACACCAACGTGTGTTATAATCCACCCAAACTGAACTTCGGTATAATTTGCTAAACCCAACTTTAAATAAATTTGGTTGAATATAGGTAGGATACATCTTTTTGTATCTAGTTAGGAATTATGAAGTTAGATAAGAGCATCTAATTCGGATATGGTGTTTAGTTAGGATAAATTTGTTGGTTTATAGTATATGAGAGTGTTGAGAATTTCATTCATTAAAGACTTGTATGAGAATGATTTCATAGTTGTATGAGAATGATTTCAAAATGTAGAAAATAAATCAAATATGTGGTAGGATAGGAGTGGTCAAAATGCAAAAAATAAATCAAAATTTTCCCGCGTGGTATGAGTTACATGTTACATAAATCAAATATTAAATAAATAAATAAATATGAGATGAGAAATTAAAGTAATTTAATTGACTAATCCCTTAAATTCTGTTTCGTCTAATAACAACCACACCAATACCGAGGAATCCACGAAACCAAGCTACACTGCGTAACGTAAGCTACAATAATATTATGTTTGGTATTGCAAAGACCAAACAATGACCTCAGTTTTGTTACATTGGAACGACTGTATATTAGAAATATCTTTTCGCCTAAAATGTATTTTTCATTGCTCAGATAGACAAAAAAAAAAAAAAAAAGTACATTAGAATGTAATATCTATTCTTTTTTAATATTTAATATAATTATACTTAAAAATCAAATAAAGCTATACAAATTTGAATTAATTGTGCTAAATTTTTTGCACTAGGTTTTACTGTGGGTGTGATTCGGTTGGTAATTCAGTAAAATAAATTCGGTAATTTCAGTATTTTTGTTGAAAAAAATACCGACCGCTTTCGATTTCGAATTCAAAATTACTGAATTCGATTTCATAGCTCGAATTTGGTATTTAACAAATTATCAATTGTCACTAATTAACAAATTGTCTATGATGAAAGATAAAAAAAGTGAAATTTATGATTACAAATTTTAAGTAATTAATATACTACATAACATAAAATTTTCAATATACATTAAATAGTTGCATTTGACAATTGATAATTTTGCAAATATTGTGTATATATTCATAAATATAAACATAAGCCATTTATTAATATATATAAATATTTATATACACTTGTAACTATATTTTGTAATCACTATAATTTATTATTCATAAATTTATATACAACTGTTTAAAATTAAAGTTAAAAAAAGTTAAGTTTATGCTCATGTGTATTTCGTTATATGAATTAGATCTTTTTAATTGTAATTAAAAAGTTCTAGTTGTATTAGATCTTTTAGTTATGAAGTTTATATTTAGTCATATTTAGCTATATATGTTGAATTTATATATCTAATCATATATATATATATATTAAAAAATAGAATTTTATTAAATTGAATTCAAAATTGGTAATACTAAATTCAAAATTCCTCTATTCGAATTCCGATCCGAATTCGACTTTTTGAATTCAGTATATACCAAATACTGATTGATTTACCGATTACAGATTTCGAATTTTTGAAATCAATTCCAAATTGGTCGGTAAATCGATATTTTTCGATTATGCTCACCCTTGGGTTTTACATGTTTGTCTGTACTATGCACTATTTTTATGTCTATAAATTTTATCATTTTTTATTTTAAAATTATTTTTATTTTATAAAGTCAATATACGGCACTTAATGTACCACCATGACCATGTAATAATTTTTGCCCAAACTACACCATTTATTACTAAGCGTTGAACTCAATTCTTTGTACCCGCTCCACAACCTTTTCCCTCGACCCACTCTCCCCTCTCCGCCGCCAAGCCAGCGGCCGCAGCTACCACCACCACCACCCAACAACAGAGGGACAGACTTCCCAATTGAAGATAAAGCAGAAGGTTTTTTGAATTTGGGTATGATAATTTTCATATTTACTTAGCACTTCCTCACTAAAAAGATTATTAAACATCTCATGCTGCAGTTCCGTTTTGCTTAAACTTACCATTTTGATTACTGTTCTTGTTGTAGTTATTTTCCTTTTCTAAGGTTCTTGTTCATATTTTTGGAATATTTCCAGGTTAAACCTAAAGAAAGAAACACTAGTAGTAACATTATAACTTTTTGTGCTACATGTGTTTATTTTGTAGTTCTGATAAGCTTTTCTTGTAGGTTCAAGGGAGAATATAGTAATCTAGGCTATTAGAGGAGGAGAGAATCTAGGGCTTGTATAAAGTGAAACGAGTGCATGAACATTTGATTTTTGTGTGGCAGTAATTTAGCTACTATTTGTTTGTTATGTAGTTAGATTACTGTAAATGCCCCATAATTAACTTCTTATACTGTTGAACAATGCGGGGTTTCAATTTTCGTTCAGAATCTTCACTCTGATTGAATATTCTCATGCTGTATGTCTGTAGATGCATGTGTCTCTGTATGTGATGCTTTGTGGCTCTCTGTTTGTGTAATTTATGTTGTAACACTGTTTTTCATTTATATATTATTTCTTTATTGTTACTGGTTCGTGGGCACATATACATTCTAGCTTGCCTTCTTCTCCTAATTCTTCCTTCCTGGTCATCGTCCTAATAACAATTTCTATCCTGCATTAGAGATGGAAGACAAAAAGCCACTTATAGCCTTAGGTTTTGAGGGCTCCGCTAACAAAATTGCTGTTGGAGTTGTCGCGCTTGATGGGACAATCTTAGCCAATCCACGTCACACTTACATCACACCACCTGGTCAAGGCTTTTTACCAAGAGAAACAGCTCAACACCACCTGCAGCATGTCCTCCCTCTTGTAAATTCTGCTTTGGAATCTGCCAAAATTACTGCCGATGCCATTGATTGCCTTTGCTACACTAAAGGCCCTGGAATGGGTGCTCCTCTCCAGGTCTCCGCTGTGGTTGTCCGTGTCCTATCGCAACTCTGGAACAAGCCTATAGTTGCGGTTAACCATTGTGTTGCCCATATCGAAATGGGTCGGGTCGTGACTGGAGCAGATGACCCAGTTGTTCTTTATGTTAGTGGAGGCAATACTCAGGTAGTTATCTGCTTTATTTTATTTTATTTTTTGTATCTGTTATATTAGATGTACAGATGTGATTGTACAGTCCTATGTGCTTACATGTTAATTGACAGTCTTTGATCAAGCTATCACTTTTATGTGGCTTTACCTTATGTACTAGAACTTTTGGTGAATTTTTATTGATACAAGACAAGGGGATGCTGTGCAACTTACACATTGAATTGCGAATGGGATTAAGACTTCATTTTGGTTTGATTAATGTGTTTGGTTTGAAAAACTATACAGTACCTTCTTTCTATAACCTATGCAGCGCCTCCTGTTCAATATTGCATGTTTCTGTAAACTTAGCTGGTAGGATAAATCCAGAATTATCGTGCTTATGCATGAATGTACAAACAGAATCTAGGTATGAGTTTGTGTTATTGTGGCAGCGGAAATGATAAAATGGCCTGAGCTAGTGCAAGCCACGGTGGAGATTACTATGACTCGCGTATTCCTTCTAATACCAATTTATGTTTTGTTTTAAAAATCTAGTATGAACTAAACTGGCAATATAAAAGTAAGATACAAAAGACAAATCACATGGAAACATTGGAGTGCAATTTCTTGTGCTGGAGAGATTGTATGAATGGGAACTTCTTTATAATGCCGACGAGTTTCTTACAATTTACGGATTTTCATTCTCATTGCAGGTATTAAACCTGACAATATTGTCCTACCAATTACTAATGTTTCATGAGTCTTGCAGGTAATTGCATACAGCGAAGGAAGGTACAGGATTTTTGGAGAAACGATTGACATTGCAGTTGGAAATTGTTTGGATAGATTTGCGAGAGTTCTCAATTTGTCTAATGATCCAAGCCCTGGATACAATATTGAGCAGGTATAATTTTAGATATAATGCACCATGTACATTTGATTTGAATGAACTAATGGAAACATGACAGTTGAGTACGGTATAATATCAAGCAAGTATAATCTGGTAAAGTTAAATCTAAAGAACTTCTTGATTATCTTCTGAAATAGTGAAAAGTTCAGCATCTTCATTTAGAGCTGATGGTTTAATCTGGCTAGGTCCCTCTAATACTTGTTTGCTTTTTGTAAATGAATTAATATGAAATTCTATTTGTTTCTGAAATTTGAACAGAGATCAGAGAAAATGAATTTCCTTGCTCCTTTGAATTCTTATTGGTTTTTCCATTTTGACTTAGAAAAAGATGGGCTTATGTATATCTTTCTTGTCATAACAGATAGTGTTGCTTTCAGCTCACATTAATATGTTATTTGACCCAATCTCAAAGTGAGATACTTATCATGCCCCCTGTGATAGTATTATTGTTAAATCCAAGTCCACATAGTGCCTCTTCATACACGTTTGTCATTTTTAAGTCTCAAATGGTTTTTCTGAAGTACTTGATTGTCTTAGGCTCTGGAACTTTTCGCGTGTTTAATATCTTTTAAAATTTGGAAAACCTTTGTATTCTCTTCATTTTTTAAATGTTACTTGATCAGAAATTCTTGAATCCTAACGTATGCTGTTACCTTACTTTGTAAATATGCTGTGCCACATTCTACACATAGGCACAAGTAATTATTGTTCCAGCAAGTTAGCTCTTGCCTTTTTCTGTTTTGGGACTCCAGACACCAATCATTATGACTCTCACCTGATGTAGGCTTAAATACATCATGGTATCATAGGATCATCATATCTTAAAATTCTTATATTTTTGCACTTATTCTTTTTCTGCTATACCTAGATGTAATGTAGTGAGTAGGCCATTTGGGTCATTTGTACTTCATTAGGTAAACTATTTTTAATCACTTTAGGGCAGCCTATTGTTTTACACCATGCTGTCTCCAGTGATTGCTTGGAACTTTCTGGCAAGACTTAATTATAGGCTCTATGTTCCATTATTTATGTACCTCCTGTGGCTATTTCACCGCCTTACTGGTTTATCTATATATTTTGTATCGTACATTAGTTTCTCCACAAGAATTGCAGACATCGAAGTTGTTCAACTAACAGCAAAATATGTTGGTAAGAAATTCTTTGTTAGGTAAACCCACAGGTATCATTTCACTTATCTTGAGATTTTGCTTTAATCCTAAAACAGCTTGGAATATGGAAATACCTTTTGCACACCCTTGATGTGATCAAACGATTCTTATGTAGCTTTGCAAAAGCTGATCCATTTAGCAGATTGAAGGTACTTTAACCATTACCATGAAACTAAGAAACATTAGCCACTCTTATCCAAAACCTTTCTGTTGTATCTTCATCATCGTTAAGCAATCCTGCTTTCTTTACATGCAACTTGCAAATAACTCCTTGTACCCTGTTTGGGTTTTAGTGTTAAGAACTTCTTAGCTATTAGTGGCAATCAAGGTTTTCTTTTTGCCCCCAAAAAAATTTAGCATAATCCTTCTTAATCTGTTAGTTTCGGGGGGACATGATTTGGTAGACCTTCCCGCCATGCTTATGACCTCCTTATTGACCGCAGCACCTCGTCTCTGGGAGAGGAAGAAATGAATGACCTTAAATGACTTTTTTCAAAAAGAAAATTGTTGAGAAACAAATTCCCAGTGAATCTATCTGGGTTTTAGGAGCCTTTTGCACCTTCAGTATTCTTGGTAGATTATCACATTTTAGATTCCTCAATACTTCTTCTGGCTCCAGTCTTTCGTTATCATCTAACCTGTTAATTACTCTAGGTTCTGCTTCTGCTAAGAGTTTCCTATTAAACTCCACAATCTTCATTGACTATTTCCTCCTCATGAATTATCATCTTGGGCACGTCTCTTCCTCCTACTCTGGTCATCATTAACCCTGTCAAGAACTAGGTTTATAACCTTTCAGCAACAAAACTTGCTGATCTCTGCCTCAAGCATATTTCCTTAGCTACTGCAATTTACCCAGATTTCCTGCCTCGTCAACTGTTTCCTAATGCTGCTCTTTCCTGCTGTCTTAACTTATTCATAATTTACTTCAAATTTTTACCTACTCCTCATAAGCTTCTTTATTCCACTTCAATCCACTTATTCTCAAATCTAAAGAGTGTTTTCCATAGGAAGTAAATCACATCAAGATTTTCAACCAGATTCTTTTCTCCTTTTTTCATTTCCAATCGTAAGTGAATACTTAAAAATCCTGGATTGCTGAAGTATCTCCTGTATGCCTGTCCTCATGCTCGTAATCTGTCTGCCAAATGCTCGTCCTTTCTCCATCAGGTATTGTTCCCATAAGCTCCAGAAAGAGTCATTGTCCTCCACCCTCAATATTGTTGAAAAAATGAGATAGAATAGTTGCAAAATCTCAATATTTACCAAACAAGTGCTTAGTTCCTCAATGACAAGCTACTCAAGTTTTATGCATGAAAATCATTTTTAGGCACTGAATTTGATTCTACTGCTGTTTGATATACCTAAGGAACTTCAGTGTAAATAGTTGGGAAATCTTATCGGCTGAAAATATGAATGATTATCCTGTCTTCTTATTTTCATAACCTCTCTCTTCTGCTCTTCACTTCAATTCTGCATCAACCAAGAGATTATTGTAATTTTTGGTAGTTTATGGAGAAGACTCTTATTAACACTAGTTTATTTTGTTAATTTTATAAGTGACTTTCATCATTAATAACTTAGACTATAGTTCCTTTCGAAATGTGATATGCAAGGGTAAAAAAACCTTTAGTTGGCATTGAAGATTGAAAAACAAAACAATGTATTGGATTTATTGATGCTTTATGTGGTAATTTGGCATTTTGTAATTTTACAAAATATTTGCACTTGCAGCTTCATTGTTTACGTGTTCCCGTGCTCTCAGTCTCTTGCTAGTTAAAGCTGAACTTGTTATATACATGGTTTTTTAACTTTTACTACTAAGCTAGTTTATCTATGGTTGGTTTCGTATAACAATCCCATTTGTTATAAAACAAAATGCCCCTGGTAATGCTGGATCTCTATTTGCTCTTATCAGCTGGCTAAGAAAGGAGAAAAATTTATAGACCTTCCTTATGTTGTAAAAGGAATGGATGTCTCATTTAGTGGGATATTGAGCTATATTGAAAGCACTGCTGAAGAGAAGCTTAAAGAGAATGAGTGCACACCCGCTGATTTGTGTTATTCCCTTCAGGTAATTATTCAGAAGTTATCTGTAATCCTAATATTTATACTCTATATGAATGGTCAAAGATTATGCATTGGTGTTGCTCTTTACTTCAGATCAGAAAATGGAATAACCTGACAAAGTTTCTAACGTTTCTGGAAATGTTTCAGGAGACACTGTTTGCAATGCTTGTGGAGATCACGGAACGGGCAATGGCACACTGTGACACGAAGGATGTGCTAATTGTAGGTGGTGTGGGTTGCAACGAGCGATTGCAGGAGATGATGCGAATAATGTGCTCTGAGAGGGGTGGGAAATTATTTGCGACTGATGAAAGATATTGTGTTGACAATGGAGCAATGATTGCCTACACCGGCCTCTTAGCTTATGCTCATGGCATATCAACTCCGCTGGAGGAGTCAACTTTCACACAGAGGTTTAGAACTGATGAGGTGCTGGCTAATTGGAGAGAGGAGGAGTCATCCAAGGCAAATGCAAACTTGCCTTGAGGTTGGTTTTATTCTGCTTATGATAGACTACTATTCTGCAGTTTTTCTTGGTCGCCTGAATACTTCCAAGATCAGTTCATAGTTTCACTTGACCTCATTGTGTTGTGAGGTATAAAAAATTGCAATTGCTTATTTTTTTGAAGAATTTATTGTATTCCTACTTTAAGAGGATATGTAGATGAATGTTTCCAATTCAATGGTACGTTAATTTCATGCCTGTAAAATGATGCATGATATGCAAATAGAAACAATTATTCCAGCATATTTGTCAAACAAAGGTGACATACAAAGCCATATACATTAAAACAGGTGGACGAATGAACAAAACAAGTGCTCATTTAATAAGAATCAATTACTCACCAATTTCACTGTATATCGATCATTTCTCCTTAACTTTACTAAGGTACAACCTCTTCAATGTTTAGTACACCTGGACAAAGCATCGACACTGGTTTGGACCTTTCCTATTATCATTACAATTTCCATAATAAGAACGGTCCTGAAGACCAAAATTTTAAAAGCAACTTGAAACTGTAGATTGACGATTTTGCCGTCAATTATTTTTTTTTTTAAATAACGAACAAAGGAAAAATAATAACCTTGCCAAAAGGAACAAATGAAAAGTGAAATGCGAGTGGTGCAATCTTTTAGGCCTTTTTTTTGTTTTAAATTTTATTTTTTTAGTTTGTTTTTTGCTTTCTGTAATCATTATTTGTTAACACATGCTTTCACCAGCATCAAACTTAATGAAAGCATGTTATAGTAATATTGATGGAACATAACTTGCTAATGATTAACACTAATATACAAAAAAACAGTAAAAATTTTGTTAATCTCCTCAGACAGAGCGAATTGACATTAACTTACTTCTGGCACAATGAAGACAAAATTATTTAACGTCTTCTGGCTAATGAAATTTAAATTTCACGTAATGGGAAAGTCAGTGAATAGGTAATATTGCCTCGCCTAATAATTGATTCTTTTGAAGGGACAAAAAGAATTCTTTAATTTGGGAAAACTTCCTGCATGGATAATATATATTTCTCTTACGTTAGAAGAGCAATTTGTGTTCCTCGATGATAAGAATATTTTTTTCAGCAACAAAAATAACTTGAATATGAAAAATCATCGAAATAAATCAGCCAGTGAAAGATTATCGGCTTCATTTTTCAGATTTTAATAATTTTACAGCTGAAGAAAAGGCTTTCCGACTTTAGCAGTGCGAGTTGCTTTTATGTGTTTGTTACCAAATCATACCCAATCTATAAGCTAACGAAATACACTAGTATAATATAAGCCAGATCATTTTTTTTTTGCTTATCATCTAAAAACGAATATGTTAATGTGATTGATTTTTATAATTTTAGAACGGAATTATACGAAAAAGTGTATACCAAACCCCCTTTTTTTTAAAAAAAAAAAATACCTATACATTATTAGTATGTATAATTTTTTTCATTACGATAATATATCAAATAACGTAACAATAATCTAGAATTCCCTTAAAATTCAAATCATTAAGATGCAAGAAAAGAGCTAGAGCTAGGAAAACTGGTACCTCATACTCATAGGATTGGTTTATTTCGCTTTCCAAACTACTTTGACATCTCGATAGAGATTGATATTTGATAGTTTTTTTTTTTTCCTCTTTTTCTTTTTCCTAAAGCAATTGATAGATTAGTCGCTATTAGGGTACCTGATAAGGGTTGGCCTACAGAAATGACTGTTGAGCAGTAGCCCATCCTATTTAATTATCCAAGCCTTAATGTTATAGCGGTCAATGACTTTAATTTTAGGTGGGAAATGGCCCTCATGAATATGCTAGATTTGCCCTCGGTTTTCTGCCATTCATCTGTCTTCAATGCTTTCAAGATTAGGGTTTACACGCAAGTTGAAAATCTCATTAGTACGTCTGTTGAATTTACACGAGTAATATTAAGGTGTACAAGAATAATGAATGTGTTTATTTTTTGTGATTGTGAAGGTTTGTATTTTACATATTTCTATGCATAAATTAGGTAAAAAGATGTATAATGGTTGTATTTAGTTAGTAAAGTAAATTTTCGCATCGTAGAATTATCCCCTAAAAATGATCTGATGTACAAATTCTTTTTTTTTTTTGTACATTGTAAGCTCACCTAGGTGTTGAAGATGCCTTCTTGATGAACAAATCTCTAACGTCTGTGTAACCTACTTTTATTATAAATAATACTTATGATTATTTGAGGTTTCAAAACAATGCTAATCACAAGGGGGATATACATGTTGGCGAATGAGGAGTAAATTTTAAAAAACGAGCAATAAATTTTGTCGAATGGGTGATAAATTTTGATATAAAAGTAATAAATTTTGGTAAATTACATCACTGTGTCACTCTCTCCGATCAGGAGACCTTTCCTAGGATTTCTCTTTCTTGCCAGTGTTTCTATAACTTCAAAGTATGAACAACAGATAATGCCATGCAAATTGTAGAAGCCAAAAAATATTGGACCCACCAGATTGATGGATTCCTCTCTCTCTCTCTCTCTCTCTCTCTCTCTCTCTCTCTCTCTCTCTCTCTCTCTCTCTCTCTCATTTTTGAAATAGCTAGCAATAGAAAATTAAAGCTTGATAAAATGTGGACTAAATAAATTTGGACTGTAATGCTGCAGCACTGAATATTGACAGAAATTGAAGGCATTCACACAGTCTTAACTCTAACTTTCTTTTGCCTCAATTAAGGTATCAATTACATGCTAGGATTCAAGAATTTGAGCACCATGACATTCAAACTCACAGTTTTAAAACCATCATGATTATTTAAGTTTTGCTATAATGGAATTCGTTTCATTTGAATGGATCAATGATTTTAAAGATAAATTAATTTAAAATTGACCATAATTAATGTGCATTCAATCTTGAAAAATGGATTAACTTCACATCCTTTCCCAATTTCAAACCTACAAATCCAGATGTAATTTTGTTTTCTTCCTTAATCCAACCATAAAACTTAATAAAAAAAATTAAGATCAACTTCTCTTGTGTGAATATAACAATTCCACATTTGGTGTGGGCACAACGAGATTAATTAGTATATGGCCCCCAACCCCAATTTCTTCCCGAGATTGATGGAACACCTCCACTTCCTTGGCTTTTAAAAGAACTACTTGTTTTTATCTAACAAAAATCCCCCCCCCCCCCCCCCCCCTTTTTTTTGTATATTGAATTTGGGACGAATTGTATGCAGTTAGTCTACGGGTTTTTTATCTGACCAAAATCCTCATTATTTTTTTGTATATTGAATTTCGAAAGAATTGTATAAAATTGTTGTAGACAACAATTAGTAGCTCAAATCGGTCACAACTTATACCTGTCAATGGTGAGAAAAATGATCGAACCAAACCAAACCTTTTCTATTGAGGTGATTTCGAGAATCAACTAACGAACAAATTCATCTCACCTAATAGAAAGGAATGAATCGAATCAATAAAAATTTTTATTTATTCAAGGCACACGGAAGCAAAATTCAATTAAGGCAAGGTGCAACTACAGAGATCTCTGGATCCATTGAACTTGAAGTACACGGTTGGATTATTAATTGTTATTATAAATATCAACTTCTGATTGATGCACAATTATTGATTGATGCACTACAACAGTGGTGGCCTTAAATTGACGTTAACGAAAAAGCTATCCAATCTGTCATTGTTTTTGTCCCACTACAACGACTTTGAACTCATGGCCGTCTTTATTCTCGCACAGAGGACCACATGACAGAGAAATAGGTGAGAGGCTTTGGAATTAAAAACTTATAGGGCCAAATAGATGATCCTGTATTTACTTATTAACAAAACTATGAAAATATTATTGTTAACTTGAAAAGAGTACTCCAACTCTTCAAGATCCAGAAGGGTTGATGGTCGCAGTGTCATAATAGTTGATAAAATCTAAAGAGAACAAATTTAGATTTCCATCAGATAGAAAGAAAGCTCATGAATTGAGAAGTCAATACCCGAACCATACAACATTCTTGCAATGTCTAGAAACCTGACAGAACAGCATGAAAAACTAATATGGTGCGTTCTTGACTCCCACTATTAAGCAATATATGAAGCTTGAAAACAAAATCCACCCACAAACCAAAAATAAAAAATAAAAATTACAAGAAAAAAAATCCCAAAAAATAAGGTAGAAGTAATTAAAGTAGTTGTGAACCTTAATGAATCTTGGCAGCTAAAATAGCACCAGCAGCAGTAGCAGGAGCATATGGATGCAGCGATTTTGTCAGCTTCAGCTATTGATTATGGAGCATTCATAATCCCAACTAACCTCCCCAAGAAAGTGTTCTTTCCTTCATTGAAGTAATAACATTAATACCACATCTACACAAGCAGCTAGGATAGATACATAGCCTCTTAAAAATGTTCTTTCTGGACTGTACTAGTAGTATTTAAAGATGGCAGAGAAAACTATAACACAAAGGATGAGGGGACAGTTGTATTTTGTATGTAGCGCATGGAGCAGGATCATGACCAGCAGCAACAGCAGCATCAGAAGTAAAAGTAGAAGCAAAGAAGGTTGGCTTGGCTAGCTAGCTGAATTCAATTGCATTGGATTGGATTGGATTGAATTGAATGAATATCATCATCAAGAAGTAGTAGAGCAATTCAAGGCAGCTTTAATTTGGTGGACAGTGCTACCGATAAGGTTATTAACTGTGTTTACTGACTCCGGACTCATTTTAGCTGACGGTAAGCTGCTCACTAGTATTTGAAATACTACTGTAATAAGTGAACCTCCACCTCCCCCTGACCTACCACCACCACTACTGCTGGTGCCATTATTATTACTAGTTGATGCTCCACCTCCTCCTGCAGCAGCTTGTATTTGCTGATGATTATCTGGTCTGCCATCAGGTGTTATAGTGAACCCTGATGGCAGTAATGGGATGTATGATGGATCCTCACCACCCATTGCTATGTTTATAGATGGAAGATCAACTGGACCATAAACTACCAGTGAACCTGATGAATCTATGCAGCTTTCTTGAAGAATCAACATGTTGTTTTGGCTTGTGTTGAAGGCCTGCTCAAATTTCTGGGATCATCAGCAATTTCAATCTTATTATATATGAACGAATCATTATTGTATTATGAAAAGAGGTTTTCATCAGTTCTATTATTACCCTCAAAACTGATATGCAATTTCCAGGATGAGAGCCATTGGCAATGTGAGCAACTTCTTGGACTGGAGCTTGATTGGAAAGAACATCCCACTGCAGAAATCATCTTGTCAAATTATGACCTTGTCTATATTTAAATAATGCAGATTATGCCTTTTATCACATACCTGATGCCTAGTCCTTTCATCGCGAAAAAAATTGAAGACATGTTGTGGAGGGATTGGAAGCCAAATTGTGGTGGCTGCACTAAGAACAACACCATTAGGTCGTCCGGGATCTGTGCTTTTGTGGAGAGTGGCTCTCACTTCAAATTCATTCAGGCCAGAAAGTGTTGTCCATTGATTGCCATTAGATGGATTAATGCTTTGACAGAAGTTGCTCACCATTCTTTGTGCAAGTTTCATCATGCTTCTCTTACCCTCAGCCGAAGGAATAACTGTAAACGAAAAATTATTCCAAATATTCAGAAAAGGACACAAAAATAGAAATAAATTAAATCAATCACTAACTTGAGAAAAATAACATATTTTTTGGAAGTACATAATTATACAGAAAATGTAGAGATTAATTGCATTCAGAAATGAATTACCTCCTCCAAGGTCACGAGTTGAATTGCTGGTTACCATCAGACAAGCAAATCTTTCACACATTCTTTGAAGAGTGGCAAGCCATCTTTCAGCACCAAATGCCAATCCACTATGAATAAGATCTCTAAAAAGCCTATGGACAGGAGCTTTTTCTTCCATTTCTAAATGTTCCACCCAAGTAACCTATATTTGGTTTATCAAAGTTAAAGACATTTATAACTTAAATACTTGTTTTCGGGATGGGGAAAAAGGGGGAAAAAAAAAAGCTAGTGTTATAACACTCGTACTATATATGACTTACTTTGGAATAGCCATTGGGCATATCTTGTATCAGGCATCCAGAAGGAAGCCTGTGAGTTTTACAGAGAGAAGCAAAATGATTTTCTTGAGGAATATCATATGAAACATCTACTATTGCCCAAGAACCTTGCTCAATCTGCTGGCAGAAACGAAGGAAGTAAAGCTGCCTAGGTTGTACAAATGGTGAAAGCACCTGCAATTCTTCATACATCTGCACCAAAAAATTGTATTCGAAAAATAAAAAAAAAGTGCATGATGCATCAAATGTTGAACAAGTACAACCAAAGATCTCTTTCTAATGCAATGTACTGTGCTTATTCGGAAGAAGAAAAGATTGAAGGTTGAAAAAAATAATTACCAATTGCAATGTCCCACTTTGGCTACCCAATATTCCAGACGATATTACTTCAATTGTTCTTGCCCTTGAGACAATTGTAGAAAATAACTCTACCCACTTATTCTGCAAAACAGGCATAATTTGCATCATTCCATGATAAGAAACAAAATAAAAATATTTTTGAAAAATGTAAAAAGAGAAGATTGCTAACCACATCCATAAACATGTCGACCAATGCTAAACCATTCATTATCACAACACCTGAATCTCTTGAAGCTTCAATTCGAAAATTGGGATTTTTCAAGTGAGTATTAGCCCTTGGGAAAATCCTCTCATAGCTCTCAAGATTAAGGACTTCCCTCCCATCTGCCCGGGACTTCATCCAAAGTGGTTCATTGGTTTGCAAAAGTTTAATCAATTCATCCATGGCATTCGCAGCGATATCAGCCATAAGGGATTTATCCATGTCTGATATGCTCATTGCAGGAAAGGGCAAACCTGACATAGTTGATGAACTTCCTGGAAGAAGATCAAGATCAAGTGATGGACCAACTATACCTCCTCCAAAACTAGACATGGACAAGTCTAGTGAAGATATATGAATAGGCTGCACAGGTGGAAGTTGTGAAATAGGTCTCCCAATATACTTAGCCGCAATGCTAGAAACTCTATCAAGCTACAAAAAGATACAAACAACTTGAATTAGCACACAAAAAAGAGCCATGAACAAAATAAGCATTGGAAGTGAATAAATTTAGTACCTCTTCTTTCAACTGAACATTTTCCATTCGAAGCTTTTGCTCGTCAAAATATGAATCTTCTCCAACGGGAGGGCCTCCACAAGAAGGGCAAATCACATGTTTTAAGGCTTCTCTGATGGCTATGTTCTCGCATCGAATCTTATCATTTTCTGATCTTAGCGAACAATTATCTGCTCTTTCATGTTGTGCCTGAATCATATATATTCAGCCAAAACATGTTAGTCCCAAGTGAAACCAACCACAGAAGAACCATCAGATCATATCAAGAAAATAACCAAGAAAAAACTACCTTCATTTGAGTCCTTCGGTTTTGGAACCAGAACTTAATCTGGCGAGGAGCCAATCCCAACTCTCTACTCAACTGCAATCTTGTCTTCTCATCAGGATGAGGACACTCCTTAAACATGCTTCATCATTTCCATCAACATACATAAAATACCGTCCAAAGAAAAAGAAAAGAAGAACTCAGTATCATTGAACAACAAGAACCATAAACGCTAACAAATGCATACACATAACGCAATACATAGGAACCAAACAAAACCCTCTTACGATTCAAGTCTTTGAATCTGATGAGCAGTGTGTCTATGATATCGTTTCTTCCTACGTTCAGAGACATCATGGTGGAGATGGTGGTCAGCAGCACCCCCCGAACCACTGCCTCCACTTCCATAATCCATCTTTTTTTCTCTTTAATAACTATTCAAAAAAGCAAGAAGTCCTCCTTCAATATATTGATGAAGAAGAACGAACGCTTGTGAAAAAGAATCAGATATGGCCATTATATTACGCATATAACCATATATATATATTTCCTGGTGCGTCGGAGATTGATTTTGGGATGATGGTGAATCATTACATCATGCCAGAAGTGTAGCAGATGGGGTGTAAATGGAGGGAGTTGAAGAGGAACAGTAGTATTAGTAGTAGAGAGAAAAAATATGAAAGGAAAAAGAGATTGTTGTTGCTTCTTTTGGTGGTTGGGGAGGCTAGGTTAGGAGGAGATGACGATGATGATCAAGAAAAGATGAAGAGAAATATTATGGTTTTTGGTTCCTTGACTTTTGTTACCGTTATCCCATAATTTAGCACCATAAGGACCATAACATATTATAACGGCTGCTAATACACTATACAAATGGCCAATTCATCTCTCTCTCTCTCTCTCTCTTCATAATATCTCTTTTTTTTCCTCCATTGGTCTTTTTAAGCACTAAATGCTTTCCCATCTTAATCTTGACCTAATTTTTTTCCAGCAGTATTCATAAAGAAACTGATATAGGGGTTGTACATTAACTTCCCTTTTTAAAGTATATAGTAGAGTATTGGCTCTTGGGAAAATCCTATACAACTATAATCGTATATGGTATGGAGAAGAGAAAGTGTTTACTGATAATGACTAATAACGTCAAGTAAATCATATGGTATCGTGAGGAGAAAGTGTTTACTAATAACGTCAAGTAACAAAAATATACGAGTGTATGACTAAAACTTGTTGAACCAAATGTGAAAGAATTGACCTATATAAGGTACTATATCATCATGTGAATGTAGAATTTTCCTTTGTTTGTAAGTGTATTTTGAGACATTTTTCAATTTTCCTTTCGCATATTTGGTAGAGGACCGATGCCTGTATCCTGGAGTTGAACGAGTGTGACTCACCATTCAATCAGGGAAATGCTTACATGAATCGGGTTTACGGGTAGAGCCATAAATCCTGTGGTCTAAAATCAACTACCTAATCAAAAGAAAATTAAAAAAGAAACTTGTCCCACATCGGGAGTTTGAGCGTGAGTGATTTAGTACTTAAGCCCCATAGTTCATCTCTTAAGTCAGTAATTGCCTTTTGAGATGGATTGTGGAATTAGTTTAGGTTTTTCTTTCTCCCATTTTCCCTGTAGGACTTGTGCCGAAAAAAATCAACTACCTAATCAATTAAGTGAACCATGAGTGGGCTATAGTGTAGGCCATAAGAGAGGTTGATTTTGAACTACAAGGTCCACGACCCTATTCACAGATCCGGTTCATATAAGCATTTTTCATTCAAGAAAGGCTTTTAGTTTGTCATTTAATGTACCACTTTTTTGATGGTGTTCTTTTCGGACACAATTGCCCAAGACGATATTTTTGCAAGATAAGAGTATGGGTGAGATTGAAGCCTTCAACAATTGAAGGACTTATGGTACAATTGGTGGAGATGATGGAGAAGATGTGGCCACGTCGTATTCATGTTTAATCTAATATCCAAAAATGTTCCTCCAAGAAAAAAGTTAAAAGAAAAGTCATCTGAAATTATGAATGCAATCCAAAATTTCTTTATTTTTCAATGAATATAAATATGAAATGCGAAATGATATTCACATAGCTTTTTAGCTTCTAGTACAATCTTTAAGTGAAAATTTTATGTTAATAAATAATGTGAAGAAATGTATGAGATGCCAATAGAGATGCATAAATATCGTATCCTATACTAAACTAGTATATAGTGGAGGTGGCATAGGTTAGAAAGAAATAAAGACAATCCTTTCTGAACGAACAGAAGATCAAATGGTTAAAGTTTTATAATTTTATTTCAGATGTTTGAATCCCACTAATATTATTCTCCTCTCCTAGCTAATAATATAAGTTTGATAAAAGAAAAGAGAAAAAAAAAAGACAATCCCTTCAAAAGTTGGACTTAGGTGTACCATCTATTGTTATTGTGACGTGACGTGACTAATCTGGGCTTGCCCAACCAAACTGTGCAACGTCAGTCCATATTAGTCTGGCATTTTAAGGTCAGGCAAAAGGAAATTGCATTAATTTTAGTTGTCCTTGCAGGTCCTTTTTTTCTTTTTTAAATCAATTATTATTACAATCAGTTCTCATTTCGAGATATTTTTGTCTTGTACAATTTGAGATGAAATTATCAAATTATAAGGATTGCGTACCTTTATAAGTCTTGCCCCTCTTTTTTTTTTTTAAATTAATTCAGACAAAAGAAAATTGCATTACTATTAGTAAGTAAATACTAATCTCGTCTAAATATTATTGGGCCGTGTATTTTGTGTCTTTGCTCTTCATAACCACGAATAATATTAAATCCTATACACTACTAGCTATAAAAAGTATAAATTTTATCACAAGCGTTAAGCTAAATAGAAGCCAAGATATTTATTTTATACTTAAATATTGTGGACTCTGGTTATTCTATGCAATTACTATACAAAATTTTTTTTAAAAAAAAAAACAGTATTACTAATTTATTCCACTATCAAGGTAGAATTAACACGCACTAACATGCATGGAATCACCCACAAACAAAAAAAAAAGTTGTGCATTTTCAATGATTGGTATTAATACATCACGAAACATGTCACATGATGCACAAAATGCAACTAACACCTGCTCAAATGGCATAGGAAAAAAAAATGTGATTTGATGTGCAGATTAGTGGATATTGGTGCAAGCATGAACAACTCTATAATAAAATTAGTAACAATTACATACACACACACATATATATTGAGAAAGTAAGTATATACTATTACAATGGGATTTCTAAAGAAGGAGATATAGCAAGATTTGAACCACCAATTACTGGGAAAGAGCCATAGAGTTTTAATCTTTTTTTCTTTGTACCAATCATCAACAGTATTTTATCTTACTCCTAACTTATTTGATGAGAGAATGCTCAACTGAGTTTAGAGGAACAGATGAGAACTGAACCACCATCAGACCAAACAGATACATTATGCAAACATTTAAATTTTTTATGAGAGGTGAAATTTGAATATCTAACATTTCATCTCACTTAACCTTTAAAAACTCTGTAGTAGCCAACCTAACTAACTTAAGTTGGTTCACAGAGTTTTAATCATTCCACCAACTTCTTGTTCCTCTATTGTATTTTCTAGTGTCGTTTGTTGGGTCATAAGTTTTGTATCAGCCGTGTACATGTGTCAACGACCAACATATAGTGTATATTTGTGCGGGTATGGTCAGTGACAGAAGCCAATACATGCTGGGATAATTATCTCTCCCAGAAGTTCAATTATTACTTGGACTGAATTTAGCATGAATATATGTGTGTATTTGGCTTATGATTGCTTTAAGATTTTTTTATCCTCTCTAGCCCAAAAAGCAAGATTTAAGCATGCACGGTTCGATATATTACAAGAAAATAGAAAATTTTTTCTATTTTGGGGATTGCTGCAAACATAAACATTTTGGTTAGTGTTCCTTTATTGCATTTCCTTTAACTATGAACTAGGTATGTGTTAAAGGACTAGCAAAAAGCTTCAACTGTTTTGTGGAATAATTTGAGAGGAGAAAGAAATTTACAAGTTTTAAGTGGCAATTAAGGGCAAAATTGCAAGAATAGAAAATTTCCTGACATATTTGGTGATTGTCTCAAAGTTGATCAGAAGGGGGTATCGTTATAGCCCGGCCACAGCCATTTGTAGCTTAATTAGTAATGATTTTTACATGGATTCGTGTGCGCGAAAGTATGTTTGTTAGTGTGCGGGGATGGAGCCTTATTAAGAGTTGTTACTGTAGGGTCGGTTTGGTTGGAATGAAAATATTTTCGTTTAATATTTTTAAAATTTTTTTTAGTGTCAAACATGGAAAGATAATTTGTTGTGTAAAATATTTTTTAATTTTCCCTTTTTGGCTGAAAAACAATTTACGTACTTAATGAGTGTAAATCATTTTAAGGAGAGTTCAGGAGTGACATTAAACTTTAAGTATCTAATTTTCTAACTCAAATTACAAAACCAATTTTTGTTTTCGATTCTTATCAACTCGATTTTCTCTATCTTGAATCCCAGAGTAATATAATTGTAGTTATTCACAGTTTAGCTTTATAATATGATCTTAGATTAATTTTAAACAAAATAATATCTAATTCACTCAAAATGTTGTCAAACATTATTTGCAATAGTTACTAATCTTTTTAATTCATGTTACAATATTAAAAATCAAAAAATAAAAAAACGCTGGTTCAAAAGATTTTTACATTGTTATCTAAACACCAAAAAACTGAAGGGAAAATAACATTTTCGATGTAAAATATTCTACTAAGAAAATAATTTCCTGAATTCAACCAAGCGGAACCTAAACGGCTAAAGACTTTTTTTTTTTTACACTATTTTATTCATTATTCACACAAAAATATATAAATAATATTTCATTTACTATACAATTTACATTTTAAAAACATTATCATGGTATTATTTTGTGATAGAATTTATGTCACTTACTCTAGGATTTTTCACAATTGTTCCATATTCGTATCTTGCATATGCATGCATAGAAACGGGTTCCCGAGACCAAAAGAAGCTGATCAATCACATATATATCTGATCTCAAGTAGTTGTATCAAAATCAAACTAATCCTTTGGAAGACTTTAGACTTATAAAATTATGAAAACTTTATATTTGTTCACTTGATTGAAGTAATAAATGATTTATGATTGTAATTAGCCTCTTCAAATTAGAAAATTATTTATTCAGCGATACCAGTGTATAAAAATTTTCATTATTAAGGATGATTTAAATTTATTAAATAGGCGTAAGATTGTTAGAAGAAAGATTAATCATTCTTTTATTAAGTTCAATAATGAGAATTTAATTCTTGAAAATTATTTTCTCAAAAAATTTAAAAAAAAAGGCCATAAAATGATTTCCATGTTTATAACAAGACATAATTTCAAAATAACGTAACAAGCAGGACCATTATCATTATATAATATATTACTCATGCTTTAAGCCCATAATTTCACGAGGGAAAGCAACAGTTGGTCTATATTTATATATATTATATGGTTTCATAAAGATTTAGGAGTGAAGAGGGAACTGTTGGATATGCTAATAAGACAAGGGCTTGCTAGAAACGTTTTTGAGAATCTGTAAAAGAGAAAAAAGTTAAAGATGGGCACTCAAAGACAAGGGACTTTGAACCCTTTATTATATATAGGGGACAAGCCTGATTTATAGCAGTAATGATATAGGAAACTCATCATCAAAGAGTCTATAGAGGAGAGGAGAAGAGGGTGGGGGAAGAAGATCAGGAGGAAGAGAACTAATTGTAAATTATGGCACCAGTTGGATTGCCTCCTGGTTTCAGGTTCCATCCCACTGATGAAGAGCTTGTGAATTATTATCTCAAGAGGAAAATTCATGGCCAGGAAATTGAACTTGACATCATTCCTGAAGTTGATCTCTACAAATGTGAGCCTTGGGAATTAGCAGGTTCTTTTTTCCTTTGATCTTCTTCTTTCTTCTTCTTCATTCCATCTTATGATTTTTATTGCTCATAAATTCTGAAATGGGTTTACATTGAAGCATTTATCATTTAATTTTAGATGATCAATCTTTTCGATTCATCATCATTCAACAAATTGTACATGCCTTCCATGTTTTGTAGTGTACATAGTCCAGCAAGATTTCTTGTCTATGCAATAACTTTGCTCCACTATCATTCATATGGCATTGATCCCTTCATTCTTCTTTTAAGTTTCATGGCAAAAGGTTCAAGATTTTCGTTCATTTTTTCATACAGATAAATCCTTCTTGCCTAGTAGAGATCCGGAGTGGTACTTCTTTGGACCAAGAGACAGAAAGTATCCAAATGGATTTCGAACTAATAGAGCAACCAGAGCAGGATATTGGAAATCCACAGGGAAAGATCGAAGGGTGTCGAGTCAAAATCGACCAATTGGGATGAAGAAGACATTGGTTTACTATAGGGGCCGAGCTCCTCAGGGAATCAGGACTGATTGGGTAATGCACGAATATCGCCTTGACGATAAAGAATGCGAGGAAACTTCTGGCATCCAGGTAGTTGTATGCTTATTCAAATTCATGACATTGATGGATAGTGGATATTTTAGAACCAGTTAAATGAATTATACATTATTCCAATCCCCAAAATGTGTGCTGCATCTGTGAGCTGTGAAAGAAAGATAGCTGGAAGGCTTTGATTCTTTGGTAAGATTAATTCTTCCTCTCTCAAGTGCCCACAGATGAGACTATATGAAAAAGGAAAATAATTGTTTCATCAACTAGTATATTCGTCATCATCAGCTCGGTATGTAAGAGGTCTTAATGTATCCAAAAAGTTTATCGTCAATAAAAACCAAAGGGAAAGAAAAATCCTGGTGAACTTCCTTCCATGATTCCCAGAACTTAGTGCCGTAACATGGTCATCATCTGCATCATTGATAGCTGCCATTGAGTCCACAGCTCATATGTCATGGAACACAAATCTTTTCTTGAATCTCTTTTAAGTTTAAACCTTCACAGATAATGAGACAGAGAAGTCACTAGTTTCACTCAGTTTATCCTGCATTTTCTGTTTTTTGACTTACTCTTCTTACACATATATGTTTTTTAAGTATATATAAAAAGTGCATCCTAGACACGCATGATAAGAAAAAGAATGATGTATCATTTAGTTAGTGTGTCATTTGATCCTGTAATTCCCAATCCAGTATTAGAAAAATACTAAAAAATTCTCTCATGATACCCAAAAGTTCATGATAAGAAAAAGAATGATGTATCATTTAGTTAGTGTGTCATTTGATCCTGTAATTCCCAATCCAGTATTAGAAAAATACTAAAAAATTCTCTCATGATACCCAAAAGTTCTTAATTCCCTTAAGATGCAATGATTGTAGTGATTGACCACCTGATTATGCTAGCTAGAGGTGTCAAGTTTTAATTGCGCCCTTATAATAATAATTCTGTTTTCTTGGGAATGATGCCACTTCAAATTCATTCTTTTATCGCTTTCCTTTTTCTTTTCTTGGTTTATGATTTCAAACTTTCCCCTGAAAAACGACTAATCACAATGCTGTAGCTTAGTCTTTAATCATCTTCTTACATATCACATTTGACCCTGAAAGCATTATTTTCCAGTCTTGGTTAGTTGGAAAGCATCATTTCATGATTTTTCACTTCCTCTTTTGCACAAAAGAGATGGATAGAAAGCAAGACGACTTAGCTTTAACAGGTGCCCCATGTTTCATGGACATTTTATTTACCATTATATGCCCTCTTCTGCCAAAGAAAAAAATAAAGGTATATAAGACCAGGCCTTCTAATAAAACATGAAACTGGGGAAGATAAAAGAACGTGGTTTGCAATTTTGCATGGCATGCATGAAAAGTTAGGGCTTTAAAATTTGTCCTTCTCTAACTAGGGACAGTCTTGCTTTACCTTTATCTTTTCTATATTATCTAGTTTTTGAGTATTATACAATTGTACTAAATAACAATAATAAATTGCTGACATATTCGTTTCTTGCATTCGCCTTAGATCTCTCGAGTGACAAAGCTTAGCTTCACTTTGTCTTCCTGTAATGGGACAAAAGTACTAACCCCCATATGACTGAATCTATAACAGCCCAATGATCAATTCATCTTTTGTTTATTGATTTGGTGATTACCATATGATCTGATCCGATCTAGAATAGAAGATTCTATTCTACTACCAAAACTGAGAATGACCTGATCTATCTATATTCTATAGACAATATAAATATGGTGGCATCAAAAAGCAGCCCGGCCCTCTTCACTTTCATTCTGTAAGAAGGTGTCGGTCACTTTTCACTTTATTCCAAATACCTGAATAAGCCAATGGACTATCATCATATGCTTCCTGCCTCTCTCAAGAATATGCACCAAATAAATGTCCACACACATGATCTAGACAATGAACGTACAGTTGTTGATATTCTTTTTTGTGTCATTTTGTGTCGTGCTCCCACTAAAGTTTTTCTTAGAAAAAAAAGATTCTCCTGCTATCTTCCTGAGAAATGGCAAATTACAGTCATTTTCTATTTTTATCCATTAATACTACTAGTGATATACTTGTATAATTTTCTTCTACATTGAACTAAAAAAGTGTTATGAAGGCATCATAACAGGGCTAGTACCAGAATCTGTTTCTTGGTGAATAGATATGAAGAAGATATTTTCTCATTCTTCTTTTTGTACTTTTTCAAATTGAGATTTTCATGTCACTTTTTTTTTTTTTTTTTCAGTTTGCTAAGTAGATTTTTCTTGTGCTTCAAAAGCTTCCACGAAAGATTTACATGGTCTGGCCTTTCTAGTTTCAGAATTGCATATTTTTTTCATTCTGAAGTCTAATCTACGAGCCCCAATTATTGACTGTTTACAACATTTCTGACACTGGATTTAGTTGTCCTCTAAATAGATACTAGAAGGAAAAGGAAAGGGCCAAAAAACATTGCTGCGTCAGATATCGCGTCTTTTCTCCTCCCTCTCTCTCTCTCTCTCTCTCTCTCTCTCTCTCTCTCTCTCTCTCTCTCTCTCTCTCTCTCTCTCTCACAGACACACACAAACACACAAAAACAACAACATGAAAGGGAATGAAATATCTCACTAGGTGCAGTCTATATTGGAGCGATTGGCAAAGAATAATTGAGAATCCAAGCCAAGCGTTTACCTTAAAAAGAATATACCATGACATTTATCCAGGAAGAATAACTGGATACAATTTTAATTGTAACCTCTGTATGCAGGACTCCTATGCCTTATGTCGTGTATTCAAGAAAAATGGAGTGTGCTCTGAAATAGAAGAACAACAAGGGCAATCCAGCTTATCATTACTCGATTATTCTCAAGGGGTTGTCAATGATTACGAGACAATGTCGCCTGATGTTCCCTTAGCATCATCAACCTCATGCATGGAGGAAGAAGATAAAGAAGATAAAGATGATTCATGGATGCAGTTCATTACAGATGATGCATGGTGTTCATCCACCACTCCTTTTACTGGTCATGAAGAAGTGTCTCAAGCAGCATTCACGAACTAGTAGGATTGGGAGGCCTTACAAATAACATACATTCAAGTCTTAAGTTTCATAAACTCTCATACAAATAATACCACATTATTGATTTGAAGAAGATTGTGAAATCTCTTCCTCATCAGTTTTATTTGTATCTTATTTGTTTTTGGGGGTAATTTTTCTTTTGGAGTCTGCTAATAGCACATTGATCATGATCTCCATTTGTACGTAGTCCGTTTAATTGATGTGGATTGCCATGTCAGTTGTAGCCAGTTTCTATATGGATCTAGAGATTTCAAGTTTTGACCTCTTTACTATTGAGGCTATTTATGTAACCTGCGGAATAAAGGGGTGGTTTTTTATGTTGTGCTTTAAATTTTTAGTATTTCACGTTTGTGCTCAAACCCTTTGTTGATTAATTAATACAAGTAGATTATAGAGACCTACCCTTTATTATAACCTGCCCAAGGTTTATGAGAAAAGCACTAAGTAGCCATTTAGTTAAAATTTCTCAATCGCTATTATTATGAATATCATTAACATACTATGGGTATGGGTTTCAACAGTTCCCCCTAACGTCTTTGGTTCAGTAATGGAATGAATATTATTTTCCTAAAAGGGTTAATGTATTTAATAGAATAATATTATGGGGGAACCATAGAGACCTCATTTAATCACTTCTATTCTGATTGAATAATAGTGATAGTTGTTTTCTAAATATTAACTATAGGTGCCATTATTACTGATACCCATTCCCTTCTCTAATTCCCTTAAACCAAATGCCCCCTAATTTCTCTCATCACAATCTGGATCTAGCTCACATGTGCCTTGGATTTAATCTACATAAGCCTGGAGTAGAATTTAAAACTTGGGCCTCATATTAGTTGGGGTATACAGGCTCTGGATCCCTCCTGCAAGGGACTACCTACAAGAGAAATGGAAGACTTGGCAGCTGCTCAGCTAGTGAAGAGTCCACAATGATGCTAAAGCTAATTAATGAGTAATTAAATAACTAATAGTTTAAAAAGGATTAAAGAGTACATAGTACTTGCTTTTAAAGTTACTAATACAGAGTGTAAAAGTTTGAATGTTCTTCCTGGTTCCGTTAGCGGGCTTGACTCAACAAATAAGCAATCCTCGTGGGCTGGGCAAACCTACATTACAGATCCTTCCTTTTAGGTAGGCCCCGTTAATAGGCCCTGTGCCTTGGACTTAGGTATGAATTCATGGCCAATAAAACTAT
Source organism: Mitragyna speciosa (assembly GCA_024721245.1). Classification (NCBI taxonomy): domain Eukaryota; kingdom Viridiplantae; phylum Streptophyta; class Magnoliopsida; order Gentianales; family Rubiaceae; genus Mitragyna; species Mitragyna speciosa. Next base: position 14,257,883 of record CM045573.1, read on the forward strand.
TTTAAACTAACGGAGAAGTCAAAATAATTTTAAAAATTTCAGGAGAAATTCTATAACCATGACAAAACTCAAAAGAATCTACTGTCACCTTTAATTAATCAATTAGGACTATGACTGAATTCATAACTGACTTGTCCCAAGTAGTCGATTATCGGGAAATGTCAAGCCTTGTATCCTTCTGGAGATAAATAAAAGAAGAATAAGCTCTAACCTTCTTCTAAACACGGAAAGAACCAAAAGAAGAGACTCTCACTTACTTCCTGATAAATTACACTTGGATTATGTATTGATAATTGAACCAATTATTTGAGCATCTTACACCATCTAAAATGACAGGCATACAGCAATTTGCATAATCACTAAAAATGATCAAAATGTCATCTAGTTCAAGGCATCACCAAAAATCTTCCACTCCTCAAATTCAGCAGAGGATAACATAAACGAACTGGCATTCCGATGGCCACCCCCACCAAATTCCTGCATGTGATTGTGTAATGAATTAGTTCTAATAATAGCTATAGATTTCATTACCAAACGGGAGAAATGCTAAGAGTTGCACAGATCGTAGAACCTGTGAGATTTGTGTTGTATCCTCATTTACAATACTTCTTAAGCTTATTTTCAATAGTTGATCATTTTCAAGCTCCGGTACCTTGTATATAACAGCTCCAATTCCCCTACAGGACATCCAGCAGCAATAGAAATTGTCACATTAAAAAGTTCAAACCAAATGCACCAATAGAAGCAGCAGCAACTAGCACGAATATCATGGTTGTACTTACGTTTCTGAGTTCTAGCACTGACAATCAGGGCCAATTTTAGTTTTAACTAGACCAATTATGAAGGTTTGCAACGTTAATGTTACCCACAGTTAACTAAGTTATATGGTTACAACATTCTGATGCATGGTATAGTGCTTCAAAGCAAATGCTAAATTACCCACTGAACTGAGATTAGTGGTGTCAATTCTCTTCATATATAATGACTTCTATGACAAAAATGGGGAATCCAATTTTTCCAATTTCATGTCAATTACTATTGAGAATTATTAACGTTGTAACCCACTACAGAAACCAAGAACACAAAATTGGAATTAGGAAAATTTTTAAGGAACACAATGTGCAAGTCAAGCAATAGTGAGAAATAAGCAACTGCAAACCTCAACTTCATTTTTTGGCTTTTATTAGCTAACTGATGTCCAAGCTCACTTCTCAGCTCAATAACAGAATCTGCATTGACAGCCTATTAAAGAAGAATAAATATAAATAAGAGATCTCAAGTTCACCAGAAGTTTAAGCAATTGTACTCTCTAGCCTAAATGTCTATGTTCCTTGATGATCTCACAATCAACAAATGTGCATGCAAAAATTCAGGGTCAATGTCCATGCAAAAATGCAGGGTTAGAGTATGTTCATAAGTATGCAACAGTGATAACTGAAATAAAAAACCGGTGTGGTACTACTACCAATTATGTAGTTACTTAAATTAAGAGAGAACAAATGAACCATGAAAAACAAAACCAGATTGGATTACAGGATACCAAGATATGGAAAGATTTGAGATTAGGATAAGGGACGGTGAATACAATTGGTCAAAATTAGCTTTCAGAATTCAACTACCGTAAATATTAGGATTTAACAGCATCAAATTCAGGAAACAGAGTAACATAAAGTTTCAGAAGTAAAATGAATTGATCCCATAAACATGGACTATGGAAGGTTAACCAAAAGGGCATATCAGTGTACAAGCGCTTGTCGTGGGATAGTCTAGTACAAGAACATGCACAACTAAATATTCCAGTACAAGAAGATTCCGAGCTATGGATTACTAATTGAAGGTAAATTACAAAAGGGAATAACAATAACTGTCCAACCCCCATACCCAGTTTCTGTGACGAAGAGAGTTAATGCGTCTCATACAATAGGTCGGCCAAGATTATGAATTTCCCATTGCATTGCTCTCCTCTTTTCTCTTGCTTCAAAAATCCAAAAGCAACTTGTCAAGCTTGCCATGTATTAGGGTAGACCGTATTAACTAAGGTTGTGACCTTAATTGATATCTATCAAATGTTGAACTCATCAAAAAGCTTATGCTGTCAAAGAGGAGAATAGATTACTATTATATTTATTTACAGCTCTTAAATTCTTCATGTGCAACATGCAGGTCAAATAAATATTGACAAGCTTAGAAATTAGTAATCCTACAATGGTGATGGTAATAAGTGAGGCCAATACCTTTTGCCTGCTCTAAGATTATTGGAAGCCTCATTAAAAAACCTAAGTTATCACAAAGCATGGTAATAAATGCAAAACAAAATAGAAGCATTATGAAAGCACATCAATAAAATTTATTCTGATATCCTGAGAAAACAACTAGACTGGTTATAACTGTCAAAGTTTATATTTGGTTCAGCCAAATAACCATATGAAAGTAGCAAATAACTTTGTTGAAGCTTACCAGACAACATCCAAATGCTCCACCACCAAGTGCAATTTGATATGATTGCTGAAGAACCTCATCTATTAGTTTTTCTTTGTGTGCCAAACTCACAATGCCTTGACTTATGAGAGACTCAGGATCCAAAGAAAGTAACTGCCAAGATTTATAGCATCCTCTAGTGAAAAGGCGATGGATAACAATCTAAAGGCATTAGAATAACAACCTTGAAAATAAATGAAAAGTTTTCTAAACACTACAACAAACTAAAAGGTGCAGGGTAATAACTTAGCTACGCGCCAGAATCATTCAGTATTATAATTTGAAATTACTTTCCATAACCATAGTGAAAAGAAGTACTAACTTAGAGGAATTAAGGTAAGATGTTGTCCCTTCCGCATCTAAGCAATTGCATGTACAAGAAAGCTATCTACTCAATGTCCTATGGCTGTGAATAGTATTAATAATTAGAGTATAGCGTTAAACAGACCTCAAAAGCTTCCAGGGTATAGTATGGACATGCTATGGATATTTAGATGTTATACTAATAGACTATGTTTTGCAACATTTGACATTTTATGCATATCTTTACTTGTATTCATTGAACTAAACAACAAAAAAAGAAAATAATTTAAGAAGAAAAACAATTGTAGAAACCCAGATTAATTTTTCAAAAGGTATTATTGACATTTATAAGATTTAAATCAAGTAGAACGTGTCGACAAAGAATGAAATGTATTGTAACATCCATAATACTTTTCTACTTTAAAATTCTCATGGCTCCAAAAGAAAATGTTCATTAGAAAAGGCATGCAAAGATTTAATAATTAATATCAAACAGTTATTAATGGTTTGTGAAGTTCAATTGTCTATGGGAAAAGAGAAAGAAAGGTGAATGAGAAACATAAAATATATGCAAGTACATTTTGTCGTTTCTATCAAGAATTAATTGCAGCTATAAGTTCTGCTTTTCTTAGCTTTTAAATACCCTCCTTTCTATCTCTATTCCTGTTTTATACCAGGAGGAGGCCAACAACTAAGGAAGTCCTTCATTTCGTTTAGTTGCTCATGTACAGTCATTTTATGACTATGAATTTGGCATCCTGTTTCAAGCTTTCTTCGCTATCTCTTTTCAATTCCAAGCTATCATTTGCTTTCCTGATATTTGTTGGAATTTATCTCAAGGTGATAACCACAAACAGTGGAAACCAATTTCCACGTAAAAAAGGTCAAGATAATTCAAATTAATTGAACATGCCTAACAAGCAAAAAAGTCAACATCTTTTTTGAAATATTACCTGTTGAAACAATGTGGGATTCAGTCTGAGATCAAACTTAATATTCATATCTTTTAAGCCACTACTAAGTGCTTTACTATTAGGAAGAGACCACCTCCACAAATCAGCATCTTCGATGTATTCAAACAATCTCCTGACCCTTTCAAATTCGGCAGCTACCAGTCTGCAGTCATCACCAATATTTTTACCATCCCCAGCCAGCAGCTTTTCCTTGAAGTAATCATATGCTATTGTGGCCCCACTCCTCTCCATATCTATCACTTTGATCACATTATCATAGCCATTTACTGAAGTCCCCATACCTAAGTTTTCAAGCGCAGTTTTGTGATGATCTAAAATCACAACCCTACAAAAGAAAAATAACAATTCAAAGCAATAGAAGAAGCATAAAAATTAGCTACTAAGCTTTAAGGTTCATCTCCAGTCCTGCTCGGTTTAGATGATTATGAATATAAACAGTTTCTTTTAGTATGATTATTACTATTTTACAGGATTAATAAACATAAACTAAAGGCAAGATCAAATCAGTCATTAGCCAGGATAATGAAATCGAATAACACCCGAAAATCCTAATTTCCCATTCCCTTCATGTTTCCAACATTTGCATATCAGCAAACAAACTCATGCTAAAATCAAGACAACCAACAAAGAGATCATTAAATTTCGATGAAACCAATAAATGCTTAAATCCAAATAGCTCCTTAGTGTATAGTTTTTAACAAGAAAATGTCTTTGTCTTAAAAAGTAAAAAGTGCCAACGATATGATTGTACCAACACATATACTGAAAAACATAATGATTATGAAAACGTACCGGCTAACTTTTGAACAAAGTTGATCAACAAAACCAGGAGAGCCCACAAAATCCAAAAGGTAAACATGGTCGATTTCATTCAAGGGAAGGTCTTCAGTCCTAAGCCCAAAAAAAAAAAAAAAAATCAATCAGAAACCAGTAACAAATATTGGGATAATATGAAAAACCAAGTTGTGAATGAGAACAGACCTGAGAGGGGAACAGACAGTGTTGGGGAAGAAGAGGGCTGGAACGGAACAAGAAGAGAAGTAAAGATGTGCAGCCAAAGCGGCAAAAGCTCCATCAGGGCATGGATAATGGTAGAGCACTGCAGGCTTCTTCATCATCTTATTCTTGAGTTTATTAGCATCAATAGTAGTTGTTGTTGCAGGTAAAGGGCTACCAGTTTTGGTGGCTAATGTTTTAGCAGCATTAGGGGATAATATACTATTCATGTTCATCAATATAGTTCTCCTCAGCATTTTGACAAATAGTTTTTAGACATTGGATGCAGTGTAAATTGTGATATTGCACCACTTGGTTACGTATCAGACATTTTGATTCCACTCGAAATTGGAAGTGGATTGGCTAAATTACTTGTCCTTCGAATTTTTTTTTACTAAAATTGTAATATTATTTGGACTTTTATTTTTACCAACTTAGTCCTCAACTGATTTTTTTTTTTTTTGCCAAATTAATCCCCCCACCAACAAAAATACTCCCTCCGTCCCATTTTGATAGACTTGTTTTCCTTTTTCATCTGTCTCAAATTATAGTCCACTTTCTAATTGAAGAATGTAATTAATTTTTAACATCTCTAAAATGCCCTATTTAATTACTTTGTTATAAGTGAGAATGCATAGCAAACCGTGCATTCACATATCAAATGGAATTAATTTAACTTATGGTGTAATTTTCTATTTGTATTTAATGTAAATGTTTAATGATGAATATAAGGGTATTTTAGAAACATTATAAATTAATTCATTCTTTCAATAAAGTTAATTAATTTTTCTTAAAATGTGTGAAAATACATGTAAGTCTCTCAAAATGAGACGAAAGGAGTACAAAATTTCAACAGGCGTTGACTATTAGAATATGAGCAAAATAGGAAATTTGATTTATAAACAACACAAGGATTGGAACATAGAGGGAAGAATCAAGTTAGGGGTGGCAAAAAAAAGAATCATATAAATAGGTAAATTGCAAATTGAAATATGAGGCTGATTGAGTTGAACACTAAAAGTGGTTAGACTAGCCAAATTTCAACTGCAAAAGCTTAACAAATATTAATTTGGAAAAATTATTGTTAATTGAAATAGTTATTATATACACTTAAAGGCAAATATTTGTAAATGTTATAGACAAATTGAAGATTATATAGTCATTTCAATCTCAAATATATGATAACTCAAAAATTTAAATGTTGTACTTGATTTTTCTTTATATTTTATTTTATAATTTGTATATTTTAGTTTATTGTCACACTCTAATTATTACATTTTTTATTAACCAAAGAATTACGTGCATATAGCTTAAAAGAGTACTTTCTTGCTTGTGTCGCTTAAATTTTTTATTTGAAATTTTCTTACTTGTAAGAAATTGTATGTAAGAGTTTTAATATGTAATTTTTTTTTTTTTGCAAAATATTTGAAATGGCATAAGTAGAGTTTTTTTAAATTTGAACAAGTATATATTTTGTAATTTCTTTCATATTAATACAATACCATTCCGATTACCTACAATATCTAGTCGCTCTTTCATCAAATAACAAGTTAAACAATTAACTGAGCAATGAGGATAATGCTTGTAAATTAGATGAATCAATACAACTAATTTCGGTTAAGATATTGCTTAAATAGATTGATTAATCAGTCCAAAAACACTCCTATATCTAATTCAGTCAAAGAAATTGCATCAAGGACTATAGAAAAAGGAAATTGGGAAGAAAATGGAATCCTAAATCACAACTCAACCACGATAACCTCAAATTTTTTTTTTTTAACTTTTCACGCTACCTCAAACTTTCTTTATTTATTAACATAAGGATTAATTTCTTTTTTTTTTTCATTTTGATAATAAAACTTCAATATAAATGACACTAAGTAGCAGTGTATTTATCTTAAATTTCACAAAAAGATACCTCTGTATTTACCAAATTGCCCTTCCGTTTATAAATCCGGTAATTACCTGCAACTGGGCGTGCTTTACTAGTGCGTACGAAATGGGTTCGATAGAACCGCCGACAAACGCCGAAAACGGTTCGATTTCAACCGTCACCGCCGCCGTTGGCGACGAAGCGACACGACCGACTAACTCCACCAGAGCATCGGCAGAAGAGAATGACGCGGCGAAGAAGAGGAAGGCCATGCTTCCCCTGGAAGTCGGTTCGCGCGTCTTGTGCCGTTGGAGGGACAACAAATATCATCCCGTGAAAGTCATCGAGCGCCGAAAACTTCCCGGCGGTGGGGCAAATGACTATGAATACTACGTTCACTACACCGAGTGTAAGTAAGATTGAAAATTTGAGCTTTTAATTGATATATATGGGGAAGTAGAAGAATTCCGTGAATTAGGGTTAGGGTCAGGGCGTTTATGGTTTGGAATGATGTTATGGGTCTTTGTAGATGGCATTCTTTTGGGTTTCTTGGTTTCACGAAATTCACCAACAGATTAGCTATTTTTAGGTTGTATTATACAGAGTGAAATGATGAAAAATATGTTTTTATGGGTCTTTGTAGATGGCATTCTTTTGGGTTTCTTGGTTTCACGAAATTCACCAACAGATTAGCTATTTTTAGGGTTGTATTATACAGAGTGAAATGATGAAAAAATTATTCAGGAATTTAAGAATTTTCTTAGTGTATAAGTGTACTAGGTCTGAAGACTTTTTCTTGTTATATAGGTGTACTAGCTCTTAAGCCTTTTTCTTTTTAATGTAAGAGTTCGGACTTTTTTTTTTTTTTTTTTTTTTGGGGTAGAACTTCGAAATACTAGTGAAGAAAGGCACAATTTCAGAAATTGACGGTTATGCATAGTCACTACAGAATTCTTTGGTCAAAACTGCACAAGATTATCAGCTCATTATTGGTCCTATAATTAAGTACACTACAAACAGGGGACGAGATTTTATGCAGTGCTATTTGATGTTGTCTGCATTTGAAGATTAAAGACTCTAGTACTATATTTTTCTGCAAATAAGCTATTGCAGCCAATGGCTGTTTTTGAAAGATTACAGTGAAATGAATTACGAGATATTGAACATCCTGATACCGTGGAATATATGGGCTTGGATCTCTTCCAGATATTAGCAGAAATGGGCATGCAAAAAAAATTATCAGTTGATTGTTCAGCCCCGAAATAAAGGGTAGTCTGTATCCGTTCAATCACATTCGGTATCATCAACTTGTCATTGGTAGCAAATTGCCTATCCTGTAAATGAATATCATATATATGAGCTCGTAAAATTTGAATGATCTTGCATATCAAGTTTGTTGCAGCTTGTTGGTGGGTAAACTGGACAAATTCATTCTTTTGTTTGAAAAGTATTCATGCCTTTCTCGGGTTTACGGTGTTTGCTTATGTTACGGTGTTTATTTTACTTCTGTTCCCTATTAAAAACCCGTGTAGTTGCCTTAATCTGTTGGAAAATTTGCAGAAGAAGTTTGGTTTTTCAGCTAGTATAATCTGAATGAATTGAGTTCCTTAGTATAAGTCTTCTGTATTGGTGCTTCTCAAAAGAATCTTTCCCTTCACGGATTTAGGTTTGAGAATCTTTGCCAGTATTAGAGGAGTAGCAGCACTTTGAAAAGAGTTGAACAATCACTAGTATTTTAATGATAAAGTCATAACTTTCCCTTATATTGCTAGGTTGGAATGATTCCTATGTTTATCATGCATGCAATTCTATCTGAATCTATATTATATGGTTTATTATTCTTTGCTTAAACTACTATGCTTTTCATTAAACGTTAGTGTTAATACTAGTATATAGGAGCTTTTTACTTTGAAAGAAATATAGAAAGAAGATAAAAAATTTGGACCATGCTATCATCTTACCATTTTCCCTTGCCTCTTCTTTCTAGAAATGGTGAGCATTGATGTTGTTGCAATTTTGAGTAAAGAAGTTAATGGCAGGAAAAACTAACAATTTATGACCTTTTTAGTTGTTTAACTATTTACTTGTTGCTTACTTGATGAGGCATTTGTATTTTTTGTTAAGTCAGATTATTCAGAAAAGTTAATTACTCTGCTTGTGTCTGAAACATTTTTAGATTGAGTTGTCTTCTTATTATCCCTCGTCGTCTTGCTAATACCCATTCAGGGAAGGTATTCCTGATATAGTTTTAGGCATTACTGTTATTACTGATGGTTGCATGTGTAGTCATTTCTGCTAGGCCTGTTTCCGATGAGCCCAAAGCTGTTATAAAATTACCTCTCCCTTTGGCTAAAACAAGCTAAAACCTTTGTTTCCAAGAAACTGTTTATGACAAAAGTACCGTCTTTATTCTTCATTACCTTTCCGTGTAGTCACCTTTTGATAACAGCTTCAAAAAGTTAACAGACAATGGGAAAAGGGTCAGTGCACGTCATATAGTTAGTGGAAAATTCCAGGTATGTTTGGGGCAAGTTCTTGTTGATATTTACTGGGAGAAAACATCCTTTGGAATTTTTCATTAAGTGCTTCTCCCCGTCCCCCAAAGAAAACGGAAAGATTAAACTTCTGCTTGATATTCAACCTTCTTTTCTATTTTGACTGTAGTCTTGTAAGTTGTTATCATTCCTTTCTAACACAAGTAGCTTGTGGCAGGTTGTCCAGTTACCACCTTTTTTGATGCCTGGTCCTTCATAGGGTGAACCATAATATCCCCCTCCCCCTCCCCCCTTCTTCTCTCGGTTCACAAGAGTTTCTGGATCTCTTCTATTGACCTCTACTTCACATTTTATCAGTGGAATTGGATTTGATGCTCCCTTTTGGGAAACTCTGGTGCTTCAACTTTTATTGTGGTTTTTTCTCTTTGATTTGTCTAGCTTGTTGTTTATTCCGGTATGCATTTGATTTCATCCTTTGGTCTGATATCGTGTCACACCACAACTAAAACTCAGGGATCTCTTTTCTCTACTCTTTCTTCTTGGACAGTTAACAGAAGGCTTGATGAATGGGTGAAACTTGAGCAGCTTGATCTTGATTCAGTTGAGACCGTTGTGGATGAAAAGGTGGAGGACAAGGTCTGTATTTTCTGTTTTTCTCCATAGCTTTTATAAAGACGTCTCAATTTTGAGCTCTCCACTATTCAATTTTGACACCTATCAAGATCTTTGTCCTTTTTGCATTATCTTGTAAATGACTTCAACCATATATTTTTTTGTTCAGGTAACAAGCTTGAAAATGACACGTCATCAGAAACGCAAGATTGATGAGACACACGTTGAGGTCGTCTTTGTTCAAATTATGTTGGCTTCCATACATGGATTAATTCACATGCATGTCTATACTATTGCCTTGACTATCTGTTGAGTTTCATCAATTAAAATATTGTCTTTTACCATCATATGGAATTAACTTTTTGTTGGATGTACTTGTCAAGAAGATATTCTTTTTTAATCATTCCCTTTGCTTTATTAACCAGGGATATTTTGGGATTATTTTGTAGGTGGTTAACTAAACAATATTATTCTGTGTAGGGCCATGAAGAGCTTGATGCTGCTAGCTTGCGTGAACATGAAGAATTCACAAAAGTGAAGAATATTGCGACAATAGAGCTTGGAAGATATGAGATTGAGACATGGTACTTCTCCCCCTTCCCACCAGAATACAATGACTGTGTGAAGCTCTACTTTTGTGAATTTTGCCTCAATTTCATGAAGCGCAAAGAACAGCTTCAGAGGCATATGGTGAGCTTGCTTTGAATATTTCTAGTTAGATAATCTCTCCTTTTTATCATGTCCCTTTTTGCAGGCAGTCTGCCTGTGGAGCAGAAGTCTCTAACCTTATTTTTGTCAAAGCAATAAACTACTTGTACACCGAATTCTTTGTAATAAATGCATACAGGTGCAACCATAATAGCAAGCAAATACTCCTGCATATTTGCTGGTGTTTTATACTCTGTGGCTTGGTTTTATTTGAAAGTCCTTTTGTATTGGCCTATTGTTGATATTTGGCACATCAAAACAAGAAATTTATCATGAGTTTTGGATAATTTAGTGCTCATCCAATCAGCTGTTTTATTAATTTGTTTTCTTTCAGTAATATTGTTCTTTTTTTCTGAAAACAAGTTTGGGGAAACATTTTGTATTCAAGATATGTGCTTCTGTGTCCGAGATGTCGTAAATAGGTTAAGTTTTCAGAACAAATTGTCTTTCAGATGAACCTTATTCTCTTATTAACCTTGTGGGCCAAATTCCATACATCAGGTTTGTTAGGGACATGTTGGGTTTATAGAAGCACGTATTAGATGCATTCTCAGTTGACTTACAATTTTCTATATTTTCACAAGTGATTCAATTTTTAAAAATTCCCATGGTGCGAGTTACAAAATACAGTAAATGTTTCTTTAATTCCCATTACTCCAACAATTGCCAATAATGCAGGCAGTGGCTTAAGTATTAAGCTCTCTCACTTTGATACCTATAAATCATTTAAGCACAATGTAGGCATGAATATTTGCGTAGAGTTCTTGAAAAGCAGATTTCTTTCTCTGATGTAGAATATGTCTCAGCACAAGAGTCAGAATTCAAGTGCACTGGACGTGTCCTTTGACCTTTGAAGTGAAGCATGGTTACATAAATCTGTCATAGCACAAATTGAGATCTTTTTCGCATTCTTAACCCGTTAACCAATGTATCCACACCTTTTTGTCCTTAGGATTTGGCATTTTTCAGGGAGGTGTTGTAGTTGGACTTGAGGGTATCATGATTACAACATTGCAACTTGATACTGAAGGTGTGAATCTCGAGAATTGTGTATGTTTTTATTTGCTGGGAGTTTTGAATACTCATTTTCAACGTCTCATGTATTACGCGAATTATGTATAATGTCATCTTACACAATTTATATATTGCTTCCTGCCTAATTACAGCTTACTGCAATTCCGTAAAGGTTTTAAGCTCTAGTGGAATGTATCGTGAACATGACTGTGGGAGCATTTTATGATTTTTGATTTTATGTGTAGAGGAAATGTGATCTCAAGCATCCACCTGGTGATGAGATTTATCGATCTGGTACCTTGTCCATGTTTGAGGTACATTTTCATTTCTTTATTCTCTTGTTTTGCCTCACATGATTTCTTAAGCTCAACTAGTCATCAATCTTTACCAAACTATTTGAGAAAGGGTTGGAGGAAGGAGTGTGAAGTACTTTATGTGGCTTTTGGACATATTGAGATGAGGATATACTCTTTTGTTTCCTTTTTTCAATTGTGATCTTCAGTGTATTCTTAATGATGTTTAGGTGTTACTTCTCTAAACATTTTGATGTATGGGCTTTCATGTACAGCATTTTTTGCAATTAAGTTTCAAGTTCGGAACATTTTGAAACAGGTTGATGGGAAAAAGAATAAAGTATATGGACAGAATTTGTGCTACCTCGCTAAACTGTTTCTTGATCATAAGACCCTTTACTACGATGTGGATTTGTTTCTGTTCTACGTGCTGTGTGAATGTGATGATCGCGGTTGCCACATGGTTGGCTATTTTTCAAAGGTAATTCTTTATCTTTAGGTGTTTTATTTTCTATTATTTAATTTATCTTTCGGCGGTCCTGCCAGATTAACTGAATTGTTCTCTTGAATACGTTATTGGTTCTGCTATTTACATGATTCACTTTAGGTTTTTTTTGGGAGTTAGTGCAACTCTGGCCAGTGGGATTTTGGGGGTTGACTAGGACCATGCTCACTGGCCTTAGTTTTGAACATGGTGCTGTTAAGGAGCAAAATTTGGTTTTTGCTATCTCAATTTAACACTGACCACCAATGGATGCTAATTATTCATGAATTTAGTTTGCTGATGATGTTCTGTAACTCATGCACATTACAATGTCAGCTTTATCTATGCGCTTTTAAAGTGATAAATTTGAATTTCTGCTCTTTTTGAGAAGTAGTGTCTTGGGATCAAGTACTGATCTATGACTTTTGTTACTTTTAGGTGTCTTGTCTTGTGCTTTTTGTTTATGTGTGGAAAAAGCAATTTAAACTTCTTTTACACTGTCTGTAATGATTGAAAACTGAAAGATGCAGTTATCTTTTCTGAATTTATTATTTGTTGTAGTAACTTATGACTTAAATGGGGATTATATTCTTGGGTGTCTTCCCATTAATTGTTATTATTGATTATCTTCGGTGAGGTGTTTGATTTTGGCTACTACACTATGAGCTTTGTTTACCTATGTTAACTAGGCAGACATAATTTATTAAACCAATATATAGTCTTTTCTTCTAATCATACCATTTCTCTGTTGTTGACAGTTCTCTTCTCCATTATTTTCCTGTTATACTTTTCATTTGCATCAAGTATGCTAGTAATTTAAGCTTGAATTGTCAAGAAAACACAAATGCATGGTAGTTCTGATGTTTCATGAAGGTTGATACTTTCCGAAGTATATACAAAAAAGAAAATGTTTCTTACTTTCATTTGCCTGATGATGCAGGAAAAGCATTCCGAGGAGTCCTACAATTTGGCCTGCATCCTGACTCTTCCTCCTTATCAGAGGAAAGGCTATGGGAAATTCCTAATTGCTTTTTGTAAGTCTCTCATATCTTGCTTTTCTTCTCTCCGTGTATCTTGTTTAAAGATGTGTGTGTTTGAAGAGGAGAAAATATTTTGAAGCTCATGCAGTATATATTGGTATTTAGCATCTTTCGTGTTTGTTTTATTGTTTGGTTTTGATATTATCTGTTTCCAGTTCCAATTTTGGAAATCATATTTACTGTTTCTTGATTTGATCCTGTTAGTGGCTGTATCATAAATACTGTAGGTAGTAAAAAATCATCTCTCCTAATTGTGGCCAATTTCCTTTTATGATATGCTTGCTAACGTCAATTATATACAATCATTTATTGTTTTCAGCAATTTGTCTGCTGTGTTCGACTGTGTTGCGTTTCTTCTTGATGCAGTAGTAAATTGCAATTTTCTTGTTAAGGAATTTTAACCTGTGGATTCTAATAAAAGAAAAACTGAATCTTTTCTAGTATGATCTGTTCTTTGCTATACATGTATAAAGCATGTCGCCTTAGTTTTTTTTTTTCCTTTCTTTGTCATATTTATTGCTCCTCATCCTAGATATGTATCAGCATCTGATTCTCATAAGCTAACTTCCATAAGCTAGTTATGCTAATCTCTCTCTAAATGCAATGCAGCATATGAACTTTCAAAAAAAGAGGGCAAGGTTGGTACACCAGAAAGACCTCTGTCCGACCTAGGACTTTTGAGCTATCGAGGATACTGGACTCGTGTTCTTCTAGACATTTTGAAGAAGCACAAGGGCAACATTTCTATCAAGGTCTGACTTCTGAATGCTGGATTGTTTAAATTGGGGTCTACTTATGACTTGTGTGGAAGTGAGAAGTCAATGCTAAAATTGTTTAAACTGGGGCCTATTTTTTACTTGTATGGAAGTGAGAAGTCAATGCCAAATCGTCATTCTTTAGACAAGCACAAAATCTGAGATGGAGTTGCCTTCAGGTTAAAACTTGAGAGATTGAATGCCAGACAGTTATTCAGTACTTTCCGGCATTAACCGTTAATACTAGCATGTGATTTCAGTGTAAATAAAATTTAATGATAGCACTAGAAATGCAAGGGGATTTCAAATGAAACCCACTGGTGTTGCTTTATATCAGTTGTGTTAGTAACAATTCCCCTGAGATCAATTTTTTTTCTTGTCAACAGGAGTCTACAGTATGCCAAGACCTTCTGATGTGAAGATAACTTGCCCTTCATATTTAAGCTGAATGGTTGTCTTAAAAAACTTTTTTGTGTCTTTTATCTTTTGGGGAAAAAATATCAAGTTATTTTGGTTAAATTTGGTATGATTGATGTTCAAGTCGGAGAAGTGCCCATGAGTTTGAGATTATAGTGTGTACATGTTAAATTTGCTTCTCCACTTCCACTAGTACGATTTGTTAGTAACTTTGACGTGTTTTTTTTCTAATCTGGCAGGAGCTCAGTGACATGACAGCCATCAAGGCTGAGGATATATTGACTACACTTCAAACATTAGAGTTGATCCAATACAGAAAGGGGCAGCATGTCATCTGTGCAGATCCCAAGGTCTTGGATCGTCATCTGAAAGCTGCAGGTCGCGGTGGTCTAGATGTTGATGTTAGTAAATTGATATGGACTCCTTATAAAGAGCAGAATTGAGGATTACGGTAATTCAAGTTATTGTGGCCTAACCCTTTTGTACATGTATAGAATACTTAAGGTAGAAGACTGGGCGGCTTTCTCTTCAAGCTGAGACTGTATGAGACTAGGTTGATAGATTTGTCGACACATGGTTATTAACTGGTTGTAAATTGTGACATAGGTACATGTAAAACGTTTGAATGTACTTTTGTTGCCAATAATCTAGAGCCATTCTTAATCACCTTTTGTGCCAACATATTGCTATCATGGAAACATGCTTTTGATCAAGAGTCTAAACTGCCTTATTTTGTTTACATGAAAAGGTAGGCAAACGTGAATGGCTTGGAATTAGAAACATCAATGAATAAGCTATGGTTAATTTTCCATCCTTATTTCTCTTATTCAACGTTTAGAAGTTAAGGCCTTCTTGTTGTTCTTTTGTTTTTAAAGGGGGCTAAAAACGAAATCAATTTGTTTTTAAAGGGGGCTAGAACTTCTGTTTGATGACCCTTTTGAACGATGAAAACTACGGTGAATTTTTAGGTCAATAAACTTATGCTTGTTGAACAAATATTTAACCAAAAACATAAATAATCAGGTCTTTATTCATTTTATGGGTTTAGAATTTCATACACAATTTTGTGACTGAGAAGAAAAGAACAACTACCGAATTAGCCCCTTGGGCTTTACTTGCATGTATAGTTTTTATTTTCTTGAACGTGTTTTATTCCTTCTCAATCACCGGAAGTTGTGTTTTGGCTCTTATGTCCTCATCTGCAAATTGCTTGACTTTCCTTGAAGATTTTCTTTTCCGGAAAAAGGAAAAAAAAAAAATCACTCTAGCTTTATTGTGCTACAGTACTTGAGATATTTATAAACACCATGCTCTTGACGCTCTTGACGTATATTTATCTATGCCTAAATCCGTCATGTATGCATATTACAAGGTGCAGGAATATAAAACTCTATAACCAGCAGTAATTTGACACTTCCTCTGAAGTATATATGCTGATCTAATTCTAAGCCTCAGTCAATTTTAAGCAAGAAACAATATTGATTGATTGAAGTTCCTGGAAGACAACACGTAATCAGAAGCAAGCGCCTGCCGGGGCGGGTGTTTTGGAGCTCAAAGTTTTGACAGTCTTCTGATACAAATTATTGACCGATGACGATTAAGTCGTTGCTTGCATGAGTAAACCAAGAAAAAGAACTTGAACGATTAAAATGACACAGAAAGAGTGCCGCCAGAGAGTGACCAAGATCGTTAGTTTCATTTCGATACCAGATCAATATCTAAAATTCAAATGTTTTTGATGCCCAACTCTTCACGTATACTGTCTTAATCTTTTTTTTTTTTGAAGATTACTCTCTTAGTTTTTTGGATGGGAAGATTTAAGAGCGTCGGATTAAAAATCTTATGATTGTTTGAACGATTTATATTTGAGTTAGGCTGTGATATGGCATGTAGGAGTGAGCAAAAATAACTGAAAAATTAAAAAAATCACAATAACCGGTTCATTCTGAACCAAAAAATGAGGATAACCAAATCAAATCTTTCTAACTGCTTTAGTTTAACCAAACCTCATTTACAAAAGCAGTTCCAATTCCGGTTATCAATTTCTAAAAATCATAGTTAACCGAACCAATCCAGATACATGTCTTAAAGGTTAATATTTGTTAATATGATAGATGAATAGAGGAGTATTAAATCATTTTATTTTCAAGTCTGCACTCAAAAAACTTAAAAATCGTATTTGATTTTTCTTTCTATTTAATTTTTTGATTCGTATATTATTTTTGGTTTTTATATTATAATTATCATATGTTTTTTTGATACTAATTAAAAAATTACTTTCATATAATTTAGATACGAGATATGAAAAATAGCATAAGTATTTTTTACTTGTACTATGAAAAATTATGATTTCTAATTTTTTTATTTTTAAAAAGTATGGATGCAAAAGTTTCAAGTTGTAATTTTATCGCTTGTTTTTCGAAGTAATAAAAATTGAACAAGTATTTTTTAATTTAAACAAGTATTTATGTTATAATATTTTTTATCTAATTTGATAAATTTACTTATTACTATACGGTCCCGGTTACCCGTGGTACCCGACCGTCTCTAATTAAGTAACCGATAAGTGATTAACCAACTGATGAGGGCCGGTTATGGTTAGCAAATTTGATAAATTGATACAAACGGTTTAGATTAAGATATTTAGTATATGGACCGATTAACTGGTCTATGCCCATCCAACTGGCATGCATTATAATTGGAGTAACAAATTTCCTAACAACAAGCAATAGAGTAGGTCAGACCCAATATGAGCCTAAGCCCATCAAAACAATGCAGCATTGACTGGGCCACAACCTGCGATGGCCACCTAAGCGACCCCTACAGACCGGCACCGGTAACCCTCTGTCCTCTGAAACCTTTTGTCCAGCCAGCCACCCCGTCTTGGGCGTGGTTTTTCGCCATTTTTGTTGTTGAGATCTGACATCCTTTTGTTCCTGTGTAAAATTATCGAGTAATGTAATAAAATGGATGCCATTAAAATAAGGGAATTGTGTCCCTTTTTATAATATAAAATTTACTAATATTTGTAGCACTCTAATGAAAAAACAGACCAATAATATGTTTTCTATCTCAAAATCATCCAACTCTTGCTCTGCAACTATTTTCTCCCTTCCCAATATGTCTTTAATTTTCCTTAACATTTCGATCCTTGTTTTACCTACTATTTTCTTCCTTTTTCAAGTGTCTTTCTTTATTCCTAGTCTTATGCCACTATGTATCTTTATAAAAGATTCATATCTGTGAAGATCATTTGTCTGCCTTTGTCTACTTATTCCTATTAGATATATTATAGATCTTACCTACTTTTTCATGTTTCATGGATTCTTTGGTACTCCGAGCATGTTTTCACATTACAGAAATCCTAGCCAAGTGCCTTGTATATATTCAAGCATATATACCATGACACGATTCATAATATGGAATTCATTGATTAAATTGCAACATGATCACGGTTCCAGAACCACCAGCAATGGTCCTGAAACCGGCAGTTCTGGTTCTTTAAAATGTTGGAACTACAACCGCATCATGTAAGACAGTTCTTGAGATAGTTTCGGAATCGGCGGTTCTGATTTCACTTTTTTAAGAAACCATAACCATTCCTTATAAAACGGTTCTGAAACTAGAACGGCACCTTAAAAGAAATATTACATTTTTATTTTATTATTATTTTATGAAGAATAATTGTGCAATATAAATTTTATGAATAAATATACTATATTATCAAATAATGAAAAATATATTACATTTTCAATGGAAAACATTTTAAATAAAAAAAAAGATACATGATATTTTACGTAGTTATTTCTTTTTTGTTTTTTATTTTTTTATTTTATAGTGCTGGTTCCAGTTCCGGTTTTATTTTTTTTAGAACCAGAACCGAAATCGTTACTAACAGTTCCATGGTGGTTGTGGTTCTACGGTTCTAATTATGATTCCAGTCCGGTTACCGATTCCAAATGGAACCATGGCATGTCTAGCCTAGTTGCAACCAAGTTTTATAAAGTAATAAGGATATCTGTACTGTGATTTGCCAAGATTCTTTGAGCAAAAAAGTGTGAAGTTACCTTGCACTGTTTTGTTTTTCTCATATTCGTGCATAATAAAGCTAGAGGAAGTGCTTGCTTGCGTTTCATTTCTTGCAATATATCACCATGGTGTAGGTTCATCATATTCTTTATAGATGTTTCACCATTTTTTGGAATCAGAAAAGGTAGTATATCTTGGTATCTAAAGCCTTTTCTATCTCAAAAAAGAAGACAAATGCAATGATCTAATTCCAAATGACCTTTGATCTGTATCATGTACCTCCAAGCTTTGAATGTTTCATACCGAAAGAAACGAAAATAAGATTGAGTGTTGGAAATCATGATTAGAAGCTAAGGTATTAAAAAAAGTAGAAGCTAAGGTATTAAAAAAAAAAAACTCAAAAATTCTGAAAAGTGGCAACGTATTTATCAAATTACAAATAGGCATGAAAAGAACACTTTTTCTTGCATAAGCATCATCGGTTTAAATAAGACTCAAACTCATCAATTAAGTACTGTGATTCTCAAAATCTAAAGCAAAATCTTGATTTTCATCCAAGTATGCTATGTACGCTTCAGGCGATAATTTAATCTAAATATGATATAATGTACACGAAGAATGTGATTTTGGCACAAAAAAAAAAATTTCAAATAGAAAAGATTCTATGTTTGAACTTGTCAAAACAATACAAAAAAGTAGTAACAAAAGGTCCAAAAACAGGCAAACAAAATTTATGTTTTAATGACTTCATTGATTGATCCCTATTGCTTAAACACAAGAACCAAATCTTTGTACAAGATATTTCAGAATTGTATAAGAAAAAGAATCGTACATGGTGAAACGGACAACCAAGTATTCAAACATGCTAAAAGTTCAAAGGCTATATAGCTAGCTGACTGATGTAAAAACATCAACCATTTTATAAATGTGCAGAATCCAACACTTGTTCTTGTGACATTTTCCCTAATGTACAGACATAAGCAATGAAAAAAAAATAAAAAATTCAAACACGTTCTCTATTTGTTCGGACTAGAGGCTTTTTTTTTTTTGTGGAAACATATTTTTATAAAACTTGAAGTAAATTTTTTTAATTATTCTTTTTATCTTATATATATTAAATAAATTTTTTTTAAAACTATTACAGTAAATTTGAAAAAAAAAAAAAAAAACAACCGTCCAAATGACACCATGCAATCACATAAGATGCTTAATTAATGCCGACTCTATAGTCATGATTCATTCCAAGACTTGATGCTCTTTTTCCGCTATTCAAAGTACAAATCAATTTTAATTCATCTCCAGTCAAACAGCTTCTTTGTGTCCTTCTTTAGTTAGTTGGTCAGGGTACGTTCCAGAAAAGCGTTGGTTTTGTTCCCCAATTGATATTGACTGGCCCCACCAAAAATGGGACCTACTAATAGTGCAACAATTATAGCAGAAAGGACAACGATCATACTAGGGTTGTCACCACGCACTTCTTACAAGTCCCTGCACCACGAGTGAGCGTGCACCACGCGCGCCACGTGGCGTGCCACGTGGTGCACTAGAACCAATCACACATCGCCAAATAATACGAGGTATGGCCCACCATTGTCACATGGCGATAAATTATTGATTCTAGTACACCACGTGGCAATGCACGTGATGTATTGTATACTTTTCCCCTGCACCACTCCTCTGATACGTCAATGCATCAAGGCCAAAAGTTTACTTGGGGAGTAGCACAGTGAAGAAAGTTCTCGAAAAAGAACTTGAATAATGGTAATTTACTAATCTTATCCTATAATTATAAATATTATTTTCCATATGGGTATAAAGAATAAGATCTATTGATTTCTGTCAAAAAAAAAAAAAAAAAAAAAGATCTATTGGTTAGTGAAGTTGTGGACATGGTATATTTTGATTGATATGTGTAAAGTACAAGAGTACCTTCTTATTATATTTTATACTTTTATAGGTATAAGAGATATATATGATAGAAAATAAAACAAAGCTTTGCTGAAAAATAACTGTGTTAGTGAGATATCAGTATTTATCGTGCGGATACATTCTTTATCATGCAATTATTTTTGAGCGTTATAACAAGGATAGATTTCATGTTAATGTTTGAAGACATTTGTTACGATTGTGAAATTCAAATCATGATTGTATTTTGGTTGTTAACGAATCTTTCTTTTCAAATTATTTGTTAAACATGTGAAGTTGTGTTATTTTTTTGGTACTATTCTTGAACTACTCGTGTATTATCATGTTGTCATTGAAAATGCAAATGGATAAAATTATCTCGCCCAATATTGTACCAAAAAAATAATAATAATGAACTAGGAGAATAAATTAATGAGTTTGATTATGCAAATAAAAATTTTTGTAGTATTATTATTTCTTTGTTGTAATAAAAAAAAATTATTGATTGAGCTAAAATAATCACAATGTAAAGAATTCTTTCTTTACTCTCTCACTCATAACAGTATTTGACACTCGCCTTTCTCTTCGTACAAACGTTAGTGTAATGAAGTCTCGTAAATGAACCCGCGTTCGTACCTTAACAGCGAAGAGAGCACCAAGCATTAGGTACATGTATCGATCTAAACACGAGTATTATATGAATCCATCATCTCAAGCACATGGAAGAAGCCATGTTTCCCTGCGCCTTATCATTATTATTGGGTGTGTTTGAATGGCATTATTTGGTCAAATAATAATTATTTGGTCAATATTATTTGATCAATTTTGTTGATCAAGTAAGAAAATTTGAAAAGTGTTTGACTAGAGAAAAATTTTTGGATTTGTGTTGGATAGTGAATAATTTTTTTTGTTGACTTTTTGATAAAGTTAAAAAGTGTTTGAATTGTGAAAATTTTTTTGATTTGTTTAAAAATTTTGTAACAACTTTAGGGACTTTTTACTTAATTATTCACAAAAGCAATTATATTTATATTCAAGATCTGCTTAGAAAATTTGAAAAAATCACAAGCAACAAAATGAGATCCATTGTTAGTAGGTTTTGTGGTGGATTTTGTGAAACGAGCATTGATGTCGGATGCTTGTAAAATGACTAGTGCTCAATAAATTTTTAACTTTCAGATAGTATCGGACGCTCGTAAAATTACTAGCGTCCGATATCAGTGCTCAGTTTGCAAACCTACAATAAAATCCACCGACAATAGATCTTATTTTGTTATTTGTGATTTTTCTAATTTTTCTAAACAAATTTTAAACGCAAATGTGCTTGATTTTGTGAATAATTGTGTAAAAAGTTACTAAAATTGTTACAAAGTTTGAAAAACATTTGAAATTTAAAATGAAAATATTTGGTGGGAAAATTTAAACCATTGGTGGGAAAAATTTTTTTGTCAAAAGTTTATTTACTTATGGCCAAATAATTTTTCAACTATCCAAACACAATTTGAAAATTTTTCCAAAAAATTCCAAATAATACCATCCAAACACACCCATTATTATTATTTTTTAGGCTAAATCACAAGATGCCCCTTGTATTGTTTCTTAAGTAGCAAATTACCCCCTGTATTCAGGAAATACACAAATTACCCCCTTGGATCGATAAAAGACACTTGTGCCCTTCCATACATTAATGCTTTGATATTTTTCTCTTTTTTGTACTAAAACCTAAAATATTTATACCATCTATGAGCGGGTAGAATAAAATAATAAATGAGAGAAAAATCTCAAACACATTAACTACCATATATATATATTGTTTTGGTTAGAAAATAGGTTTGTAATTGCTATATTTTTTTATTGTTGTCACTAATAGAAATAATATTACTAGTATTTCTTCATATCCTATTTTAAATATATTTGACAAAAATTACAAATTTATATTTACTTTGTAAGTTGCTCCTTATACATCATGACAAAAATAAATTATTCATGTTCTTTTTCTTACTTTTTTTAATCTTGAATACAAATAATAAGAATAGTTTGTGACAAAAAAATTTTACAAATTTAGAGTCATGATTTTGATTTTTTATATAAGAGTGCAGCAACAATATTAGTCTGAAATAGTAACCTTATTTTGTTTCTATATAACAAATTAACAAAATAACAATATTAAAAAATTATGAGGGTGAATTTGTCATTATAAAAGTGAAGTGTACATGAGGGATAATTTGTTACTAAAATAAAAGGTGATTTATATATTTTCTAAATATAGAGAGGGATTTGCTACTTATCTAATATTACTGAGAGCATTTTGAAATTAAGACTATTTTTTATCTGCAACAATCGATTCAAGTCGTGGCCAATTATGTGACCCACCGCCTCATTTGGTCCCTTATAAGTGGGCCTCACTCCACTCCATTGAGCATCCGACGTGGCAGACCTCCAGTCAACATCACCACCTGCCACGTATTACGCCACATCAGCATCACCCAGTCAGCGCCCTAGGAATATCCACGTCAGCCTCCTCAAAGATTCCCAAACACTACCGTCCAAGGCCCCCAAAACCCCCAAAGGAAGAGCAAACAAAAATGAAAATCAAAGAAGTTGAGAAAGTGAGGCTTTAATCTTCTTTCTAAGGTTAGTGGAACGTATGCTTCTTCATAAAATAATGATGGAAGCTAATGAGATCCTTAATTAGATTGTGAAACACTATTATTATACTAATCAAATGCTAAAGCAAATAATAAAAGTTGCCCTTATAATATAAGCTACAAGTCATAAATACCTTATTTTTGATAAATACCATCTAACTAAAGTTGAGGGTTCGATTTTGTTTTTTAATCTTTTAGGATACCACGATATTTTCATCACATATAATCAGTATTTTAACCCTTGTACTTACACGACAAAAATATTTATGGTGGTAGAGATTGTTATGATTGTTATGAGTTTGAACTAGAGTTGACTAAGTTTGAGTAGCTTGATTGAGTCCAATAAGTCGAATTTGAGTATTAATTTTTTAAACTTGAAGGCTTGTCGAGTCTTATCAAGTATTGCAATTATTTAATAATTATATATTTATTTATTATATATTTATTATTTTAGATATAAAAGTTGTAAAATTTATTAGAATGTCCTCAAGTAGCCTCGCAAGTACAAAAAAAAAAAAAAAACCTTATCGAGTCGAGTTCAAGCATTATTTTACTGCTTCGAACTCGAGCTCGAATAACAAAATTTTCGACTCGATCGAGTTGTCATGCTCAAGCAGCACATATGATTGTCAAGCTCGAGCTTGAGCATAGTACTACTTAAGTTCGACTCGGTTCGATTGTATTCATACTCAAACATGTACAAAAAGTCCCACGTGTTAAAATAAATAGTTCAAAAATATATGAGCTCTAAAAATTTGTACAAGTGCCTAAAACTTACTAATAGTTCCATTTGGATCGTGAAGTATTTTAAAAATATGCTTATAAAAAATTGTAAACGTTCAATTATATTTTCTTTTTTACATGGACATTTATCAAAATTACACGTATATAAAATAGTACAAGTAAACTATTATAAAAACACCGTAAAAAATAACCATTTAAACTACGCATTTTCATATCTAAAAAGAAAAAGAAAATAAAAGATACTGCCGAAGACAATTGAGCAGGTAGTGAGTTGTCAAATTGCTAGACTTTTACCGTGTGTGACTGACTGTGATGTGTTTTTTTGGGGCGTGGGGTTAAAATAAATAGAGAGGTAAAAGACAAGAGTTATACTCTTCACAGACGCTCTCTCCGCTCTCATTTCTTTTCTTCACTCTGTTAAGAAAAAGAGGAATTTCCGACAGCGGTTTCAGAGCGCTAAATTTTTTCCGTACGACTGGCGGAGAAGGCGACGGTGAAGTAGGGGTGAGAGGGGCGGTGAAAAGCGGGTCGTTATCAACCATTTTGAGGTAAAAAGCTGAAGAAACGACTGCGTTTTCGTGGGGTTTTGGGGTATTTTGTTCCAGGGTTTGTTAGTGGTTTATCTGAATTTTTTTGTGGTGTAATCTGATGTAGGTTTTTGGTTTTTAAGTGTTCTTCACTGAGATCTGAGTGGTTTAATTGTAGGTATTGTTTGGATCTGAATGTTTGTTCGTCACTTGATGATGGTTGGAATCTTTTTTTGGTTTTTTCTTTTGTGGATTTTTTTGATGATCTGAGCTCAAAATACAACTCGGTTTTTCTTTGTTTGCTGGAAATTTTTTTTGAACTGAATTTTCCATGATTTTTGTATTTTTAAGTAAATGTTCTTTATTTATGTTCTTTTTTTTTGCCTTGTTTTCTGCGTTTAATGTTTGTACAGGTGTGTATTTTTCGCATATGTGGGCTGTGCTGTTGGTAAAGGTTTTTTTTTTTTTTTGTTGGAAATGATTTTGTCAAAGTTTCACCTTTTTATCTTTGGCGTTTATTATGAATTTTTTTCAATTTTTTTGGGCTCTGGATTGTCTAGACAAGTGTGTTTATGCTCGAGCAATACCAACTGTCTGTCTATGTTAACTGATGATTGTTATCTTGTTATGCTTCTTTTAATAGATAGGGATGTTTGTTGTGTGGAAATGGCAGATGGAAGTTAATGAATTTAGAAAGAGCTCTTTTGCTTCGAGATTCAATCATTGTTTTCATTTGCACGACAGTAATCATAACTAATAGTTGGGTGGTTGTTTCGTTGTTCAAGATGCAAATTGTCTTTCACTGCGGGGTCTGATACATTTTCCATTAGTGGTAATGTTGGGCTCTCCCAATGTTACAGGGATGGGATTTGCAATATTATCCCAATCAAAATGAAGGTTTTGATTGGCTTCAGAAGTTTGTTTATAGTTGTAGCTGATTAAGTGTATGTATAAGTTGGTTACATTAATGTAGTTTAGTATGTTATAGTCTTGGTCAATGCATCTTTCATCTGTACTTAAGACATGGATGCTGTTTTGCTTGTGTTGTGTATTTACCCAAGTAACATTTTGTTTTAGTTTTTACCATGGTTAGGAAGAGACGAACAGAACCTCCTAGTGAGGGACAGAGTTCTGGTTCTCAGGAAGCTGGAGCTGGACGTGGGGGTGGTGCGCAACCTGGCCAACCAGTTCAACAACAGCAGCCACAGCAACAAGGTGGATACCAGGGTGGAGGGAGAGGCTGGGGACCTCAGCGTGGAGGGTATGGTGGCCGTGGTGGCGGAGGGGCACGAGGTGGGATGGCTCCTCAGCAGTATCAGGGTGGGTCTCCTGAATATCAGCAAGCTAGGGGTCCTCAGCAGTACCAAAGAGGAGGTGCTCCAGCTCAGCGCCAACGAGGTGGTGTAGCTGGACGTGGGACACCTTCATCTGGTGGGCCTTCCAGGGCACCAGTTCCCGAGCTGCATCAAGCAACCCAGGCTCCTTATCAGTCTGGGGTGATTACTCAACCTATGACTTATGGGAGCCCTGTAGAATCACAGGGAGAGGCTAGTTCTTCAAGCAGGGAACCTGAGCCATCGCCATCAGCCATGGAGCAGCAGTTTCAGCAACTTAGTCTCCAGCCTGAGGCAAGCCAGGCAATTCAACCTGCTTCAAGCAAGTCAATGAGGTTTCCTCTACGGCCTGGCAAGGGTAGCACTGGTACTAAGTGTGTTGTTAAGGCTAACCACTTCTTTGCTGAACTCCCAGACAAAGATTTGCACCAATATGACGTGAGTTTTCGCTTAGTGTTTATCTGTACATTCTCCTGCTTGTTTAATTTGTAATTGTCTGCTGGTTTGATTTTGGAAAGAGAAGTTTATTTTGATGGATGTTTAGGTATCAATCATTCCTGAGGTCACATCTCGAGGTGTTAACCGTGCTGTCATGGAGCAGCTAGTGAAGCTCTACAAGGAATCCCATCTTGGGAAAAGGCTTCCTGCTTATGATGGAAGAAAGAGCTTGTACACTGCAGGGCCGCTCCCTTTTGTTTCAAAAGAGTTTAAAATTACCCTAATTGATGAGGAGGAGGGAAGTCAAGGAAACAATGCCATGCGGTCAGTCATGTTAATTTGATTTTAATTCTCTCATGTCATTGCTTGCTTACATCCTTATTTTTGCCGGGAATTTTATTGATTTTCTTGGGCTTTTTTGTTGATGCAGGAGAGAGAGGGAATTCAGAGTTGTGATCAAATTGGCAGCACGTGCTGACTTGCACCATTTAGGGCTGTTTTTGCAGGGAAGACAAGCAGATGCCCCACAAGAAGCTCTTCAGGTTCTGGACATTGTGCTTCGTGAATTGCCAACTACACGGTACACTTTATTTTAAACACTTTTACCTTGCTTTTGCAATGTTATCATCTATCAATCTGCATTCATTTAGTTGTCTGATAGTTTCTTTTCTGATTTTCTTGTAGGTATTGTCCGGTGGGTCGCTCATTTTATTCCCCTGATTTAGGAAGAAGGCAGCCTTTGGAGGAAGGGCTGGAAAGCTGGCGTGGGTTTTATCAAAGTATTCGACCCACTCAGATGGGGTTATCACTAAACATTGGTGAGCAAGTCTTAAAATTGCTATTTTAGCTTTTCCTAGTAAGTAATTTGGTCATCATATTGGTCATGAAGGTTTGACCATCTTATTGAGTAGATATCAATCATTGACTTGTAAAAGCGTTCACTTTCGATTTTTGAGATGGTCTTTTGTGTTGATAAATTTGATCGTTATAGTAATTAAGGTTGTGCCTTTTTTCATACTTTTTCTGTTGCTGTAATTATTGTGGTTTTGTGGAGCAGATATGTCATCCACAGCTTTCATTGAGCCACTCCCTGTTATTGAGTTTGTGACCAAGCTTCTTAACAGGGATGTATCGTCAAGACCTTTATCTGATGCTGATCGCGTGAAAGTAAGATTTGTTTGGTGGCTCTGGTTGATTTTTGTTTCTTTGGGCTGAAATTTGTTAAACTTTTAGCTTAATGCTGTTCTTATCTTAGCTTCTTCTACCTTTTTAGAGTATAATTCTTGTTATTAAGTAAACAGGGTTTCTGATATGTTATGTTACATATGCGTGTAGTTTGGCTCATTATTGGTTTACTATGTTTCTCATGGGTTATTGGTTGGATTGGTTGGACTTATCCTGCTATTAACCCTGAAGGATAACTAATGATATGAATGAAACACTTGATCTTTTTTCTGAAACTAATATTCATGACAAGAAAATAATATTTATCTTTTCTAAATTATTCAAATTGTCCGTGTACTTTGAAGAATATATCCTTTTGCATCCAATAAAAGAAATTAAGAAAAATACACTTTGCACTAAAATTTTGATATTAACTGTATATGAATAACTTTCTGAAATCGAGGTTAGAGAAATGTATTGGGTATTTTAATTAGAATATCCGTGAAAGTGGGAATTCTTTAAGAAAGTTTAAATCACCTGACTTTTTGAAGCAATTTGACACAAATTTGATACTTTGATAGATGAAGGATTATACTTGAGTTTGACAATTGACTTGAAATCTTTGCCCTGTTGTGTGCTTTGTTCTTGTTTTCTGTATTTGTTTCTTTTGTATTTTACTAACCCATTTCTAGACTTTTACAATTGATGTCATAGCATTCAGAATTTGTGAAATGATCTGTGGCACAGAAATTTGTTTCCAAAGACTGCAATGTCCTCGATCTATTATATGCATTTCCAAATTGCAGAAGAAACCTGTTTTGTGTCCTATTGTGTGAAACCTGTCTAATCATTTCATATAATGCCTTGGGCAATTATAATTATTTCCGTAGTTTGATATTCAGTAGTCAGGAGGAAAAGTCTTGATTTGCCTATTCAAAAGGTGGGATTTTGTGTTATTATAGCATGTCTACCTTTGACCTATGACTTGGGCAATTTTTTTTTTTTTTTTGTTGGTTACTGATGTTTGGTCAAATTATACAGATTAAGAAAGCACTGAGGGGAGTTAAGGTAGAGGTTACACATCGCGGAAACATGCGCAGGAAATACCGCATCTCTGGTCTAACTTCACAAGCAACACGTGAGCTAACGTAAGAATTACTTGCTGTTATCAATCAATTTGTTGAGATGGTTTAATTGACATCATATCTGGCATGTTGGTTAGCCAGTGTGATTTTTGGCCTTGATCTCTGTGATGTTGCCGGTTGAATCCTTAAATCATGTGTAAATTAATTGGTTGGTCACATGAATATCATTGTACCCGGCTTGTTTGCTTGATTTAGAGGGTATATTCTTACTCCTGCGTATTGTTGATGGTTCATTTTCTGCTCGATTTTGACCAAGATGCTCAGCAATTAATACAGAAGGAAGACTGATTGCGGTATCATGCTATGAAATGGAATGAATCTATATTTGCATCACACAACCATGTATTTGTCCTCGGTTCTGCTTAGTGTGTGTTCTTCACCTCAAATCTTGGATTTTTGCTTTATATTTTAGATGAAAAGCATCTGGTTAGCTATTTGGAAAGTGTGCAGAAATTGATGTTATGTTAGTTCAAATTAAAGCTGTTGATTCTTCTTGACTTTCTCCTTAAGTTATTACGTGAATGCGTATCTGCTAATTTATTTTTTCCTTGTGCTAGTTTTCCTGTTGATGAAAGGGGTACAACGAAATCAGTTGTTGAGTACTTCCAGGAGACGTATGGATTCGTGATTCATCACACCCAGTTACCTTGTTTACAAGTTGGAAATCCGCAGAGGCCAAATTACTTGCCAATGGAGGTTAATTTTATTGTCACATGCTACTGCCCCCCCCCCCCCCCCCCCCCTCCTTTTTTTTTTGGGTGGAATTTTATGGCTCTTTTTGCTTACACATTATTGTTTAACAATTTAGGTCTGTAAGATTGTTGAGGGCCAGAGGTATTCCAAGAGGTTGAATGAGAGACAGATAACTAATCTTCTGAAAGTGACATGCCAGCGTCCTCAGGAGAGGGAACGTGATATTCTTCAGGTAAGGTCCAGTACAATTTTCTCCCTCTGTAGGCATTTATTTCTTCCTGTCTGTATTATTTTCTAGTCTCTGTGTTTGAAAGAATTTGGACTCGTATTACCTTTATTACCTTTACACATAATTGTTTAAATACTATGTTTAATGTTATAAAAAATATGTTAACAGTGCAAGATAATTGTGCAATGAATCAGTCTGAAATGGTAGTGTCTATATATAGTTGAAATGATATGATTGGCATGGCATGGTTGGAGTTGTTGCTTTCATGTTTAAAAGTTGATAAATTGTCTCCTGGAAATAGCTACTTTTGAATGAGATGCCGATGTTATATTCATATTTTTTATTGTGCTGTTTAGATGGTTGGCTTGATTTTTGGTGTCAAATAAATTTCATTTGATCTTTCTTTCTTCACATTTAAATAGGCAGTATATATCAGCTTTGAAAGACACTTGTGGATTCTCCCATAATCTGTTTATTCATCGTATTTATTTGCTCTTGCATGTCACGTTTGTAATACCTAAGCTTTTCCTGTATCATGTACCATGGAGGTTTTTTTGGACTACTTTTTAGGCCTTTGGAAGTGCCTCAGTATCTTATATAAACTTCTTGCAGACTGTACGTCATAATGCCTATGCTGAAGACCCATATGCGAAGGAGTTTGGCATCAAGATTAGTGAGAAGCTGGCTCAAGTTGAAGCCCGCATTTTGCCTGCTCCCTGGGTAAGGATATGATATGTAATTTCCTGCCATCTGTTAACGTTTCATCAATCTGATCAATGGTGATGTAATCACTTTGTTTCTGTGCAATTCTCTTTCTAGCTCAAGTACCATGATTCTGGTCGGGAGAAGGACTGTCTACCACAAGTTGGGCAATGGAATATGATGAACAAGGTTATTTTCCGTCAAATATAGTAGTCGTATTAATGTATTTGGGGTTAATCTTTTTCTCAGTTGCAAATAAGACTCCAAAGGTAGAGCATGTGATGATGAAATTTGAAAATTTTCTTTTAATGTTAATGCAAGTGATTGTACTAGTTCTTGTGTAATTAACCTACCCTTCGGTCATCTTTTTCTCCTTATGGGGAGGGGAAAAGAAATTGAAGAAAAATTTACACTGTCGCTAAAGAATCAGTACTCTGGGGCTAGTCTATTGGCTAGTGGCTATGAACTCTGCATTTATATTTGCATTTGGATTAACTTATTATACTGTTCTCTGTTTGGGTTGCAATTTAAGTTAAGACTAACTGAGGAGTATATTTCTTGTCAAAAGTTGGAAGTGGTCGTGTCTGACTGATACAAAAGATTGCAATGCTTCTCGTGTGGAATGCTTTATTGTATTCATTCTTGTCTAACTTCATATCAGCTTTATTTTTGAGTTTGACTTCTTATATAAGTAATTTGGAGACTGAGTATTTACAATACGGTCGACATCTTACAGAAAATGGTTAATGGAGGAACTGTTAACAATTGGATGTGTGTAAACTTCTCTCGCAATGTTAGAGACGGTGCAGTTCGTGATTTTTGTCAGGAGCTGGCTCAAATGTGTATGACTTCTGGGATGGTATGTACTGAATTGAGATAGTTTTTTGTCTTACTCTAGTTTTTTGTCTTACTCTAATTGATATCTTAATTATACAAGTTTAGAAACTGAATTTCATGTGTTCTATCATACAGAACTTCAATCCTCATCCTGTTTTGCCCCCGATGTATGTTCGTCCTGATCAAGTTGAAAGAGCCTTGAAAGCGAGATTCCATGAAGCTATGACTCACCTGCGAACTCAAAAGAAGGAACTTGACTTGTTGATCGTTATTTTGCCTGACAATAATGGGTCTCTTTATGGTGAAGCTCTGGTCACAAGCGTCATAAATGTTCCAGACGTGATTTTATTTTATTTTTTAATTTTTTTACCTTTTCAACAGGTGATCTGAAACGAATTTGTGAGACAGATCTTGGAATTGTCTCCCAATGTTGTCTGACAAAGCATGTCTTCAAGCTGGGCAAACAGTATCTTGCCAATGTTGCCTTGAAGATCAATGTGAAGGTTGGAGGAAGGAACACGGTGCTTGTTGATGCTTTATCTCGGCGTATACCCCTCGTCAGTGACAGGCCTACTATAATTTTTGGTGCTGATGTTACCCATCCCCACCCTGGCGAGGATTCAAGCCCATCCATTGCAGCTGTATGATACTCTCTTCGTGCTGCTTCAGCTTGTGTTGCATCTCTCTCTCTCTCTCTCTCTCTCTCTCAGAGTGCAATTCTTTGAGTTTGTGGTGCTACGATTGACTTTTTTTGGGATCCGAACGTAGGTTGTTGCATCTCAGGACTGGCCGGAAGTTACTAAATATGCCGGTTTGGTTAGTGCTCAAGCCCATCGTCAAGAGCTGATTCAGGATCTGTTTAAAACTTGGCAAGATCCTACTAGAGGAACTGTGACTGGTGGCATGATCAAGTGCGATCTTTCTTCTCCAGCCTCCCTCTCTATTCTACTTCCTTTCCACTTTTCTTCTTCTGCCCATCTATAGCTCTTTGGTTTGAAGGTTTTCCATTTTTTTTTTTCACATTTTCTGGTCCTTGATCTGATGGCTGTGCTTTTGTTGTCAGGGAACTGCTCATTTCTTTCCGTAGAGCAACTGGACAGAAACCGCAGAGGATTATCTTTTACAGGTATTGTGGCCATGCTGGTGATATTCAGTTCCTCCCTCTTATGCAAAATAAATGACTGCCATTCTCACCCTTATATCTGATTTCGTATACTTTTTGCAGAGATGGCGTCAGTGAAGGGCAGTTCTATCAAGTATTACTTTATGAACTTGATGCGATCCGCAGGGTAAAGGCTTTTGTCCCTTAAGTTGCTTCTATGTCTCGGCTAAGCTGGAAGGTTGTATCTTGTATGATCTGTGTAGATGACCTCTTCTTGTGGCTATTACAGGCATGTGCTTCTTTGGAACCAAACTATCAGCCCCCGGTTACTTTTGTTGTTGTTCAGAAACGTCACCATACTAGATTGTTTGCCAATAACCATCATGACCGGAATGCAGTTGACCGAAGTGGAAATATTTTGCCTGGTGGGGAATCTGTTGATATGCGCTGCTGGAATATTTTTTTTTTTTACGAGTATTCAACTCTTACAAGTTTTTTACTTTGTGGCAAATCACAGGTACTGTTGTAGATTCGAAGATTTGCCATCCCACAGAATTTGATTTCTATCTTTGCAGCCATGCTGGAATACAGGTACCACATAATCTTGATTTCAACTGTTTAAGACAAAATATCTGGTTTGTATAGTGATGAAATTTGAGTGCTCATGGACATCTCTATTTACAGGGTACCAGCCGACCTGCACATTACCATGTCCTGTGGGATGAAAACAACTTTTCAGCTGATGGCCTACAATCCCTTACCAACAATCTTTGCTACACGTAATTGGACCATTGGGCTTTTATTTATATTCTACCTAGCTAGTTCCCTTGGGTTGCTACCCTAATTGCTGTTCGTTTTTGTGTTGTAGGTATGCAAGGTGCACTCGTTCTGTCTCCATCGGTAAGTTTTTCTGATTCTGTTTGTAGTTGAATCAGTATTTTGTGTGGAGGCTATGTTGTTTACGTGCATTTGTCGTCTGCAGTGCCTCCCGCATATTATGCACATTTGGCTGCTTTTCGTGCACGATTCTACATGGAGCCAGAGACATCTGATAGTGGTTCCGTAACAAGTAGTGCAGCTGCCGGTCGTGGTGGTGTTGGTCCTGGGCCTGGTGTAAGGAGCACTCGTGCACCAGGTGCCAATGTCAATGTCAGGCCTCTTCCTGCCCTCAAGGAGAATGTGAAGAGGGTCATGTTCTATTGCTAATAGAGCCACATTTTGCGGAAAATGCTGCTCAAGTCAACAGTGATTTATTTTGCTTGTGACATACTCTGGAACAGTGGATCTCAACCAACTTCTGTGGTTGACTGCAGTGTAGTGTGATGTGTTTCAGATTTGCATTTTTCCCTTTTCCATTTCTTTTGGGTTGTTGTGTGAACAAATATTGTTTATTTGTAAGTTAACTGATGCTTGCTAAATGTCAGATTACTTTAACGTTGGCTGCGTTATTTGGACTTGGGATGCAACTAGGCAGCGTCGTTACCCGAATATATCACTGTTTCTTTGCAAGCTGTAGTATTTATGCGGTTCTGTGTTTTGAGCTTGGGGGCTTTGACGATTGATATTGTTTGGCGTGTGGCAGTCTGGTAAAGCAATGGCTCTCCTTTTTACAACGATGTATCAATGGATACGTAGATTTGGTGGTGAAGCTGTGGAGTGACCAAATAAGGACGGACAATTTTAGTTGAATTTTAAAGGATGTCAATAACCAAGCTTTAGGGGGTTGGCCGATGTAGCGCAGCAACAATGTTTACATGAGGTGTACACTTGTTCACTCTTATTGGCTGTGGTTTTTTATTTATTTTTTAATTTTTTTATTCTTTCGAAAAAATAAAAGATTTGGTGCACTCAAACGACTGACTTAGTACTTGCCAAACTAAAAGAAAAAAACATAAAAACTCGAGGTACATCGCTTCTTTCTAAATCCCTAAATGGCCAACGTTAAACAATGTGAATTACATGACTAAGGGATTAAAGGCTATCTTAATTGATGCGGTAAACGAAGTTCATCGGGTCCCACTCGTTTACGGTATTCAAGTTAAAATAACATTGTTTTACGAATTAGTTTCAGCAAACTTTGGATGTATTATCTGTCCACTGATTGTGTGAACATTTTTTTAAGCCAGCAGGTGTAGATGCTTAGTACCTAATTGCATGTCAAAATTTTTGTATGATCATACTGCGCAGCGGAACAGTCCTAGACACAATTCCGGATGATTCTGTATAATAGTGGTTTATGAAAGACGAATTCTTTGGACACGATTCCGAATGATTCTAAATAATAATGGTTTATGAAAGACGAATCCTTTAACTATATACATATACGGATTAGCATGGAATTATAACTTGGTACCATAAAAGTCCTCAACATATACGAGAGTATTGTGATGATCAGGATATCATGGATGAAAAAATATTGAAAGATTTTTACATGCATTGAGAGGAGACATTAATTGCAACAAGTGTCCTAGTGTTTAGGCATGAGAGCATCAAGTTTCTTAGTTACGTTTGCAGTATGGAAAACTACTGAAGAAAAGAATAGATGCTCAATTCACACCATGGGTTCTCTAGAATGACACTTTTCCTCGAACATTTCAGTTGGGTAAGCAAGGTCTTAGATTTGCTCATAGCACATATGAATTCTTTTCTTGGCTTTCTTTGTTTGTTTCCTACGCTTAAGCCTAAGGAATGTTCTTTCTCTTCCTTACATGGTCTAAATTCTTGCCAAAAAGTTTCTTTTCCACGTGCAAACTTTCCCTCCTGATCCTCTATAAATTTATGGTCTATTCTTGATGCTTATGCAAAAGGGACAGGCACCAAAATCCTGAACTTCTCATCTTCAGAGTGCCAAAAAAAAGAAGAAGGAAATCATATCTTTTATTTGTTTATAATTTTCTCGTCATTAATGGCATCTGCAGTAGTAGATAGCATGCCTGATGCATTGAGGCAGAGTCGATACCATATGAAGAGATGCTTTGCCAGGTGATTGTCAAGTCTTTATTATTGTAATGTATTTTGTTTGAGTGCAAATTACCAACCAGATTTCTAACTTCTCTCTGTGTTTGCATGTGAATGTGGCAACACGTAAATGAAATGATCATAAAGGTTTACTGGGATGGGATCAAGGCTAATGAAATACCTGCATTTGATGGAAGAGATAGATAAATCAATCGAGGATAAGCTCGAAAGAGCCAAGGTTTTGGAAGGTTCGCTCGGCCAAATCCTGAGTTCCACACAGGTAAATATAATGGATGTTTTTGAGTTCAGACATAAGCCTAAAGATCCTCAAGAAGGAACGATGATGGGAGAAAATAAACTTGGCTGATCTACATATTTTCCTGTTAAATATGCAGGAGGCTGCTGTTCTACCACCTCATGTTGCTTTTGCAATAAGACAAAATCCTGGATGCTTCGACTATGTCAAGGTGAATGCTGAGGATCTATCCGTGATTAGTATCACAGCAACAGAATACTTGAGACTAAAGGAAATGATCTTCGATGAAAACTGGTAAGCAGGACATGGCCGAGAAATGACATTAATGAGTTAGCTTTAAAATGTTGATGATATTAGATCTGGTCAGGTCCTTAATTATATATAGAATCAGATTAATGTTTAAACTATGAGACATGGTAATTTTTGCGTGTACAGGTCAAAGGATGAAAATGCTCTGGAACTAGATTTTGGAGCTTTTGACTTTGGCACACCCCGACTAGCCCTCACTTCTTCCATTGGGAAAGGAGTCAACTTCGTCTCGAAGTTCATGGCTTCAAAGTTTAGTGGTGATCCTGAGAGTGCTAAACCTTTGGTCAAATACTTACTAAGTCTTAATCACCAAGGAGAGGTTGGCATTATTAAAAAAACTTCTTACTGAAATCGTTGCACTTTGAAGCAATGCATTTTATGCTTACTACACTATTCTATTTATAACTTCTTAAAATTTCAGAATCTCATGATCAATGATACCCTGAACACGGTCACAAAGCTTAGAACGTCGTTGGTTGTTGCTGAAGTTTTTGTCGCTGCCATGCCAAAAGACACACCTTATCAAAACTTTGAGCAGAAGTATGCTTTGCTTCTTCTTTTCACAAAACTATATCACACACTTGTGGGAAAGTTCCCTCTTTTAGAATCTGAATGTCATTTGATTACCCGGATAATCCAGGCTTAAAGAGTGGGGTTTTGAGAAAGGTTGGGGAGATACTGCGGAAAGAGTAAGGGAAACAATGAGAATGCTTTCTGAGATACTTCAGGCTCCTGACCCAGTAAACGTGGAAGCTTTTTTCAGCAGGCTTCCAGTTGTATTTAATGTAGTAATCTTCTCTGTTCATGGGTACTTTGGCCAATCAGATGTACTGGGTTTGCCTGATACCGGAGGCCAGGTGCATATTTATAGAACCATTTTTGTACAACACAGTGCTGCCAATGGCATCAGCAACTTGAATTTGTTTTTCATAGTTCAGAAATATTCCGAATCAACACTAAAGTTTTGTGCTTTTATATGATATTGAACAGGTAGTCTACGTTCTGGATCAAGTAAAAGCTTTAGAGGAAGAATTACTGCTAAGAATCAAGCAGCAAGGCTTAAACGTGAAGCCTCAGATTCTTGTGGTAAGGATAGGGTGAAATTCATTCTGATAATTTGTGAACTGATACAAGACAGACAGCTAAAATTTCAACTTCTCTCCTCAAAACTTATGCAGGTTACTCGTCTCATACCTGATGCACAAGGGACAAAATGTAATCAGGAGATTGAGCCCATAATTAACACCACTCACTCCCACATCATTCGTGTTCCTTTTAAAAATGAGGAAGGGGTTCTTCGCCAGTGGATTTCCCGGTTTGATATATATCCGTATCTGGAAAGATTTTCCCAGGCAAGTGCTTCATTTGCTTTCATTTGGGACATCTACTGTATCAATTTGTTTTTCAATTGTTTTTTACTCTATATTGCTCCTCCCCCCTGTATTACTAGGATGCTACAGCAAAGGTCCTAGAACATATGGAGAGTAAACCAGATCTCATCATCGGGAACTACACAGACGGAAACTTAGTGGCATCTCTAATGGCCAGAAAGCTTGGAGTAACTCTGGTTGACCATTTCTATTCATTGCCATACATGCTTGAATCCCTTTGACATTATGTTCATCAAAAAGTTTTGGAAGAACTAACATTGCATGTTTCAATTAGGGAACTATTGCTCACGCACTTGAGAAAACTAAGTATGAAGATTCTGATACCAAATGGAAGGAATTCGATCAGAAGCACCATTTTTCATGCCAATTTTCTGCTGATTTAATAGCAATGAATGCTGCTGATTTTGTAATTACCAGTACATTTCAAGAGATTGCAGGAAGGTTAGTCTTTTATACTTCAAGATATTGCAGGAAGGTCATGAGGGGCTGCAAGTAAAGATGGCAAGAACTAACATTTTCTTGGATTTTCTGCAATGCAGTAAAAATATACCTGGACAATATGAAAGCCATATGGCTTTTACAATGCCTGGGCTTTATAGAGTAGTTTCAGGCATCGATGTCTTTGATCCAAAGTTCAACATTGCTGCTCCTGGAGCTGATCAGTCTGTCTACTTTCCTTTCACTGAGAAAAAGAAGCGATTCACCTCATTTCATCCTGCCATTGAGGAGTTGCTGTACAGTAAAGATAACACTGATGATCATATGTAAGTCTCTTTTTTATATCTGCAAAATAAGTACATTCTACCTAATTTTGGTACTAAAGCCGAAGCACTCCTGGAACAGTGGATTTCTTGCAGACCGGAAGAAACCAATAATCTTTTCAATGTCAAGAATTGACGTAGTGAAGAATATTACAGGGCTGACTGAATGGTACGGAAAGAACAAGAAGCTCAGAGATTTAGTAAACCTTGTCATTGTTGGGGGATGTTTTGATCCATCCAAATCAAAAGACAGGGAAGAAATGGAAGAAATTAAGAAAATGCACACCTTAATTGAGAAATACCAACTCAAGGGTCAAATAAGATGGATAGCTGCACAAACTGACAGAAACAGAAACAGTGAACTTTATCGATGCATAGCTGACACAAAAGGAGCTTTTGTGCAGCCTGCATTGTATGAAGCGTTTGGTCTGACAGTCATTGAGGCCATGAATTGTGGATTACCTACTTTTGCCACCATTCATGGAGGACCTGCAGAAATAATCGTCGATGGACTCTCAGGCTTTCACATAGATCCTTATAACGGCGACGAGACAAGCAACAAAATTGTTGATTTCTTTGAAAAGTGCAAGAAATATTCTGGATACTGGAATAGAATGTCTGAAGGTGGCCTCAGGCGCATATATGAATGGTATCCCATGACCTGATGAATTCATGAATCATGTTATCAATACTTGTTCCTTATTCATCTGATATTTTGTTTCATTGCATTCCAGTTATACGTGGAATATATATGCAAAGAGGGTCTTGAGTATAGGATCAACCTATGGCTTCTGGAGGCAATTTAACAAAGATCAAAAGAATGCTAAGTTGAGATACATCGATCTATTCTACAATCTCCAGTTCAGAAAGATGGTTAGTTTTGTGCATCATTATTGTTCCCCCAGTTATAATATAGCTACAGATAGATGATTTGACTTATTTATGTGTACTAATATAGGCTCAGGACGTGGTCATAAAAAGTGAAGAAAGCCAACAAACTCCAACACCAGAAACGGCTAAGCCCCAACAACCACGACCAGCAGCAGCTCCCAAACAGCCACGACCAGCAGCAGCTCCCAAACCGCCGAAATCAGCAGCAGCTCCCAAACAGCCCCAATCAGCAGCAGCAGAAGCAACACAAGAAGTCCTGCCTGCACAAAGGCATGTTAAATAATATCTCCCCCTTATATTAAATTTCCTGTAATTTAAACATCCTAAAAGGGGAAAAACAACCCATTAAACACTACTCGTCCACTTTGCACCTGTCAAAGTATTAGAATTATAACACTTTACAACCATAAACTTGAAGCATTTCGAAAATGAAACTGAAAACTAATAAGAATTCAGCTCGGACTAGAAAACGATGGTTAGATTTTGAATAAAAACAGAAAGTTGCTTTTTGCATATAACAAATTGATGAGATGATAATTTGAAAACCATATCTGTCTTTATTCTTTAGTCAAAGGGACGTATATCTCATACTTGTGTTTTTCTTGAACTTTTATAACAGCAAAGTTGAGGAGGTTGGAAAAGATAAAGACCAGCAGGAGCAGCTTGACAATATTACAAGAACTGACCAAGCATCATGTCCCTACTGCCGTTGGCTGTGCATATGCATCTCTTCTTCTATATTACTTTATGCCTTGATAAAGTTGTATGGTCTTGTTAAATGATAGCATCTCCTGTGAAAAAACTATGATTCAGTTACATAATTCTTCTTCAATTTGTAAAAATAAATAAATCTACCAATAAAGTTCCAACAATAGTATTTAATTTGCTTCATTTTTTCATAATATTTTCTTCCCATGACAATTATCAGCGTACAAATTTATAAAGCCTAAACTGATCAAAGGTGACCAAAAAGTGATTCATTTGACATTTTATTATGGAATGGGGACAGAGCGAAAAAAGAAAAGAAAAGTTACGTGATCCGATTAAAATGGGCCAGCCCAGCAAGAGAGAGAACCCGATTATCTATCCAGACCAGACCAAGTGACAAGTATACAGAAGGCTCTCTCTTTCCCAGGTCCCAACTTTGCCAAGTTCAATCCGGCGTCGTCTCCAATCTTAAAACCACCGGATTATGGCAGCAGCTACATCAACCATGAATATCATCATCAGTATCTCTTCCCAAACAAAAAGACGAATTCACCCTCCCCGACTAGCTTCTGGCACTCACAGAATAAGCAGCATTCCACAACTTCCACTACTAACCTCTCGAACCCAAAAATGTAATTTCATCATCACATCATGTCTTCCTACTCCGCCGCCGCTGCCGCCGCCGCCGCCGTCCAAAACCCGTTTCAGTCCCTCCACCAAGCTCTATGTCAGCGGTTTGCTATCCCTCTCACTCTACTCTCTCTCTCTCTCTCTCTCTCTCTCTCTCTCTCTCTCTTTCTCTTTCTCTGTGCAGAATCTCATTTATTATTTGTTAAATAAATGCAGGGCTGTCGTTTCGTACCACAGAGGAGAGCCTGAGAAATGCCTTTAAACCCTTTGGTGAGCTCCTAGAAGGTGAGAAAACTGCACAATTTTCAAAGGTCATTATCGCCTGTTTATTTTACAAGATTTTGTCGGTGATTTTATTTTTTCCCCTGGGCAGTGAAATTGGTAATGGATAACATAGCCAAGCGACCAAAAGGTTTTGGGTTCGTTCGTTATGCGACTGAGGATGAATCTCGAAAAGCCATTGAGGGGATGCATGGAAAGGTAGGCACTCCAATCCAATTTGTTTATCATGTATTACAAAATTCAATTGGTGTTTGTAAATATTCTTTTATTTTCTGGCCTTATTATTGCTTTTTGAACTATCAGGCTCTGCTAGCACTAGTGTATGTACTCGTGTTCACGTACTCCTGAACTCGAGTTCGAGTAATATAGTAATATAGGTGTCAGGATTTCTAGCCATAAAATGTTAGGGGCATTGTTAGAATAATTTGTGATAAAATAGGAAATCATATATAGTAACAGGAATGAGACTTATTTTTGGGTTTCTTTTGCAAATAGATTAAATTTATGTTACATTACCTGACTTGTACTGATTTGGATTCCTAGTAATCTGTTAAATATACTGCGGCCAAATATTGTGGATGATAGAGTTTACTCGTCGTGGAACTTTGCCCACTTGTAAATTAGCATATTCTTTTCTTTTTGCAAGCGTGACTATAATTTCCAAATTTTGTGCATACTAGTAGAATTCTCTGCAACTGTGGTGTCAATAATTAAATTCGTCATTTCTCCATTGTTTTGGCTCATGTATTGGGGAGGGAGGGTTGTGGGTGGCGCTTTTGAAGTTTCAGCTTTCAACTGTGCTGTTGTGGTAGAACGGTCTAATCTTTTTCCATCTTGTGATGCCAATAGGCAATTTTAAGCGAAATTATTGGCATTTACGTTTTACTTTGCTGTTGTGTAAAGAATGCAAATCTTTATGAACGACACAAGAATGTCATCCACTAAAATTGTTACTCTTCCAACATGATGCTTGAACAATGACTTAGCTCTGAGTAGACTGCAATACAATCTGTTGCATATTTTCTTAAACTTGTGGTTATCATATCTTATGTACTCTTTCTGGAAGTATGATTTAGGGTACTTTTTGGACACTTTCGACATCCTTCTGATTTGAAAAGTTGCAGAGTAGGAGGGAAGAATTTTTTCATGATGTAAAATATTTTACAAACACCTTTTCAGTTTCTGGATGGCAGGGTAATATTTGTTGAGTTTGCAAAACCTAGAACAGAGGCTCGCCAGGGGCTCAATCAAAAGCCAAAATTGACTTGATTTGGAAGATGCACTCATCCCCTTGAATTGGATTCTAAAACTGTGCCCTGAACTTCTATGAAGAAACCTCTTCAAGACTGGCTGAACTCTGTTGTCACCTAGATTCAGATTCGCCTAGCAATATCATTGACGAACCACCTAATAATGGAGATAAGAATGATATTTATGCCTGCTATTTCTGATGTTTGCCACAGTTTCTACTCATGTTTACTCTGTGCATTCAAGTCCCATCCACCACTTTGCACATTTGAATTGGTTATATGTGGATGAAAAAGCACTAGAATCATCAAATTGTCATTGCTCTCTACAAAATGATTTGATGAACATGCAAAGAAACAAGAGGAATTACTAGTGACTGTTAGAGTTCACGCAAGGTTTCATTTGTAACCATACTCTAGATTTAATATCTATTCTCGTTCTTCTTTCTCTTCCCTGGTTCAGTGATTTTGATGTCACACACGCTGTACCAGTGAATGGACAGTTTCTTGTGATCAATTTTCTTTCACCAAGGCATTTGGAACCATGTTTCACTATATTTATTAGAAATGCTCTAGTTTACGAGTGAACAAGTTGTAATTCAAGCTGAAGTTCTGTTTTGGTAAAGACAAGGACATACGTTGTGGTAGCTGCATACTATTCTTGAAAGCAATACTTCTAGATTGTGACTTTAAGCGACAGAAGCTCAACTTTATAGTTGATGAACCTGCATATCAAAGGAAGAATACTTCCAGAACAAATTTGCCATTCTGATGAGAGTCGATGTTGAATATTTATTATATTCTTCTTTAATTTCTCTCCACTGGATGGAGGCTTCTGGTATTCGGCGGTGTCAAATTCTCTAACTACGATTCCTGTTTTCATGACTGAAGGTTATCTTTAATTTCTCTCCACTGGATGGAGGCTTCTGGTATTCGGCGGTGTCAAATTCTCTAACTACGATTCCTGTTTTCATGACTGAAGGTTAAAGTTAAATATTCTAGCTAGATTAAAGTCTAATGCAGGCTCAATTTTCTTCTATGCATTCTAAAAACCCTGAAATTCGGGATTTACAGTCTGTTTGGGAAGTGAGAAATGGTCAGAAAGGAAAGAAAAAAAGAAATGTTTTTTAATTTCTTGTGTTAAGGAGGAAATGGTGTGAAGGAAAAGAAAAGATTGGAAAGAAAGTATTGCGTTCAAATAGAAAAAAAAGTTTTCCGCCCCTTTTGGGCTATAATGAAAGTAAGCTTCTTTTTTTTTTTCTCTCCTCACCTAGCCTTTATTTTCTTTTTCGTTATATACTAAACTGCAAAGTAGCCATTAAAGTCTTAATCCAATTGATGGTTGAGAGTTGAGAGCATGTTCCTCGTTTTCAATGAATATGCATGGCAGGAGATATTGGTTAATCTAGATGCCTCTAGTTTGAGCTAAATCCAAATCAAACGAGGTCTAAATCTTGTCATGAATCGCGATTTTTTTCAATAAAAGTCTATGTCTAACTCAAGCTTCAGTCTTCAATTGCTAGGAAACCTTAGCTTCACCATACATGGTGAAAACGTAGAGGCAAAATATCTTGGATGCTTTTCAATGAAAAGGAAAAGATCGAACTGCAAATAAAGTGGTTCAATCGAGGAAGGAATGTATGTCATCAATCTGATCTTCTCGTTTTATCTATTTTTCTGAGACAACCGACAATCATATACTGGGATATTCTGCAGAATTTGGTCCACCAAACGGATGACCTTCTCATACACTGGGATATTCTGTAGAATTTGGTCCATCAAACGGATGACCTTTGGTACTGTCTCGTTGTACTTCTCTCTACTATGAAACCGTATAATTTTACTAGTTGATTGCAATTAGCAATCAACCTTCCATTGACAATGTAAGACAGCATCCCACCTGCCAATTTTTCGCTTCTGACAATTACAAGCTCTGCTATCAAACCAGAAAGGGCTAACAACATTACCACTTCAAGGCCAAAGCCCGCAAGAGGACGAATAAAATGCAGATGAACAAAGGTAGAAAAGAAAAACTACAACAAAGACATTGTAGTTTCCAGGAAAGAAATGTTATTAATGGATTCACAGTTACATTTGTTTTCCTCATGTTACAATTAGAGGTGAAAGAAAAATGAACAGGATTACGCAAGTAGAAAACATCATGGTTACAAAGGAAGTCAGTGAGCACATAACTTGATGAATTTAACCAAATGCATTTTCTGGCAAATCAATGAACAATCAATTGTAGGACGCTTTTCCCTTTTGGCAGTGCTTCCTAATAACAAGTATAGCTCATTTGACTCTGATTTTCAACAGAATAGTCTACAATTGGCAACGTTCCTTGAAGGTCATTCTATATGAGCAACCCAAAATTGTTATATTTCTGTTCTTAACCCCAATTATCTTATCAATAGGATTGGAATTCTATCAGCGATCCAGTTAGAAATGATAAATTCCGGAAAAATTAATCCACAAGAATCTGAAGGCGCTAGGAGCAAACTCGGGCTCTTTGTCCCTCCCGCTCCTCAGCAGCAACTAGGGATGACGTTGCATCTCTCTCTGCCAAACACCTTTTGAATGGCACAAACCCTTTGGCAGACAATTGATTCTCAATTTTAGTTAGATCTTTAGATTGAATAGCTTCCAACTTTCTCTGCTCCCTGTTGGCCCCTGTAACTGACCCAGTTGAAGATCCTTCCCTTCGAGGTTCTTCATTTTCAACAAAGCCTTTGTATGGAGAATCTACAACAGTCTCTATAGCTGTTTGGTTGCACAGAGAAAGATTTGGCAACACTGG
Organism: Mitragyna speciosa; assembly: GCA_024721245.1. Lineage (NCBI taxonomy): Eukaryota > Viridiplantae > Streptophyta > Magnoliopsida > Gentianales > Rubiaceae > Mitragyna > Mitragyna speciosa. Next base: position 14,302,052 of record CM045573.1, read on the forward strand.
ACCATGAGACCAAGTCCCCAATGGTATAATACGGGGAATGCCACCCACTTGTCCACAATCCTCACTTACTGCACACTGTGGTACCAAGCAAGCCAGTGGAGTAATGCAGCTGGGAACCAATGAGAAAGTAACTTGTGAGCCCGTATTGTTTGCTATAGAACCCCTCATAGGGTGGCCGTTTTTTATCTCTAATTTTTCTTTCATGGAGTCAGAAGGGGATACTTCAGAGTTCTCAGGTGCTGATGAAAACTTTTGTTTCTCTTTTATCTCTACCATTCTTCCAAACAGCTTAATAGTTGTGGAAGCTGGTTCAGTAGCTGGATTGTCAGCAGGACATGTTCTACCAAGTGTCAGCAAACTGAGTTCCTGCAACCACACATCAAATGAACATCAGAAGCAGCTAAATAGATAAGAACTAAATGGCCAAACGAATAAACAATCAACCAAACGAAAGGAAAAGCAGAAAAAGGGCCTTGCTGCAGTACCCGTGTTGATTTATCATCTGAGGATGCAGACGCAGCCACGAGAAGTGTGCAAGCATATTCTTTCCCTTCTTCATCAGATGAGTCAGATGTCATGCATTCATTATCATTTTCTCTAAGTTGGACAATAGTAGAGTGTGCATCATCAGTAGCATATGACATTGGCGAAAAGCAAGACCTTTGCAGCTCAGAAAATGGAGATACACATGTATCCGATGCAAATGCAGCCAGAACTGACGTTGGTGACCTACCGTTCCTTTCTTCACCAGACCTCATGGAAGGAGGAGACTGTTCAGGTTGATGTGGATCAACTAATGTTGCTTTAGGAATGTCCACCACTTTGCGAGGGTAAGGATGAGCAGGTTTCTTCTTGGGCCGAGGAGGAGGGATTTCGACTGGATCAAGGGATCCCTCACATTCATTAGATTCCCGTGCAACCTGGTAGAGAGGAAAATCTCAGTCACTAATCTGAAAGATAGGTATAACCCCTGCCTCATTGCCTTACAGTTTTATAAACCACAGGGTAATGAATAGGTCAACTTGTAGATCAATGTGTGAATACGCATATCAACAGACCAATTGAAGTAAAACACAAACCTTGGCAAAAAACTTCTGAGCATGGCTACGAATCTGAATAGCAGTTTTTGTGCCTACATGTTCTGCGTTGCCAGAATAGTATTAAGATAAGTTTACAATATTACTCTTTAGTAAGGTTCAAGAAACCATATTTACCGTTTTCCTTTTCACTTTTCCGAAAAATTTAGACAGAAAAAACCAATCGAAGAGAACAAAGACATTGTGCTGCGGCTGAACAACCCCGTTCCAGACTCACCTTCTATCTGGCGCCAAGCACGACCATGGAGCTTTAGAGCTTCAAGAAACCTCTGGTGTTCTTCCTCTGTCCATTTTTCTCTTTGCTTTTTGATGGTATATGGCTTCCTCACCTATTGTGTATAAGCACTAAGCATCTAATTATGCAAAACCGAAGAATTTTCGGACCCAAAACAAGTAAAGGAAGGTAAATATTTAGCAGGATCATGGAAGGGAAATAGACCTTTGGTGCATACTCATTTCCCATTCCAGTTATGGCCTGAGTTTGAGCTGCTGTCGTTTCCAAATGGACCCCCATACCCAAAGATACATCATGGCTAGTGCCTTCAATTAGATCCTACAAAAGAGGGAATGAAAACTTCAAATCTTTGAGACGTAATTCAAACCGTACATTAATTCAGAAAGATCTAACCTGCACCCCTTAATTAATCTAAACCAAATTATCCCATTGCTTGAGCTAATTCCAACAGTTTTACCGCACTTAGTCATCCACTAAGTACAAAATCAAACACAACCCCCCCCCCCCCACCCCAAAAAAAACCCGCCAAAAACCCACCCACCATACACATGCAACTATCATTAATACCCCACAAGTGCTATAAAATTCTTTACTTTTCAACAACATCCCCTCTCTACTAGCTTCATGTCCTAGTCTTAAACTTGTTCACAGGCATCTATTTCACAAGAAATGTGCCAGAAACTAACTGAAGTTAACCATTTAACTAGTATTATAAATCTATAAGACCTCAAGCTGAAATTGGGCCTAGGAAACCTGCCTACCAACCACCAAATTACCATTCTTGAACAGTATTTAGTCCAAAACTCAAACTATTTTTAACTATAGAAATATCTCTTCAGTCTGTAAAACCCATTTTAAACACCACAAATCTTTTCATTTTAAACATTATTGCCACCCCATCTCTAAAACGCATTTTAAACACCACAAATCTCTTCAATTTAAACATTATTGACACCCCTTTAGCTAGTACTAATCATAAGATCAAAATCTTGAAAGAAAAAAGAGTAAAACAAATACTGAATATAAAGAAAACTTACAAGAGCCTGGCCAACCATTTTCTTCCTCAAGAAATACTAAAAAGTAAAAGGGATGTTAGCAAATAAGTCAAAGATGAAGACTTTATCAGCTGAGAGAGATCTTGAAGACGTGAGAGATTGTGAATAAAGGAAGATGAAAGCAAAGGAAAATTAAATAAATAAACAAACAAATATGCAGCAGGAGCATGCCAAGTAGGATTTTTGTGTTGGAATTTCAATTTAATTTTATTTTTTAAGAGGAAAAAAATATTAATGGAGTCATAATAAAATAGGGATAATTTCACATACCTCCCTTGAGGTTTTATATAATTACTCTCACCTCCCTTCAGGTTTTGAAAATTACACTTACACCCCCTATTTTTATATTTTTATAACAAAACAAGTCCATCTTAATAATGTAACCCAAAAACACCAACCAAACACCTTAAAATATGCTTAATAGCTTTTAAAAAAGATAAATAAACCTTAAAAATTAATTAATTAGTTATAAAAATATCAAAAGTATTTATATCTTATCTTAAATTTTAATTCCTACCAAATATTACTTCTTCAAAACTCAGTTATCTGATTAATTTGAAATAAAATTTACTTTATCTATTAAAATTTTACAAATAAATATATTAATAAGAAAGAGATAACCAATTTAAAAGCAATTTAGGATATTTTAAGGTATTTAGTTGGTATTTTTGGGTTACATTATCAAAATGGACTTATTTTGTTATAGAAAATATAAACACAGGGGGTGTAAGTGTAATTTTTAAAACCTGAGGGGAGGTAGGTGTAATTATGACAAACCTCAGGGAGAGGTATGTGAAATTATCCCAATAAAATAATAATGGAAATTTCGAGAAGTAGGGAAGAGATCTTGTGGCTGAAATCACAAAGGACAGGTACAACGTGTCAGACAATGCTATGGTTCTCAATCTTTTCCTGAGCTTGCAAGCACAAGTGGCGTGCAACACGCGCGCCACGTGGTGCACTAGAACCAATCACACATCGCCAAATAATACAAGATATGACCCACTATTATCACATGACGATAAGTTATTGGTTCTAGTACATCACGTGGCAATGCACGTTGTGTATTGTATACTTTTCCGCCCAAGTGCCCTTATTATATCTCTCTCGGTTCCTATCATTTCAGTTCGGCAAAGGATGTAGGGTCCATATGTGTATAAAGATAATAGTCATTATCTGTGTCCGAAATCAATTTCTTGCATTTCCCACTGCCTTAAAGACAATAACCCATTAAGGGCAAAAAAGTGTTTGTGGAAGATATTCAGCCAGCCAACCAGTTTCCGTCCCCACAAAGCAAGCTCACAAGAGAAGGAAATGGAACTTGTCAAATTGAGGAGAACTATTGGTGAGGTTGGTGGTCAGATCCCAAGTATCTTTGGATCGTTAACAAATACCCTTGTTGTTGGGGAAAGGGAATATCTTTTATTTGGACAGAGGTCCAAACAGCAAAGGTGCAAGAAATGCACCAAGTCAATTTTATCCAATAATAATACTTATCTAATGACAAAGTTTTCAATTTTCCACTGAAAAAAAAAAATCTAAGATTTGAAGGGCATAGATGTGGTCAAAGTCAATTTTCTTCGTTCAACGTTGTAAATTGTGCACATGGCATATAACTATAAAGAAAATTCTTGCTCATAGTCAATTTACATAGAACATAGACTATAACTTTAGATGTTCGTATTGCATGCACGGACCGTATACTTGTAAGACGGCAAGACATATGCACTGTAAAATTATATGAAAATTATGAGTGTATATCCCCAAAGGTAATTATTTTGGGATATAATACCCAACATCTTGAATATAAATGTACACACTGGCAGTGTAGGTACATCTCGTGTGTTTAATTGTACCAACAAATTGAGGACCTTAATATGTAAGGCCCATATGCTTGTTAATCGGAAAATTTTTACATAAACTCGCAATTTAAGGTTCTATTTATAAATCTCGTAGTTTAAAAATAAAATTACGTTACATCAATTTTTTACATCAACATACATTATTATACATATCACGAAATCTACAAGTAAAGCCATAAACCTGATCTATGCAAAAATTTTCCGTTGTTGATCTATCTAAATCCACATATATTATACGGATATCTTTCATCAAGGTTGGCAGATATTATCCGTCACTCATTTCCCTTACTTGGCAATGTTGCATTGATTGCAGGCATAACACATGGGTCTCATGATTCTGTATCCTCAAGAATTTCTCGAGTTTCTTTATTTGATCACGGATTGAATTTTGGTTTTGGGACTATGCCAACCAGGACCAAGCATCTTTTAACTTTTAAGTTACTTTGGATTCAGGAGAAATCTTGAAAAACCCAGAAAATTTCACATTCCTCTCCTAAAGTTTAGCCTAATTGCAAAAATCTCCCTTCTTGTTTGGAAAATTACGTTTACTTCTCTTATTTTGTAACTTCTACTAACAAAAAATATAAAAATAAAAAACCATTTTTCTGGCATAAGCAAAAAATTCCACTTGGATTTCCAATTTGCCCTTTGTGAAATTCTTATTAAAACAAATTGGAATGTTTAAAAAATAAACAAATTATAAATCCATTTTAAAAATAAAGTGCCCTTACTAGTTTAACCAATTTTCAATGTCTAAATTACTAAAAGCTATTCAAATTATTAGTTAATAATCTTGTCTTGTTTTCCCAAAATATGATAATATATTTGTCTCTTCTTAAAGGCCATGGTCTGGATTCTGGAACGTAACATAACTTTTCAAGTGGGGGGAAAAAAAAAAAGAAGGAAGACTTTTAAGGTAACACATGAAAGAAATGGGTCCGTTTCAAGTCATTTTGCAAACAGATTGTGGGATGTAAAAGAAGAATTAGAATAAATATGTAAAATATAAAGAATCTAAGTACTCAACTGATTTACAGAATGATATATTAATTTGCTAAATTAGTAATTATATTTCATGATTTATGTTACTAAGTAGGAACAGTTGCTAAGACACCTAATTTACCATATAAGTACAACACCCACACTTGCATTATTATCCCTAATTGCATCTATCTCTCGATTTAATTTTGCTTTTTTTTAATTACTATGCCCCAATTAATGAGACAAAACTATACTTCATATTGATAGTAGTAGTAGTAATAATAATAATACCAGCGAAATAATTTATATACATTTATATGTTAAACTTTTTACTTTTTGACAAAAAATCCTTATTATTGGAATTTACAGCTTTTGTACAAGAATTTGAAATGTTATAACACACAAGTCACAAGTATATTAAGGGTTTGTTCTCAATAGCTTCTGCTTTTTATAAAAACTGATTTAAGAAAAGTTAAAAATTAATTGCTCTTGATTTTAACATAAAAAATTAAAAAATATAGTAAAAAAATAATTGAGAATATCACGAAATAGATTTTTAAAAAATAAGCTAAAATCAGGTAAAAAAACTATTGAGTATAGGACCTAATATAATATTGTACTTTTTTTTGGGCCGAAGGGCTTGAAGGAGGCCAGTTTGGTAGGCCCAATGCACAGCCATAATTGAACCTTCAGTCCAGTCCAGGCCTTAAAACTGCATCTAAACAGCGGGATTCAAATTCATATAAAAATAAACCCATTTAAAAAAGAGGATAGCATAACGGTTTCTATCCTTCAGCTTCATCCTACTCTTTCTTCTAATTACCGCAATGCCCCTACAAAACCCTAACCCTAAGAACAAGAAGAAAAAGCAGAGCAATTTTGACGATAATGGCGATGAAGACGACGCCGTTCAGGAAAAGGAACAAACTACTCAATTCGAATTTTGCAAGGTCTGCAAATTGAATCACAATCAAGGGCGACGCCATATTTATTTCCCCAACCACAAGAAAGCGCTTTCTTCATTCCTCTCTCGTTTTCAATCCAAGCTCAAGAACGACGTCGCTTTCTACCTCAAAAACCCTATGCCCCTGCGCCCCGAGCACTCCGCCCTCAACCGCCTCTGGTGCATCTTCTGCGATTCCGACATTCTCGAATCCAATAGCTCCTTTGCTTGGTAACAGTAATTAGTGCTCTAATTTTGTATTAATTATTTGTAACTAATGGACATCGGTTAATTAATTAGTTGATTAATTAATTAATTAATTGTGCAGTGGCAATGCTATCGCGCATTTAGCAAGTGCGGGGCATTTGAAGGAAGTGAAGAGTTTTCTTTGGAAGTATGGAGGTGGAATGGATCGAGTGGATTCGTTTCGGATTTCTGAGTCTGATTTTGCTAAGGTAGCTTTAGGCTTGGAATTCTGTTTTTTTGTATCTGTATGTAGAAAATAGTAATAGTAATCGAATTGGAATTGTGTTGCAGCAATCATTGGGTTAATTGTGATTTTTACACATTTGCTTGCTCTTGCCATGTTGGCGTGTTACAGGTTGGGAAAATGTTTTATAAGTGTAACAACAATGTAGCTAAATTGATGAATGTTGTTTGACAGTGTTGTATTATAGAAGCGTTAAAATAATAATGTGATGTTTGGGGGGGAGGACGTTGCATGTTGGAGTTATTTTTTTGGAAGTTGAACTGTATTTACATCTGAAATGGTTTGACACGTCTATTAGAGAATAATGGTTTGTTCTTTTTGAGGGTTATCATGGGGTGATCACTTTTTTTTTTCTCCCTTTATTTACAATTGTAGTGGGAGAAGAAGTGCAAGTTGTTGAAGAATAAAGCTGCTGGTGAAGGATCTGTACGGATCGTTAATTGGACCATTGAATGATATCCATAATGAAACAAAATCTGAATATGTAAACAATTTTGACAAAAATAAAATAGATTCTCTTACTTTTGATGTTCAATTTTCAAATAGTGTTATGCCTTTACAAGATCATACCAATGAGAGATCTCAGATATCACATTCAAAAATATCTAGAGTTGGATCTCAAATGCATCATACGTCTATGGGTACAGATGTCGCCTTAGGTGCATGGAATTCAAATAGGTTGCCAGGTTTGTGTTCTTATCATTTGTCCAACTTCAATTAAGGAAAGAATTGCAGGTTTAACGAAACAGACATTGCTTGTCTTGAACCAGGGTTTTTTGGTAATCAACATTGTACCAATTCTGTACCCAAGGAAGGCCCATCTAACAGCTATCCCATTAATGGAAATGTAAGTTTGCTTTAGCAAGTATTTGCTCACTTCTTTTTGTCAATTTTCTCTGTCTTTCTTTTTTGACTCTGCACCCATAACAACAATTACTTTTTCCTTCCAATTTTCATTTTTAATACTTTTGTGATAAATAAACAGTTATAATCAATTCTTGGTTGCTTTGGTTGGGGTTGGATGCTAAACATTTTATTTATGTAGATGATAGTTTCTTATACATATATCTATCATATGCTTAAATCTGATTTTGTTGGGACCATTGAAAGGATTTTGTCTCGAAACTGCTGTAAAGTTGTTGCATCACTTTTATGCTTATGAGGTTTTAAATCCCTGCAGCATTTATTAGTGAAGTTTGAGGAAAATATATCAGTGATGTTTAGTGGGAAAAGAGTGACTTTTTAGGAAAAAGGGTACTGATATGTGAAGGTTGCAAACTTTAGGAGGAGTGGCACAAGGAGGGAGATGTTGTGCTTCACTTTTCTTCTGTGCTTGTGCTTGCCAGGTGCAGACCTTTTGATTACCTGGGGAGAGAACCGTGCAGTGTTTTACATAATATTTTTTGGAATTTAGCACCAAGATGTAGGGTGAAGTTGTTTCAGATATGAGGCACTTGCAGCATCATGTTTCACCTAATATTCTATGAGCACGTTTATGAACAGTAGTAGGGAATTGGAAGGTAGTTAATTTAAAGGAGAATTTCAATGAGCGTGTGAAACAGATGGATTTTTCAAGGTCAAAAAGTGCAGGATATGCACTTCATTTTGCTTCGTGTTACGCTAGCAAAGTGTGCTTTTAATTACTGGGGATGATAGATAGAAGTAGCCGAACTTAGAACTTGCCTATTTAGTTTTAGAAACAAGACATTGTGTGGTTGAGCACTCATAGTTGAAGGCGCGACCATAAATGTTTCTCTCAGTGTCAAGTACACCTGTGTGTCACCTTAATTGTCAAACTCTATGTTTCTTGGACTTGGATACTCTGGTACTTGTATGTAGCTGGGTGTCGGGTTTGCCAATTTCTAAAATCCAAGACAGTAGGACATGGTGAAAATTTTTAGACACTTATATTTGGTTATAGTGCAAAGCATAGTAGTAGTAGTTTTTTAAAGTCTAATAGTAGAAGAAACTTTATATAATATCCCACTTGATATAGCTGAATGCCTTGTCATATTAAACTTCTTAGCTGTATTTTGCGGTTGATATTTCATTTACCAAAAATCTAACTGCCTCTGAGATGTCTAAGAGGAATTCTTAGACTTTAAAATAGTTATCTAGAAGGATTAATAAGGTCCAAGAACCCCATGTACCCAACTGATGTTAACCAGATCCAACACATATTCCCTACCAAGACCCATGTCATCTTCGACAGACATGGGTACTTTGGGGTCATATGAGGAGTTCAAGTAAAATGGGTCAAAATGACTGGAATACCTATATATCACATGAACACGTGACTTTTAAAAATTAAACTTAGTATAAAACTTGATGTTAATCTTGCATATTTCTTGATTTCAATGAGCATGTGGCTGTTTTTCCTTTCCTTTTTTGTGTTTTGTTTCTCATATTGAACATGTTGCAGAGTGATGAGATTTAATGTCTTTGACCTGCATGTAGCAGGTATATCCTTGTGAAGTAATTGCAACTGGAGATAGAAGTTATTATGGTACTTCAAGTGGAGAGAGCAGTTCGCAGAGTATACTTCTCCAACAGTTGCTCTTTTTATTTGCATGGTTATTTTCATTTTTTTTTAATTCACATTTCCATGCTATAAGCAAGATAGTTTTTTGTTGTTGCTCATTCTTGGTCTTTAATATACGCCAATTTTGTGGTGGCTCTGAAGGTGCTATTGGTTTTTGAAGATTTGATTGATGGATGGCTTTTGACAAGATTTCTTGATTATTTAGGTGTTTTCAATCTTACTCGAATCTCTTCTTTAACACAAGAAGATAGTGGAGGAAATGTTCATTCTGAAGCACCTCCCCCTTGGTTGAGTCCAACTGAGAGAATTCTACTGGACAATAAATTGGATCAAGGACAAGGTGATCTTTGCTCTTCTCTCGGTGAGCCAGTGAAGTCCTCAAAATTAAATCCAAAACGGGTTGGCGCTGCCTGGGCAGAGAGAAGGAAGATTGAGCTGGAATTGGAGAAAAGAGGTGAGATTGTAAAAAACAGTTTTGATGCTGATTGGCTCCCCAATTTTGGCAGAGTTTGGCAATCAGGAAGTAGGAAAGAATCTAGAAAAGAATTTTTGGGGGAGAACAAGACATGTGGCAAGGTTAACAGTCAAAGAGAGAAGCCAAGTCAATTGCAACCTTACATCAGCAAAAGAATGGTGAGTTTTGACTTGCATATTGGAATTTCACAGGAATCCTAGGTTCTTAACTTTTGTATATCATTGGCTTCAATTTATGTTTATGGAATTTTATAGTCCTCTCAAGTCTTAGGATATTTCTTATATACCTGTCCTGTGAATGAATTTTGGTGCCTTCTTAGAGTACAAAATTGAGCTATTTTCTTGTACTGTAGAATGTACAATAAGAACTTTTCTGAATCTGTTGCCTATTCTTCTCTGACTGCTGCTATTCCCTATAATAATACATATCATGATTCTTCTTGTTTTATTTTACATTTATCATGATTGCTTGTTTTGAAACATCAAAAAGCTGGGGCAGTGAGAGTGTGGAATGCATGATGCGCTTGTAGCTTTATCCTGCTTCTGCTAATTTTCACATGGTAGCATTGATACCTTTGAGTGTTTGAATTTTAATTACAATGTTAGATGATTGACAGTGGGAGGTATTTAGTTTATGTGCAGTACGACCATCCCAAACCCTTTTGCATGGTTTAGCTGACAAATGATTATAATGCACTTCGTTTATTTATTTTTTCCATTAGCTTCAAGCAAATTACAGAAACAAAGACCATGCCAGGAGTTCAATCGTCAAAACAAAATTTGATTTCAGTTTGCAGCTTTGGATTTATGTCTCTTCATTTTGGTTCGGCCCTCATTTTATTAGTTTCATTAGAACTTCTTAAACTATTTCCTTTGTCAAAAGAACTTAGGTATACTGCACCAGTCCTTTGCCACTGTTAGACTCCACTGCAGAAAGCATGCTTGATGAACTTCTGTTTGTTTGTTGCCATGCTAGTGCTCGTTCGTAATTGAGATTTAAAGCAACTGATTAGAGGATTTGAAATGGCCTGCCATATAGGCTTTGTAATAACATTATGCACTCAGGTAACAGAGTTGCAGTTTTACTTTAGCACATATTAGGTTTTAAGTAATATGTCCTTGGTTTCGGATTGGATGATGGACTCTTTCTTAGTGTTACATATTAACATTGGCTGGTTTCACAACTCAGCTCTTCTGACCAACTCTTTGGTTTTGCAAGTGCAGCGCAGAGATACCAGTGAGTGAAGCATTTTTGGCACGCTTCATGACCAACTCTTTGATTTTGCAAGTGCAGTGCACGGACACCAGTAAATGAAGCATTTTTGGCACACTTAATGATGCTGTTGATAGCAGTAGAATCGCTGATGATGATGGATTTTGTTTCTAAGTAATTGCTCTTGTTTAGATTCACAATTTGTGCAGTAACATCATAGTTGTGTTACCACATTCGTGGCCGGACAAAAGAAAAAGAGCAAATGTACACGTCTTGTATCACCGATTAGATTTATATACACCTGCTGAAGCATACTGTTTGAAGTGTTGAGGGTGGACAAGTTCTAGAAATCCTTGTATTGCAGTAGCAGTTCACAAATTTGTAAATTTCCAGTCATGACAACGAAAACCTTTCTTGAGTCAATTTTAGGATGGGGAAACAAGAAAAGACTTGGGAAAAAGCAAATGGATGTTCTTTGAATATCTCAAATTATGCTTTAGAAAAAACAATCTTTTGATGATAACGAGCAAATTGTGAATGTAACGAAGAAAAGCAAAAATTGTTTCCTTTGTTTTTCTTTTTCCTTCAACCTACTAACAAGTTACAACTTGATAGACTTGGTTAAGAGTAAGGGTGTAGATGTAATTAGATTTTAGGTTTATTTACCACATTCGTTGTTTCAATTTTATATTGATATTTCTTGTATATTATGGATATGCATCAAAGCGAAAGTGCATGCAGGATATGATGCTATTGTTTGCATCATCCAATATGTATTATTAATCATTTGGATGTATGATATTGAGATTCAAGCGCATAGATCTGTGACATAAAGTTTTTAAGTTCATTATGATTACATTAGTACTATCATGTTTAATTTAAAATGTAAGATAAGAAATTGACTTTTTAATTTTTTTTTTATATTTTAAGGACAAGATAACGAGTTGACTTGAGTAAATGCCTCGTAAACCAGCCATTCTTTGGAGCAAACTAGAGTTGTAAACGAGCCGAAGTTGAGCTTCGAATATTGAGCTAATTCGAACTCGAGTTTGAAAATTTTTGCCAGGTTTGAGCTCGAGTATTAAAATTAAAGTTCAAGCTCGACTCGTTAAACAATTAGGCAAACTTGAGCTCGATTCGAGCTAGCTTCGAAAGTCAATGTTCGAGTCAAGCTCGAATCGAGCTCGAACTCGAGTATCAATAAAAATATGTAATTTTTTCCAAATATAGAAGTATTTTAGTAATATCACCTATTTATAAAAAATAATATTTATTTATTTATTTATTTGTAATATTTTTTATTTATTTATAATATTTATTTATTTATCGAGCTCGAATAGCTCGACGAGCTTTTCGAGCTGAATACTTATATATTCGGGCTCGGTTTATACTACTCGAGTTCGGCTTGAGATCAAGCTCGAGCTCGGTCAACTCGAAGCGCTAGCTCGATATGTTGATCAAGCTACTCGCAAGTAGCTTGAATTGAAAACTGCCCTAGAGCGAACGATGCTATAGAAAAAACTAGAAAAACCGCACAAAAATTAAGCAAATACATAAACATGTATTTTAAAAAATTGACAATATAATAGGTAAATAGTACTAGTAGCATTTACTAGCAAAAGAAATATAATAGTGTAGTGTCATTTTAAAAAATCAACCCAATTTGGTTGAGTTGGCTATCACAAAACTTTTAAAGGTTAAGTTGGGTGGAAAGTTAGGGGTTCGAATCCTTGCCTTCTCATAAAAAATTTAAATAGATGCATAATGTACCCACTTGGTCCGATAGTGATTCAGTGCTCATTCGGTTGGCCTCTCTCTCTATATAGTAGGTTAGGAGTATGATAGAAAACTATTGACGATCCAAAAAAAAAAAAAAAAGTCTGTTTCAAAGGTATAAATAGTAATACATGAGAAAATAATTAATCTATAATGAAAGTTTTGTCAGATTCTTCATGTCATCTGTTTCCTAGTCGAAATTGATTATTGAACCTAAAGATTTAAAGCATCTTCTTTTTTCAAAACGTTAAAACAACTAAAATTTGGAATTTCATCCAATTAGATGGATATTTTACTTTCAAAAACCATAAAAAAAACTTAGCCTAAAGAAGAAGTTAAACTTTAAATTTTTATCAATATTAATCCTTATTATTCTTTTAAAATTTTTAAAATTTCCCTACACTTTCTTGCCTATTATTATTAAACTTACTTTCACAATTGTTATAATTATTTACCTTTTATCTTCCTCAAAATTGAGTTTTTGAGTTTGGTCGCGGCTTGTTAGTTTCTGGATTCGAGTTCATCTTTTGAAACAATGCCTTGGGGATTTTTCTAATCTATAATTGCTCCTTGCTTACAACAAAATGTACTTGATTTATGCTTAATTTTATGGTTTTCTATCACTAAATTTGTTTCCCTTAAATTAATTTCTTTTTCCCCCTATTATATTACTGCTTTATTTTATTTCCAAGAATAGAAATAAAAATAAAAAAGTCAACTAACGTTGTTATGTCAGATTGTATCATCTATGACCACACACTTATATGATTAAGGTAAAGTATCATATCAATATTCTGACAAAATAGGACTGGCAGATAAATTAATGGAGAAAAGGGTATGTTTCTCTTTGGACTGGCTATAAATTATTTGGTTTAGTTCAGAATTCCAAGGGTATGTTTCTCTTCGGACTGGCTACAAATTATTTGGTTTAGTTCAGAATTCAGCTTTTGGAAATTCTTAATTGCAATTATAAAATGGAGCAAGTAAAGATATCCTATCATTAGCTCATACTGGGCCGTAAATTATCAAAATTTTTAAAAAGAAAGTAAATGGGGTATTAAAATGCAAGATAATTTCACATACCTCTATTGAGGTTTGACATAATTGCACTTACCTGCTCTCAAGTGTTCAAAATTATACTTGCATCCCCATGTTTCTATTTTTGCTAACAAACCCATTTTGATAATACTCTAAAAACACTTAAACATCCTAAAATATCCTTAATTATTTTTTTAAAAAAATAAACCTTAAAAAATTAATTAATTTGTCATAAAAATGTCTAAAGTACTTATATTCTTACACCAAATTTTCAATCTCTACCATATTTCATTATCTAAAATTTAGTTATTTGACTAATCTAAATAAATCCACTTCATCTGCCAAAATCTTACAAACAAATATATTAGTAAGAAAGAGATAGCCAATTTATTAAAAAATGTATGCATAAATATCTGGGAAGCTCGATTCAAGGAGCAGAAAATTTTAATTTTTAAGGCCTTTTGCTTTTTTTTTTTTTACTTATTGCTTGTTTCTAAAAGAAATTTTAGGATATTTGGTTAATGTTTTTGGGATTATATTATTAAAATGAGTTTGTTTAATTATAAAAAATTTAAACACAATGCATAAGTGTAATTTTCAAAACCTGAAGGGAAGTTTTTGCAATTATGATAAACTTCAAGGGAGGTATGTGAAATTATCCCATAAAGTTGTGCTGAAACTGCCACAACATTTCTTAATCAAACTTTTTTATTCACAAATCCGAAGCGATACGGACTAAAATAATTAATTCCATCTTGATGGTAAGAAAATTTTATAATATTGATACAATATATGATCCTGAATATAAATTAAATATATGTGGACCCTTATTTTGTAGACACTCAAGCATTATTAGTCAAGATTTCTCATGACAGTTCTATATCGTAATTAGATTGTAGAATTTCTCTACCGTCTGTCAAATGGTGCTGATACTATCCTCGGCAAACCAAAACTTGGCAAAAAGCAAAAATCTGCCCTGCTAGAATATTTTTTAATAATTGAATTACAGTTGATAATCGCCATATCAAAATATAAAGCCCTTATTAAGGGCATTTATCAATTTATATGTTTCAAGTAATCAATCAAGATAGACATTGGGTGCTCCTGAACCCAATTTAGTAGTGAAACAACAAACATTGAAGTCTCAGGAGTGAGCTATTTCAAGTTGAAGTCTCAGAATTGTGGGGCTAAAATATGCAAATGAAGTCTCAGGGTTAGCATACAATATTATCTTCAGCTCATAGTCAGCAACCAACCTAACTTAAAGTATGCAAATATAGAAATTGCAGGTGCTTAATAGATGGGTTGAGGAGTTTTTTTTTACCCCCTTCACTGATAACGAATTTCTCGACCTTTAGTAAAAAATATACTCTTGCATAATCAAAATTAACCTTTAGATGTGTATAGTTCAGTTTTTAATGAGTTGCTTTGCTATCAAAAACCCTGTGACAGTGCTTTCACAGTGAGTGTTGATTAGTATTTATTTGTTGCCAATAAGGATGTGGAAACCAAAAGTCAATGTAGAAGAAACTCTTTCAGCATTGGCCTACATTCTTCCATCCGAAATTGGAGGTTTACATGCAGAGCATGAGCAATTATTTATCTCTGATTGTTACCTCAGTCATTTTGTTGTTATTGACCTTCCCATCTCCAGGATATGCTACTGCTTTCATCCTTGGAAATGCGACAGACAAACTGTCGTTGCTCAACTTAAAGTCAGAAATAACAGAAGATCATCTAAGAGTCTTGGCTTCTTGCAATAGTTCTCTCCATTTTTGCAAGTGGAGAGGTGTTAGTTGTGGCCTCAAACACTTGAGAGTGACAAGTTTGAATCTCCAAGCACTGAAGTTTGAGTGGAACCATCTCTCCTCAAGTTGGAAATTTATCCTTTTTACGCTTTCTTGACCTATCTGATAACTACTTCCAAGGTGGTATTCCCTCAGAGTTGGGCAACTTATTCAGGCTTCAAAACTTGAACATGAGCTTCAACTTTCTTGAAGGGCAAATTCCAGTAAATTTGTCTCACTGTTCGAACCTCACAGTTCTTCTACCGGATCACAACTACTTGTCGGACAGATACCATATGAACTTGGATCCTTAGTAAAACTCAGGCAACTCTATCGTGGAAACAATCTTACAGGTGGTATTCCAGCATCTATTGGAAATCTTACATCTCTCCAGGTGCTGTGCTTATCATACAGCCATTTGCAGGGTGAAGTTCCAGATTCAATATCTCAGCTCATAGATTTGACTGAACTTAGGCTATCAGTTAATAATCTTTCCGGTCAATTTCCTCCTGCACTTTACAATATGTCATTCCTCAGGTTCATTGTCCACATGGCAACAAGTTCTCAGGCAACCTAAGACCTAACATTGGCCTTTCTTGGCCAAACCTTGATAGGATCTATTTGGGAATTAATTTCTTTAGCGGACCAATTCCAGATTCATTTTCTAATGCCTCAAAACTTTTACAACTTGATATTCCTAAGAATCAATTCACAGGCATGGTTCGCCATATCAACTGAGTCCGCAACGTATCGCCCGAATCATAAGTGGAACGGAGTTTACTGTGACAATATCGTTACCCGCATCGCTCTTAGAACTAAATTGGAAAGATATTACCGAGAAGTCGGCGATATCGGCCGATACGAACGGTGTGACACCGTATCGAGAAAAATCGGCCGAGATTTGGGTGATATGTACAATTATGAACTCAAAAAACTTGGCAAAGTAAACACAATTCTTGCTAACCTCCTCCTTTAATAACAAAATAGTAAAAAGAAAATAAAAAGTTGAAGAATAATAATCAAAATATTTAAATAATCAATCAAAAATTAACCTTTTCACCCTACCATACAAGGTGACGGGAGTGTAAATTAGAGTCAAGTATTAATCATATATCATAACCTTAAAAGAGAAAATCCATCTTGTACAAAAAAATCCAATCCCATCATTTCTCTTTTTCTTTCTTGCCCGCAATATTTTTTAAATTAAAAGATAAAAAATTATTATTCCACTACATAGATTTTTTTTTCCAATTGTGCAACCTTTTGCAGATCTATCATCCCAATTCAATCAAAAGTTCTTATTGATCAATTTATGATGAAAATGCTTATTGGGAATATGGAGAAAATGCTTATTTATTATGTCTTTGTATTTTATAATATTATTTGATAGATATATGTTTCTTTGATGTATTAGACTAAATGCTATTACTTTCTTTGTGTAATTCTTATTATATTATATAAGATATGATGGTTTTATTCTTATATTTAAGTTTTGATGTCATATAAAATTTATGCTAAAATTATTTATTGCTAATACTATAGTTTTATGGTTGCAGCAGCATTACTTTATTTAAATAATTAGTAGTTATATATGACAATATAAATATTTAGTACATTTAATTTGATAATTGTATTTGTTATGCTATTTTTTACTTTTTGTAATTTAAAGATTTCTTGAAAAATTTTATATGCTATAATGTGCATATCACTCGATATTTGACCGATATATTGCGACAGATGTGGAACAACAGCGACCGTGACCCGCGAGGGCGAATCATGTTCACAGGACAAGTTCCTGTGAATTTCGGCAGCTTGCCTAACATGCAGTGGATCAATGTTGGCTTCACTCTTTTGGGAAGTGGCCAACCAGATGATTTGAAGTTCATATCCGCTTTGACAAACTGCAGCAATTTATTCTTCCTGCATTTTGGTGACAACCAATTCGGGGGCGTCTTACCAAACTCAATAGCAAATCTCTCCATGCACATGACAAGTCTTTATTTTGAAAACAATAGCATCAGTGGAAGCATACCTAAAGAGATTGGAAATCTCATAAATCTAAATATACTCTATGTCAGCAACAATCATCTGACTGGAGTTATTCCAGATTCAATCGCTAGACTTTCGAAGTTGGGAACACTTGTTTTAAGTTCAAACCAGTTTACAGGTGAGATTCCATCTTCCATAGGCAACCTTACAAACCTGCAAAATCTTTATATAGCCAATAACAGCCTCAAGGGAAGTGCACCATCAACCCTGGGAAATTGCATAAAAACGCAACTTTTAGATCTGTCTCAGAATAATCTGAGTGGCATAATACCTAAACAATTGATTCAGATTTCTACACTTGCATCACTAAATTTTTCTTACAATTCCCTGACTGGTTCTTTACCAGCACAGATTTCCAGTTCGAGCCATCTTGTCCTTGCTGATTTTTCTTACAATAGATTTTCTGGTGACATACCAATCAGCATGGGAAAATTATTGGCTGTAGTAATCCTCTATATGCAGAATAATTCACTCCAAGGCACAATACCTTATTTGGGGGATCTGCAAGCTCCAGTATCTAGATCTTTCCTGCAATTACCTTTCTGGTCAAGTTCCACCTTTCTTGATGAATCTTTCTCCTTTGGTCTACCTTAATCTGTCATTTAGCAGTTTAGAGGGTGAGATTCCTGCAAAGGGAATATTTGATAATGCAAGTGCAGTAGAAGTGCTAGGGAACTCTAAGCTTTGTGGTGGGATCCAAGAATTGCATTTGCCAACTTGCCTTGTGCAAGAACCAGAAAAAGTACAAAAGGAGCATTCAGTTTCTCTAAAGTTGATACTGACAGTAATCGGCGTTGCTTCAGTCATATTTCTATTACTCTTGTTGTTTTCGGTTTACAAGTTTAAGAACTTAAAGAAACAATCTCAGGTGTCATCCACCTCCAGGCAAATGTTCCCAAATGTTTCCTATAAATTGCTCTACGATGCCGCAGGAGGATTCTCTTCAGAAAACTTGCTCGGTTCAGGTAGTTTTGGAACTGTTTACAAGGGAACTCTTGGTCCAGATGACACAATTGTTGCTGTCAAGGTACTGCGTCTCCATCAGCCAGGAGCTTCCCAAAGCTTTACGGCTGAATGCCAAGCCTTGAGAAATGTAAGGCACTGGAACCTCGTCAAGGAAATAACTGCCTGCTCGAGTATTGATTTTGAGGGAAATGATTTCAAAGCTATTGTATATCCCTTCATGAAAAATGGGAGTCTAGAGGAGTGGTTACATCCAAAATCTCAGTGGCAACGTATTAGCTTAAATATTTTTCAGAGAATTAACATTGTGATAGATGTGGCTTCGCATTGTCATATCTTCATAATCAGTGCCAGACACCTGTGGTTCATTGTGATTGAAAGCCAGGCAATATTCTACTAGACAGCAATCTAACTGTTCATGTGGTAGATTTTGGTTTGACTCGACTCCTTCCAAAAGTAAGTGTAGGAGCTATTCCAAAAGACTTCAGTTCACTGGGGATCAAGGGCACCATAGGCTATGCAGCACCAGGTAACTTTTCTTTAGTGTTCCCTTACATAAACCTATTCAAAATTTGGCTTCATAAGTATAATCACAATCTTATGCTAATTTCTCTTTTTCCAAATAAATGAGCTGCTTTTGTGATTCGACATTGCAGAGTATTGTACGGGGCTCAGGTCTCTATCCTGGGAGATGTATATAGCTTTGGGATCCTAGTGCTAGAGATTTTCACAGGAAAAAAGGCCAACAGATGAACAATTTCAAGAAAATATAAATATTCACAATTTTGTCAAAAGGCAACACCACATAAAGTGATGGAGGTTGTTGACAGATCTGCTCTGTCCACAGAAATGGCACCGGAGTTCAGCACACAGAATAAAGGCCCGAGCAGCTTGGGAAGTCAACAGATGGATTGCCT
The DNA here is from genome assembly GCA_024721245.1 of Mitragyna speciosa. NCBI lineage: Eukaryota > Viridiplantae > Streptophyta > Magnoliopsida > Gentianales > Rubiaceae > Mitragyna > Mitragyna speciosa. The sequence continues at coordinate 14,321,474 of CM045573.1, forward strand.
CGTTTCCATTTTCCAGATTGGTGTGGCATGTTCAGAAGAATTTCCTCAAAATAGATTGTTGATGCAACAAGTTTACAGTGGACTGTTACTGATCAGGCACAAATTTCTTCAGCCAGAACAGAATGAATGCACATTATGTCAATAAAATGAAAAATAAAAACTTTTTATCATTCTGTACAAACTCTTCATGCCATTTGTATTAGTTTAATAAGACAAATCATTGACGAGAGATCATGTTACCATTTTTCGCTTGAAGCACATATTACCAATTTGTTAATATATAATTTTTTTTTTTAAATTTAGCTTTAGAGATCTGTCACTTACAGAAGAACAAAATGCATCTTCACGCAGTATGCTTGACATTTCCTCAATATTCCCATTTTTAACAGAAGTAACTGAGATGACAGCCCAGTGGATTTTCCCGGTCATATTGAAAGCTGGTAGAGACAAACACATAGTTTATTAAATTCAAGGTGAACGATTTGTTTGTGTACAAGATCATGAAGTGATTTAGGTAATAGGTGTAAACCCGGAAAATTAATTGGTGCAAACACATTCTTTTGGTTAGAAAGAATTTTCTTTTTGGTACAAGATTAAAAAGGTTTAAAAAGACAATATGCATTATCGAACCAAGGTATCAGGTGTTCGTATCAGAAGTTCTTTCAAAATGAGCAGTGCAGTTCTTTCCTTCAAGAACTATCATCATCTATCTCCACATGGATCCAAAAATCCGATTGCTTGATACAAACACCATATGAGCACCATGCTTGATACCAACTCCATACGAGCACTCAAATGGTTCCCAGATATTGGAAACAAACACAAGAAAAAGCAAACACATGACATACGTACAAAAAAGCAGGCTTGCATAGATTTAATATTTAGGGGGGGGGGGGGGGGGGGGGTAAGTATTTGCCACTCTCATATCAAATAAGAGGACATGAGATTCCAACTAATTTTCATATGGGACGGCATTGGTGCTACAAAACGAAGGATATCTGGTTTTGTACTGTACTTGATCTTCGTCTGGTGATTACTACATATATTGGTATGCATCTCAATAAACTTTTCAATGTTTGGAAGTACCACCTCCCGACAATGCAGATGAAGCAGGGGAACCTTAGATAAGACACTCCCTTTCTGAACATCCAAACCTTCTGGCCTTCGCAGTCTATAGGGTTCCCCGCTTTTTGGCTCAAAATCAACTCTAGGCATTTGCTTCCATTTGCGATGAACAAACCATCCATATTTATAGTCTCCCACTATTGGAGTACCAAGAGCTTCAGCACAGTGCACACGAAGCTGTGAAAAAAAAAAAAAAAAAAAAAACAAAGACAGATAAGTCATGATTTCCCTAGCAAGCTTTTTACAGAGATACATAAATAAGTACATCCACAGATATATCAGAAACGTAATCCTTTAACAATTACAGATTAAGATAATGATATTGCTGAAGTCGTCACCATTTACATTTGATCATTTGCATTTATTACTGCACTGGCATAAGTACAATTTTAACAACCAGAAAAGGCGTAAAAAAAAAGAGTGAATCATTTATGCATACACTTAAAAATTTCGTGTGTTTGGTGCATGGCAGGGCATTAAAATAAAAGAAGCTTGGAAATAGGAGCTATGATCTTCATGTGCAGACTTTGAAAATGCAATCTTGATGGCCAGAATTTGGAAATCAAAGCATTCATAGATATTTGTACTACATGTGAACATCAACCAGTGACCATTATCCAACTTTCTATTTTATGGGTTAGTGTCAAAAAGTATATTTGCCTTCCCCATCAAAAACTTTTTCCTTCAATAAACTAATCAAGCATCTATTTTTGCTGTAATAGATATTGACAAGAATTAGTTACATAGATTGGACAAAAGATCAGACAGCTAAATCTATTCAAGCCGACAACTGAGACAAACAGCTAAAACAATACCATGCAAGAAAAGGGAAAGAATTTCCAGAAACATTTGTTTGCAGTAGTCTAGAAGAAGGAAGAGAAAAGTTCATTTGATAATTTACTGAACTCAAATTGTCAGCTGGATGCATATACTTGATATCAGCAGACAAACAGATATTCCAATTTTAGAAACACAATTGAACAAGTCTGAACTCATACCCAAGGACTTATTTCCATCAATCTCACAATGTTGTCATGTAAAAGAGCAATAAAAATTGTAGACATCCACTAGAAAAGGAAGCCACATGGGGGAGCAGTACCTGATGCTTCCGGCTGGTATGTGGACGTAATTCAATCCATGAGCATCCATTAATCATGGGCCCAAGTACCCTATATTCAGTTATAGCCTCTTGGGAAGCTTCAAGGCCTGAATCACTAGCCAATATAACCCTTTCAGTCTTCCCATCATCAAGTATTACCTGCAGTATTGAAAAGAGCAAGAGCATCACAAATTTTGGCTAATTTACAGGTACAAGGTAGAAGATCATTCTCCCAGAGAGAGAGAGAGAGAGAAAGAGGACCTTTGCAATAGGTGCACGAATGAGACCTTCCTTTTCCTTAGGGGAACCTATGACTAGTGCCCAATGCCGTTGATACATTGACTCACATGCATCAGCCCATGCCTAAAAGCGAAAAGTGGAAATTTTTATGTTTTGAGAAGCAAGACTAGTGAAACCACATCATGCAACCCAATGATGCAAGAAGCATAATTTTATACCAAAATGTGGCCCCTTCCATACAACACATAAGGAAGAATATTGAGAAGTAACATAAGAAAAAAACAGAGATTTAGAAGAAAAGATAAAGGAATGATATAGCTTCAACCAAGGCAGATCAGATAGCTCTCAAGTACCTCAGACAAGGATTTGGCCTTATTTATGTCACTGAACAACAGATGGAGATAGGAAATGCTTTCCTTTGTTCTGCCCATTAGGAGGAGGCCACTACTTTCTCGGTCAAGACGATGCACCTAAACATGCAAATATAAAAGCTTTTCAATTCTGAAAATGAAAGAAAAAATTGCCATTTGACAATATTGAGAACTATGTTGAGGTCTTAATGATTCACCATCCTAAAGACCAAAGTAATTCTATGTACTAAAGAGCTAGAATTATGACTGAATAAATTTACAAGACACAATAAAGGGGTATTTGTAGCAAAATAGAGTTAGAATTACAACTGAATAGATTTATAAGACACCATAAAGGTGTATCGGTCGCAATAAGGGTTATGCCTTCAGCAATCATGATAAATCAATCCTTTCCATTGGGGGTGTTTTGATATGCTGACAGCTCCACATAAATGCAAGCATGTCAGATGTTCACCTTCTCGGTCAGTTATCATGATTTACCTTTTGAGCCACTCTCCTTTGGAAAAACAAAAGACTTCCAAATACACAGAGGAATTGTCAAGTTGGTCAAGAAGACAACTCACAGTGATTACCCTACACAAAACTTACCAATTTAGGACCATCATCATAATCATATGATAATGCAGCAGCCGCCAATGCATCCATGCTGTTATGAATTGGCAGGTTCCCCTAATGACAAACTGTATGTTAGAACAGCGAAAAGAGGAAATAACTTAAGGACAGTTCATTAACATGGTAAAATAAAAGGCACAGGAGATCCTAACCTTTACTGGCAGCTTAGGAGGCTTATTCAGCACAAGTATAGCAGAATCCTGGCATATCGTCATCAGTCTTTATTTTATCAGCTACCAAACAAAAAGGAGTCACCAAAAAAAAAAAATCCAGATTTATTTAAAGCCTAGCTCCGTAGTTCCACCAATATAGAACAAAATCAAGAGCATGCATGCATGACATCAAACCTAAAGAGCCCACGAGTTTTATTTTTTCTCGTGATCATATTTTACAGGATTTAACCAACATTAACACAGTTGCATTTTTCCATTCACTAAAATCAACGAAAAAAAAAAATTCTTTGGGAGCAAATCAAGAAATCTTTAGCCGACAGTCTTAACTCACATAGCAATGGATAAACATATTATTAGAGTAACAAATGAACATACCTTGTATTTTACAAGTCTTTGCAAATACTCTATCTCATCTGCATTCGGGTATAAAGTTCCACTTGGAATGACATCAAACCTCTTGGAAATTTTAGCTTCAGCGACAGAAACAGGTACATATACTCTTGCCCCTGACTCCATGATCTCATTGTGAGTAATCTACAAACAATAAAATAAGGTTACTGCATGTATAACACAGTTATATATTAAAAATACAAAAAAAAAAAAAAAATGCAAGTTGAAAAGAATACAAAAAATCACGACAGGCAAAATAACATTTATGAACATCTGTACCTTTCTCATGGATTTTGTTTGTGTTCCTTCATTTGATGAATCAAAGCATTCCATCTGCACCTGAAAGATAAACAAATGAAAGTAAAAAAATCAGGTGAAAAATAAAAAAGATGAAGAAATACGAAAAAAGTGCGAGAGCATTATACTGACGAGGCCCTTGTTGAAGTGAGATTGAATGACATCGCCAGGTATGTCATTGAAATAATACTTGAGCCAGCTAATGGCAGTGACATGACCAGTGGATGATGTGTTCTTTCCAGGCAAAGGATGACCTGGAAATGGGGGCAGAGATACAAGCTGGCGAGGCTTTGGCCCCCCTCTCGGACGGCCCAGATGGGCTATGTTGTTTGTCACTCGTATAACTCGTGGAGGCTGGACTTCTTTGACCCTCCTCGAGTAATGCCGGACTGCATGATTGCTGCCAAGTTTAATAACCTTATTCCACCACATTCAGAGTACTACAGGTACACTGCTAGACCTCCCTCCTCCTTCATCCAAATGACGGCCTCTGTTAAATTATTTACGTTAAATTCAAAAATGAAGACAACAACACAAAAAAATTCCGATCAAAGTTAGCTGAGGCATTTCATCGAATATTTAACATGCAACCAGAATTGCTACAACAAAACGCCCAGTACGTCAAGATACAACGATAATGGGACAACGGATAAAAGGGTCTCTATTTATTGTCTTGGTTAAAAAGTTCGATTCTTATAAAGTATTTTCAACATCACAAAACAGTTTAATTAACTCTGACAAGAAAATCGAAAGAAAGAAATATTCCTCTTGACCCCCGACGGCTGAGGAAGTAACTGGTGAAATTTCTGAATAAAAATTAGCTGAACGACGTCGTTTGGACAAAAAGAGATAAACTCCGACGTATATTTGTTGTTGGCAATATTTGCTGTTGGCAATATAATTAGAGCTGCAAAATAACCAAATTATTTACAAATAAAATAAACTCGAGTGCTGAACATGCTAATCAAGCTCAAACTAAGTTGTTCAAACTCTGTTAGACAAGCCGAGTTTAAGTTTAGTTTTCAACTTAAAATTTTGTTTGATGAGTTGAACTCGAGTTAAAATTTAAATTATTAAAAAGCTTGACCCATGTTCGTTTTATCAAAGCAAGAGTTCAAACAATGGGGGGCAATTGGGCGGGTTGGACAGTTTTTAGGTAGGTTGGTATTGAGTTTTTATTTAAATGGGTTATACCCAACCCGTCCAACTATATATTAGGTTAATATTGGATTGGGTCATATTGGGTTAACTCAAACCCATGATTCAAATATGACCCAATATATTATTTTATAAATTTTGGGACTTTTTCACACACATTTACACATACAAAATGATTACAAAATGATTTTTTCACGCATATAAACACATTTTTCCATATATAAACATATTTTCACACACTAAAACACTTCTACAAATACAAACACACACTTCTAATTATTCAATCATTTGAATGGTTACTACAACATAACACCTTTGGTTGGTGGCCTAGGATTTTCTAGGGTAGTGGCCTCAACAATTAAAGAGACAACAATTAAAAAAATACTATGTACTTAATTATGATAAGGTGATGTGGCCTCACGATTCAATAATTGCTCGAAAATTAGAAGAAATTCTCAATTTTTATAGGAAAAATACTGCCATTTTAACTTATCACATTCTAGTCGAAGTGCAATTTTTATTAATGAAATCTGGCTCGATTTATTGTCGGTATTCATTTGACCATGCCAAAAAAATGGTCCAAAACTAAATATATACTGTATGTGCAAAACAAAACAACGTAAGTTGAATATCCCCCGCCAAAATATATCCCAAAAATTTCAAAAACAAAATAACACCAAATATATCTCAAAATAAAATATTTTTTGCCTAAAAAAATTTAATTGGACAAAAAAAATACAGAAATAATAATAAAATTGTAAGCGAGACTTCTGGGCTTGTTCGCTAAGAAAATGCAAAATGATCTCCCAAATTAAATAACAACAACTCAAAACACCAAAAATTCCACAAAAATTTCAGAAAATATCCGAAATTTAGCACATAACAAACAATTAATTGACAAAAAAATTACAAAAAAAAAATCAAATGCTAGAGAGAGTTTTACTTACAATAGTTGAGGTTTTGCAAATGGCCGAAGAGAGATTTGGAGAAAAAGGCAAAATTTTGTTGAATGTGAAGAATTTGTTTTTATTTATTTATAGTTTGATGTTGTGTGTGTGGAAAAGTGTGTGCAAGTGTGTGAAACTTGGGGAAGGAGTTTGGGAGATTTATGAGAATTTTTGGGTTCACTTCCACTATTTATATTTATATGAGTTGGGTAATGGGTACCCAAATAAAAAACCCAACCCACCCAGTAAATAAGTTGGGTTTTCTTAACCCAATCCAACAAAACCCATAACTCAACTGACCCAACCCATCTTTTAAAATTAGTGGTTGGGTCGGGCGGATTGTTGGGTTTTGAGTTTAATTGCCAGCCCTAGTTCAAACTTTAAATATTTGATTCGACTCGACACGTATGTCTCTGTGCTAAATGTCAATCTTCAAGACCAAACTAATAATTTGGATGTTATTTCTCCAAAAAAAAAAAAACTCTAATAAATGATACTACTTAATTGAGTTGCATTTTTATATATACCTTTTACCTTTAAGATTTTATTAGGATTTGAAACTTAGGTAAAGAAGAGAGAATAAATTTACAAAAATTCAAGCTTTTCTGATTCTTTTTTTTTTTTGGGGGCGAAATCTGTTTGATTCTTAGTTAGGATTAATGGAATCAAAGAAGTTCACTGGGATATTATGCAAATATATGTCATCCAACTTACCAAATAAGTTACTATAAATTTCTTATATTGATTGTCAAACTTTGTTATGTTCGCTTAACTTTTATTAAACAAACACATTAGTAAGTTCAAATATAATAATTTCAAATATCAAACCTTATGGTAACTATCAAATGTTTTAATAACTGATTTTTTAAGCTAAGAGACCATAGGAGTAGAATGTCACACCTCCCATAATTCCTTTTAAGGTAGGTACATAACTGTAAAGGACTCTGCACAATGAAAATATTATAATATTTAATGAAGGTTGTCTTTCTGTAATTACTATTGAAAATCCCTTCATGCATGTACTTTTCTGAGACAATTCCTTGGAAATTGATTGGCCCCATAATGTTTTGAGTGACTGATATAATATTGTAGGAAAATTTAGGACGTAATTGTCTTCCTCAGATTGGCACTTTGAGCCAATGAATGAACTGATGAAGAGTAGCTTTTGCCTTTACTGGTTGCTTAACACGTCAAATAACACTTCACTAAGTAGAAAGGCAGGTGGACACACTTAGAATTGCAATGTGTCGTGTCCACCTCTTCACTGGTGTGACAACCTTGCACGCTCTCTCTCTTCTTCATCAAATAAATTCCCCAAAAAATTCTGCAGAACCAAGAAGTTTCTGTGGGCGGTGTCATTATTAATTATAGTATAATGGAAGAAGAGAAACAAGAACTTGTAGAATCAGGCACCGGGATAGAAAAAGGGTTGTGTTCGAGTGAATGTATTTGTACGGAAAAGTTGGAATTAACAGTTGATCAAGTGATAGAAGAATATGTGGGATCATTTGGATTTTCACAGCTGTTGCATGTTTTCTTGGTATCATTGGCATGGATTTTTTATTCTCAGAGTACTTTAGTCACAATTTTCACTGATGTTCAACCTAATGAATGGAGGTGCATTGGCTCATCATCTTCTTGTAGACTTGGGAGTAGTCATACTTCTAGGAATGCTGCTTCAGTTTGTGGATTGAAGCCTGGAACTTGGGAATGGGTTGGTGGGAATACAAGTTCTACTATTGCTGAGTGGGGATTGATCTGTGACTGGAAATTTCTTGCTGCAGTACCAGCCTCACTCTATTTTCTTGGATCTCTCATTGGTAAATTTTCCAATTTCACTTTCATTCTTTTGTATATGACATTTCTCTGTTTGCAATATTGTGTTATTCCTGAGATGAGATTTGACACCAGAATTAACTAAGTTAGCTAGCCATTTTTCCTTGTGCCAATAATCATAAACAGCTTTATTCTAATTTTAAGCTATTTATGTCTATTCTGTTATAATTGGAGGTTAGAACTTTACTAAAAGTTGGTAGTAATGTTTTGCTTTCATGCATAACTTTTAGTGCCTCTTTATATTTTGTTGTTTATCTTTAAGGCTTTCTGATGATAAAAAGTAGAATATTCCCTAGTATACTCCTTTCTCAAACTGTTTCTTTTTTCTTGATCAACATTTGTTTTATGCTTTTGGATGACCTTTTCATTTCCCATTTCCTGTTGTAGAAAACATAAATCACTGGTGTGGTTATGTGCATTGACTCTCTTCATTGATGATAAAATCGAATTTTTGGTAGGCGCATTCATTATATATGGTGATTTTCTGGGGAAAAAAAAAAAAAAAACTGATGCATTTCACTGGTGACATGGCTTTTTTTTTTTTTTTTTTGGATGCTTGAGATCAAGTTAGTTGGCTTTGCTAAGCTTGACAGGGCTAGATATGTCAATCACAATTCATAACCCAAAATCTTGATGGATTTTTAAGTCCAGGGTCTGCCGTCTATGGTCGCCTAGCTGATGCATCTTTGGGAAGGAAGAGAGCTGTGTTCATCACATGCCTCTTAACCTCATTAATCAATTTGCTTACCTCCCTCTCACCAAACATATGGATTTATTCTCTTCTCCGGTTTGCAAATGGTTTTTTGCAATCAGGCATTGGCATATGCTGTCTTGTTCTGATGACAGAGGCTGTTGGTCGGGAATGGCGCGGCCAAGTTGGCCAATATGGCTTCTTTTTCTTCACAGGAGGCTACCTTTCACTACCCCTGTTAGCATATCCTAATAGAACTTGTTGGAGAAACATATACAAGATTATCTCATTTCTCCCCCTTGTCTATTCCATCTTTATACTACTGCCATTTGTATCAGAATCTCCAAGATGGCTTCTAGTTTGTGGAAGTAGTAAAGAAGCTCTAGATGTGTTAAAAAGATATGCAAGACTCAATGGGAAAAACTTACCTGCAAATCTATGCCTATTAGAACCATGTTTTGCTACTCAAGAGAATAGGAAAGATGAAGAAGTCTTGCAAGAAAAGACCCTATGGAAGACTAAGTGGGCTGCAAAAAGGATGGCTTTGGTTATGATAACAGGCTTTGGAATTGGATTTGTTTATTATGGAGTTCAACTAAATGCTGAAAACCTGAACTACAATCTATACTTCACTGTAGCAACAAATGCCATGATGGAGATCCCAGCAGTATTCGTTGGCAGTGTACTGCTCAGCATGGCTAATCGTCGTTTAATATTTTCCAGATCAGCTTACATCGCTGGACTTTCAAGCATTCTTTGCATACTATTTTCAGATGTGAAGCAAGGAATTGTAGATAAATCAGGAGGGAGTTGGCCACAATTGACACTAGTAGCAATTAGTTTCATGGCTGCATCTACAGCATTTAATGTTTTGTATGTTCATTGTGTGGAACTTTTCCCCACAAATGTGAAAAATTTTGCTGTTTCTATGTTAAGACAAGCCTTGATGCTGGGGGCAGCCATTGCTCCTCTGCTGGTGGCTGTGGGCAGATTTAGCCCTTCTCTTGCATTTGTCATATTTGGGTTGCTCTCCATTTTCAGTGGTTTGATGAGTTTGTGGCTGCCGGAGACTTGGAACTCCCCCCTTGTCTGAGACATTAGAGCAACAAGAACAACAGAAACAGCTAAATTCTGTTCGGGAACTCTTAGAAACTGAACTGAGCAAGTGAATACCATCTCAATGTAAAGCTCATGCTGTAAATAGTTTTGTATATTCATCAAGCTTCATTAATTACCATGATTTGTGTGGTTCTCAATCTTAAACTTTTAATCTTGTAAATCTTACCTCCATAAAAATGATTCCACTTCTGTGTGCAGTTCGTCACCTATGATAAATTACGTTTGACCCTAGCATTTTGTTCTCCTCTTCTATTACTATTACTATTTCAAAGGATTTTAGCATTCTGTACAACAACTACAATACCAAGATGGTAATATAACAACATAATTTACGTACTAGAGAATAAAAGAAGTTACTTATTGATTCCTAAAAAATGCAAAAAGATTGCTAATTAGGAATAAGTTCTGTATCGTGAGTTAATTTATTTCTCTTTTTTAAGATAGATCATGTATCGTGTGAGTTAAATTATTTTTCTTTTTTAAGATAGACCATGTTTATGTTTATATTAGACAAACGTCTATTGAAGTGAGCAAAATTTATATTAGACAAACGTCTATTGAAGTAAGCAAAATTCTTCCAATGAACAATTAATCTCACTTGCTCATTTATTTATTTTTTATTGGAGTAATTGGTTTTATCAAAATAGCACATAACGTGCTGGTTGTAAACCAAGTACTCCAACAAAAGAAATAAATGAACAATTGAGATTAATTGTTCATTGGAAGAGTATTTCAAAAAGCCAATTACACGTTGTTTGAAGAGTATTTCAAAAAGCCTTCCAACGGCTACTTTTCCTATGGCCGTGTGTGTTAGCAATAGTATCAAACATGCTAGAAATGTGTTACAAACCCATATAACATCTTCATCCTCTCCATTAGAAATACCAAGGGTCACTTCAAGAATCCGTAATTTTATTAACGATGTCGAAATAGATGCTCAAAGCATCAAAACTGGCTTCGACCCGAGTACATGCCGCTCTAATTATCAGCTTAAAGACCTCATTAACGAAGCGAGAGTTTCCGAAGCCCGCCAAATGTTCGACCAAATGCCTCAGAAAAATTCGTACTCAATAAACATGATGCTTTCGGGTTATGTGAAATCTGGGAATTTAACCCTGGCCAAGGAGTTGTTTGATGGAATGGTTGCTCGGACAGCTGTGTCATGGACAATAATAATAGGCGCGTACTCGCAGAAAAATCAGTTTAGAACTGCTTTTTGTCTTTATGCTGAAATGTGTAAGGTAGGCACCGAAAGGCCTGATGAAGTGACCTTTACGACTTTGTTATCGGGATGTTGTGATGACTCTGATGCCCTGAAAGAGGTAGCTCAAGTTCATGGAAACATAATTAAGATGGGATTTAATTCAGAACTTAGAGTTTGCAACAGTTTAGTGGATTGTTATTGCAAGTGCGGTTGTCTTAATTTGGCATTACAGCTCTTTAGTGGAATGTTGAACAAAGATTCTGTAACTTTTAATGCAATGATAACCGGGTATACAAAATGCGGGATGAATGACTATGCTGTAAAACTCTTCTTCCAAATGCAGCATTTAGGCTTGAAGCCTTCAGATTTCACTCTTGCAGCTGTTTTGTGTGCCATTGTTGGGTTGGATGGTGTTGCTCTTGGCCAACAAGTTCACGGGCTTGCAGTTAAGAGCAATTTCGTTTGGAATGTGTTTGTTGCCAATGCATTGCTAGATTTTTACTCCAAACATGATTGTGTAGATGATGTTGAGAAATTGTTCTATGAGATGCCCGAGTTGGATGGTGTTTCTTACAATATACTCATCACAGGATATGCAAATGATCAGCAGTACAAAGAATCAGTTAATCTATTCGAGAAATTGCAGCTAACAAGCTTTGATAGAAGGCAGTTTCCTTTTGCAACAATGTTTAGTATAGCAGCAAATACACTAGACCTGGAAATGGGAAAGCAAATTCATGCACAGACTTTAGTGACGGGAGCAATATCAGAAACTTTAGTGGGCAATGCCCTTGTTGACATGTATGCCAAATGTGATAGATTTGAGGAGGCTAATGTTTTGTTTGGGAATCTAGCTTGCAGAAGCCACATTCCTTGGACAGCTATGATCTCAGCCAATGTTCAGAAAGGACTCTATGAAGAAGCCCTTAAACTGTTCAAAGACATGCGTAGAGAAAGTATTAGTGGTGACCAGGCAACTTTTGCAAGCACTTTAAGAGCCTCTGCAAATTTGGCTTCGTTCTCACTTGGGAACCAATTACACGCGTGCATAACTAGATTGGGATTCATGTCGAATGTCTTCTGTGGGAGTGCACTTCTTGATATGTATGCCAAATGTGGATCCATAAAAGATGCAGTTAGGATTTTTCAAGAGATGCCTGTTAGGAATAGAGTCTCTTGGAATGCTTTGATCTCAGCTTATGCTCAGAATGGGGATAGTGAAGCGACGTTTAGGTCCTTTGCTGAAATGATTCAATCCGGTCTCCCTCCTAACACAGTCAGCTTTCTCAGTGTTTTGACAGCGTGCAGCCACAGTGGGCTTGTTGAAGAAGCACTGAGGTATTTCAACTCCATGACTGAAACCTACAATCTCGTGCCAAGAAAAGAACACTACGTGTCTCTGGTTCATGTTTTGTGTAGAAGCGGAAAATTTACTGAAGCGGAGAAAATAATGACTGACATGCCATTTGAGCCAGATGAGATCATGTGGTCATCAGTTCTCAATTCATGCAGGATCCATAAGAATAAAGACCTTGCAAAAAAAGCTGCAGAACAACTCTTCAACATAAACGTTCTTAGAGATGGCGGTGCCTATATCTCAATGTCCAACATCTACGCAGAAGCAGGTGATTGGGAAAATGTAGCCACTGTGAAGAAGGCCATGAGGCAACGAGGAGTAAAGAAAGTGACTGCCTATAGCTGGGTTGAGATCGAGCACAAAGTTAACCTATTCACTGCTAATGACATGATTCATCCACAAATTAAGCAGATTTGGAAAAAGATCGATGAACTGTGGACGCTTATGGAAGAGGAAGGCTATAAGCCTGACACAAGCTTTGCACTTCATGACGAGACCGATGAAATCAAAATAGAATCCCTTAAATACCATAGCGAAAGGTTAGCAATAGCATTTGCATTAATAGGTACACCAGAAGGATCACCAATACTGATAATGAAGAATTTACGAGCGTGCCCAGATTGTCATGCTGCAATCAAGGTAATCTCAAAGATTGTAGGGAGGGAAATTACCGTCAGAGATTCAAACAGGTTTCACCATTTCAAAGATGGCTCTTGTTCATGTGGTGATTATTGGTAAGATGATAGCACCAACCAACAACCCTCATATATCAACTTCAATATATTTATTAGATACCCTCCAACCAAAAACAGTTGTGTATAGAATTTTTTAGCCAGCCTCGGGCAAGATAACTCGTGTGAATAATAACATTATCAATTTTTTTAGCTCCTAAATCAAGTTATCAAATTCAAATATGCCATACTGTACATATCCTGAATTATACCCTAGAACGTTTTTACTTTATCATTATTGCTACACTTGTGTGCAGATTCGACATGTGCTCAATTCGACACTAAAATGCCTCCAATAAAACAAATTAAAATTATCTAGCGAATGTTTGGCAAATCAAATACACAAACAATTATTCAAGTGCATACAAAACACAGGAAAATCAAGTAACTAGTAGTCTCCATTTCATCAACATGGTCTGAAAGTACATTAAAAATCCAAAAAAAAAAAAAAAAATAGCTCCATATGAAAATAAAAAAACTAGGGTTTTGTTAAAACAGTACTAGTAATTTGACTATTTACAATAACGGTCAGCTTTTTTCTTGACGCGGTCATCAAGGGCTTCTTCAACGGACTTGGATTTGGCATTCGGGTCGTACGCGAACTTCTTGGCTTCAACCGGAAACAATTCATCGTACTTCATCTTCTTCGCCGCGTCGATTGTGTAAATCTCGCCTGCCCCGGACCCAGCAGCTGACGGGTAGTCAATTTGATTAGGATCCTCGACGACGTCGTCGTTTAAGGACTTGTTCTTCTTCTTCTTTTTCTTCTTCTTGTCTATATCTTTGGCGCGAGTGGCCAGAACCCCTCCCTTGAATGTTAGCCTCCCTCCTTTCACTCTCCCGTATGCGTCCGACATCTTTCTCTCGTCGAATGTACTTTCTGTTGTTGAAGATGTACCTAATGAAGATTATATAGATATGCTGTGGTGAAGGGAAAAGTTCCCAATTCCTTCTTGTAGTGGAGGCAGGATAAATTGCTAAAGTGACCCCCAACATACTTTATAATCTCAATTTAGTCCCTCAACTTACTTTATAATCTCAATTTTGTCTCTAGTGACGATATGAGGGTAAACTTTTAATTTTGGTCCCTTTGTTTAGATTCATCATTTAATTTCACTATATTCTTTCATGTTGTCTTTGGTCCAGAGGGATAAGAACATAAATTGATCAGTCATTTTTTTGCACGAGAATCATAAATTACTAACATAAATTTTGCGAGTGACCGGAAAAATTTACGGTTATATTTCAATCTTTAGTTTTTGGTATGAACAATTTACTCTTCATCAAGATTTCATATGCTCTATGAGAGCTAGTTTCCACTTCCTCCTTTGGCATAACTTAACTACATTCCTTAGTCCCCAACATTTTTTTTTTAAAGAATAAAATTTTTGGTTCAGAATATGACTATTTACCTTTGTATAAAAAAAGAGAAAAAAAAAGGTCAATCCTTTATACTCATATTTGCAATATTCTGGTCCTTTGCTGCTTTGACTAGTACAAGATCAATTGTATTATCGAGGCCCTTTAGACAGATCTCATGCAATCATAATTCCTTGTCAATTTGAAGACACCACCTAGCACACTTTTTCTAACAAAGATACATACTTCAACTAGAACTTCTCTCAAAATAGTCTGTAGTAGTGTAATTTTATTCAGCGAGTGTTAACGGGAATCCTACCTAAGCCAAATGGGATAAATTTCTAATTCGAAAATAACCATGTATGTTAGCTTAATAGCTTCAAGCCTGTTAGTTATAAACCAAAAAATATTCTACTGTATCCCCTAGGAGTATTATTAGATATATATAGTATACTAGGAAAGAGCACGTGCTTTGCACGTGTTTGGTGAATTGAAATGTAGAATTATTTAACTTTTTAAATAATAATTATTTTTAAAGTATGAATTCTGATTGTTAATTTCTTGTCTTCATTTTTCCAATTTTATTGCTACCTATTTTAATTCTTTCTAGCTGATTATGGATCTTTCAATTTACTTTATAACTTTTTTGCTACAAACTAATTGAGCTTTTAGAAGTAATATAATGCACTAATTAGAATTAAGAGATCATAAATTGTTAAGATATAGACTTTAAATTTGCTTTATTATTTGAGGTATGTACCTTGATTAATGATTCTGAGTTTTTATTGTCTTAAGTTTTGTTTACATCTCAATTCTTTTCATTTTTTCAAACAAACTTTATCTTCTTTGTTTTTCAAATATGTCAAAACATAAATTGATTTCTTATCACAAACAATGAACAATTTTTTCTCCTAATGAGAATCTTTTATGGTAGATAATTTTTATATTATTGATGTAAATTTTACTCAATATGCTAATCGAAATGGTTTAATTTTTGTTTTTATGTAAATCATGGTAAATCATATAGACACAAATTATCATATATTATATATGTTGGCTATAATGATTAGTGTATTTTTCAGGAGAGGTATCAATATCTACTTTCTCAATTAATTATATATACATATACATACAAACACACACACGCAATACATACATGCAGACATACATATGCGTGTGTATATATATATCTGAGAAAAAAATTAACTCTAATACAATTAACTCCAAAACTCTCTTAATGAAAACTATATTAGGTTTAAAATATTTAGATAACTATATTGAAATTTTAAAAATAAATTTTTTGAGCTTTTTAGTTGTAATTATATTGCTAGATCCTTTATTCCTACTACTCTAAGTTTAAGCTACTATTAAGAGATGAAAGTCTTTGAGCAAAAAGAATATGCTTACTTGATATTGGCATGCTCAAATGAATGTTACAAATTATAATTGATGCAACAAAGTATCAGTTTATTCATTTGGACCAACCATGAATGCCTCAGATTATATCTTGATAGATGAATAAAATTGTTTCATTTGTTTAGGTTAAATATGAACAATTTTTGTGGCATAATTTTTGAAAAAAAAATTCGTTGGAGATTAAGTGGGATAGCGTAACTTCTTAAATGAGCAAGAAGTGGACCATTCTCAAATGTGAAAGGAAAAAAAAAAGAACATGAAATACAATTGACTCATAAAATACATCAAACTGTTAATATGCCCTTATTATTCAGATTTCTTGATTGTACAATTATAATAAAACAACTTAATCTATCAAAAAATAAAATATAGTACATTCAAGTTGTTGTAACATACTAAAAAAGAATTATTTCATGTATATTTATATGTATTATAAAGAAGTCATAATTGTTTATGTGATAAATTACAAACATGATGGATTTGGACTTAAGTGAAAAACACTAAAATAATTTCTTCTAATTATTAGTTCATGTCTCTATTTTTTCAATTTTTATTACTACATTTTTTTCTTTTTACTTGATTTTGGATCTTCTCAATTAACTATATGGATTTCATCATTTTTCTTTGTGCGAATACACATAATTTGATTTCTCCCTAAAAAAACAATAAAAAAAACTTTTTTTATTTCGAATTCTAATGCTTTTGATATCATTGTATATTTAAATTATGCTAATCAAAATATTTTTGTCTACTTTAGTTAAAACTGCATAAAATGATGTGCTTTATATCTAGTATATTAGAAGACTATTATAAATTGTTGAATTGAGCTATGTGGTTGATGTTTATAAAGGTAATAATTTAAGATATCTTATGACAATAAGAATTCGGAGCATAAATCAAGTGTTCCATAAATCTGGTGTATATTATTTCACAAATATGGAGTTTGGGTTTATTTGTCCTTGAATTTATAGCGTTATAATTTTCTTGAGGTAGTTATTGTTAAGGAATCAATTGGAAAAATCTACAAATATAAAATATTTTCCTTTTTTATTTGACATTATCCAAACAAAAGTGATAATCAACATAAAATTAATAACACCTCTTTTTATGAACTAATTGGAAGATTATTTATCATGAAAAGGAAAAGTTATTTAGGGAAATGCCATATTGAAAGATGCTTTTGCAAATCCAATTTTTAAATTCATATTAATTAAAAGAGTAAGAGTTGAAAGCAAATAAAAGCATCTTCTAATCATGAAAGATATTTTTTCGTCTTGTCACTCCCTACAAAGTTAGATATCACTAAAAAATTTGCCATTTTAATGTAACATGAACTTTCCTAATCATGAATTGACCTACAATTTGTGCAAAATATCAATCCAACTAAACTTGATGTAGCCTTGAGTTGTAGAAAAACAAAATTGGACAACTAAACAAAATAAAATATATTTGTTGTATATGAAAAATCTGCTTGCGAAAAAATGATGCTATGATTTTTTTTTTCAATCTTACTCAATTAATGTGACAACCATTCCACAAAAAAAAAAAATTGGCAATATATTTTATTTTGGCATTGTACAAATCATAAGAATTATATTGGTTGTGTACCTATAAACTAAAATTTAGAATTATTTTATTTTATAAACCTTTATAACTTATTATAAAACTCATAAAATAATTTGCCAAGTATACAAAATTTGTAGACTATTAATACTTTTTAAAGCATGGCTTCTTGTTGTCTTTGCTTTTGCTTTTCTATTAATTCATTCTTTAATTATTTTTAGTTGATTTGGTATCTTTTCAAGTCACTATGTGACTTTTGTCTTTGTTATTTTTTCTAATATTTTTTTTGTGTAAATCTAATTTACCTTTTAAAGGTAGTCTAATGACCTAAATTAGAATTAAGTGATAGTAAAAGATTAAGAAAAATGATTTATACACTCTATTGTTTGATTCATACACTCCATTCTTTATTTAGTAAATAAAAATGCTCTTATCATTTAGCTTTATTATTTTCTCGTATAAAAAATTAAAGTGCTATATTTCATGAGTATATTGTTGTAGAATAGAAATCCAAAATAAATATATAATCATTATTCAAGATTAAAATATAGACTTTAGAGAGCTTTACAGATTGAGGTGTGTATAATTTTTGTCATTTTATTTTAGTTTACTTCTCATTTCGTTAGTGTGTCAAGACATAAATTGATTTCTTATCACAAAAATAGAACAATTTTTTTCTCTTTAGAAGAATTCTTTATGATGGACAATCTTGATTTTATCAATATAAATTTTCATTTTATATGCTAAGTTTAACTGTCTATTTTATGGAAATCTTTATAATACTATGTGCCCAAATTACACTTGCATTGGGTATAGTGATTATTGTATATTCCAAATCAAGTACCTCGTATTGACAATATACAATTCATAAAGTAAACTCAAAAATATATACTTAGCCCCTAAAAGAACTTCAAAATATATGGAATAATTATTTTGAATTTTGTAACTTACACCATATTAAAAAAAAAAGAAATTGTCGAAGGACACACAATAAATACTCCAGCATATAGGTATTTGTTGTGTTCCTTTTGAATCTTTGTTGTGGTAGAGAAAATAGATTCATTTTAATTTGGTATTAGTTTAGATATTTAACACAATAAAAGGCAACAAAATTCGATATCAAATTTTCATCAATTATATATTGTATTCTTTTAATTCCCTAATTATTATTCTTACTTTTCTTAATCTAAATTTTACAGAGTTATTTACGTACTCATACTATGCTTCAAAATTCTACAGAGAGATATTTGTAACTTTGCTCAAAATATAAGATATTTTATTGTTCTTTTAGAAGAACAAAGAGCCAAAAAAGATGATTATATCAAGCATAGATTATTGATTCTATTTTGCATGTGCATCAAAAGATTTTTTAAAATTAAAAGTTTCAATTGCATAATTAGAGTTGTGTCTACATTATGTAGTTACATTGCTATTTAATATTATTTTGATGAAATTGCACTTAATCTGTTAACTCTTTTCTTGAGTAGTATGCTAATGATTATGGGTATACATATTAACTTCATTAACTGTACATTTATGCCCAAACTATTTTGCAAATACTTAATAAATAACATATAAATTGAATATTGTATTTAGTAGTTTTTTAAAATTAATAACAATATGAAAAGTTTCTCATGACAAAATTTTCATTTCTTGGAAATTTTAATTATTTGTACAAAGCCATATGTTTTGCTTTAGATAGTCTTGATTTTCATTCTATATATTGTGACCGATAGCATTGTATATTTTTTGCTGGATGCATCCTATATTTTAAAGCTTTATCAGGCAATAATGTGACTTTTTTATTAGATGTTGAAAATATGACTAATTCTTGACCATCGATGGTACATTTTCACTCAAAACTTTATGAAGAAAATTTTTTTTTGAGAAATTTTATAACCAAAGAAAGAGAAAGAGAGAGAGGTTAGTGTTGAATGTAGAAGACAACTTAATAAAATGTTTATTAACAACTTCTACATTAAAAAAGAAAAAAAAAGAATATGATTTAGATACTATACATCTTAATTTGTACCGTCTATTTTTTTTTTTAGAACAAAAGGTCATTATTATTTGGATTTACTATCTTTAGATGAAAATTTAAAATGTTACAACTCATATAGTTAGGTGTGCAAATTAAGCAAATATCGGTCTTTCCATGAACACAAACTTCAGTTTGTCCTCTTCTAGACTATGATCAAATAAAACTGGATAGATGTTCAATTGACAATTGATGTCAGAAAACATTTTGTTACTTGAAAGACTAATTGATATCTCCTATCATGGTAACATCAGGGAAATACATAATTCAAAAGTGAAAGATGTTAGGATATTTAAAAGAATATAGAAGCGGATGGCTTGACAACATCTATAGCCTAATCTTTTTGGAATTAGCACCCCAAATCCTATTCTGCTTATTACAATATTGGTTGTGTTTCTTTCAATTGTTTACTACTTCTAAAAATAAAATATAAAAAATTCATTACATTCATTTTAATTTTGATATTATTTTATATTTTTAATATAATAAAGATTAACAAAGTTCAATATTAATTGTTCATGAATTATATGTTGTATTCCTTTAATTCCCTGAGTTTTGTTATTACCTTTTTTAATCTTATTTTCATAGAATTATTTATATAGTCATACTATGCTTTAAACTTCTATAGAGAGATATTTATAGGCATACTATATCTCATTGCATTTTCTTTTCTTTTTTTTTTAAATCAAGGCTAACTATCATAATGGTCATCCAAATTTCTTTTTAGAAACTTTTTTGATTAATATGTTTTTTCTTGTGATTAGGAGATTTTTTTTTATCTATGTTAATCATATATTTGGAAACAGCTTGTAAATATGCCAAGACTTACCCTACTATACTCTGAAAATTACTTTTAGTTGAAAATAGAGTCTAATTTAAATATCTTCATTGAGAATTTTGCTTATGCCAAGTAGAATGTTACTCTCATTTAAAATAAAATTCATGATTTTTGGAGGTAAAATTAAAAAAATATTTTTCACTCTTTTTTATAACTTAGAATAGTTGTTTATTAGAGAGTAATATTTATTCTATTTAGCATTTTTGGGTTACTTCACAAAATTAATAAAATTTATTACAAAAATTAAGATATGTAAAAATAAAGAAGATAATAATATTCTAATCATTGTCAAGATAGGACATGAATAAGTGTAAAAGCTTCTATTTTATTATATCTTATTATTATTATTTTTTCGGTGATATGAAGTCACAAAATTTTTCCATTTGCAATATCATGAAAGTTAGATTCTATTTGTTTCAGTTTGTTGGTTTATGATTTTATGTATAACTTTTTACTTTGGTGGATGTTATTTGTTTAATAATAAAATAATGTTACATAAAGATACTATGTGTTCCCGGAGAAAAGTATACTTAATACATTAGCAACATATTCTTTTTTTATTGTGTTTTACTTCTTTTGAAGATTGTAGGGAGTATGCACATTTTCATGACATAAAATAATTATAAATTATTGTTATTACTCACTGTCAAAATAGTTGGTGAGTTTCTGAATTCAATTCTATAACATTATTCTCTCTATTAAATTATTTATTTTTGGGAAAAATTAAGATTAGAAAGGATATGAAACATCATCCTCACAAGAAATGTGAAAGTTATTTAGTCTAATTTTTTTAGAATATATATATATAAGTAAATAAAGATTTAATTGTAATTGTGCGCTTTATGCTATCTTACCAGAACCTGCATTAATTACATAGATAATTAGCTGTCGCCCACAAATTTTTATTCGATATTATAATTAAAACTCTGTTCCATATATGAAAAGATACTTTACGGCATAATTAGTCACAAATCTTGATAAATTATGGATCACATTGAATTGTACTCTAAGTCAGCAATCCTAATATATCTTACTTGATCTGTATTTTTTTTACTCAAATTCTGATGGTGAAAAAACACGAAAAGAAGAACTTTTAAAGAAGTGTCAATCTTTTTAGTGGGCATGTTATGTTTATGACCTTAAAGTAGTACTTCTGGATATATGAAATGGAAGAAGAAGGAAGAAAAAAGAACTTTTAAGAATGTAATTGCTTATTAAATGATTATCAAATCTTAGGTTATCCAAGACGTAATAGGTGGATTAATAGAGATGCATAGAAAAATTTCTCTACATGGATTTTATAAACAGTAAAAGGTTGAACTTTAGATCATTAGCCCACCACTGAGGACTAATGGCCAACAGGGTGCAGGAGTAAATTTAAGACTAAATGGTATACACAACAATAATTAATGAAGGAACCAGACTACAATAATTTTAGGGAAAGAAAAAACAATTGAAAACAGCAAATTAGTAAAGGGATTGGCAACACCGTATAAAGCTGCAAACTTATTTGATACCTTCATGGTTCCATCATGCCACCATAGGTTCTTTATTATATTTTGTTGAATAGCGATTATCTTTTCAGATTCTTAGCTAATAAGAAGATAATTAAATTAATTGTGCGAAGTGTTGCAGGAAAGAAACTCATGTCTATATCTCAGCTTGAATGCTACAATCATAGTTCCATTTATAATTTCCCATGTGTGGAATCTTGGAAGGGGAGAAAAAAGAAGAAAAAAACCAAAGAACAACGTAGAGTGAAAAAAATTGAAATTTGTACATATATTAAAAACTGGAAAATACAAAAGTATGCCGTAAAACCTGAAAATAGCTCGTGGATTTTGGTTGCTGCTTGTGATGCTTTTCTTGATATGTTGCTGATTGCAGGCGATTGAAAATTTATAGCTTTTTTTTTATCAAATTATGTTAGGAAGTCATCTTGCCGAATGGAAATTTTATGTTAGGAAATGTAATTACAATTCTAAGTGAATAAGGGTAGATTAGGAATAATAGACTTATATAAGGGTGAATTAAGAATCACAAAAAAAGGAAAAAACATGAATATATTATATAGTAATAATAGATACAAACATTTTCTTGCTTATGTTTTCCAAAAACATGGGAAAAAAAAAAAAAAGGAATGACGTCAATGTTTATTTTCTTCCTCGAAGTATCATACATATAAGTTGGAACGCTTCGTACAATATGCTATTGCACGTTTCCTTTAATCAACCACCAACAAATCTCCCTATACAAGAAACGCTTTAGGACCCATTTTTGTACTCCAGAAAAATTTTCCACAATCAGAAATGGTTAGTATTTGCATTGCCAAAGATGTACCCAGTCAAAATCTCCGTGAACTGAAGCATGATGATTCTTCATCTTCTCTCTAACTCCAAATCTCGATAAGTATGCCATTTTTGGTATCTTTGATGCCCAAGCAGCACTGGTCTAAGTCGAGAAGCAGAAGTGCATTTTGAACAGCAGCATCCTCTTAACTGCGTCACACAGGCCGTGCAGCATCTGGGACAAGTGCAGTACATTAGATCCTAAAACCAGACAACGCATATGCAGACATAATAAAATTCTGCTCCACATGAAGATAAAAGCATGTCAAAGATAAAGTTGAAGACAATATAGAAAAACACAGGGTCAAATCAAATCAATGAAGGAGATTGCTACAGCATCATGGACTTGTCGATTGCTCAAATAAATTAAATTGAAGCCTGGCATCTGAAAGTTAGACGTGCATAACATGTGCATCCAAATATTTAGGGAACAAGTTTACAACTACGCAACTTTAATATCAAAACTTAGAAAAATCTATGCAGGTGCAAAAATTCTTGTGACAACCAGAAATCATCCTAACATCATTAGCATATATTCTTCCTCTCCTCAGACTATCAGTGGTTAAAACAAATTACCTCGAGTCCACCTTGATCATCACATTATAAGATGTTATGAAAATGAGGATTTTAGTTTGCTTGCTGAGCATGATCCATAGGAATTCCAATTCCTAATATAGTAACATTCTTCTAAATTCATGTGTGTGCATGAATGCGTTTTGAGTTTGTACAGAGTGTGTGTGTGTGTGTGTGTGTGTGTGTTTATTTAAATTTGCACATAAATGCACCTGTCTTGCACTAATGATCAAGCAATTCCAACTTCCACTTCTATGAAGAATATTTATTGCATTAAGAAAAAGATACTAATTCATTAGAGAACAATATATCATAAACTTGTAAAAATATTGAAAAAAAAAAATCAAGTATTTCTCGACACTCTTTAACCATGCAGATAAAAGAACTGAAATGTTCACCAGAAAAAGTGTTCAATGCTGACTTTTCTAATTCTCAATTAGTCAAGAAATGCTTATTATCATAAGTTTCCTTTGATGATCTTACAGTGGAGAAGAAATGGAGCTTACAGGAAAAGGAGGTTGCAGTCAAGGTTTGCACAATTACGATGTCTCAGTTCCGAAACTTGCAATCCACATATATAGCATTTAGCAAATGAGTTATCCAGGGAAGCTTGTGTTTTGCTAGCTTCAATTTGAACTTCAGGTTTGAATGTAGAAGGTTGTAGAGCAAGACGAGCATCGAAAACAAATAAATTTCCAATCCATCCTGCAGAACCTTCGCTCTTGAGATAATGCGAAATGCCACCCATCAGCGTGTATAATCTTTTGAAACCTCGTTGTCTGCCACATAAATAAGGGACCACTCAGTTCCTTAAATGATTTTGTTAGCGTACTCTCTAAAAGCCTAACATTTTAGACAAGTAATGATTTGACAAGACATCATTAAGGCAAAGGTCATTGGTTCAATCCTCCTTGTGAATGCATTGCACATGAATGGGCAAAACCACAAGAAGAGAGTAGAATGCATATGAAAATCTATGTGATCTACCTAAGAATTGCAGAGTATACATCACATCTAATGCCTCCAGTACAGTACATTAATACATCCGTTTTCTCTTTGTCAATGGTAGCTAAAGGATCTGATGCACTGACCTGATACACAACAGTCAACAAAAGAGATCATCTTCTTGTTATACAGATCCAAAATGATACAAAATAAATGCTAATACAAAAGCAAGATAAACAACTTCTTTATCCAGTGAAAACCAGACTTATAAACAAACTAAACTAAGACTGAAACTAAAAATAACTAAATAAATAAAGAGGAATGGACTCTACAGAGAAGACTTCTGGAGGGAAGAAGACAATTCTAAACATGGCTTAGGTTACACCAACAGGCGTGCTTTACCAGAAAATATGGAGGCATAAGGCATTTGCTGCTAGCCCGCTACCATCCGGATAGAATGGAGAGAAAGGAAAAGAAGGCAGGAGGAAGTAACTTTACTTCCATTATTCTAGTGTCATTAATTAGCCTACGAAAATGCCAGTCTGCTTAATTTGTCAGTCAATGGATGATAAGAATAACTATTATATCAAAGTCATCTTTACGAAATCTGGCATTTGATCAATTAAATAAGACCTCTTATCAACCAGAAGGTAACGGTTGAATGGAAACACAGTTAGAATATCATGAAAAACTTAGTAACTGAAACTAGAATAGATCCATCAGTAGGAAACATATAGACATACCATTGAGTCAGACAACCCAAAAGAAGTGCTTCTAAAGCAGTCCACCTCAGGTCGTTGTGCACCTTCAAAGTGGCCAACATCCCATTCATAACCTGATTAAAGCATGTAGCAGGAATTATCAGCATGAGATGCAAATGAATGTAACTGTTGCAGACATGAAAATGACACCAACAACCATAACAGAAAAGCAGTGCTTAATGTATGCTTTTTCAATTGCAGAAGAGAACTGCAAATGAGGCTTCTCTCTTTGAGTTACAAGTCAGTGTTAGTTCCATATTCACTATGTTCAACAACTTCCTAATTAAGGTTCAAAGATCAGATAAACCTGGAGTGGAAAGAGAGAATGATACATCAACATGATCATCCATTTCCAGAAGACACCTTTTATTCCACAGAAACAGAGAACACCTGCTGTCGTTACTCTAGCATCAAAACACTCCAAATTAGCTGTCTACTTCCTCCCAATCTAATAATGACTGTTGCCTATCTATGAAGCTTAATTGCCTGCAAACAGTTATCGCTATATCCAGCTACTCAACAAGGATTTGGTCATGATACTTTTTTAAGGATCATTCAGCCACCCTCCATATTCTGGTAGAATGAAGTAACCTACAGGAATTATCTAGTGTCAGCACATGCCATCATCTGTGCGCTGTTCTATGCTGTACATGCCACTGGTGAAGGCAGGCCAAATTCACAATCAGCACATACAATACCACACCACACTGAACAGTCTGCAACCACAGCATGTTCCCTGATGTAACCCCTGGGATACTAATGTTTTACTTGTTGGAAACCTACTCGGCCTGCCTTGGCATCCTCATAAATGCTGCAATCAGCGTACACCTCGACAATCAACCCACAAACAGAACAAAACCACTACAGCCAGCACACAGACCTCAAATACATAAAAATATTTCTACAAATTCCACTTCATAGTACATGTAAGTTATTATTTTCTAATGTAAACCAAATTTCTCCAATGGCCTAGGCACTAATGTAAGTACTCCAGATCCTAAAATTGAGCCCAAAGCATATAGGTGACACATAGATACAGATTGGTAGAAGTTATACAACTTGAAACAGTTTACTAGATTTAAAATGTGTATGAAATAATGTCCACAAGAAAAGCCAACTTCTGATGGCATTACACACCATTTCTCACATCAAGTAGGATACAGTTTCCATTGAGATCTCCATCTGAAAAATCATTGACCTTTTTTACGGCCTCTAGTCTCTTTCGCCACTGGGATGGTGCAAGGGGTATAGCTCGGATTGATGGCTCAAGCAAAGGAAGATGAGATATTCCTCCTTCCAACTGGAGATAAAACTTCACAAATGAGCAATGTGCATTCCATATATTTGGCAGGCAAAATGATAACCAAGAAACACGTTAGTTTCAGAAAAGGCAAATTCTATAACCATCTCAAAGACGCGTGACCAACATTTTGTTTTAGACGACAGATAACTTAGTCTAACTTTGCCAAGTCAGAATTTCAAGAATGAATTTCTTTTAAGAGGGAAGGATTGAGAGCTTTTGGACTTCTGTAAAATCCATAATTGAATTCCTTTTCTACCAATTGTTGGTTGGTCGGCCTTGAAGTTTGGGTTTGAATAAAAAATGCTGGAAGAGATTGCTTCCGGCTCTTTCTTTTCCAATACAAGAGTGCGAAGAAATTACTGTGGCTGAAACATGACTGGGAGATCTCTGTAGAGACCAGAACTCAATTGACAATCAATTCAACAAAAGAGTAGGATTCATGTAACACAAGTATCTGAAATCACTTGTAATTAGTGTCAGCAGTATGGTTGAGGGTTTTAAATGTTTGCCGTCAGACAATCTCAGAAATCGATAGGGAAAAAAAGTTTAATACACAAGGTACTTGAAAGCTAACACCCAAGACTATCAGTAGATTCCATTTTGAATCAAGCAGTAAGTTGTATTGTAATTTGTGATTTCGTGTCCATGAGAAGCTAGTATTTGACTCAATATCCAACTGTAGCACACTGAATCAAAAAGTAAGATTCCACCAATAATTATGAGTAAAAGAGTGATTAGCGAGCAAGATTAGAACTCATCCCTTGAACACTGGGGAGTTTAACGAGAGAAACACATAAGACCTATGTAGTTGTAGGCAAGAACGTCAACAGTTAAAAAGTTAACAATGCCTCATATGAGTGTGACGACCACATCCTATTATCATCACACAGGAAAGATGTGATATGACAAATTGTCAACTTTATTCCACGTTCTATGACAGTGGATACCAAATGGATGGCTGACTATTTCAACTTAGTGTTTGGTTCAGGACAAATTCCGAGCACGAGAATAAGGGCCATGAAACTGAACAAATGGTCATTATTCTGTAAGCAAAGGAATCAAGCATATTGCCTATTAGAAAAAACTTAGGGAAGTAATAATAAAATTTCTATCACTCTCATATGAATTACCAGTCACAATTCACAATCAAATCCAACAACTTACTATGTCAACGTCTACTTTTACTAAAAAGGTTTATTTTTCTAGTGAAAAGCACTAGCTCAAAGAAAGCAGAAAGGATATTACCATGGATAAAGAGGATGCACAATAGATTATGAGGCAAAAAGATAAAAGAAAAAAAAAACCAAGATAAGAAATATTGCAGAAACAGAAACCCAAGATGAATATAGTGGACAAAATTGAAACCTAACTTGCCTGTACAAGTGAAGGCTTATAACGAAGCTTCAATCTTGGAAAGGCATGGCCATTTGAAGCTGGTGAGATTTGGACCAGTATATCTGAGAATCTATGGTCTTCTTTGACCCATTTAACATACGCAAGAGCATCTTTGGCTGGTCCACTGTACTGCATAAATGGAGTCTCAGGGCAGAAAAATAGAAGAAAGAAAGAAAGAACAAAAGCTCCCCCACCCCCCCCCCCCCCCAAAAAACCTTGGGGTTGGGTCCCAAATAGGTCGTAATAAAATTCTTAATGTAGGATGAAATTGTGTTGACCTATTAAAATGACAATTTTAAACCTTGTCCTAACAAAATTATTTCAAACATCATGCAGTAAGAAATTATGAACAGATGAGAAAAGTTGACACAGTGAATTTAAAGAGAAATGCCTATTGTTTTCTAAGCCACTAAATCAAACTTAAGTTGCATTATGCATTTTGAGTTCACCAAGGAATAATGTTGCAGGAACATGTCCATGCATACCAATCTGAAAGAGACACGATAAAATGAGGATCACACTTTCATATACAAATGCAACTAACTACCAAACTAATTTTTGGGGCTAATTACACAAATTATCAAACCCCATTTCTCGACCAAGATATTCATTTCTATTAATCTAGACATTCTCATAGTACAGTAAACGACAGTCTTGACCAACAAAATAAATAAACAATGTCCAAGAGGCTCATTAAGAATGAAACGCCAGATAATAGAGCATACCTGAGCATTAAGCCCTTGCTCGTTCAGGTATATTCGTCCATTTAGATCACGACCCTAAATTGAATAAAAATGTGCAAAGATAACTAGTTATTATATTTAACTAAGATACTCATATCCAATCACCAACAAAAAACAACACATCAACTTGAAAAGAATACATTCCAAACTTGAAAGACATTCTTCTTAATAACTTGGGAAGATGGACTGAGACTCAAGGTTTTGTAAGACAGGAGTTCTTGCATAAAAATTCAGGTCCCCACCATTTCTTGCCAATTGGAGAATGATAATGACACTCGACCAGTTTCCAGATTTAGATTGCATTAAAAAGGAGTGAGATATTTCTGGCCTTTTCTGATCTATCTCTCTCCAAAAACAGCTCAGCATATACTTTTCAATTAATGTCTCTCCATACAAAGAGCAATACACAACAGTTCTTTTAGCAATAATTAAAAACAGAACACATTCTTTCGATAATACTTAAAAAATAAAATAAAAAAAAGAGCACCTAAATTTCAAGTTTGCAGTAAAGAAACTAATTTTCATTTTTCAGATTCGTCTTAGTTATACAGAGTCACAAGCACTCACAGAATTAGAAATTAATGTTCTTATTAGCTACTCTAACCACAAATTTCCAGGGAATCAATTTACTTTCAAATCTAGCTCAGCAGCCTAGCAAGCATTTAATTATACACTATCAGACATTAGAACCAGAAAGTAACTTCAAATTTAAATCGATTCTAAAAGAAAAACAGGTAAAAGCTAAAAAAACCACAGTTGAACATATCATAATCCTTGTATTAAAAAAAAATAAAAAAGCCAAGAGAAAATAGGAATTATGGAAAGTATGAAAAGGTAATTAATTGCAAGCAAAAACCTGCATGAACGACAGGTGTTTAGACACTTCCTCTTCAGGGTCCTCAATAAACACAAAATGGTAAAAATTCACCACTATGAACTCATCTTCCTCCACAAAAGTCTCATCTTTTTCAGGCTCAACCCTTATCCAATTCTTGCCTTGTAAATAAGATGACAATGCATAAAGTTCAGAAATTTTTTTGCATTTCCAAGAAAAGGGTCCATCTTTTTTCCATCCCAACTGAAATTGGCAACCAGAAGAAGGAAAAAGAGGCAATGCCCTGATGCTATTTGTCAAAGTTGAAGTAGCAGTTGCAGAAATCTTGAAAGTACAAAATAAAAAATTGGGTCTTTGAGAAGTCTGGCAGACAAGTATACAAGACATTATAGACGCACAAAGAAAAGCTGTAGGGATAAGCCCTTTGGGTTGCCTTGCTCTCTTCAGCCTTCACCTTCTAATCAGTCATCAGCAGCTCTCCTTTTTGTTTTGTTTTGTTTTGTTTTTGTTTTTGTTTTTGTTTTTGTTTTTGTTTTTTTTTTTAATATTGGTGCCTCAAAATTTTATTCTTCAATTCCATTTGGATACACTTGTTTTCCTTTTTCATCCGTCTCAAATTATAGTTCATTTTTCAATTAAAAAATGCAATTAATTTTCACATCCTCTAAAATGCTCTTATTTAATTACTTTGTTATAAGTGAGAGGTGCATAACAAATTATGTATTCACATATCAAATGAAATTAATTTGACTTATGGTGTAATTTTCTATTTAATGTAAATAGTTAATAATAAATATAAGAGTATTTTAAGAACATCATAGATTAATTTATCCTTTCAATAAAATTAACTAATTTTTCTTAAACTGTGTGAAAAAAATTATAAGCCTATCTAAATAAGACAGAAAGGGCATATCAATAGCTAGATTTGTACAGATTATTGACCACAAATGCGTAAAATTGATCGTCACGGACTAGTATAATTGTGCTAATGAAATTCACTTGCACTTGTCCCTCAAAAATATATCAAGAAACATGTTTTTTTTTTCTGAGGAAATATAAAGAAACGTGTTCAATATCATTTGATTGAATCTCATTATTATAGATTGACCCAGTACTAATATCGTTATTATAAGCAAAATAGGCAGCATGCCTCGATAATTACCTTAATGGAAAGGCAATTATTCAAATTCATTGTGTTTCAAATCCATGTTTTATTTTATTCGCAAAAAAACTAATTGTGAACATAGTAAATTTCGGGATAATAATATACTTATATTACACGAATTTTTTAAAAAGAAATATTAAAAGTTTGGCGGAAAAAGGAATTCGGCAAAATTATGAAGCAAACTTTAATTCTTTTTCTTATGTGTGATAGAATAAATTAATTTAAATTTTATCATCTTGTTAGCTTTATGCGTTTAGATTTAGTAAGGTACAACAATATCATAAATAAAAATTATAAATTTTATTACAAAATGAAGTGTTACTTAGGAAAATGTGTATATTTATATGTACAGAAGCGTTAATGCATGTATATGTGAGTGCACATGTTCTCATATACAGATTCACATCGTATTGAAATTCACATAGTAGTTTTTGTTATATGAAGCCTTTCAATGGAAGGTGCGACCTGCCTGTGGAGAAGGTAGAAGAACGAGCGGTCGCGATACCTACCAAGCGATGTGGATATAGTTGCACAGACAATTTGGAGTCATATGGCACAACCCCAAGAAAACCTTTAAAGGCAGCAGTGATAGTTCAAGTCAGAGCTCAGAAGATGTTGATCAAGTGCCAAGTAAAAGAAGAAGGGGACATCCAAGGAGTTGCAAACTGACTCATGTGTAGAGTTGTCGTGTTTGTACTTGTACAGGTATCCTGCTTAGTCAAAACTCCCACCGGATCCTCTTCATCCCCCATTGCTCTTTTTCTTTAGTGTTAGATCCTTTAGCCGAATCCATTTTCCTATCACTAGGCCAAGAAACTACTCTTAACATCAATGGAGAACAAAGCAAATCAATTGGAGGACCTGGAATTTGAGGTCAGTAGCTCTGGTGATACTGCCCTTCCAGGCTTTGGACTTGGTTATGGTTCCTGTCCCTGACTTTTCTGCAATACTTTTCCTCTTGTAAATTGAAAGAAATTGCCGAATCAGGTAGTCAATCAAAGGGTTTCGTTCTATGCTTTCAGACTTGGACTGGGCATTGACTCGGCCGAGATCAAGAGTCAGGGTCAATAGATTCGACTGACGGTCGACTTAGGGTCGAAGCGGATGACGTTATAAGTACGTCATATTTATATATATGTAAATATAGGTACATATATTATATATATATATCTATTAATTTTATCTTTTTTATAATTTTACTTGTTAGTTAAGAGTTAAAAAAAATTAATAAATATAAAAAAATCATAACTAGCCAAAAACATTAAAAAAAAATCCATTTTTTCCGAGTCAAAACCGGTTTTTGACCAAATTTGATTGATTTTTTTTAAATTTGAATTTTACGAGTCACTCAGAATGCATGACCGACCGTTCCGTCCAAATTTCAAAAAATAGGTTTCATTTACATTTGTGTGTGGATAAACTAGACCATCTAATGAACTGAACATATTATCTAGCGAAAGCAGTAATATCTAGTGCCATTGATTTCAATGAGTATGCAGTAGTAGTTGCGTCAATATTTCAAGATGCAACTTGAGACGAAAGTGCTGTGGATTGTCCCAACTGTTAAAAAAAATGCATAAAAATTATGTGTATGATGACTAAAACTAATTTACCCTCTCTTTTGTAATTCTTATTTTAGAATTGCCATTGAACATAGTTCTTTGCTTATAATGGCATGTATCGATGGAGTGCACATGATTTGCACATGAAATTTCCTTGTTAATGGTTTCTTTTTTTTTTTCCATTTTAAATTTCTGTATTGCAAAGATGACTACTGATGAGTTAAAATAAATTACTTTGATAAGATGCAATCTTATTTTGAGCTTCTATAATTTGATAGAGACATAGCTAAACAATTGAAATTGATGAAAGATACATTTGCCATTGTGGAATTTAGGACTTTTTGGGAGCACATGCCAACAAAGTTTCTAGCCACTTGTGTATTGAAATCCAAGTTTTGTAACTTGTAATCAGTGCCAAATTTCATTTTTACCTTTACAGAATTAACATGTAAATTATTCAACTAGTTCTCTGGCATTCTCTTGGCATCTGAGTAAACCGAGCTGTATCTTTACAATAATCATAGACCAAATGCTTTTCTTGAACCCATTTCAGTTGGCGTCTTTGATTCTTGTCCAACTTTTTATTTGTAGACTTGTCCCACCAAAATTGCCCTGGCTTGCCACATTTTACTACAGGATCATCAATGGCAGATGATATTGCACAAGAATCAATCTGAAATGAACCAAATGTTGCAACAAAGGGAGAATTGCTCCAATTTGTCTTCACTCTTCCTCCTTGGGTAGCCCAATCATCACCATTCCATAATGATCCATGGATTCCCATTGCTTGACTGCTTGGAAATGACACACCCTTTTGTTCTTGCCTTTCAAACACTCTTATTGGGACATCATCAACTTGAAATCTGGTAATTTCAGCATTACAAAAGAATCAAAAGCCAAACATCTTTAGCTTTGCATGATTATATATGAAACTACGTATTCGTTTTGCTAACAAAATAAATACACTTGTCTTGTTGGTTTGCAACATGAATTTTTGCTAACAAAATCTTTAGCTTATGTGACTATGTTAATGTCATGACCCTTTTACGAAGCTCAATTGTGATAATGAGCCAAATGGCGTGACACTTAAAAGGGCAGTCGCCTCGACAAATTCTAAAAACTGACAAATGCAATCATTTTATACAAGAAAATCTTTGTTATAATATTATGAAATTTGAATTTACCCGTCCCAAAATTGTTTGGAATAAAATAAGTGGCATCTGAAATTCGTACATTTTTTAATCTCTTGCTAACTCTCAAATCCTAGTTCTGCCAATGATGATTATACCTTCATGTTTTCGTGTGTGTTTGTGTCTTACAGTTTTATATATTTATTTCCAGTTAATCACATATTAATCCAGGAATGTAGGGATGTACGTGAGAAAAGAAAATCTGAAAACAACATTACATGATAAAGTGGTGATTCCAGAAGAAGGAATAGTTGTGAAAGTCAGTGGTTGGATCAAACCATAGACTATGCTTCTGCTCTCTGTCACCAGTGCCATTGACAAATACATTTGTTTGTACAAGATAAGGTTCTCCTGAAACATTGCCCAGAAATTCGAAGTCTAGCTCGTCATGATTTGGCCCATCTGCTGTCAGCTGCAATAATTTTCAATCAACTTAACAAATCTTGTTTTTTGCACGTCACTAAAACAAGTTCAAAAAAAAAAAAAAAATGCCTAGAGAGTGAAAAATATTAACAAGTTTAGCCGAAAAGAGGCAAAATACCAAATAACAACCATTCAAACAAAGTCTTTGACGAGAAATTTTGCGAAATATACTCACATAGTAGGCTGTGACCGTTCCAGCTGAATCACCTTCAACTAGTTTGATTTGTGCACTGATTTTGCCAAAAAGATATTTGTTCTTGGACATAAATCCACAGCCTTTGAGACAATAGTCCCTCAAGTCAAATAATTGCATGGAAAAAATAATAAGACACAAACTTGAAGACAATGGTAATGAAGAAAATGAACTATATTACCTGTTGCATTGTCAAGCGTCAATATGACAAGATCCCCTTGAGTGGTAATGTGGTCAGGTGCCCATATGGGCTCGAAAGTTCACTAAAGTTGGTAGAAGCCATGACATTTAGAAGCATGGCTAAACAGCTAAAACAGAAGAAAAATAGTTTTGACATTGTGAAAATTTGCATTTTCTTGGATAATGCCAATTGCCAATTAAGTTTGAAGCCATTATTTATAGGCCTCAAAACTGTGGGCGCCAGAGCTAAGATGACATGCAGTTTTAGAAAGTGGGAGCAGGAAGATCCAATTGGTAATTGCAAAAACTTTGCTCAGGACAACTTTATAGCACTTAAGAAGTCACTTTGTTGCAAGTTGGAACTGCAACCACTGCATAATTCCTATTCTTTTTTATTCCCTCTGTGTTTTTCTCTGTTTGTCATTTTCTGGTTTGAGGGATTTTGGTCAGGAGGGTTAAGGCCTCCATTAGAGAGAGGTTTTGGTGACAGTTATGAAGGAATCATTACAGACTGGACTGTGTGAAGCAGACAATTTAATGGAATTTGTTTTCTTTTATTTATTTATTGTTTCTATCTATGAAGAATAAGTAAGATTAGTCACCCAGGATGTATTTGCGAACTTAATTGGCAAGAATGTTAATCAGGAATATAAGGTACTCAACATTTGTTTTGGTCCAATATGAGCAATCTTGGAGGGCCTAATAGTTAAGCAGGTTGAGAAATTAACTTCAAGTATTTTTTTTAAATCCTGCTGCCATTAGGTTATTAATTGGCAAGTAATTTGTTTAATATAGGCTCGTTTAAGCTTTGATCTAAAAATTGAATTCGAGGGTGAGTAGGAGGGGATATTGAGTTTCCACATCGAGTACATAAATTTAGTTAACTTGGAAAACAACTAGTATTAAACCCATGGATTGTGTAGGGTTATATCTACTAAGAATATTACTTATTCAAGTTATAGATTCAATGCTTAAATTGAATTCAAGAATAATCATTTTATGTATTTGTTAACTATTTTAAACAAATAAATTAATTATTGGCTTTAGAAATGGCCATTTAGATGAAAATACCCTCTCTTTTTTTTGTCATCATGTATTTTCATTACAATGTATGTTTGCCTTACACAATTAGATAAGACTCCCAAATTAATGATTAAGATATGTTTTTAGACTTTTTGCCACAGAGTGACTCAGAATCCTAAATCTACCATTTTTCACCTCCTTCCCTCCTAAATACTAAATTTAGAGTTCAAATTCCTGACCTTAGTACGGATTCTAACCTAACACACACGCCTTGTCTAAAATATTCACATCAGCTCCCTGTCACCCCTCCGGTCGATTTAACTTTCATCCACTGCTTTGGCTTCGTCTGTACCCTGAGGATTTCCCTTGGATGCCTACTTTAGACTATAGGTTTTCATTATTTATTATTAAGTATATAGTTTCTTATTTTCAAAAAAAAAAAGTATATAGTTTCTTCTAGACAATATTTAACAAAATATTCAAAAAATAGTAAAAAAAATAAATATCACTGAAAATTCGAGATAAAGTTAAATATATAAAAAATATTGCAAAATGTAAAACAATAAAAGGATAAAATTTTGTAAGAAGATTGCCTACAATTTTACAACAAAAAAAACTGTGTTAAATTTAAATATGTAGTCAAAACTCGAATTTTTAAACATCAAAGTATAGCTGTTGTGTACAATGAGGAAAAAATAAAGAAGAAAATAAGAAAAGAAAAAGAATTTGTTGATATAACAACATTTTTTTTAATTAAATGGATATAGTATCAGTTTCAAGGCAATTTTGAAATTGTCCTTTTTTTTTTGTTAAGGAAGTGGCATACTTGTAAGACATAGAGTGAGTGAGTGTGTGTGTTATCATATTATTATGATAATTCACGAAAAGAAGTTCTTATAAAAAAAATTCTAACGCTCGATAAGATTAATTGAACAATTTCACAAAGAAATTGTTAGAACAAATTTTAGAACTCCAAAAATAGAAGACTAGAATTTTTAACCTAGAGATAATTTCAAAAACCTCCTTTCAGATTTTTGATAATTGTAGATATCTCCCATCACGTTTTAAAAATATTAGTTATCCCTCTTGAGATTTCTATTCAGGTAACAGAACATGCCTATATGCAAAATTATTTCAAAAATGCCCTTTTTATGAATCAATATATTGTATGCCAATTAACTCTTTTTTATTAAAAATTAAAGTGTATATTATAATAATTAAAGTCTATTTTATATAGAAAGCACACTTATGTTATTCAAATTTGAATAATATTTTGGATAAAAATTTTCAAAATGCTAACATTTGTCAATTAATTCCTTTATTTTGATGTTAAAAATTAAAGTGTGTTTTATAACAAAACACACTTATAAAAATTAAGGTGTATTTTATATAGATGGCATACTTATATTATTCAAATATAGACAATATTTTAATAGAATAATTTTAGAGCTCATTTGATGTTGTTATATTATTTTTGTGGCTTTTATGTGAATAAGAAAATTTAAAAATTTTTAATTGATTATTGTATTTAGCTTTTTTAAATATGAACGAGAGTTTAATTTAATACAATAAAAAGAAGAATTTATTTATGAAAGAGAAACTAAGACTAAGAAGTGAAAATTGGAATGAAATTTCTACAATTGATATGTGTTTTTTTATATTGTTTTATTGATCGAAATGGACACTTTTAGAATAATATTGTTCATAGTTATATCTTGCTACTGAATAACAATCTTAGTGGAGATAAGCGATAATTTTAAAACATGAAGGGAAGTATCTACGATTATCAAAAGTTCTAGGGAAGTTTCTGAAATTATTCCTTAACTTGTACAATAGATGCACCTTTTACCAGCGGCTCATAACTCCTTATCTACCGTATAAATATTTCTTTACAATATGAACCCAAAAGCCTCAAATGAACAACTGACATTGCTTTTCAGCAAATCTCAAAGAAATCGACTTGGCAAAAAGAATAAAAAAGTACCACGACAAAATAGAATACAATTTTAGAGTCCATACAGTCGTGGAGATGATGAAGGGTAATCGTAAAGTTTTAAACTCTTCTCTTCTCCTTTTGCTGTTTTAAGGCACGTGCAGTTAGAATCCAAAATTGAAAAACCAAGGGAAAAAAAAAAACAAATAATGAAACACAGCTTAGCTAGTAAGACACGTTGGTAAAATGCTTCACTTGAAATTTATAGGTCACGAGTTCGAATCATCTAGGGATAGGTGAAGTCCCAGACACTAATGAAGATGAATTTTTATTTGAATGTAAATATTTGAAGGTGTCGGATGCGTATTAAGTTTTATTACGAAAATGATAATAAGTTGTGACCATAAGTTTCATTACGAAGATGTTAATAGGTTGTAATAACATAAAGTACATCACCATAATACTATCTTAAGTCCCCTTTTCTTTTCCCGTACCTTTGGAGTTTGTTTCATCAACAACAACAACAACAACAACAACAACAAAAAAAACCATAATACTAGTTAACGGGAGGTGTACTTGTATCGATGGTAAAAATATACACAAGCATAATATCATGCAAAAACACAACAAATTTATGCCCACCTCAAAAATTGTTTCCTACGTCCAATCTCGCACGTTGAAATTCAAAAGAACCTAATGACCACCTCAATCTTTCTCAAACTATCACACGTGTGTGATGGTAGAGGACCATCACGCCGCCCCAGACGGAGAGAATTATTTAGGTGGACCGGGTACCCCTGGTCCAGAAGAAGCCACCTAGTCCACCTAGATATGTCTCTCTGATGGAGGAGAACAATGCCCATTCACCTGTTCTATTCACTTGTAAGTAACGCGGAAGCCAATTATTCATTGAATCATTGACTGACTATCTTCAGTCAACAATTGCAACTTCCAAGCTTTTTCTCCATCCAACTTTGGTGGAAAAGTTAAATACAAAAAAAAAAAAAAAAAAAAAAAAAACTTTGGTGGAAAAGTGCCTAAAGCAAAATATACTAATTCATAATTGACTTGGTCTCGAATCATTATGACTCGTTCTTCAGCAAGAAAAATAGGCTAATACTATTCAATTGCTTCAAATTCCTCCAGTTTCAGGTCTTTATTTTTTCAGTCCAAAACTAGGCCAAATTAAAGAAGTTTTACTGATCCCAGCGGTAAGACAGGATAGCAAGAATGGTCTGTACATCAAACAGACATTTGGTTACCTTTTCATGTCTCATTATTGCATGCACAATTGCCAAAAATTGCAATGTTTCTGGAGCTAAACATACACTAGGAGTTAGTGAATCTCTGGAATTACATAAAGGAGAGATCTTGGAGTCCTCAAATCAGCGTTATCGGTTCTTGAGCGACCGTTCTTCATTCTTAGTAATTCAGTATGTGTATCTGAATCATTCTATTAATATCTGGGCTGCCAACAACAATTATCTGAGTGCATCATCCAGGACGAGGATTTCAACCTTGAAAATGAATGAAAATGGACGGCTAGAGGTTTTTGGCCATGGTTATTCAGATGTTGCTCTATTCACAGTGAATGCTGAACAGGAAGTTATGACCAGCAGGACTAGAGCAACTCTTCTTGATAATGGCAACTTAGTTTTGAGATCAAGATCAGGACGTACCGTTTGGCAAAGCTTTGATTATCCTTCTGATACGTGGCTATCATCTGGATTAAAAAATGGGATTTTTGTGTTGAGCCAGAAAAGTAATGCTTGCTGTTTGCAGCCTGCTGCTTCTGGCCCTTCACTGGCTCCAGGACCAGGTACTCCTCCTGGCCCTTCAATTTCTTCCTCTCCTGGCCCTTCACCAGTTGCTCCTGGGCCTTTACTGGCTGTTGGCCCTCCCCCTGGAACTGGAAGAAAGAAATCAAATAAGTCCAAGGTGATAATACTAGTTGTTAGTGTTGCTGTAGCAACTTCTTTTACAGTTCTAACATTAGTTTTGTTGTGTTGCAAACTGCGAAAGAAAAATGATAACCCTCAAGAATTGATGGGCTTAGAGAGGCCAGAGGTTGGTAAGAAAAGGGATGATGAATCACTTTTCTTCAGTTTTATAAGCATAGAAATTGCCACAGATCATTTTTCTGAAGAAAACAAACTTGGTCAAGGAGGATTTGGTCCTGTTTACAAGGTAAAATTAAAGTATTTTTTGGGAAAAAAAATCC
The DNA here is from genome assembly GCA_024721245.1 of Mitragyna speciosa. Taxonomy (NCBI): domain Eukaryota; kingdom Viridiplantae; phylum Streptophyta; class Magnoliopsida; order Gentianales; family Rubiaceae; genus Mitragyna; species Mitragyna speciosa. The sequence continues at coordinate 14,360,831 of CM045573.1, forward strand.
ACTTTCATGTTTTAAAGCCTATTTATTTGCTTAGTTATAAGTAATATAAAACCATGGTTCAGGGTAGGTTGGATAATGGGCTAGAGATTGCAGTGAAAAGACTGAATAAAATGTCAGGACATGGAATTGAACAATTCAAGAATGAAGTCGCAGTGATCTCGAAGCTGCAACATCGAAACCTTGTTAGACTTTTGGGATCTTGCATTGAAAGAGAGGAGAGGTTATTGATATATGAGTACTTGCCTAATAACAGTTTGGATTCAATTCTCTTTGGTAATTTTCAGTATTTCATTTATCTTCATTTTGCTTTTGCTTATCTGAGATACATTTATAACTATCAAAATGCTCTAACATGCAGATGCGGCAAAGCGGAATATATTAGATTGGAGAAGACGGTTGAGAATCATTGAAGGTGTAGCTCAAGGGCTTCTATACCTCCACAAGTATTCTAGATTAAAAATCATACATAGAGATCTGAAAACAAGCAATGTTTTATTGGACAATGACCTAAATCCCAAGATTTCAGACTTCGGAACTGCCAGAATTTTTGGAGACGATGAAATACGTGCAAATACAAAAAACATTGTCGGGACATAGTAAGTCAAAGGATAATTCCTTGTATAATGCTTTAATTTCTAGTACTATCCAATTTCTGATATCCTAACTAAGCTAAGATGATTACTTTTTGCGAGAGAAAAGTGGCTATATGGCACCCGAATATGCCATGGATGGGAATTTTTCTGAGAAGTCTGATATATTTAGCTTCGGAGTCATGATTCTAGAGATCATAAGTGGAAAGAAAAACACTTCTTTCTATGATTGCGATCGTCATCTAAACCTAATAGGACATGTAAGTTACACATACATAATAGTGTTTCAGTTGTCTACACTTACCAAATTGCAATATTTTAGTTTTTTTAATTTGACAAATAATGTTCATTTGTCACATTTCAGGTGTGGGACTTATGGACAGAAGGAAGAATTTCAGAGATCATAGATTCTTGTTTGGATGAAACAATTACAGAACGTGAAGCACTACAATATGTTCAAGTTGGCTTGTTATGTGTGCAAGAAAAAGCAGCAGATAGACCAACAATGTCAGATGTGGTACCTATGCTTCTGAATGAATCAAAGGTTCTAGCTTCTCCTAAGCGACCGGCTTTTGCTGAAATTATGAGTCTAAACAATACAAAGTTGCCTGAACATCCAGAACTTTGTTCTGTGAATAAGGTCACCGTTTCAGATGTAGAGGGTAGGTGATTATTCTTTTGTCATGTTTAATTTCTTACTTTGTTTCACAAGTTGGGATGAGCTGGGAGTGGGACAAATTTTAGTCTCTGAAAGGGTCATGACAGGACAGGTGAGGACCCGTAATTAAAGGGGTGGCAAGATGCATTGTGGGATACAGGTGGAGAAAGATTAGACTACCCAAAACCCAAAAACAAAAAACAAAAAAACCAAAAAACAAAACAAAAAAAGGCAAAATCCCCCTCTCTCCCCAGCCACACAACAAAACAAGCACAAAAACAACAAAGTAATGGGTAGCATCTGCTGTGGGACTACACAATTCTTTAATTTGTGGATTGATGTTGAATTTGATGATTGTTTATTTTAAGTCGTAAATCAAAATATCAATCTGCGCGCGGATCGCGCTCATTAGCGGATTGCTGGTAATTAATCTTGTATCATGTCAGATGAATTTCTGAGACATTAACAGAAAAAATGCTGCTATAATTTTGATCGTAAAACATTATATATGCTTCTATGTTCTAGTACATATGCGTCGCTGAATATTGCAAACTTTAACTTAAAAAAAAAAAATTGTGCATAAGTAGTTTCATACAACGAACAAAACAAAAAAGAAAAAGAAAAAATTCAAAAAAGAAAAAGAAAAAATTATTCTCCTGACGCATTTTGATTCTCAATTACAAACTTCCCTGTGCATTCTATATGTTGTCTTAAAATATTGTTGACTATATTCTAATGTTATATATTAGTTAAAATTGGTTTAAAGTTAAAATTAGTCCTTTTCTGATATTTGGGAAGAAAAATCTAATCAAAAGTCATGCTCTTGTCTTCCATTTGTAAATTCAAACAAATCAAAGTTAGCTACTGTTCTAGATAAATAATTGTCCTTACCTTTAATATGCTCAAAAGTTATTTGATACCCCGTACTTACAAAATTTTGCCACCTTTAACTACTTATTTTTTTCTCATTAGTTTTATTATAAAATTTTATTTTTGATTCACAATTTGTTATAATTGTAAAGGGTTTATTTAAGAATAAGTGAAATGGATTCAACGCATTTATCACTCCTAAAATTTTAAAAATTTAAACTTACTAATATTGATTCTTTATATTTTCCTGATGCATATCTACAAATTTTTCTTCACTTTTACTACAATATTTATTAGGTTTTGCTAACAAAATTGCTCCCCAACCAAGCTTATTAGCATCAATTTCTATTATTATATAATCACTTTCTAATGGTAATTCGAATTTGAATAAAGATTTCTTTTATTTTTCGTACAAGTTCTATATCTTCTTATTAAAATATTTCTAGCCTACTGCCTTTGTTTTACTATATAGGAATCCTATCATTTTACTGAGATTTTTTATATACAGTCTAGCATAATTTAATATTCCTAAAAATGCTTGTAATTGCTTAGTATCATCTATTTTATCATGAAATTCTAAAATTTTCTTGACTACATATTCTTTTAATTTTATCTTTACTTTTCTTATTTTCATTCTCAAAATCTTATATACTTTTTGGATATTTTCATTGTCTTTTTACTAATTATTATTCATTTAAAGAAATTCATTAAATACTAGATTCAAATGCTCATAATGATCATTTATATTTTTGCAATACTAAAATATTATCTATGTTACAACGAAAAACTTATGCTTCTTGAATATTCCATCCATTTACCTTTGAAAAACAGAGGGAGCATTCTTCAAACCAAATGGCATAATGATTCATTCATAATATCCTTTTGGACAAATGAATACAACCCGTGGTGTGAATTTATCGTCCATTTTGACTGCCAAAGACCAGATTTATAATCAAATTTACTAAAAATTGTAATTTGCTAGATACAGTTAATTAGTTGATCTTTGTCTTGAATTTTCTAATCATCTTCATATCTTCATAAGTATTATCATTAAGCCTTTTGTTATTTATTATCATTCTTGCTTAATTTGTTTTATTTCAGCATTAATCCTAACCATGAATGTTGCAATGTGATGCCTAGAACTACTAGATCTAATTACTCCCAGTTTTAATAATTCTACTATTTTTATACAAAAATCTTCCATATCCTAAGGGCTATAATCATGTTTAGCTATTTTAATGATAAATACTTCACTTTTTATAGCTAAATATGCTAAGACTTATTTCTATCCCTATATTTTATAGGATTTTCTCCTAATATTTAAGTTTCTTCTACCATTCTAATCAATTCTTCCAATTTTTCTTCTTCTGCTTAGGCAATTTTTTATTTCCTTCTAGCTTAGTGCATGTAAATTTGATATCAAGTATGTCATCATTTTTTCTAAAATTTCTTCTGGAATTTCCAAAATTTCATCATCTTTTTTTTCTCCTTCAATAAAATCTTCTATGTCATTAGTAATATTAAATTCTGGAAAAACAAAATTTAAAGAACTAAAATTTATACTGGATCGGCCACGCTTCGAAAGCAATTCTAATGGATTGTTACGAACTATAGTAGATAGGAAGTAATCTATAGGGGTAAAACTGACTCTCACACAAAAGCTAACAAAATTGTTTGAGATAAACATCCCTCTAGACAAACATAGAATAAAATTTAATTTTATTAAAAAATTTATATTGGTGTGAATGATTACTAATCTATGCTTGAGGCAAGGAAAAATTTTCTCCAAATCTACTGTCAAATGTGTCAAAAGCTATCTTAGCATTTTGAACACAATGATCATAGGTGATTACTATACCATCCATTTGTCCATCCTAGATGCTATGTGCTATCTATGTATACATTCTTCTGCTACTAATAAAATGTATATATGTGATTTCTCTATCATTCCAAATATTTCTATAGTACTATTATTTCAAACCTTATTTGACGAACTACATTAATTAAAGAACATTTTGATATAATTGGAGTTCTATAAGAAATGCTATCATTAACTTCAGTTTTTATTTCTTCATGTTCATGAATTATACTTTTACCTTTCTTATTTTTTAATTTTTCTATCTCTATTCTTAAATTCTTATTTTTCGTACTTAACTTCTCTAATTCTACTTCAAAAATTATTTTTTTTATTTTTCTATTTTCCATTCCATTCTTTCTATAATTAATTTTTATCAAATTCTACCCATTTTGATACATTTCAAATTCTATCAATTTTTGATAATTCTATTTCAGAATTTTCAATTATTTCATTTTTGTTGTATATTTTAGGTACTTGTATCTAAAAATTACTATATATACAATACTTGCACATTCCTATATTACATTGAAAACATTTAAATCTATTTTTTAACATTAGAAAATATTTACATATATAACTAGGATGTGAAGAGAATCCTTAGCCATATTTTCAATTGTGTAGGCACTCAACTGTCACTTCTTTGGGTTTGTTCTCAATGGATACTGATTTTTACAAAAATTAATTTTAGAGAATCAGTTGAAAATATTACAAAATAGATTTTTCAAAATTAGAAGCTAAATGTAGGTACAAAAGGCTGTTGAGAACAAGCTATTTATCTATTAACATTCCTATAAATTCTAATGGTTATAGGGTATCTTCACCTAAACTTTGTGAATTTGAACATCCCAATTCTTCTTCAAAACTTACTATGTTGTATGTATCTTGTTTACTATCATCAATATTTAAAACATATATCTTATCATCTAAGTCTTCTAGTATTTTTACCCATTCTAAATTTTTATTTTGTGTATAGGGACATCTATTTGCCAAATGATCCAGTTTATCACATACATATCAATTACATTTTCTATTACTAGGATTTTAAACATATCTATTTGATTTTTTTACTTATTTCATTGTTTACTCGTTTTTTATAATTTCTACTTTTTCTAAGAAATTTTATTTTCCTATATTTTTTTCTCTTTCTTTAGTAATTTATAATTTTTTCTGCTTTTATATTATCTATCTTGAAGAGAAGTATAAATTACATCTTTACAAAATCCATAACTTTGCTTCTTTAGTGTTTTTTATTATTATTTTGGGATAATTACACAAACTTCCTATAAGATTTATGATAATTGCAGGTAGCTTCTCTTAGGTTTGTAAAATTACACATAGTTTTCTTGGTCACTTGAAAGGACTATTGTGCCCTTAGCAAAATACTTTAAACAATAGCTCAAAATTCATTCGTGTATGTACCACATATTTGTTGCTTGGGTTTTATTTTTTAATTTTTTTATTATCAATTCTAAATATTACCATATACTGATCTTGTTAATGTTATTGTTATTTTGGAGATTCAAAAATAATTGTAAGTTAGTTAAGAAAAAAAAAGGAAATAAAGACAATTATGAGGGGAAGAGTGTTAAGTTCTAAAAATAAGTGATGAACCAATCTATGAGTATATAACTAATTCATTTTTTCTAGTTGTTCTTTCACTGCAAATATAGTTGACATTTTGTAATTTTTTTTTTCATGAGCAATGATCCCATTGTTTTTTACATGGAGTGAATGTTGTATTTACTGTTTATTTTTTAGGTATTGAGATGGAGTGGATGCTAGATTTAGTGTTTCTTATCCGAGTATTGTGGGGGAGGTGTTGAAGCTCCAATAGTGCTATGTTGGCATTAAAACAATTTTAGGAAGTGGAGATTGTTAGGGTTTGGATTTATATGTCTTAGAAAACAATTGAGTCAAGGATTGGGTAAAGAATGACTGAAAGTGGTAAACTGGTTTGGATTTATACTTGTTTATTAGTTTCTACTCCTATTACATTTGATTTTACTAGCTCAGACTTGTATGTACAAAGTACAAATCTTTCGTTATAATGTTGATATAATGAAGATTTAATTAAGATATTTCCTTTCTAATATACTCATGATGGTTTAGTTAATTCTATTTTATTATTTCCAAAATGTTCTATCAGTGATTTTACATCTATTAATTATTCTATGCTAACTACTTTGTTTCTATTATTTCTGCTATTTAATCTTAACAGTGGGTTTAGGCTTATTCTACTATTAGAAATTACTGATTTGTCTTTCTCCTATTCAGAATTTTGTCTTGAATTGCTCTCTATTATTTTTATTTTTCTATATAAACTATTTAGTTTTTGGCAAAATTTATTAAGAGTAAAATTTATTTGCTAATCCATCTAGTATGTATTCGATATCATTTACTAACTCCTTCATATTCGCTTAATACTTTAGGATCACTATGATACTTTTTAGCTTCTTCCATTGCTTTTGAATATTCTGCACTATTCATTCACCATGAGTAATTTGCTTGATTTCTTCTAACTTATTTCTAGGCTAATTGGAGCTCTGATTTTTCCACTTGTTCTTTAAGCTTTTTAATTTCTAACTCTAATTCTTTTATTTTTAAGAATAATCTATCATAAGTTAGATTGCTATTCTAGCGTTATTTTATTTCCTAGTTCTTTTATATATTCTAGTTTTTTTTTTCTAATCCTTTTATTGATTCCCTATTTTTTCCTATATAATTTGTGATTAATCCTATGACTTTAAATTTTCTGTCAAACTATTATTTTATGTTTCTAGATTAATTTATTAAAAAGTCTACTATCCTATTAAATTATATATCTTCACTATGTAACGTATGTTGAAAATTTCCTTCTATATTACAATCTAATTGTGACTTATTATTAAATGTTTTATTCTATTTAAATCGTTTAGTTCTAAATTCAAATAGTCTATGTTTATCATATGCCTTTATCTCATTAATTGCTTTAATCTTCTTAATTCTCTAGTTAAACTAACTATTTCTAACATATATTAAACTAATTAATTATTTTTAATTATTCGCTCCGATACCAAATTTCGGGTCATGTCCTTTATTTTCAAATTCCTTGGCCTCTAGCGGGTTTCCAGAATATATGATTACTTTTATGTAAAGAGATTGACCTTCGAAGGACTAAAATGATAACTATATAAACTGAGAGCATAAACTTTTTTAGGGTAGAAAAATATGTTTATTTTTAGTCTAATTTGTCTTGATATTTCGCTATTGTAGCAAATGGCCTCACTCACAATCATACTCTACCATCGCGTGTGATCGCGGGAGACATTCACCTTTCCATCACGCCCAACCCCCCCCCCCCCCCCCCCCCCTCTCCTCCTCTTCTTTTCCCCACCAAAAAAAAAAAAACAAAAAACACACAAAAAAAAAAAAAACCAAAAAAGAACCAATTCACCTCACCTGTCCTACTCACTTGTTTAATAACGTGGAAGCCAATTATTCATGGAGTCTATTTACTGCCCGTGTTCATTCGATAATTGCAACTTCCAAGCTTTTTCTGCTTTCAATTTTGGTGGGAAAGTGCCTAAAGAACAACATACAAATTCATAATTGACTAAGTCTAAGTCACAAAATGGTTAACAAATAGGCAAGTACTATCAATTTGCTTTAAATTTCTCTAGCTTTTATCATTTTCTGTCGCTCCTGATCCTGGTCCTCCTTCGTCTGCTGCTCCTGGTCCTTCACTTTCTGTTGGTCCTCCCCCTGGAAAGAAAGAAATCAAAGAAGCTCAAGATGCCAAAACCTGCTACTGTTATATTAGCAACGCTTCTGGCAGTAATAATTCTGGTTTTGATCACGTGTCGCAAACTGAGAAAGAAACTGAGAGACAAAAATGGTAACCCTCGAGAATATATGGACTTAGAAATGCCAGAGGCTGGTGAAGATAGGGATGATGAATCACTTTTCTTCAGTTTTATAAGCATAGATATTGCCACAGATCATTTTTCTGACGCAAACAAACTTGGTCAAGGAGGATTTGGTCCCGTCTACAAGGTAAAATTGAAGTATTTTTGGAAACAAACTACCTTTATGTTTTGAAGCTTATTCATTCGCTTAGTTCTAAGTAATATAAACCATGGCTCAGGGTAAGTTGGATAATGGGCTAGAGATTGCGGTTAAAAGACTGAACAGAATGTCAGGACACGGAATTGAACAATTCAAGAATGAAGTTACAGTGATCTCGAAGCTGCAACGTCGGAACCTTGTTAGACTTTTGGGATCTTGCATTCAAAGAGAGGAGAGGTTATTGATATATGAGTACTTGCCTAATAACAGTTTGGATTCCATTCTGTTTGGTAAATATCAAAACTTTATTTATCTTCGTTCTGCTCTTGCTCAGCTAAGTCATATTTTTAACTATCAAAACGCTCTAACATACAGATGTGGCAAGGCGGAACATGTTAGATTGGAAAATGCGGCTGAAAATCATTGAAGGGGTAGCTCAAGGGCTTCTTTACCTCCACAAGTATTCTAGATTAAAAATCATCCATAGAGATCTGAAAACAAGCAATGTTTTATTGGACAATGACCTGAATCCCAAGATTTCAGATTTTGGAACTGCCAGAATTTTTGGAGATAATGAAAAACGTGCAAATACAAACAACATTGTTGGGACATAGTAAGTTGAAGGAATATTTCCTTGAATGTTTATTGTTTCAAGTAATATCCAATTTCTGATATCCTAACTAAGCTAAGATAATTACTTTTGCGAGAAAAAAGTGGCTATATGTCCCCTGAATATGCCATGGATGGGATTTACTCGGAGAAGTCTGATGTCTTTAGTTTTGGAGTCATGATTCTGGAGATCATAACTGGAAAGAAAAACAATTCTTTCTATGATTGCGATCGTGATCTAAACTTAATAGGACATGTAAGTTACACACACATAATAGTGTTTTAGTCATCTACTTTTCTCAAATTACAATAGTTAAGTTCCATTAACTCGATGAATATTGTTCATTGGTCACCTTTCAGGTGTGGAACTTATGGGCAGAAGGAAAAATTTTAGAGATTGTAGATTCTTGTTTGGATGAAACAATTTTAGAACGTGAAGCACTACAATATGTTCAAGTTGGTTTGTTGTGTGTGCAAGAAAAAGCTGCAGATAGACCAACAATGTCAGATGTGGTACCTATGCTCCTGAATGAATCAAATGTTCTAGCTTCACCTAAGCCACCTGCTTTTGCTGAAGTTATGAGTCTAAACAATATAAAATTACCTGAAACTTCAGAACTTTGTTCTGTGAATAAGGTCACCATTTCAGTTGTAGAGGGGAGGTGATTATTTTTTTTCCATGTATAATCTTGCTTTGTTTCACAAGTTGGGATGAGCTGGGATTGGGACAAATTTTAGTCTTTGATAGGGTCAGGAGCAGGGTTCAAAGACTCGGCCGAGTCGGAGACGACTCGGCCGAGTCGAAACGGGATCGGAGCATTGGCGCTCCGATACCGCTCCGAGTTCAATCGGAGACGGCGGCCTCGCCGGGAGATCGGCCGATCTCGGCCAACTCGGACCGATTTGGATCCGAATCGGTCCGAATCGGCCGATTTTGGAATGGAATCGGCCGGATCGAATTCGGACGGAATAAATCAGAAGATCTTACCAGTGGTCTTGGTCCAGCTATTTTGCAATCGTTTGGAGCTAATTTTCCGGCCGTTTAGGTGTGACTTTTGTGGTATTTTTCCGGCTGGTTTAGGGCTGAATTTGGGGGCTGTGATTTCGGTTTTTATGGCTACCATTTGGCTGATGGGGTGGTGGTTGAGGGTGAGGTGAGGTGCTGTGGTGGTGATGTTGAAGCTGGCTGTGGTGGTGGTGAGTTGTTGTGGTGTGGATTTGTCCAGCAAATTGGCCGGCAGCTTCGGTCGTGGGGTGAGGAGGAAGGAGACGACGCAGAAAATTTTTTTTTAATTGAAACCACTGCGCGCAATGCGCGCAGAGGTTTTTTGTTTTTAATTTGACAATCTGCGCGCATTGCGCGCAGATTGCTTTTTTTTTTTTTTTTCAACGCAAGTTTTAATTGGTAGCAGTTTTCAAAATTGCACTCCAGTCCCTAAGGACTGGAGTGCAAAAAAAAAAAAAGGGAATCAGTGCAATAAGGGACTGGAGTGCAAAAAAAAAAAAAAAGGGAATCAGTGCAATAATGCACTGACATGAAATGAACGCACATGCAATAATGGATTCAACAAAAAGCGTAAATTTCGGCAAAAGTTGTGAAGAAAGCCGTATATAATGTATTCATTCTTTATCATATTCTCACACACAATCTTTTCGTTTTCTTTCTTTAGTCAGTTTTCTCATTGTCAGATATCAAATTGCTTGTTCATCTTCTTTGTTTGTTCGTCTTCTTCAATTCATCTGCGACAATATTTTTTGGGTAAGTTTGTTCTTCTTTTTTTTTTTGTTTATCATAATAGCTATTATTCCCTAAACTTAATGATTTATTTAAAATGTAATTTATGATTCTTTTATTTTGTACATTAAGTGATATGTTTTTTTATTTTGTTGGGTACATACTAGAAATTCATGTGATTAAATAGATGGTTCTTAACAATTTGATGTGACTTGACTATGCAATTTTTTCAGTCTACTTGATTGAAATCATACGGATGCTTAAAGAGAGTGATGAAGTTATGTTTTGGATGTCTGCTTATTTTCAAAAATAAAGTAATGAAATTTCCTCCCTATTTATGTCTATAAAAAAGACTATAATAAGTTTGTTTTTTTTTTTGTTTATCATAATAGCTATTATTCCCTAAACTTAATGATTTATTTAAAATGTAATTTATGATTCTTTTATGTTTGTATATTAAGTGATATATTGTTTTATTTTGTTGTGGTATGTTATTGTTTTTTTTTAAATAAATTTATGTTTGTATATTAAGTGATATGTGGTTTATTATTTTTTTGAAAATAAATTTATGTTTGTATATAAAGTGATACGTGGTTTTATTTTGTTGTGGTATGTTATTATTTTTTTGAAAATAAATTTGTGTTTGTATATTAAGTGATACGTGGTTTTATTTTGTTGTGGTATGTTATTATTTTTTTGAAAATTAATTTGTGTTTGTATATTAAGTGATATGTGATTTTATTTTGTTGTGGTATGTTATTATTTTTTTGAAAATAAATTTATATTTATATATTAAGCGATATGTTGTTTTATTTTGTTGTCGTATATTTTTTTTTTTGAAAATAAATTTATGTTTGTATATTAAGTGATATGTGGTTTTATTTTGTTGTGGTATGTTATTATTTTTTTGAAAATAAATTTATGTTTGTATATAAAGTGATACGTGGTTTTATTTTGTTGTGGTATGTTATTATTTTTTTGAAAATTAATTTGTGTTTGTATATTAAGTGATATGTGATTTTATTTTGTTGTGGTATGTTATTATTTTTTTGAAAATTAATTTGTGTTTGTATATTAAGTGATATGTGATTTTATTTTGTTGTGGTATGTTATTATTTTTTTGAAAATAAATTTATATTTATATATTAAGCGATATGTTGTTTTATTTTGTTGTCGTATATTATTGTTTTTTTAAAAATAAATTTGTGTTTGTATATTAAGTGATATGTGGTTTTATTTTGTTGTGGTATGTTATTATTTTTTTGAAAATAAATTTATGTTTGTATATAAAGTGATACGTGGTTTTATTTTGTTGTGGTATGTTATTATTTTTTTGAAAATTAATTTGTGTTTGTATATTAAGTGATATGTGATTTTATTTTGTTGTGGTATGTTATTATTTTTTTGAAAATTAATTTGTGTTTGTATATTAAGTGATATGTGATTTTATTTTGTTGTGGTATGTTATTATTTTTTTGAAAATAAATTTATATTTATATATTAAGCGATATGTTGTTTTATTTTGTTGTCGTATATTATTGTTTTTTTTAAAATAAATTTGTGTTTGTATATTAAGTGATATATTGTTTTATTTTGTTATGGTATGTTATTGTTTTTTGGAAAATAAATTTAGTTTGAGTGATTAACAAGCTAAGACTAAATTCCAAATGCATTAAGAATACATATTTTACTAGTTTATTACTAAGACAAATAATTAATTACTTATGCTAAGATACACACACACACATATATTATTTTAGACATATTCTCTGTTACTTTTCATTGTTAATTTCTTGAGTTTATAAAATAAATAATAATATATTATTTTGTGAAGACATAATTACCGTAACTATGCTTTTATATTATCCACTTAAGCAATTGGCCCAATACACATAATTTATCTTTCAATTATCCAGTAATGCATGTTTTATTCAATTGGTACTTGCTGGATAATTCAATGACAACGGTGCTAATTCATCAATATTTAATGACTTTGCATAAAATGACAACGGTAATGATAAGGATCAAGTTTCATAGGAAAAATTATCCCTAAATTTAAAACTAATCTAAATTTAGTATGCAAACATGTTAATATGTAAATAAGATTTGTAAGTTATTAACATAATTTAAATAATTATTTTCTTTTATTAAATACTAACTCATTACTTGTAGTACTTTTTGATACATTACTAATACTAACCATTTTACGATGCTGTATGTAACAGGTTAAATGGCAAGTAAGGATATTGGTTGGGAACATGGTACACCTGTAGGTGGAAATAAAAAAGTTGTGAGATGTAACTATTGTGGAAAAATAGTGCATGGCGGTATTACAAGATTAAAAGAGCATGTCGGCCATATTACAGGACAAGTTGAAGCTTGTCCAAAAGCTCCAAGAGAAGTTACAAATGTAATAAAAATGCATTTAAAAGCTGGTAAGGCTCAAAGAGCTAGTCTAAAAAAGAAAAAAGCAGAAATATTGAGCTCTTTGCAAGAGGAGAATATGTATGGCGACGAGGAATGAAGAAAACTTATATGAGATTGATGAATTAGAAAAAAAGCAGATGAGGCAAGCAATGAGAGAGAGCCGATACTTAGAATTTGTTGAAGAACAGCGAAGGCATTCAGTGTCTGGAAGTCGACCATCCATATCTATGCCAGGTATTGTTTGTAAATTAAAATATTATGATAAGTGTCATATCAATTAATTAAAATACATTAAAATTATTATTTATTTATTAATTTTTTAAATATTTTTTATTGCAGAATATATGGGTGTTGGTACTTCGGAGCAAGCAACTGTTGGAAGTAAAAGAGGCCTGTCTCGTAATTTTAGTGTCAGACAGGCAGATGAAATGATATGCAGAGGAGTTGACTCGCATATGTTTTCTTCGAGACAGAAATCAGTTAAATCAATGTTTGCGGGGGAAAACATAAAGAGAGTCGGTAAGGCAATTTCAAAATTTTTTCATTTTAATGCTGTACCATTCCATGCAGCTGATAATCCATACTATCAATCCATGATTGATGAAATTGCCAAAGCTGGTCCTGGAATTAAAGGCCCTTCAGCTTATCAAATTGGAAATGAATATTTAGATGAAGAATATGATGAACTTCATAAATATTTGAAGGATGTCTATGATAAATTTTCAACTTTTGGGTGTACAATTATGTGTGATGGTTGGAGTACTCGTACTAAACACCCAATAATAAATTTCATGGTATACTGTGATAGGCATATGTTATTTAACAAGTCAGTTGATTGCACAAATATGAGAAAAAATGCAGAATATATTTTTAAATTAATGGATGAAGTAGTAGAGTCCATCGGAGAAGAAAATATTGTACAGATTGTGACAGATAATGAATCTAGCATGAAAGCTGCTGGACAATTATTAATGCAAAAAAGGAAACATCTATATTGGTCGCCTTGTGCTGCTCATTGCATTGACTTGATGTTGGAGGATATTGGTAAGATGGATGAGGTGAAAAAAACCGTTGCACAGGCAAAGAAGATCACTAGTTTCATATACAATAGTGATAAAGTAGTGAATTTGATGAAGACATATACAAGCAAAAGGGAATTGTTACGCCCCGGCATCACAAGATTCGCTACTGAATTCATTTCTTTGGAAAGTCTTCTTCGGCATTGTACAGAATTGAAAAGAATGTGCACCTCAGATGAATGGATAGATTTTAATAATACTACTAAACGAAGAGCAGAAGCTGCTAAAGTAGGTGAATTGATACTATGTGAAAGGTTTTGGAACAAAGTCAGATATGTCTGTGCAATAATGGAGCCTTTGGTCAAAGTCTTAAAGACTGTTGATCAAGACAATAAACCGACCTTACCAATTATTTATGAAGCCATGGATAGAGCAAAAATGGCCATAAAAAAGTCGGTGAAATATTGGAGCAGTATTTGGGATGTGATTGACAACAGGTGGTACGACCAGTTACATTGTGATTTACATGCAGCAGGTAATTTAAAATAATACACGTAATTTAAATATGTATTATATATTTATTCACTTATTTATTTAATTTTTTATTTTATTTTATCTAGCATATTTTTTAAACCCTGACTCTGCAATACTCTGGAACATGTGAGTATAATCTTGACGAGGTTCGTAAAGGATTGAAAAGAGTCATTGCAAAGTTGGAGCCAGATTTGGATGCACAAGTTGATGCCATAAATGAGGTATATTTATCATTATGCTATTTATATGTATTAGTGATCATATACATTACTAAATTCTAGAATTTCAACATATATGCAAATGTTATTTTTATAGATCAAAATTTTTAGAGAGAAAAGAGGAGGATTTGGAAGTTCTGTTGCAGTAAGAGCACTATCTAAATCCTTACCAGGTTCGAGCTTAACTCCATATATAATTAACTAAACATTTAAGTTATATGAATGAAATTAATATTTTTTATGTTATTAAAATTATTATTATTATCCTAATTAATTATTATTTTATTTGTTTAGCTGAATGGTGGCTGAATTATGGTGAAGATGCTCCACATCTGCAAAAGATCGCAGTGAAAATATTAAGTCAAACCTGCACGTCCTCTGGTTGCGAAAGAAATTGGAGTACTTGGTCATTGATTCATACAAAACTTCGCAATCGTCTAGCAATTAAAAAATTGCATAAATTGGTCTTTGTGCATTATAATATGCGATTAAAGGTGAAAAATCTGATGCATCAAAGGGACACTGATGATTTTTATAGTCCAATTGATTTGAATCACATTTTTCATCAAGATGATATATTGGATGAATGGATAAGAGAAAGTGATCAGCCTACCTTATCTGAAGATAATCTTGAGTGGTTAGATGAGGGCATTCGCCAACACGAATCAGAAAGAAGTCAAGAGAGCTATAGACGTGATAGTGATGATGATTTTGGTGATACATTGTCTCAATTTATTACCAAGAGGAACAAGAACAATATGATTCAATCGTCATCTCAGAAACATAAGGATAAGGGTAAGAGTAAGATGGGACGAACGAGTAAACATATTGCTATTTCATCTTCATCTGATAAAAGTGATAGTGACAATGATGATGGTGATGCCGGCAGCGATGGAAATGGAGCAGATAATTATTTGAGACATAGTAGAAGTCGCGATCAAGAGAGCCAGCAAACAGGAGATGCGTCGTGGGGTCGAGGTCAAGATAATTATTATGCCACTCAAGACACTGATCACGGCTATCGTCCAGGCATAGAAGCACAACGAGAATATCTCAACAAATTAACTGAGTTTTCAAGTCAAGATACTTTCTCTTATTCTTCAGGCTCACAAAGACATAGAGGAGTTGAAGAGCATATGCAAAATTTGAGTATAGATCCGGAGCATAAGTATGATTCTAGTTCAAATCGGAGCACTAGTCAACTGGGGTATGACTACGACAGGGGCTATTATAGTCAATATGGTTTATTTGATGGAACTGGACAAGTTGGCAGCTCTACTAGTAGTCATGGTGGCAGATATTATGAACAAGCAATTGATAGACATTATGACAGTTCCTCTTTTGACTCTAATAGCTTTGGCTATGATCGTACTAGTGGTAATACTGATTATCGAGGATTCAGCTATTATCATTATGCTCCGGAATTTACTGGCAATCAATCACTTCCCACATATCATGATCATGGAATACCAAGTCAATCCTCACAATCAACAAATGCACAAGATGGCTCTTATATGTTACCTACTCAAGGTCATGTCCCAAATCCACGTTTGTTTTACCATCCATCGGGGGAAAATGAAAGTGATTTTGAACCGCATCGTCATTCTACTTGGTATTGAGAGGTATAAACATTCAAAATAATATTAGACCTTTTTCCAAGTCTTTGCATTTTGTCTAATATGATTCCTTTTTTAAGATATAGATTGATTTTTTATATCGACAAAAATGGTACATTTTAGAGATTTTATTTACTTTTTTTTTGCTATTTTTGTTTAGTATACTTTTCTTTATATTTTGAATGATTATTTATAGTTTTTGGAATAGAAATTGATTCAAAATTTGTGTCTCGCAGAGACCGCGACCGATATGCCGAGTCCGAGATGAAACGGTACGAGCCGCGACCGCGACCGCGACATTGAACCATGGTCAGGAGAGGACCGATGAGGACCCTTAATTATATGGTGTAGCAATATGTATTGAGGGATGCAGATGGAAAAAGCTTGGAATTCGGCCGTACCCCCCAGTTAGGGGTAGCGTCTGCTGAGAGACTACACAATTCTTTAATTTTTGGATTCCTGTTGGATTTGATAATCGTTTATTCAGGTAGTAAATCAAAATATCAATCCACGCACAGATCACGCTAGATGGCTGATAAGTAATCTGGTATCATGTCAGGTGAGTTTCAGTGACATTAACAGAAAAGTTGCTACTACTATTTTGATAGTAAAATCTACATGCTTCTGAATTCTAATAAAAATGTACAGCTGAATGTAAAGTTAAATGAATACGCATGTATCAAACTATTCACATCTTTGAATTATTCGTATAAGTAGTTTTATACAAAAAACACAACCAAAAAAAAAAAAAAAAGGTGCTCCTGATGTGATGCTCGATTAGTTGATTGGTTGGACAAGAACTTGTGGATGAAAAAGGAAATTTTGTTTTGTTTCCCCTGTTCCACTTTTTTGGGTTTTTTAGAACTCAATTTTGATTTTCCTACCCATGTGGTCCTGTTTGGTCATTGAGATCGATCATCCTTGAATTTGATTTACGTATAATGGTTGATGATTGACGGGCAGATGGCATCCAACGAAGTCTTTGTCCAGACAAGAACTATATCCTAGTAGCGGTGGACACGTATAATACAGCTTTTTTCTACTAATGTTTAGAGTTTTGAGGGTTTTTGCTTTACGTACTTACTTCCTCATAAGCTACAGAGGATGTAATGTAAAAAAGATAAAAATGGTTAATTATTCACGGGCAATCAGTAACGCTCCGAGTCTGTATTCCTGCTGAAGATGGTATGTTTATTCAACTCATCAAAAGCTACTGGAATGGTCCCATAGTGGGCCAACATGCAAATGAAGAAATCTCACTGGAAACTAGTCAGTCAGTGAACATTGTCTTTTTTAACAACCTGCTGCAATTGACAAACACCAAATCTAAACTTAGCTGGCTATTGTGATCCAAGGTCTAAAGGTTAATTGGTATGTTCTAGGGTGATCTCGGGTTTCAGCTTTCTTATGTGCAGCAGACCAGTGTCCATTTCCAGAGGTTATTCTAGACACTGTTATTAAAACCGTCCTTTTAGATTATTCTCGCTGAGTGCAAATTTACAACAATCAGCTCTGTGAGTATACAACTGATTGGTGCTGATAATTTGCCATTCGGAACCAATAGGCTTCATTTCAATCCAACCAAGTTTTCCTAGGATTACCTGCAATTCCTGATATGGCTAACTGTGGATATCTTCCACCTGATTTACACATTTCTCAGGTTCTCCTGCCGATCAAAGAAGTTTCCCAAGTATGGAGAGATTATGCTCTGGGGCAGAATCTTTAGCATCCACAAGGAACATTCAACATAAAAGGACTAATTCCATTTGCCATGAGCCCAATTAAGAAATGTCATCAAGTAGTCCAGTAGATTCAGGCTTTGGTCCAAATGCCAGAAGTGTAATCCTCGCATACCAAAGTATTCAGTCACGGTCTTATGTAGGTCCAATGGTATGTTTATTTGTACATCTTATTTGAACATAGACAAATTGTCGAGGACCTTCCTGGACAAGATTTCACAAAACAGGATGCCCGCAAAACTAGCTCATACTGAATCTATGTGAATCTACTGCTCATTTGTTCAATAATTAATTTTTCTTCGCAATTTAATATCTTCAGTAAAGTCCATCAAGCCTAACCATTGGCGCTAGCCCAGTTGCCACTATTAAATTCTTTAAGCCTGCCTCTAGCAGGAATCAACTCCGAATATCGTCCCGTTTATCCTAGTCCCATAGTTCCTCAATTTTTCCAAGAAAATAGTCCACTAAATACTAAGCAAACTCAGCAAGTTCAGTCATATAATTTAACTCAAGTATACTAGTGTATCTACATACGTTTCCTTTGAAGGTTTACCAGCCTTGAACTCGAGACTTATGGGCTTCATTTGGATACGTTATTTGAGTTGGAAAAAAATTTCCTCAATCCGTTTGGATAGACGAAAATTTTTTTTAAAAAAAGGTAAAAAATTTTTTAGTTAAACTTTTTCATCAAATTTTCCTATCAAATTTTCATTCTAAATTTCAACTGAACTTTAGAAACTTTTGACACAATTGTTTACAAAATCAAGCATGTTTATATTCAAAATTTGTTGATAAAAATTAAAAAATTCGTGAGTAACAAAATGAAATATATTATCAGTGGGTTTTGAGAGAGAACAACGAAGCAGACGTCTGCATCTTTAAGCAGACGTCCGCTCATTTAAGCTGACGATGAAGCGGACGATGAAGCGGATATCCGCTTCAGAGATAGAAATGGTTCAAAAATGTTAAACCATTCAAACACATTCCCACACTAATTATTCACTTTTTAAATCACCATCATATCATTTCAAAAAAAATTTCACATCTAAACACTTTTTTACTTTTTTAAAAAAATCAACAAAAAATAGTCTAAATAATTTTTCTAAATAATTCTTAAATAATACTCCAAATAATGCTATCCAAATACAGACATGGCTTTAATTCATCCATAAGTATGCATAAGCCACCAATAACGTCTAGGAGACTAAGAGGGCCAGTATCTACATATGTAATCCTAAATCATACCAATTCTTTCCTAAACTCCCAGATGCCTTCTCTGTCATTACACAAGTTGTTGTTTTCTTTGCTTTTTCTTCTTCTAAACTCCCAAACTGTCCCTCACCAAAAAAAAAAAGGAAACACCCTAACATAGCCCTCTTTGGTCAGTTGAGTTCCCGGCTATATTGAACTCCAATAACTGAATTAACCAACGAAGACTGGGAAGAAGGGGACAGAGAAGACTCTAGCATGGAGAAGGCTGGTCTCATTAGTCTCAGCCCTCCATATCTTCCCCTTATCACATCAAGAAACTTCATCAAGACTACCATGGACCGAAGAAAATCATCATCAGTAAAAAACAGCACTGCTGATAAAGAGAAGATAACATTAGCGGAAGAGATAAGAGTTTGCACTAACAGGACCTGCAGGAGACAAGGTTCATTAGATATTCTTCAAATTCTGTCTGGGATTTCTCCTCCTTCTCTCTCTGTCAACTCCTGTGGCTGCTTAGGCCGCTGTGGTGCCGGTCCAAACGTCGTCGTTTTGCCTCAGGGAGCCTTCGTAAGCCACTGTGGGACCCCTTCTAAAGCAGCCCATCTCATGGTTTCACTGGCTTGCAGTTTTGATGGTGATGACAAGGAGTTTGAGAGGAGTTGTAGAGAGTGTTTGGAAGCATTGGCGTTGAGGAAGAGAGGTGAAAAAGAGATGGAAAAGGGGAATCTTGATGAAGCCCTGCTATTGCTTTCACAGGTATTGGATAATAAAGAATGAAAAACTTTTAAAATTGAAATTTTTATTTTTCAATTTATGCAAGTTGGGATTTTTATTCCAGTTATTACTTGAATTAAAGTATTATAACTAGTGAGTTTGTAATATTTGCTAAAATAGTGTTGAGGAGACTGAGGTTGAATCATAAAATGCTGCAAAAACAGAGATGTTAATTGGTGTAGAATTGAGGAAAAATTGATTAGCAGCATAGAATGTGAGAGAAATTTGGCATGGCAAGTAATTGATAATACGGCGATTTCTTTTTGGTTAATTTATTTGAATTACTTGATTTAAGTTATTCTAACAGCCACTAAATGTGAAACTACTTTATTTTGAATCAAAGATTCAATTTTCTCTGAATGTATGAAAGACTGGAGAAACTTTCCAGTTACGAATCAGGTATAGAACCAATGGGCGACGCTTGGTTACAATTTCGAATCCATTATTATATGTTTGCTCGCATTTTTACTTTCCTTTACATTTGATCTCCTCTTACGTAAATTGATTTAGGATCTTGAATGTTTTTTATCATGGTTTTATACTATGGTTAATTGAATTGTCTTGAGTTGTGCTGCTAGATAATGCCAATATACTTGATGCAGGCTATCGATCTTAAGCCTTTTGGAGGCGTCCATATAATGTATAAAAGCAGGTAAAAATTTGCATACAAACCCTTTTTTCCATTATTGAGAAAATGAATGATTCACATAGTACATTTCTGTCAGGATGAAACATGTTCTTGTTTTTGCAGTTGGGATTATTGTACAGTAACTGGAGTCCGAACTACCTGAATTCACTAACATTCCTAAACTTTTTCTAATGGACTGTTTTTTCATTATTCAAGGAGTTATAGTTTTGTTAATGTTTGATGTCCTTGTTTGCCGAATTTGGATGTCCTAATGGTTGAATATTTCAATATCCTAACAATCATGGACTTGCACTACTACCTAGTTATCTTATAGATGGTCGCAGAGTTGAATCTTGTGATTTATGAGGGCTGAGAGGGCTTTATTCTGTGATGGGAAATTAGGAATTAATGCGTTGTATTATCATTTAGGTCTGAGGCAAGGTTAACTATGGGAGACGTCTCTGGAGCTCTTGAAGATGCTAAAGAAGCTTTGACACTAGCACCAAAGTACCCTGAGGTTAGCCATATTTTCTTTGTTGTGTTTCAAGAACATAATGATTTTTTATTCTGAATTTACTTAAAGCATGACCCCAAGTACAAAAGCATTCGTTTTAAAAGTGTTAAATCTTGCTTTATAAATTTTCCTCACTTTGCTTTGTTTGCTAGGATAAATTAGTTAGTTAAATAAATTTTCTTCCCTTTCTTAAGGTTCACCTTCTAATGGCGAAGCCTCACCGACTGCATTGACAGCTAAATGCTTCCATCTTCCTTTTGTTATATGTGTTCTGCCCTTTTTTCCTCTTCATTACCTTCAAAAACTAGAAAACAAAAGTATAGAATTGCAAGTTTGGATGCAGTGTATATGTTATACTTGGCACGATTATAAATGACTAGCATAAGCATATTGCACAGAACACGGTAGAGATTCAGAACTATAGTATAGCGGCCCTTTTGGTGGAATGTTTATTTGTTCTAATTACAGGGGCTTATCTGCCAAGGTGATGCTTTAATGGCTATGGATCAAATTGATGCTGCAGAAAAGTCCTATGCGATAGCTATGGAGTCAAATCCTTCTCTTCGCCGTTCCAAGTCTTTCAAGGTATGATTCCAGATGAATAGCCTCCTGGTAACGTAAACTTATCAATGATGCTGCATGGCCTTCCCTGTTATGATATGATTGTGACAGATTGTAGATGATGCTCGTATGTAGTACCAGCTTTCTTATATTGCCAACGTAATGGATTCTAACAAGTTGACATGGACAAACTCTCAAAAAATAGGCATTTTCACAAACCAAAGATGATGTACACAAGCTCAATGGTTCATAATTC
The DNA here is from genome assembly GCA_024721245.1 of Mitragyna speciosa. Lineage (NCBI taxonomy): Eukaryota > Viridiplantae > Streptophyta > Magnoliopsida > Gentianales > Rubiaceae > Mitragyna > Mitragyna speciosa. The sequence goes on from CM045573.1 coordinate 14,382,693, forward strand.
TTGTGATATGCGGTCAGCGGGTAAACAAATATCCGAAGTAATGAAATCTTGGGTTGACTTGTTTTGATTTAATATACCCTCTTTCTTCAGAATTGAAATCTATGATTGATATGCTTCTAGGGTCATGCTTTATTGGTTTTCATCAATTTGAAGAGCTGATCATCAAAAGGTATTCAAAGTTTATCTGGATTCTAATATTAAGGTGGCTATCTTACTGTTATCAGCACAATGTTTTAGAATAACAAATAAACGAAAATTTTGCTGATGACACAAATTAATTGCATTGGATCTTGTTCAAGGTGGATTAGAAGGTTAGGATATGAACCTTAAAGTAGTTATAAATAATAAGTCAATATGATGAGAATCTCGAAGTTAGTTAAGGTTCTCAAAGAAATTTTTGTCTTTTATTGTCCTTTAGAGTTCAAAATTGGCAATGTCTATTTTCATATAAATTAAATGACACTGTAAGGACAGAAGGAAATAATAAAATAGGACTGACTTGATTGCTAATGTTCGCCAAATTCATCTATCCTCTCAATAGCGCCATTACGGATAAAGCTTGTCAAATTTGCCTAATTTAATCTGCATTAAGAAAGTGAGACAAAAATTTGCATGAGCTTCGGAATTCGGTGTGCATAATGGAAATAAAGATTCAAATTTTTTTTTCCGCATCAGTAAGCACCATTTGATAAATCTTTGCCTTGATTTGGCATATCTACTCTTGTATTGAGGATTCCATGATTATTTTGTGTGTTCTAAAGGATATTTCTCAGTTGGTTGTCTCTTCCCTTCTTATTTCAGGCTCGAATTGCAATGCTTCAAGAGAAACTGTCTCCTGCAAATTCGGCTTGAGCTGTTATTTCAGCTGAAAGTATATATAGGTTAAACCAATGAAATGGAGGTAAGAACATGGTCTCTTATTTTTCAGCTCAAACATAATCATCAAGATTATGAAACATTATCATCAATTATAGAAATTGATGGTGGGATTATTAATGTATCTGTTTAATGAAGATGTTAGACCTGCAATCTTCAATTGCATTTAGGATATTGCTTCTGAAATTGACCCTGAGCAGATTGAATGACTCAACTCCTATTGAACTTATAAGTTCAAATATGTTCTACCCACCAAATAATTACCAGTTACATATTCAAATGAATATCTTCTACTAAATAGGTCGAGTATGCTCAGGCATGGAATCCCTGTTCTTTGTTTGTTTATATTTCTTCCACATGGTAATATGTTCTCATTTCTTCTTTAAACTGAAATTCTTTAATCAAGTAAAGCTTTTGTTCCTTGTGTGGTTTTTATGTGTACGAATCATGAGTTTGAAGAAAGTGACAATTGGAGAATATCATCTGTTCCTTGTTCAATAAATGGCGGTAGTAGGATCTCCTTTCTATCTTGTCACTTCTCAATGCATATCACAATAGGTAGTCATAGCTTTTGATATCTTAACAATTGACCATAAATGAGTTTGTTAATAGAAGCTTTTTAAAGTATATTTAAAAGGAACAGTGAAGATTCCATCAATTCTTAGTTGGCTTCTGCTACATTAGAAGCAAATGCACCCAAGTGAAAGAGATTCTGCCTCGTACATAGCATAATGGTTTCTCTTTCAGCTCTTCTTAATTTAGCATACATTGTAAATCAAAGATTCAATCAATTCTTAGTTGGCATCTGCTACATTAGAAGCAAATGTACCCAAGTGAAAGAGATTCTGCCTCGTACATAGCATAATTGTTTCTCTTTCAGCTCTTCTTAATTTAGCATGCATTTTAAATCAAAGATTCCATCAATTCTTAGTTGGTTTCTGCTATATTAGAAGCATATGCACCCAAGTGGAGATTCTGCCCCGAAAATAGCATAATGTTTCTTCTCTTTCAACTCTTCTTAATTTAGCATACATTTTAAATCAAAGAGATTATTCTTAGTTTTCATGCTCTTTTGGTAGATTTACAATAACGGGGGTAATACTCTTGTTCTTTTGATCTCAGCTTTGAACATAACTTTCAGAATATTTGGTGCGATGAAAGTATTTGTTAGTTTCGCCTGTCCCAAATTTGAACATGAATTGGACATTGAGAGGTTAAGGTGCACAATGCCAATTTCTTTGTCATTCATGTCATCTCAGTTTGTCTATGTTATTATGTGATTTCACAACCTGGACAGGTTCTCCGCGGAATGGATGATCTTTTTGGCAACTGATATTTTCAGTTTACTGACATTTGTGCTATCAATTACTGGTGAGTTCTCTGGCATGGAGTCCTTTAAAGAGAGGCATTCAGAATCAATTGAAATGGACCACCCAGCAGAGTAAGAGTACGTGAAGACCATTTCTTCAACATCAATTATTGTTTAGATGGTAAATGATAAGAATAAGATAATCAACAATAAAGTAGAGATTAAAATATGTATGATGAGAGGAGGTCAGTAATCTAAGTTGAACTGATTACATTACCATGTAAATAGTCCCTAAGCCATTATTTATGTTCAGTTATAGACACTGAAAAATTCATCAATGCTCCTCTATGAAGCTTCTATTTTTCCCTCTACATTTGATCTAATGACTTCCTGAACTATTTAACATTGAAACTATGCCAAAAAATTTCATGGGACTTTCTATATGTTACAACCATGATTGGGTGAATTTGCTCTTTTAATGTCTCTATGATAATAATTCCCATTCCTTTCAGATTGCATTGCGTATCAACCATCCAATTTTATCATGTAATATATGCTAAAAATTTTGTTATCTTTGTTGCATTTACACTTGTCTATGATTTTTCTTGTGAATGAACATTTTTTTTGGGCACTGCTTAAGCATCTTATATGTGATATTAGGTTTTTCCATTACTCTTTTAAATACTCACCTTAAATATAGAGTTGAAGGTGCATCCCCTCCGCATCTATAACTTACATCCACAAAGCTCTAAAAAGCTGAATGACTTCATCCTACATATGCCAATTAATTCTGAATAATAACATGGAAGGTTTAACATTGATAATCTATAATCAATGCACCTATCAAAAACATTTCATAATACTAGGACATATACTGCTATATCTTCCCTATCAGACCTGCAGAAATGCTGCCTTTTCTGCTTAGCAATATGTAGAGTTGACATGGGGAACACAGAGAAAGAAATCAAACTTCTTGACCCTGTTCCATATCTTTGAAGCTCTTCTTCCCCGATCGATGCTACCATTAGTAGGTAGGCAACCTTTCTTCATATTTGCCAGATTACCGAAACAGGAAACATCTTCATTCACATGAAAACAATCTTCCAGAGTAACCTCAGCTGGGCTCTTACTCTTCGCTGCCATGGCCTTACTTTGATTCTCTTCATGTTTGACAAGCTGGTCGTAATATTCCTTGTTTCTCTTCTCCAATCCATATATCTGCCCCTGAAGATCCTCGATTTTTCGACTCAGTATGCACACCCTGTAATCTTCCCTCATCTTTAACACACACCTTGCAAGATCAGCAGCCTTTCTTTTCATAAACAAAGATTCTGAAACCAACCCTTTATTCTCTTCCAGCAATGCATTCACCCTATAACCTAAACTGGCATTCTCATTCAGCAATATTAACCTCTCTGACTCCAAGACATCCAATAAGCTCTTCTGCAACTCTATCTTCCTCGAGGAATCGCCTAACCTCATCTCAACAATGTTGAGCTCATTTAAGATGAGCTCGTATTCAACAGATTTCATAACCAAATCTGCTACAACAGAATCAGTATCCAGTACTGCAGGTGGAAAGGGAGTTTGGTAAGACAAAGAACTACTCGCGGCATCATCAGAATCAATGACATCTCCTGAATCCTCTTCATCAAATTGATCATTCTCATTGAAATTGAAGGGGGAAATGGGAGATGAATATCGACGATGGTGAGGATTCTTGGCAAGGGCTTGACAGTAACGATCTGCTAATGAGAGGTAACCATTGTACAAGTCTTGAAGCAAGGCCAGCAGCTGAGGGCGCTTCTGATAATAGGCCTCAGCTCGTTTTGCAAAACTGTCAGCATTGTCCTTTTCAGAATCATTCACTGTCAAAGTCTTCATCCTCTCGTCCAAATCTGCCATTAAAATTTCTGATTGCATTAAATGTTGATCTTGGACTACTTGTACATTGAATCATTTTAAAATTTGAAATTCTGATTTTAATTCCCACATTTTTCCAACAATATATATCATTGGTCACCAATCGACCCCTCCCCCAACACTCCCATCCCCCAAACAAAAATAAAAAATAAATATTACTCGAACTCTTCACTTTGCGCTTTTCTGTGTCAAATTCTTCATTTTATACTAGCATATTCGTGTCTACAAGACTCCCAAATCCGAATTAGAGTAAAATAGATAAAAAGTTTAATAAAAATGCTCATATCAGCAGTTGCATGTTACAGACCTGGCAAAAATTGGCCTCATTGACAATCAACAAGGCAACGACTTGGAATTCAAAGTGTATTATTACAATAATTATCAAGGGCATGGACAAGTCATGGTCCCTGCCATAATAGAGGAGAATGGTTCACATTCATCATGAGTAAATTGGAAGCATCCCAAAATCTAAAAATGCATGGAATATGTAAGGCTTAAGGAATCTTATGATCTGTTGGTCTTTTCTCAACATGGTCTGTCTCTCAACATCTAACCATCAAACGCCACAAAAAAAATATTACTGTACATCAAATTGTCAAAAACTGATAACTTTTTTTTCTTTTTTTCAATAAAAGAAATGGTCAAGGGTGTTGTACAAAGGATAATATTCGATTCCCTATACATTGCTATAGAGAGAAATGTCATCATCAGCTTGGTCATAAAGACAAAAGCTTGTGCCAGAAAAAGAGATAAAAAAATAAGAAATGTTTACTGTACAGAATCAATCAGTTTCTGCAACACGCCATCTCTGGAAGCAGGAAGATAGAATGGCGTAATCTATGATTTTGAATTTCGATTCAAAATTTGAAATGAAACCTTAGAAAAAGGTCAAAATAAATAGCAATTAATCTTTTTTGGCCATGTTGCAAAAGGGGTTCAAGACTTGGAAAGTGACCCTTCTATCTGATAGTCCCCCAGTTGCAAGAAAATGGGTATCTACAATTTCCAAAAAGAATCAAATGTGTCCATCTGACCATACAGTATAAGTTAGGAAATTGTAACACAGCCCCATAATATACAGTTACTCTGTTTAAATTTTTTACCCAACCACTAGATAAAATCTTTTACCCAAAGAGAGAGAAGAAAAAAAAACAAAAGAAAAGAAGAAGAGGTGAAAAAATTATTTATGAAATGGTGCAATCACGGGGCCCACTTAGGCTAGTAAAAGCCTGGCCTCACCCAGTCACCCTAAGTACAAGCAATAAAAGCTAGTACTGGCTAGTCTAAATGGCAATGCCTCCTAGCAGCTAGCAAAGAGGTGAGGCCAAGGACAGACATTTTTCAACACCAAATTTTCAACTGTTCCACCTTGCTTTTATCATTCAACATCATCACAATAATGTAAGAAAGATCATTCCAGAGATTTTCTTACATCAATTTGTTTGAACCAATTTAAAGGGTTCGTACAAATAAACAACAAAATAAATGACGTATGAATTGATTATGTGAATCAATTAGTCACATACTCATGAATTTGAGGATTTTAGCAATAAATTGACAAATTAATTGAAAGGACGCCTATTAAATACATTTGAATACATTGAAAGATTGGAGGTCAAAAATCAGCCCCCGGAGAGAAAACACAGACTAATAGTAGATATTTAGGATGTGTTTGGATTTTTTTTTTTTGGAAAATTATTTTACAGACATGTTTTCAAATTATCTTTGGCATCTTATGAATACGATCACCGAACAAAAAAAGAAAAAAAAAAGATACAGTTGCATATTTAAAAAAAAAAAAATCCTTCAGAGTAATTTAATCCAAACACACTTTATGAGATCTGCTTAACGTCCGTACCTGCGATGGTGAAGAGAAGCCAAGAGGGTCTACTGCCGGAGCTTCCACGACGGGAATGGCCAGAAGGTGGTGTAAAAATTGCACCCCCACCACCACCACCACCACCTTCACCTCTTCCGCCACAACCACCAATTTTCTGTATTTTCATCCTGGTTTCCATTTTACAGACAAAATAGGACCTACAAATTATGAAAAGTTATTACAGTATCCAATATAAACTGATAAGGACCACAAACATCTTAGAAAGTCCCTTTACGTAACTCTCTATCACTACACTACGTCCATTTTCAAGTCTCTATCTCTACAGCTATCTAATAAATAATGCCATCAATTAATGCTATATATATATATATATATATATATTTCATTCTAGCTTCCTTTTTTATTTTTATTTTTTTGAAAGAATCAGGCTTCACTTTACTAGTAGAACCTTAAGATTTTTATCTAAATGTATGGAAATATTAAGGAATTTTCTGTCCATTAACTGCATATTAGTAGTAATATGTACGGCCGGCAACTAAATTGAACTAAATAAAACTAAAACATTAACAAGAATGTGCAATGGAGGCACATGGGGTGCAGCAACAACATATGATTCAGTAGTAATAACCGTACATTCATTAAAGGGCCAAATAGAATAGAAGCAAGACAAAGAGTAGCAATGTAGTGTGAATAGAATACAGCTACAGAAGAAGAAGATTAAGAAGATATTGGAAGATGCAGATCTCGAGACAATATACAACTTCTGCCTGCAGTTCAACTGTTTAATTAATCAGCAGCTGCATTTTATTAAATCAACCAGTTTACCATCACATTAATAAACTTTAACTCCGAAACATAATTTTATTAAAAGTAAAAGAACACCTGGGGTCTTATTATTTACTCATAATTTTAATCATTCAATGAATAAAACTTGAAATGTGATGAAAAAATTAGAAAAAATGGCAAAGAAAATCAATGATAATGTTATTCAATTTTATCACTTTCACTAACAGTGTAATATATGTGCTTCTCAGAACAAGCGATCCACATAAAGACACAAACGAGGAATGCATATGAAAACTGGTTAAAGGTCTTATTTGCCTAAAAATGGAGGGGGGGTTCGATTCTGACTCTCCCATTCGGATTGTTTACCCTTCCTGGCAGGGAGTTAAAAAGACAAAGACTAATGAACATGGCGATATTCTACTACGTTCTGATTGTTTGATCAAATAACTACAAGAATTTCTCCCAAAAACATAGAAAAAGAGAAAGAGAGAGACCAAAGTTAAAAAGCAGAGGTTATATAATGAGCAAAACAAGGTTAGTAAAATGAGGAAGAGAGAGTTCAAGAATTTGAGAAAGAGAAAAAGAAAAGAAAAAGACAACAGGAGAGGGTGTGTTCATCGTACCTTTTGCTCTCACCCTATCTTACACACAGTCACACAGTAGAAGGAGAAGAAAGCGTGAAGAGAGAAGAGTAATAGGTCTGACATTGTTTTGGCTTTTATATAGAATGCAATGGAAGAGGCGGGGTAGACAGGAGACGCTGGCAGGAGGAGGATGAAGCGAGAGAGAGAGCGAGGGTTGGCAACTCGGCAAAAACTCTTTTGAGCTTTCACAAATGAAAATGTGACACGTGTGATCATGGAAGTACAACATTTAAAGAGGTCCAAGTAGGGGAAAAGCATGACGACAACGCGTCGTATAGAAAAAAAAAAAAAAAAAAAAGGTTTAACAACAGTTTGTCTCTCTAAACTATTAAACTAATGGGACAGTCACGATTTGTCTTTCTAAACTTTAAATATATATATTTTATTCTCTCATATGTCTTGTTTGACTTTGATCCACTCATATACATTTTTTTTTTCCAAATTACTCTTGTCTATTTTTAAATTAAATTTAACTTTATAAATTTTTAGTGGTTAATATTTGACTGTTCCAATAATTTTTTTCAATCGTGCCATATATATTCCCCTGTCTTATAAAAAAGATAAACTGATATCTCTATCTAAATAAAAAAGAACATATATATAAATCGCTCCAAAATGTCAAAAATAAATTTGAAAAAAAAAGATAAATCGATAACTCTATCCAAATTAATAAATTTTAAGTACAGTTTTTGTTTTTTCATACTTTTATTTTAGACTACAATTGAATAGATTGTTGCAGTTTTATGTGTATTTTAGTAAAAAAAACATGTTACTTTTGGAATATTTTATTACCATGTAAAACCTTTTAGTTAGTGTCTTTTTTGGGAATAGCATATTCTTTTTGAAAATACTAATGGTTAAAAGATCGTTGCAAATACAAATTTATTTTTGACATTTTGGAGCGATTCATATATTTGTTCTTGTTGATTTAGAAAGAAATATCGTTTTATCTTTTTTGTTAGATTTATTTTTACATTTTGGAGCAATTCACATATTTGTTCTTGTTGATTTAGGTAGAGATATTGATTTATCTTTTCTATAAGATGTGGAGAATATATAGTAGGGATTGAAGGAAATTAATGAAACAATCAAAAGTTCACTACTAAAAATTCATAAAGCTAATGTTAGTTTATGAATAGACAAGGGTAATTTTGAAGGAAAAAAGAACATATGAGTCGTCAAAGCCAAATAGGACACATAAGGGGGTGAAATGCATATATCCAAAATTCAGGGTTGCAAACTGTGACTAACCCATTACTTCAAGGGGGTAAACTGTTATTAACCCAAAAAATAAATATGACAAGTTTTTATAAACAAACTCGTATAATTTTTTATTTGATAATTTATTTATTTTTGAAAAGAAGTTATAATTTTTTGTGGCATAACATAACATCATCTAGTTAAATTGGTGATGCACAAAACCTGTGGAATAATGACCGTAAAATTATTAGTCATGCAAATAATGTTTAAACTGGTAACCAAATATATATTAGAAAAGGTGATTATTTAACTGACCGAATTAAAGTATGGATCAATATTGGATATAAAACTTTTCACAAATAATAATTCCATATTAATCAAATTTTAATGACTGAATAACCGCATATCAGCACATCTACTTGGACTAATGCACAACAGGTTACCTATTAGCAAAGCTAGTAAGCATGATCGATAGCTGATAACTATCGAAGTAGGGGTTTTTGTGGTTGGTGTTGGAGAAAAGAAGGAAAGGAAGAGGAAGAGAAGAAAGAGAGAAGGTTTACGATGTGGTCCATTTTCATTAGTTTAGAGAAGTATTTTGCGTACTAGTAATAGCAGTATCTAAATTGATGACAACTAACTTTCATAGTTCAATATTTTGCCTCTGTTTGCTTTATTTTGTTTCTTAAAAATATATCTTTTAAAAACTTTAAATATTTCAATTAACTATTAATCTTATAAATACATTTATTGAAAAGAATTTCTAAAACTGCTACAGTAATATTAAAAAAAATCTAAAAAATTAACCATCTAGTACTATAGATTTTAGAATTTTAACATAAAATGTTGTTAAGGACCTGGGGTGTGAGTAGGATTTTTGAAGGATTTTCTTTTTTTTCTTTTCTTTTTTTTTTTTAATTTTCCAATCTCAAAGAGGATATTGTTTTGGATCTTGGAAGGTAGCGGTCCTTCCCACCGTTCTTTTGGTCCATCTATGACTCCAATCATGGAGCAGGTTGCAGATAATTCTTGTACGGCCCAACTCCAAATTGTACGCCCCATTCTCATTTTTATTTCTAAGAAAATTACTTCCAAACCTAGTATGTATGTCGTTCCTCAAAGATAATTTGTTTACCTTTAGATTCGTTAGCAACAGTATATATCAGACACCCAATACTCCCAATAGTATAAACATTTCAAAGATATTTCCTTTTTCAGGAAATTATACTTGGTGCTTTAATCTTTTTTATGCCCCAAGAAGAGGTAGGAAGGAAGAAATGATAAGAGGCATGGAATGGCAAAAATTGAAGATTCATTCTAGTGTGAAGAACAGGGATTATTCAGTTATATTTGATTCTTTCTTTACTTTAGCTATTATACAAGGAAAGAACTAGTTATTTTGTTGTCTTTTCTTAGCCACCCTGAATCAATCTCTTTTAAACTTCAGGTTTATAGATTACAATGTTGTACTTCTTACATTATAAAAGAATTGAAAGCTATAGCTTGCTTAGGCTAAATCCCGAATTAATATAAGAATTTTTACTTTTTTGTTACGCAATGGCAGTTGAATATATTTTGTGTGGGAAGGGTAGTTAAGTCAAAACAAGTTTGAGCATCTAGCTTATCTAGTTCAAAATACTGTTAAAAGTGGTAGCAGAAATTTCACTCAAACTCATCGAATTTTACCAGTCCAACTAATGAACTAGCTCGAATTCATGTTGCATAAGAATGATTAGCCCTTGAGGTCAAAGGGCCTTATAGAAATTAATAACCAGTATTTTGGAAGCTCTTGATAGCCCAAACTGAATTCTGAAACATCGATCTTCCCTTGATATAAAATTTTGGAAGTGGAGTGCCTAGTCCACATGTTGAAAATTCAGGCTTACCTTCTAAAAGACTTTTATAGGTTTTCTAGGGCTCAATCACAATTTCTAAAGTTCTTAACTTCAATGGACTAAACAGGATGACCGCAAGGGCCTGAGCTGGGCCTCATGTTTCAGAGGCTACAAAAGCATTACGGTCCACTTTTCTTCTAGATCTTCACATTTGGTATGGAATGCCCTTGATCCATTAGGAAGATAGAGTAGGAAGATTTATCGCAGAAAAAAAAAATTATGCCAGAAGGCATTTTATATTTGTTGGTTCATAAACAATAGTGAGAAACATTAGATGACCGTAAGAGAATCTAAAGCAAGTAGTAAGTATTAGAGGCAAAAAGAATGATAAATCAGGCCAAATCTTACGTAGTTATTAGGAATGAGGAGTTAATATATGGTAAGTATTTAGATAGTCTCATCAGTCTACGACTGATTATGTAGTGAATTCAAGATTCTTAGAATCATTGTTTTATATGATAATAGTATAAGAAACGGTGATATTGATTGACCTCATCACATATTACTCTAACTACGTCATTATTGAGACAATTAGACCCCCGATAGTGTTTATCTAATTATTTTCTTCGATGAAGAGTTGGCAATAAATTGATTTGAGTTTTCGCAATTTATGATTTGAGACTTGTATGTCAAAGAAGTAACAAAAACGAAACAGGTCTAATGTATGGACAAATGTTAGGAGCAAAAGACATGCCAAAAAAATTATAAGTTTTCTTGGAAGAGTGGATTAGTTATAACAAAATTATAATAGTCTCTTGTCAAATTTGTTATTTTTTGAAAATTTTTCATTAACAAAGAGTCACTATAACATTGTCCGTTAGTAATCAAGTGATGTAGTATTTCTTGGATTGAATTGAGGGGAATTTCACAGTTCTGTTAAAGTATGGTATAGTCAATAAAGTTTTATCTAACAATACTAGAGTGACTGAAAAATCAAAGGAATAAGGGAGGAGGGGAAAATGTATACTTAACTACAAACTTTTCTGTTGCGATACCATAGAGTAAAGGAAGTTTAGAATTTTCTTGAACTGTGAGAGGACTACAGTATAATTGCATATATCAGAGAGAATTAGACCTTTTTCTTAAGATCACAAGTTCGTGTTGAGATTAAAGAAGCCCTCTAATTTATAGATATCTCAATAATAGCTCTTGCAAGTTACTAGCAACTTATCACTGCAATAAAATAGTAATTGCCAACTTTGTAGATCCGACTCGAATTGCGGTGTCTTATGATAAAGTACCTTACTTACTAGAGCTTTCAAAAACAGTGCTTAGCAAGTGTTTCATTTCATTATTTTGGTGCAGATTTGCACAAGTAATTTTGTGTTTTGATAGTGTATATACAGGCGAAAACACAGAGTATGGGCTTAAGTGCTGCAGCTGGCGGACAAACATACTGGATCAGAACAAATGCAAGCTATTCAAAACAGATTTCACCAATTGAAGTTTACCACCATAAGAGAGCTTCTTTACCAGCCATGCTTCAATGCTGGTTTTTATCTTGAAAAAGATTGATGAACTATCATTAAGGGCTTGTTCTCAATAAATTTTGATTTTTATAAAAAACATTGATTTTCAAAAAGTTGAAAATCAATTGCTTTTGATTTTAACTTAAAAAATTCAAACATAGGGTAAAAAAAGTTACTGAGAAAATTACAAAACAAATTTTTCAAAATCAGAAGCTAAAATCAAGTAAAAAAAATTATCAAAAACAGAACCTAAATGTCAGCGTTGTTGATATAAGAGGCTCTTACTGGAAACTTTCCAATTGGCATCTTCAATATACTACTCAAAATTTGTCATTTGATCCTTCGCCACACCAGCATAATAAATTTTACTTTTTATGCATATATGATTACAATCCAGACAGATGTTCAAATTACAATGTCATTGATGCTAGCTTTCTAGCTTTTGTTGACTGAAAATTCAGGGATGCAGAATGGAAGTAACACTGAAACAAACATTTACAATCCAAATATGAATCAGCAGCAATTTAATTAGTCTACGCTATATGATCTAATGCAATGTAGTAAATATTAGAGACTAAAAGAGTAATACTTTGAATAAACTTGACCGATAACATTAGGAATGAATAGTGACCCGAGCGAACTTTGGGGCTCATCTCCAATGATTAGGGATTCGATTCCTACCTCTGTCAAGATTGCAAATATTATTGCAATTTGATAGGATACAAGCCAAGTGCAGCACAGAAGTAGCAAGAGACGTTCTCTTCCCTCTCCAGTTTAACCATCCCCTCTGCAAATATCACTCCTTGTAATTGAATAGAATTTAAAAAAAAAAAAATGGCGGTTATCATTCATATAGCACCCTTAGGCTTTATCTACCCCAAAAGTGGCCATGGGCTTGGGGTTTTCACTTGTCAAGCTGCACATCCGATGGGTTGCACCAGGGCAAATTACTACTTGGGTCATGTAAACTGCCAAACCTATTTCTAATGCTTTGCTGATTTTTTGAGGGCATCTTGGTGGGCATATATCTCAACTTATGCAGTGGCCCACCATCCAACTCTCTCTAAGTGAGCCAGTACCCTGTGAAGTTGGGCTTTCCCATCAGACGGAGAAACTTGTTTGCGCTTTCCAATATCGATTTTACTACTTTTGAAATTGAATTAAAACATTAATATTCCTTCAATCGTTAAATCATTCCTCAACCATAACATAAATAATTTTCCAGTGTTCATATTAAGAAGGATATTTTCACCATATTGTGTTTGCAAAAAATCAAGTGAATTGGCGATCATTTTGAATTGAAGTAATTAAGAGTAAACTAACGTTATCGGGTAATATAAACAATAAACAAAACAATTTATTTTCATAGACATGAACATTTTGCAAATACCACGAATGCAAAACACTTGTTTAACATGACTTTCGATTCTAAAGAGAAAAATAAGAAAAGAGAAACAAACTATGTAGGCTATGAGTGCCATACGATTTTTTTACGTTTTTGATCTTGTATTTTCTCCCTATCATTGTAGAAAGTTCATCGTGTCGTCATCTTAAGTGAGGATAATTTTATTAAGAACTTGTTTTGATAGTAGCTTTAGGAAGGGTGTATACACTTTTTTTTTTTTTGCAAGTCATTCTGTTATTGCCTTATTGGTGTTCTTGATTCTTTTGGAAAAGAAAGTGTAAGATTTGTACTAAGCATGCCAAAATTGATGAATGCAATGATTCTTAAAAGTAAGAAATATTATTGAAAATGTATTATCTTTATTTTTTTTTTGCCGTTTATTGAAAAGAAAGTACTAGCTTTGTTCCTAACCTTTAATTTGTATTGCTGCCTAGACATTTGGCCTTTGCCAAAAGTTGCGGTTAGGAGAGCAAAATGATCTTTTCGGATTTACATATAACAATAATAATAATAATATATAGTAGTGCGATGGCACATTGTATGCGTGTGCAAATGTAAGAAAAGATAATAAAGAAAAAAATAGTAGAAGTTTTAAGTAAGTAGAATGAGTTAATGATTTATTCCATGCACATATATTATACAATATGGACAAAAAAGTATTTAAAAAATGACATACAATGTAACACCAAACCTCTTTTTTCGTTTTATATATAGTGGATAGTATATCAATTTTGGGATAATTTTGTAATGTAAAATGCTAAAACGTATTACTTTAAAATTACCCATGCATAAATAATTAAAAAAAAGAATATAACAAATTAAACTCAAAAAAGGATTGGAAAATATTGCAAAAAGCAAAAAAAATTATCTTGAAAAATTATTTATAGCTGGTTGTAAAAGTTTTGATAAATAGGGTTATGATGACGTGATAGAAAAATAAAACTTAGAATTTTGATACTTGCAAATGGTTAATAAATATACCAAAATATGTATGAGTAAAGACACATGTATACGTACATATATATTCAAAGGCTATAAAGTGTGATGGTTTAATCACGTGACTTGCTTCATTATTGTTCATGAGAATTAAAAATTCAAGCCCATTTCAAAATTAAATTTATTATTTCAATTTCTTATGGGCCTGAATATTTTCATGCATCAAGATTTAGACATTTAATTCTTTGCATTGTTTTTTATAGACTACCTAATTCTTTGTTTCTTGCCTAAACAAAATTTTCGATATATATCCTTTTTCTTTTGTTTTTATTTGAATTTGTCATATCAAATTTATATGTGCCATGTAAGGGAAATTCGAGACTGAAAATAGGTTTTAGAACATTTGCATGATTTTTTATATTAAGTTGAAAAAAGAGAGGTAGGTGTAGTATCCAAAACCTCAGGTGTACCAATTGAAATCGTCACAAACTTCCGGGAGGTTTCTAATGTTATCATTAACATTATTATTATTTCTTTTCCATGATATTGTGAGTCTTTTATAACACAACTTAATATTAAAAATTAATATATTAAGAGCTTTTTAAATTCAGTACGTTTGATAACAAAATTTTTTTATCATTCAATACATTAAGCACTTATTTAATTTGTGTACAAAATTTTAAGTAAAAATTTTTATTTAATTTGCTAAATTTTGATACTCTCCTTTGTCACACACACACACACACACACACACACACACACACTCATTCTTACACTCTCACCCATGCATACACATATACACACATCCTCTTTCTCACATGCGAAATCTCTCTCTCTCCCCTCCTCTCTCACAAGCACACACTCGCACACATACAAATGCGCTACATATACATACACTTTCACACAAATACACATATTTTCTCCCCTCCTTCTCTCTCTCTCTCTCACACACACACACACGTAGTTTTTCTTGCACACGCCTACATATTTTCTTGTGTATACACTTTTACACACACACACACATACTTCCACATGTACATTTCCTATCACTCATCTACACATGTACATATTTTAATTTTTCTCTTTTCGCATACTTACATACATTTATACACACACGCACACATACTTTCTTTCTCACACACATTCTCACGCATAAATACACTTATCCTCTATCTCTCATAAACAAACAATATTTTTCTCTCTGATATAAAATGTTAATAAATTATTTTTAATTTTTAAGATAAATAATTATATTTATGAGGAGAGACATTTAAATTTAGTGCATATATTTCGTTAATTATCAAATAGGTAAAATTTTATGAATTTAACAACTTAATAATCACCATTTAAATTTCAGACTTCAGACTTCAAATTTCAATTTAACCAAACGCACCTTAATGGCAGTCCAGAGGCAATACTGAGTATCTATCCGGGAAATTGATTGAAGTCTTCCCGAACTTCTTCAAATTTTCATTTACGATTTCAAGGAAAGTTCGAATTTTGACTTAAAACCAATAAAAAATTCGCAGCTCTTGTGCTCTTTCATTCCTAGAACTTTCGAAGCAATACTCCACTTCCACTAGTTTTCTCTGACTCTTGTGCCACTCTATTTTTATCTGATTGTTTCCTGACATTTCACGCGGAAATACCTTTTATCCGATTGCTTTGGCTGTATATTTGAACAATGTGTAAGCTCTATTATCAATGACAATACTATTTTCTATTAAAAAAAATTACTGCAATCATTTACACGAGGGTATCTCGAATCTAATTGTGTAGGCCTCTTTTTTTTTTTTATTAATAAATTGTGTAGGCCTCATCTTTATTTTGTGTCCCGTTGTATTATTGCATAAAGAGCCATATCCCAAGTCTTCGAGAACAACTATAGCTGCGTTAAGACTTTAGGGAAATCCGCACGGGGGAAAAAATAAAAAAGGTTAGCTAGATCCAGCATACAAAATAAAAAAGGTTAGCTAGTCGCATAATTATCGTCATGTAAAAAAAATTAGAGTGATATGCAAAAAAAAGAAAAGAAAATCATATATAATCCAGATGTACCACATGGAGCAAAATCTTAAATAGATTTAGTTTAGGGCCACTTATAAATCATGTAGTGATTTTAATAACAACATTATCATGATGATATATTACAATGTAAGAAGAGTTATAATGAATAATATCATCATATGCAGCTAACATCGTATGGCTTTGAAATTCACCACATGATTTAAATGATTTAAGAAGTGATAATGAATGATATATCATACCAAGATCATGTAATTCTGAAACTTACCACAAATTTACTATTGGGTTTGTAAAGTAAATCTGTCTATGGACCTGAAATTCGAATCTACTAAGCATCTGACGAGAAAAGAAAAGGACAGAAAAAAAAAAAAGAAAAGAAAAAGAAAAAGAAAAAAGAAGACTTTCCACGAAGTAGGGACACAATTGATACTTCTGTACACGGCAGGCGGTGGCGACAGGGACAAAAGAAATATTGGCTCTGGTTCAAATGCTCTCTCTCTTTGTCTACATTAATTAAGCCATTCCTGGGTGGAATCAAACATTGTTGATTCTTCGTCTATCATTCTCTTATCCTAACATTCCCTTTTGGACAGGCAAGTAAGGGAGAATTTCACAACGATGACTGACGCTATTGTGTCTCTTGCAGTACAGAAACTTGGGGATTTTCTCCTCCAAAAATATTGTTGATCGGAAAAATTTCAGGACAAACCTTGAGTGGCTAAGAACCGAATTGGGCTACATGCGATCTTTCATCCAAGATGCTGAAGAAAAGCAAGGTACTGATCGTCGCATGCAGCAGTGGATTTCCGAAATCACAGATCTTGCTCGTGAGACTGTGACTATCTTAGATGATTTCAACCTCAAGATGGGAGGTCGAAAATCTGGATTCGCTGACAGCCTCCGCATGTGTGCCTGCATCTGCAGCAGAGAAGCCGATCTCTACAATTATGGCCAACGAATTGAGTCTCTCAGGAAAAAAGTGGACGATGTCTCTCGCAAGCGTGAAACATATGGCATCAGAAATCTTAGTGATCATTCAGCAGGTGAAGGGCCTAGCCGTGGTCCAAACAATAGATCATCAGATCGTCAAAACACTAAGGAGAGCAACTTCCTATGTAGATCAAGATCGACTTTTTGTGGGGTTTGAAGATGTGACTCAGACCTTGTTGGGTGAACTTCTCAAAATGGAGCCTCGACGTAGTGTCATTTCTATTTATGGCATGGGAGGCCTTGGCAAGACAACCATTGCCAGAGAGCTTTACAATTCTTCTCATGTCACTGGCAAATTTTCCAATACCGTGCATGGGTTTGTGTGTCTCAAGAGTACAGAACCTCAGATCTTCTTCGCTCTCTGATAAAGTCATTCAGAAAGATGTGCTTCAAAGACGAATTGAAGATGATTGAGGGGATGGAAGAGGAAGATTTGGAGCGTTACCTCCGTGATATCTTAAAAGGACCACAAATATCTTGCGGTGGTAGATGATGTTTGGCACAAAGAAGCTTGGGAAAGCTTAAAGAGAGCTTTCCCGGATGACAAAAATGGGAGTAGAGTGATCATCACGACACGCAAGAAAGATGTTGCAACAAGAGTAGATGACAGAAGCTTTGTTCACGAGCTTCGGTTCTTGACACCAGAGGAAAGTTGGGAACTTTTCTATAAGAAGATATCTCATGGAAAATGCTCTGCAGCGATGCAGAATCTGGGAAAGGAAATGGTTGAAAAATGTGGTGGTCTCCCACTTGCAATATTAGTACTAGGTGGTCTACTTTGCCATAAGAGTCTGCCTAGAATGGCAGGAGGTGAAAAAAAATATTTGGCGACAGCTAAAGAATGATTCCCTTGAAATCTCTTGCTTACTTTCATTAAGCTATGACGATTTGCCAGGTGAATTGAAAAAGTGTTTCTTGTATGTGGGCGGTTTTCTTGAAGATTGTTTGATCGATGTAGAAAAGCTCAAGTGGCTTTGGATGGCGGAAGGATTCGTAACATCAAGGGAAGCAAGAATGGAGGACATGGCTGATCATTACTTGAACGAGCTAATTAACAGAAGTATGATTCAGATAGCTGAGACGATTTGGGATAAATATGCCTAATTGCAGGATTCATGATCTTCTGAGGGATCTTGCTGTGCAAAAGGCCATTGAGGTAAACTTCTTTGACATTCACGACCCACGCAAATACTCTACTCATCCTTCTGGGCGACGCCATGTTGTCCACAGACAAATTGAAAATTATTTTTCACTTGCTCTTACCAAGCGGGAAACGCAATCACTTGTGATCTTCAATCCAGAATATGAAAAACCTGAATTCAAGCATTTAAAATCTCTTTGTGGTAATTTCAAAAATCTTTGTGTACTACATCTAGAAAATTGTATTTTCAAAAATTTTGGTATACTCAATAAAAAAGGGCAACTGCCAGATGACATTGGCAATTTGATCCACCTAAAGTTCTTAGGGATAATACACACCAACATTCTTTATCTCCCCCGCTCCCTAGGAAAATTAACAAGCCTAGAAACAATTTTTGCAAAAGAGACTACACTCGTATTCCCTCCTCAGATGAGTGAGCTGAAAAATCTTAGACATCTTGTCGCTCTCTGTAGTGGGCCAGTGAACATTAGCTCCTTAACAAAGCTGGAGACCCTTAAATATGTCAAGGCTGATGACTGGCTAAAAATGGATACAACCAACTTGTTCAATCTTCAAGAACTCGTGATTTGGAAAGCTGATAGTCATTGCAATTTGGACTCCATTGGGAAGCTAAGAAGCCTAACTACCCTCACTCTAACATGCTTTGGTCCCAACAGTTCCATTTCTTCATTAGAACCTCTTTCTTCTTGTCAAAGTCTGCTCAGATTGTGGTTAGGAGGGAGGATACCAAACCCCGGACAACTAAAGAACTTGCCAGAGGTCGATAATGTTCTTAATACTACAAAATTCAGGCCTCAGAGAAGATCCTATGGCCGTGCTGGAAACTTTTCCAAACCTGCAGAACCTTGAGCTGTGGGGAGCCTATGAAGGAGATACAATTACCTGCACTGCTAAAGGGTTTCCAGAGCTTGAGCTTCTCCGTTTCCGTGACTTACTTCATTTACGGAACTGGCAATTGGAAGATGAAGCGATGCCTATGATCAAAGGTTTGGGTATATTCAAGTGTCCCAGTCTGGTTGTTCCTGAAAGATTCAATCACGTATCTAAGCTTAAAGAAATGGAGAATAGGCCTTTGCCTTAAACTCGCATATGGGCATGAGGAGACTTTCTGAATAGCGAGAATTCCCTATTTATGTGCTCGTGTACATTAGAGTAATTAATTCTGTCACCTTGATTGATTCTGTGCACATTGCTTCCATTATAATTTATAACCGTGTTTTTTCGTTTCAGCCAATTAAAGGCGTTGGCAGATTGAGTTCTCGTATTGTATCAATGGTTCATTTTTCTATTAAGAATTGAAAATCACTAGATTCTTGGAAACAACAGGAGTTGAAATGTTAAGATTATACATTTTATGTTTCCTGCTGAGACAACCTTATAATAAAAGTGGTAAAGTTTCTTTTTTTTTTGTTGGGTTTTGTTGGGTTTTGTTTTGTTTTTTTTTTGTTTTTGTTTTTTTTGGGTTTTGGGGTGGTTTTAGCCGCTCGTGAAACTATACATTTTATTTTTCCTACTTAGAAAAACTTTTAATTGTTGTAAAAATAAAAAATAAGGAAATTAGGATAAACTGGCATATGTCCAACGTGTGTATGGTATAACGTGATATTCATGAAAATAGCCTAACAAATAACTTTTACTTAAAAATATTTATTTTAAATGTGCAAATTATGTTGATATTGCATGATAAGAAAAGTACAACATGTACAAAACAAATAGATTGAAAAAATTGACGTGGAAGAATTTCACACGATTGGATCTGAGAGCAGTCTTTGAAAAATCAAATCAACCATAATTTATTCAACCAATTTAATTAAAGTAAAACCTAAAATCTTGTTCAATGCGGGGTTTGCAGTGATTTGCTCAAGCTAAAAAATCTATTCTGACTTTAAATGCGTGTGCAGTGTGCAGAGCGTTTAGATCTAAAAAATGTCTGCAACGCAAAGAAGAAAAAAAGTTAGAAATTATACAATTCACGAACCTATTCTAGGATTATTTAGGAGGTGTTCAGTTCAAATTTTTGAATCACTATCGCTATGAATATCATTAACTCAATTATAAGTATAGATTTTGGTGATTCCTCCAAATATGTTTGGTTTTAAAAATGTATATCATTCCTCCAAAAAAGATCAATAAATTTAATAGAGTAGTATTTTGGAGAGAATCACAGAGACTTTCCAAACATCAACAATAGGTGTCATTACTATTGATATTCATTCTTCTCCTTAATTCCCCTAAACCAAACAGCCCCTTACATATTCTTGGACCTCATTTTTTCCTGCCGTTTATTAATTTCCATTTTTCTCTGAATGGTAAGCGTTGCTTTTAATAAGAATAGAAAGGACTGCATAAGATCAAGGCTTAACTGAAGAATAAATGTACTCTATGATATGCAGCAACATACAAGCGACAACTTACTCTGGATACCTGAACCTTTGGGAGCAACCGTGTGAATTTTTTTAACTCTCCAAAATACTATCCCGAGTTCACCTATTCCTAAAAATTAGGCATTTCAAGATCAAAAAACAAACAAAAGAATATGAAAGGAATAAGAATGAAGACTCCGTGACTTACTTTTTTGCTTTAATTCTGCATTGCGCAATCTATGTTGCAGAATAACTTAGTCACAAAGTTAAAAATCGTTGATTATCAATTAGCTGCAGAAACCGAATTCTTTTCACGATACAATAGGCAAAATATTATAATTGTGTAAATGATCTTGCAAAAAACCATATAACTTCTTTAATCCAACCATCACTTTTGTAATGCAGAATGTGTTCTTCAGCTGCTGCCTATTACTTACGCAGTTAATCTGCTTCAAGGTTCTGACTGAGGGCATTAGTGTAACAGGTCAATAGGAAAGGTATAAGGGGGCCCAAACAATTACCAGATCAAGCACATGGCGCTCGGTGGCGGAAAGGCTCTTTGTCGCATGCTGTTTCAGTTGGAAAATAATCTCACTTGCATAGTCGCAGATACCGGTAGCTAGGCGCAAATCTTGGTTGAAAAGTACAATCATACTTTGAAATGTAGGAATTAAACCAAGCCATATGGTTTTTAGACATTTTGTTTAGTTAGGTGCATGTGTCTTTATTCTATTGGTTATTTATTTGGGTCTATTGGATGTGGGCACATGTGATTATAGCCCATCCAAGTTGTGCTAACTTTAGGTTTTGTTTTTACGTGTTTTCCATGAATGCCGTCTTCTCCTTTTTACTTAGCTTTCTTACGTTTATTTAGAGTAAAAAACTTGCGGTTTCTTTATCCATTTATTCAAGAAGAAATTTCCTCCATTATTTTTCTTGTGTTTCTTATTTAAATTCCTGTGAGTTTTATTTATTTATTTGATTTAGGTCCATCAAAGTGATATCAGAGCCATGGCACCAATAAATATTACTTGTTCAGTTCCAAAATTGAAGAACAGGGAGAAGTATAATTTTTGGAGGAAATAGATGTTAACCCATCTAAAGGCATATGGGTTAAATCAATACGTAGAAGAAGGGATTGGTGAAGATGTTGATGCACAAGAGACAAAGAAGGATAACATGACGCTGTCACAAATTCATCAGAAAATTGATATATCAATTTTTGAAAAAATTTCTACTGCAGATACGATGAAGGAGGCTTGGGATATTTTAGAAAAAACATTCAAAGGCGTAGATCGGGTTCAACAAAGTAATTTGATGATGCTAAAGAGGAAGTTTGAACTTGCAACGATGGAAAAATCTGAATCAATTGAATCATATTTTTTCCGTCTGTCAGAGATCAAAAACCAGCAGAATCACAAAGAGTCCGAGTCCAGTAAACAGGTCCAATTGGAAGCTTCAAGCCCATGGAAGTTGCTTATCAGCAGAAGCACGTGTACAGGATTGAGGAAGCAGATATGATCTCCTTAGCATGTTCTCCAAGCAATTGCAGATGAAGACAAAATAGTTAGTTAGGATTTTAGTCTAGAAGATTACACTTGTCATTATTTAATTTGTTGAATAGGTAGTGTGAATTGTATATAAACAATAAAGCTGTAATTTTTCTTTGTGTGGAATGAAATTAAAATTTCTCTCCATCTTCTTAATTTTCTTAATTAAACGAGATGGCACTCAATAATTATCAACTTTCTGATGGGGTATTTGTTGAGAAAGTTCTTAACATTTTACCCATGAAGTTTGATCACGTGGTGACAGTAATTCAAGAAACCAAAGATTTGTCAAAATTGAAAATTGAAGAATTGCAAGGTTCATTAATTCTACATGAACAGAGAATTAATGAGAAGATAGAGCACACCCCGGATACTGTAGAGAAGGCTTTATAGACACAGTTAAATTTGAAGGCAAAGGATGAACCTAAGGAGCAAGAATATTTTCAGCAGAGAAATCAGGACAATGGCAACAGAGGTTGTGGCTACAACAATAGAGGTAGAGGTCAGGCTAACAATAAAGATAGAGGCAGATGGAATTCTCAATGTGGTGGGTAGAGGTAACAATTTTAATTTTAGAGGTGGCCCTGGTAGAGGTAGAGGTGATGGTTATAATTATGACAATAGATATAATTTTAACCAAAATAATGATGGTCAGAGAATTCAGTGTTATAACTGTGGAAAATTTGGGCATAGAAAATTTGAATGTAGATCTAACAGTAATTTTCAAGCTAATGTTGTTGAAAATCAAGCTCAGAATAATAATCAAAATTCGGAGACTTTATTATTGGCTTGCAATAATGATGGAGTTGTTGATAAAAATAAATGGTTTTTGGACACTGGATGTAGTAATTATATGTATGGGAAGAAAGAATTATTTTCTGAATTTGATGAGTCTGTTAAAGGTGAAGTTAAATTTGGGAATAACACTGTTCTACCAGTGTTTGGTAAGGGAAAAATCCCCATTAGCCTGAAAAATGGATCTAATAATTTTATTTCTGATGTGTTCTATGTGCCTGGATTGAATCATAATTTGTTGAGTATGGGGCAGTTGTCAGAGAAGAATTATGATATTCGTATTAAATAAGGTGTTTGTACGATTTTTGATGAGAGAGTTGGTATGATTGCTAATGTGACAATGACTCCAAATCGTTTATTTCCATTGAATTTGAATAGTGGAGATTTTTCTTGTTTGAATATTGTGATTGATGGTGACAATTGGTTGTGGCATATGTGGTTTGGTCATTCAAATTTTGACAGTTTGAGATTTTTGGCTAGCAAAAGGATAGTTCGTGGGTTACCTGGTATCAGTTGTCCTGGTAGAGTGTGTGATATGTGTGTTTTGGGCAAGAAACACAGGGAAATTTTTCAGACAGGTAAATCATGGAGAGCAAGGAAACCATTGGAGATTATCCATTCAGACTTGTTACTGTGAAGGTTCCTTCTAATGGTGGTTGCGGGTATTTTATTACCTTTATTGATGATTTTAGTAGGAAAGCTTGGGTTTATTTTTTGAAGGAAAAATTTGATGCCTGTGACACTTTTAAAAAATCCAAAATTTTTGTTGAGAAGCAAAGTGACTTTCAAATAAAAATTTTGAGAACGGATCGGGGTCAAGAATATATCGCTTGTGATGATTTTTTTGAGAAAAATGGTATTCACCATCAGTTAATAGTGAGGTATACTCCACAACAAAACGGGGTGGCGGAGAGAAAAAATAGAACAATTATGGATATGGTGAGATGTATGTTGAATTTGAAAAATATGCCAAAGTCCTTTTGGGCAGAGGCAATTGCTTGTGCCATTTATCTGTTAAATAGGTGCCCCACGAGAAGCCTTACTGATAGTACCCCTGAAGAAGTTTGGAGTGGTAGGAGGCCATTTGTTGGTCATCTAAAAGTGTTTTGGTGTATTGCTTATTCACATGTTCCTAATCAGTTGAGAAAGAAATTTGATGATAAAGGAGAAAAATGTGTATTTATTGGTTATAGTGAAGTGTCTCGGGCTTATAAATTATTTAATCCTATTTCAGGAAAAATAATTATAAGTAGGGATGCGACTTTTGATGAGAAAGATGTTTAGGACTGGAGTAAGGAGAATCCTAAAGATGCAGATTTGACTTTAAATTTTGACAAGGAGGATGCTTGGTGTTCTACAACACAAGCAAGATGGTCCTACAAAGATCTATTGTGATAGTAAATCAGCAATTGAGTTGTCCAAGAATCCAATTCTTCATGGACGTAGTAAGCACATTGACATTAAGTATCACTTCATACGTAAGTTAGTTCGAGATTGAGGTTGATTATTGTAGAACTGAGGAGCAAGTTGCGGATATTTTCATGAAGGCTTTGAAGACAGACACATTCTTGAAGTTAAAGAAGATGTTAAGCATGTCTACGTTTGAAGAGCTTGGTTTAAGGGAGACTATGTAGGAATTAAACCAAGCCATATGGTTTTTAGACATTTTGTTTAGTTAGGTGCATGTGTCTTTATTCTATTGGTTATTTATTTGGGCCTATTGGATGTGGGCACGTGTGATTATAGCCCATCCAAGTAGTGCTAACTTTAGGTTTTGTTTTTACGTGTTTTCCATGAATGCCGTCTTCTCCTTTTTACCGTAGCTTTCTTACGTTTATTTAGAGTAAAAAACTTGCGGCTTCTTTATCCTTTTATTCAAAGAGAAATTTCCTCCATTATTTTTCTTGTGTTTCTTGTCTAAATTCCTATGGGTTTTATTTATCTATTTGATTTGGGTCCATCATAAAACAAAGCAAATAGTTCTTGATACAGGGGTAAAACAATATCTGGTCTCTAGGGTAATCTTCGATTAGATAATAAAGGGTCTGGAAACCTAAATAACTCGGCAGCAGCCTCTCTTACTATGTAAACAAAACCATCTGCAGCAGCATCCTCAACAGTTCCCAAATCTCCAAAAATTTTCTCATAAAAACACTTCCGTACTCCAAAATAGTGCCTATGCAAATCTTGGCTAATTGTAGCAACTGTTGGATTTTCTCACTCAACTCATCCCAATTCGTAAAAACGCAAATGGTTCCTAAATTCAATTTCTTATGCAGCCTCCTACGTACCATATCGATTACATCCTTTCGATGCTCTATATACATCTGAACACATTCCTTCTTCACTAAATACAGAATGATGGCCCTTATAGTCTTCGTAATGCAATGTCATACTGGAGCTCCTGTTCCAGAAGCTGATAGAGATACAGAACTATTCGAACTCTTCAACCATTGATCTACACCTATGGCAGACTTAGGTCTGAATAATATGTCGTTGAATTCGTGTTGTAGTTGTGCAGTGGGGATTTCTGAAGCCTGAACATCCAAGTCGACTTTGTTTTCATTGTTGATTGGGAGTGGATCTTTTGCTGGGTTCATCCTACACCTCCTAGTTGAACTTTGTGGGTGAAAAAAAAGTCCCGATATTCCACTATTGTAATTATGTTTTGTGATTAAGGTGTCTTTGTAGCAACACACTTGCAGGAGATTACAGAGGCCTGGCACTCAGGGGAGTTGAAATTGGGGTAGAAATCTGTCCACAAAAGTGAAACTTATAGGAGTATATATAAAATTTTACACCTATACGATTTATTAATTAGAAAGATATAATTAACCAAAAAATTAGTCAAATATGCAAAATGATAGACTACTATTATTTTATAAAACATGTCTTCTGATTGTTAATTCATATCTTTTTGTCTTTCATAGTTTCATTACTGTTTTTTTAATTCTTTTAGTTATTGGCGGAAGTTTTTTTCCGTGTTCATGCATAAATCGATTTCTTGTTAAAATTTTTTTTTTATTTTTATTTAAGGAAATTCTAATAGATGACTTTCATTACCATTGTGAATTGCACTCTATATGTTAATCAAAATAGTTTTGTTCTCTTTTATTCAGAATTACATAAAAATAATGTGCTCTGTTTGTTTTAGGAGGTGTTATAATAAAAACATTACTGTACTAATTTTGAAAATTCTTTAAGTAAATCCGAATGTAAGATAAAAAGTTGATTGAAAATTGTATTTAGACTTTTCTAAAAACATGTTTTTAACAACAATCCAAACAAACCGCCAAATTATATTTACCCCCTCCCCCAAAACAACTTTAGCGATTGCATTATAGGTGCTAAGGGATTTTGGCAGCATTCTGTGTTTTATTGGTGTTTACCAGTTATATGGTCTTGGATCTTTCATTAACTGAAAGAGGATTGGCTTTTATGAGAATATAGTCAAGTTAACTTTTGTCCCCATTGAATCCAATATTCTTGCAACCATATTTCCAACTAATTCGTCACTCCTGCCTGCTCCTGCTGATTGGAGATTTCTGGTGTGGGATGCTGATTGATTTCAATTTTAGTATTAACAAAAAGCCAAAAGAGAAAGAACGATTGATAGAGATAGGGTCTGTTGATGAATTGTGGTAGAAGTATTCCGCAAAATTTTCAGTGGAAGAACGAAGGAATGAAAGGCTTACTCTTTCTAGAGTCACTTCCAAAACCGTGACTTACTTGCAATAGATAAATACTTTTTTTATTTTGTTCTATGGTGTTAAATTACCAGAAAAACTCTAGAATTTTGGCGGCAGCATGGGTCAAGATGAATTCAATTGATATATAGCTAGCTTCAAGTGATGGACGGAATGTACTCTATTTTCTCATTTAAATATCATACTATGGATTGTGGAACAAAAGTTAGCACACGTAGGAGTATTATTGAGTGAAAAGTGAAATATATTTCCTTTCTATGACTTTGGCATAGAATGAAATGGCTATTTGTGTCTTAGCTTGTTATAATATGGTTAAGCTATTTTTATTTACCTGCATCTGTCATGGTAAACGTATTATTCCGACTCTCATTTATCTCCTTTTTTAGTCTTGTAATGCATCCAAAAAGCTAGAAATGAAATAGAGTTATTTTGAACAAATTTTCTCTCACTTGACTCTTAAATGGTGTCACTTATACATATAGACTTTTTTTGGTAGAAATTAAAGAATTTATTTGTTATTTGACATTACATTTATTTTATTTATGGTTAAGAAAGTAACTTAAATTAATCAGTTAAAGTGTTTATGCATTGGAGATAAAGTACATAAGAAATCTAAAAATTGCAAAGGAATACATAATTTGACTAGTTATAGTATATCAAATAATTTAACTGTGAGAATACTTGTTTATACAAGTGGATGAATAATTACAAACAAAATTCTTTTGCGTTTGTCATTTTGCCTTGGCAGTCCGACATCTGCAGTGTAGTAGCCATAGGCATTTTTTATGGACATCCAATTTCTAAATGAAATGCTAGAGGAGAGCCTAACGTAAGTTTTCAAGTGAATAATTAGCACATGCCTTGTGGATACCAACTTTGAAGTTAGCCACTTAGATAATGCACAGAATTTGCAGCTAGCACCCAAAAGATTTCCTTCTATACGCAATTCGGTTGCTGAGCAAATGCCACATGGAAGCTCAACAGGTGTGACCAAAAGTTTCCCTTTGTCAAGCTCTTTCTAATGAACATGTCCCGTATGGGATGGCTTATTATTTTTAATAGACCTCACAAGATTTCCTTGATAATCCTAGAGTTTAGAGCATAAGAAATACATTTGCTTTCGATACGATCAGGCAGGAAATTGAGAATTCAGTGACTCTTATATTAATCTATTTTTTACCCTTTAAGTGTGCATGCGGCTTACTTCATTCCTAGTTACGTGTTTAACATTGTTTCTGCATTCATAATTGACATTTTTCTCCACTCTTTTCTGGTAAAATGCAGTAACTTTATTATTACAAAAATGTGCTTGAACATTTATAAGTCTAACCTAACATTTTTACTCATTGACTTAGCAAACATGATTGACTAGGCTGGCAGATAGAAAAGATTACACTTCGTGAATATATAATACTCAGCTTTACTATGTACATATTATTTATGATAGTGCATTACTAGTCTTGTTTTACTAATAAATTACGGTTATGTCTAGATAGATGCTTTTTGGGTATTTTTAAAAAATATTATTGTAGTTGTTTTAAAGATTTTTTTTGGTAAATATGTATGTGAGATAAAAAAGATAGTTAAAAAAACTGTATAAAATTTTAAAAAAATAAATTTTTAAAAAATACTAGCAAACAAACAAAACCTACATTTTTTAATATATTTTGGTCCCTTAGTTTGATGTTCTTTAAAAATTGAAGTTGAAAGTTT
Organism: Mitragyna speciosa; assembly: GCA_024721245.1. NCBI lineage: Eukaryota > Viridiplantae > Streptophyta > Magnoliopsida > Gentianales > Rubiaceae > Mitragyna > Mitragyna speciosa. The sequence continues at coordinate 14,411,281 of CM045573.1, forward strand.
GATATGGCGTGCTCTAAAAGTCAATCTAAAATTGCTAGCTGCAGTTCATGTTATTGATTGAACTCCTCAGGACTTTTGTTTTTCCTTTTTCTTAATTGTACTTGCCCATCTTAGGTGGGGAATGCTTCCCTAAAAAGCTTATCATTTGGTGTCTATATATATATATATATATATATATATATATATATATATATATTACTTGTTTGTCTATTTTAATCTTCTTACGATAGTGTAAAGTGATGCCCTCTTGTGTGCACATTTGATGTGTTTCTACTATTATATATTTTTCAAGCCCTTTAGAATTATTTTAATAGTTTTTGGTCACCGTATAACAAAAATTTGTATTTGGTTATAGGCATATGTTAGTTGCTATGACCAGTGCATTGGGTTGAATTTTTTATTCGTATCGATTTTACCTTTTGTGTGTTAGTATGTTGCTTGTATATGGAATGTAGTTGTCATTGGTATTTAGTTTTACTTCATGCTTATTTTAGTCTAAGCTACTTAGACTTCATTTTCATGTATGCACTTTTGTTTGTGTACAGATGACAACTAATGAAGATTAATGGGAATATCTCCTTGAAGATGGACTGAAGCTTCTATTTTAGCCTATTTCCTTGTTATTTTGGTTGAAACTTCCTTATAGAAATAATTGATATGGTTTTAGTATAAATTCAATAGTTAAATATTAGTAGAATGATGAATGATTATTGTATCTGAGTACTTAGATTTGGTTTACATTTGTTGGATAATTTTTGTTTTTATGAAATACTTTGGCATTTTTCACTTTGGATGAATGATTATTATCAGTATTGCATTTAAATTTTCAATTTTATTCATCTTCTTACGATCAAGTTAGAATTTGCTATTTGAATTGTCATATTTCTTAAGCTTGAGTTGGAATTTGTTCTGTAAATTGGAATAGACAGTATTGAAATGTTTGATTGGGACAAGTTGAATGGTATCATCTTTAGCACCAACCAAAAAGAAAAAAAAACAAAAAGCCTTGGCATTCATAAGTGTCAACATAGCTTGGATAAAAGGGCAGCAGCTAAGTCCATCATACTAGTAATAGAAGCGTCACAAAAAATACTATTTAATGGCACTTCAAAATGTCATATAAAATATATATAAAAGGCACTTTTAAATGCCATTATATCTATTTAATTTTTAATTATTTTTTGGTTGTCCTGACACTTTGTGTTAAGAATGTCATCAATTCATGTTAATTGTACTGTGTTATTAGCAAGTTTTACTGACATTTTAAATTGTCATAGATCTATCCCTACATTAGAAAGGACGACACTTGGTTAGAAGAGTTAAAGTGTCAGCCTATATTAGTTTAACTAACACTTGCAAATGCCCTTACAAGGCATTTTTGTAACCATTTAAATACAAAAGACAAAATCGTATTGAAAAAGGAGACGCACAGTTAATGCTCCAATATTTCCAGAAGCAATAGTCCGAAAATCCTAACTTCTTTGATGCACTTCAGATGGATGTGAGGTTCTTTTGGCTAATTGTTTCTAGGTGGAAACTGCATCGAGATTATCACAGAATTATTTTGGAGATGTGGTGGCATTTGATCCTACCTATTTGACAAATAGATAAAAGATGCCTTTTGTTCCATTTGCAGGAATTAATCATAATCATCATCATCAATCAATTTTGTTTGGCTGTGCTCTACTTGGGATGAAACTAAAAGGACATTTGTCTGGCCACTGCAAATTTTGTCGAAGCAATGTTTGGGTGTTCCTAAAACATTCATTACAGATCAAGACATTGCAATAACAAGTGTCACCACTAGTCTTGCCTCACTTTTGCATGCGGCACATTGAAGAGGAGTTTCTAGAAACATAAAGCCATGTTTATCACCATACCAACGATTTCAAGTATACCTGATACTATCACTCCTGAAGAGTTCAAAAGAAACTTAGGCTCATGATGTTGATAAATGTAATTTGCAAAACAACAGTTGGATGCAGAAGATATGTGGAATGAAAAATAGCTCCTGGCATTTATGCGTGCTAGCTTTTGTGTAGGTATATCAACGGCACAAAGAAGTGAGTTTATACCGTAATCAGATAGAAGTTAAATCCGAATAATAGTAACGTTAAAGACGCTGTGATATTCAATATCAAAGACACCTAACGTAATACGTTACTTTTGGATTAATACTAACCTAACCTAATTTCATAAGAGTCCTATATTATTGCAACTTACTAAAAAAGTATTTCTCTAAATTAATACTAATTTAATTTAATTTTAAAAGAATATCATATTATCCTAACTTACTAAAAAAATCTAAAATTATTTTTAATAAATAAAAAATTAACCGTAATTTTCCTTAACAAAAAAAAGTCATAATTGCCACTATTTTTTAATCTAAAACTCTAAATTCCAATAGCATAAACCCTAAGTTTTGAATCCTGAACCCTAAATCCTAAATCCTAATTCAAAAGTAAATATAAAATCTAGTAATGAAAATGTTAGCCAAAGTTTTTTTTCCTAGGGTCTATGTTGCAATAATAAAAAAAAAGTAATAAAAAACTAGTATTTCAGGTTACAGGTAAAATAAGAATTAGAGTTTGGAATTGATGATAACTCTTGAATGGTTAAGATTTGTCTGTAACTAAAAATCTAATTACAGTTTTTGACAGTGTTATTTTTCATAAAATAATAGATGACAGTTAATCTAAAATTACTGCTTAAAAGACTGCGTGGGTTGTTGAAAATATTGCATAAGCCCACATCATTTCTTGAAAAAATCCCTAGGTTAAAGTACAACCAAACGACTAAGCACATTAACGGTTATCTCTATAACAATCGCACAAGAGAAGTCGTATACTTCATTTGAAAAGCATACGCCTCAAAGAAAACCAAACAATTTGGATGTCAAATTAATAATTTCACCCGCGGCATCTTTAAAATTAGCCATTTGGTGCTTATTCAAAGACAATGACTTAAACGGTTCGCCGAGATTAAATTTTACAAGAAAACTAATGGCAATACCACGAATCTCTATAGTTTCGGTTGAATTGTGACACCTTTTACAAGCAATCCCATCTTTGGATTTTTGGTTTCTTGGTGGTAGAGAGAAAACTCCAAGTCGCCAATTGGATCTGGGCCTGTGCTGAATTCCCCTGCAAGAATCTCTATCCATTCTCCTCTTGGGTGGTACTCCAAATCTTGAAGGCATTCTTGTATGATACCTTCCGACTGAGTAAGTTTGAGGTCCACTGGACCTCTACATAGGAAATGGAATTCCAACTTAATCTCAAACACAACCTCATACAAAGTTTCCGGTAGAAGCTTAACCATTTCAAATCTTCTGCTAATTTCCAACTTGCCACTACGAAGGAGTCTCGCAAAGATGAAAAAGTTATCACTGCAAAGAGCGTGAGGTGTTGAATTAACATGGTTTTTACGGAGATAAATTCATTTACATTTTGTACATAAAAAATTCCTTTTTCTCCAACTAATCAAGATTAATGTAATTCGCAGCGAACATGGATACTAAATGCTTACCTTGAATCTTTTGCCAGGCACCATTCCCAACAGTTTTCGGCATGGCTATCAAAAATTGAAAGATCTCTAGCAGACAACGAGAAGCTATTGTTTTTGAAGTGAATTTCATGGCTGGGTATCTAACAAACTCCAACTTTTCAAGTAAGTACACAATTGCAATAGTTGGAGACAAGTCAAATACATACTTTAGAGCAACAGTGCATGAATTTACAAAATGATAATTGCTCTCTAAATTGTACAAAATGTAAACTGGCAATTTACAAAAAAAGTAGTATTCCAGTAGGCATAAAAGCCAATAATATTATAGTTTTAAGAAATAACATTGAAATCATTTCATGTCCTCATAATACTTTCCTAACAGTTATCTTAATCAAAGCAACCACAGGCAGAAGATCATCTCACATACGAGTCCTCTTTAGGCTAAGGTATTCTATTAATTGAATGTTTTTATTTTGTGCAAGCATATTAGCGAAGCAATAAATTTTAGAACAATAATAGCGTCAAAGACTCTAGTGTGACAGACATCTAACGTAATATGTTACTTTTGAATTAATACTAATCTAACCTAATTTCAAAAAAGTCCTATATTATTACAACTTACTAAAAAAGTATTTCTCTAAATTAATACTAATTTAATTTTATTTTAAAAGAATCTCATATTATCCTAACTTACTAAAAAAAATCTAAAATAAAAAATTAACCGTAATTTTCCTTAACAAAAAGAAAGCCATAATTAATTAAAACCCTAAATTCTAAAAGCATAAACCCTACACTCTGAATTTTGAACCCTAAATCCTTAATCCTAATTTAAAAGTAAATATAAAATCTAGTAATGAAAATGTCAGCAAAAGTTTTTTTTTTCTTGGGGTCTATGTTGCAATAATTAAAAAAAAATGATATTTACGTAAGAAACCAGTATTCTAGGTTATAGGTAAAATAAAGATTAGAGTTTGTAATTGATGATGACTCTTGAATGGTCAAGATTTGTCTGTAACTAAAAATCTAGTTACTGTATTTGACAGTGTTGTTTTCCTAAATTTTATATAGACTAGCAACTGACATTAATTGTCAAAAAATGGCAGTAACGTGAGCTAATGTGTGCTGTGCTGTGGTTTCATTTGCTAAGGTACTCAGCCATTATCGGGCATAGTGAGCTTGATTCTTACTGTTTTGTAGCTTAATCTCTTCTTCTGCACTTCTATTTTTGTTTCATCCATTTAGTCTTCTCTTTTAATGGAGAATTTTGAGGCATTTTGCCTTCGCAACTTTTTTCAATTTTTGTGAGAGCCGCAGATTAATTTTTTTTTTAGTGCTGTGGACATCTCCCAAGAAGAATCAGAAGGATCAGAATCTAACTTATGCTTGAATTCAGAAGTTCGCTCATGCCACGAGGATTTAGGAACATGAAATGAAAGGTGAGGATGGCTGGCAGAAAGATAATTTGGTGATTATAAGCAACAGCTATAGTCCACTTCTTCATGCTGAAAAACTGGAAGGAGAGCTAGAAAGATAATTACATAGCAAATTGAAACGAATAAAAATAATAGATTTTATTCATCCTGATATATTTAAAGCAGCAGAAAATAAAGTAAGATGTAAACATATTGATACTATTTTTTACACATCGCTTTTCACATTGGTGTTTCTTTCGTAATGGAAAATCAAAAACTGCTAGTACGATGTTAGTTATGCTGAAGACCTTGAGTTGTGAATGTATTATGATAGATATGCACTAGCAGAAACACACACACACAGATGTTTGTGTTTGATGGTGATTTACTGCAAAAATAAATTTGAAGAGAGGATACCTCTTTGGAAACATGTGACAAACATTCAAATTTTGCTCCACAAATTGGGTAGTCATGGAGGATTTAAATGTTATTAGAAATGTCTCTAAGAAGTTTGACAATTGAGTATAAACTATTAAGGATATGGCTATAAACTTCTATAATCGCTTATTCTGAGAAGCTGAATTAACAACTAAGTGTTACTAAGAATGAGCTCAGTTTTTCCATGCCATGATAAAAGATCAGAATCCGTGCCTGCTTGTAAATTTGTTATGACATTGCTTGTATAATGTTCGACTCTAATCATATTACTCTAGCTAAAGTCAATTCTTAAAGTTTTAGCAATTAATTTCGTATTTGAAAAGAAGTTTTGGTTTGGCTATGCTTTACTATTTAGGCATGTGGATCTACTAATTTGAAAAAAAAAATTTTTAAGGACTAAATTGGCTAAAACACGAAAGATAAATGACTAATTGAAAAAAAAATCTAAATTTTAGAGTAGATAGAAATTTTTCAAAATTTAAAGAAGTTATTAATAATATAACCACTTGATATATTTTAAAAAATACATTGAATTAAGTTTTTAGTTAAAGAAATTTTTTTATTTATTGATGTAGCCCCTAAGGTATCATTATTAAACAAATACACACACAAACACACATACACACATATATATAGTTTGTGAGTATGTGAAATTAAGAAACATAATTGTCTAAAAGGGGAAAAAAGCTAAAGAAGAAAAACGTGGAACGAGAAAGACTGTCCATATATGCAGTGTTACGCCCTGTGCCCGAGACGTGGCACCCGCTATGCCCTAGACTAAGTTAGGATACAAGGATAAACCAAAACAAATCATCATCATCTAATCACAATATAAGGCTCAAGAATATTAAAGATGCCCAAAGGAATACGTTTCATTCATAACCAAAAGATATATAATATCCAATACATCTTCCTTTCCCCCAATAACAAAAATAGTTGGGAAAAACATGTATAACCTAATCTATACCAAAGTATGGCTATACATCAATGTTATAAAAAATAACCTAATTCATGCCTAACTAACTATGATTATGAGGCCCAAAAGTCATCCCAGTCACTTTCAACAAAGTCATCACCTATGAGGTTAGACAAGTAGAGTGAGTGATAAAATCACCCAATAAGTAGCAAAAGTTCTCTTTGAGACTTAGCTTGTTATTTATACCTCGGCTAGTTGGGGTTTTCAAGGCAAACAAAAGCCGTTGTCATTCAATCACATTCGTGGTCAAGTTTCCATAACCATACATATTCAAAATTATTCAACATAATGCGATCACATGAAAGAGAACTCAGTAGTTAGTGGGACACATGACCCTGGAATTCGTAGTTGTTAACTATAACCCGGTTAACACGGTTTCAAAGCCAACTATCCACCCCGTTCGGTCCGTTCAAACTAACTATCACCCGGTTAGTTTTTGACGATCCAAATATTTTACTACATGCACCAATTTAAAGAACGAAGGTCCCTCGTCACCAAATCCATTTACACATACAAGAGCTCAAACGTTTATATTTATTCAAATGATTGTTTAGACCACCATATCCTTCTTTCATAGCAAAACCAACTGTAACGGAATATAAGCCCATTCACATAGAGAAAATATCATTCAAAGCATTTGTCATCATTAAAGTACATTTTCAAAGGCAAATGCGAATCGAATACTATTATCTCGGACGAAGGACTAATTCAAATAATCGTGAATAGGGATAATCACCTTCGTCACCTATAACACACAAATAAGACTAATATCATATACTAATTCTATCAAGAAACCATAAAGAGGCTTATACCTAACTTAACATGCAAAACGAGAAAAAGAGGCAAAAAACAGCCCTAACTCGCGACGTCAGCCGCGGTGTGGCTTAGGTTGCGGCTCAGCTACAATACCCAGCCGCGGTACCAGCCTCGACGCGACTGATACCGCAACTCGGGTCAGAGCCACAAGAGGGTTCCATTCGCGCGGTGCCCGCAACTTGGGTCAGAGCCACAAGAGGGTTCCATCTGCGGTGCCATCCGCGCCAGCCGCGACGCTGTTGGTATCGCAACTCGGGTCAAAGCCACAAGAGGGTTCCATCCGCGGTGTCATCCGCGGTCGGATGGCACCGTGAATGACCCCAGAGGGGCTATACAGACGAGCCGCGGCTTCATCAGCGGCGCGGATGGCACTGCGAATGAGCCCAGGTGCGAACTCTGCACTCCCCTGCAATACTCAAAACCCAAAATCAACCCAACACAATCCAACACCAAAGCAGCTCCAAAATGGCATAATATGATAAGGGAACACTACATTAACACAATTTATAACATATATTATGAATCACACTCAAATCACACCAAAATCTCCAAGTTCCTATACCCATTCTCATCAAATACCAAGAGACTCTAATACTCACATACATACACACAAGCATAACTCTTAAAAACATAAGGTTCAAGGATTTCACCATTTACAACTACCATTCCCACCAAAATTAAAGAATCAAAAGTAGAGAAATGAATTAGACTTTGAAAGAAGGAGGATTACCTTGGTTATGAGCTTCAAAATAGCACCCCCTACTTGCCTCCCTTTGAAGACCAAGATTTCACCACTTCCTTCTAGCAAGAGAGAAGGATAAAATCTTTAGAGGGATGGGGGTGGGGGGGAGGGGGGGGGGGAGAGAGAGAGAGAGAGAGGAGAGAGAGAGAGAGAGAGAGAGAGCGCTAATTGGAAGGGAAGAGAAGAAAGCAAAGAGTAGAAGAGAACGATAGCCCTAGCAATTTGGGGAAAGATTTCAATTTATCAAAATTGCTTATAAGCCCCTCCTCTTACACAATTCACAAAACACTCCAAGGGAGTCTTTGACTAAAAGGCCCCTCCCAAGGTCCATATTATCACATGCAGCTTGGGAAAACTTAATCATGACAATTACTATACCTAGATGTTATGATAGATAAGATGATGTTTTCAATGTCTATGCATTTTGTATTAAAAAAAAGTTAGGAAATGAATATTTCAAAATACGATACTTCTTATCTTAGTCACATTTAATCAACCACAAGAGAAGATTTTCAAATATGTCAACAATAATTCGTACCTCTCTGTTAAAGAAAATCTAAGTGGCAAGATCAAGGTCCGACTGTCCAAAAACATATTTCAAGCCGAGCAAGCTAAGGGATTACAAAGAGATTGTTTCCATTTTGAGGCAATCAATAGTGGTTATGATTTCTAACTGAGGCAACTCCATGTCATTCATCATGTGGCAAAATTTCTTCAAATTTGGAAGTTTTGAGAGTGTCAAATTCTTTAATTCAGGAAATAGAGGTTCCTTGACTATAGCTTGCGATTCTTCATCTTCATTTTCAATCGCTCCTTTCAATTTTGAACATTTTTTCACAATCAACTGGTCGAGTTCTCCAAAATTTCTAAATGCCTAAGCAGTAAATATGATTTTTAAACTGCCACAAGATTTAACTTCCAATAGTTCCAGCTGACCGAAAGAGTCAATTGGAATTTGGCTGGAAAATATCTTAGTTGCAGCGTCAAGTTTGTACAATCTCAACGTCACTAGCCCTGCAAATGTAACCTGCAATTCAAAAAGATTTAATGTTGTGAGGCAGGTTGCAACTTTTAACGACATTCATTGACCATTACCTGTTATTCATTCATAATGCTAACTAAATCTATGTTCTGTTCGCTAAAACTCTACCTAACGTGCTGACCTTAACGATTCAAGTTATATCTACTTTTTGGTTTATTATGATCCTGTTCACATGAGAAAGACGTTATATAATATAATATGGCAACTATGATTCTTTTGTTCATCTGTCTTGATCTTTGTCCCACCATAAATGTCATAACCGTTTGTTACGTCATACAATATTATGCTTGTGCTATAGACTCAGTGTTTGGAAAGACGTACATTTCGGATACACTGCATTTATTTTGTCATACAAACAAAGAGGGTTTGCTGGGGGGGGGGGGGGGGGGGAAGGCTTAAGGATTATTCACTCAAGTATGAGAGATAAAGGAGTATGACAAAGAAATCAAAATTTCAGAGACTAATTAGAACGTTTTTAAAAAGTTCAAGATATAGTGAGCAATTCACCTCTTTGATATGTGTTAAATGAATCTATTAAATGTACCATTCGTGCTATAGAAATTTCTTTAGTTATGACCATAACCTACAAGGTTCCTTTTTATGTTCTCTTAAAACACTAATTAAAAACATGACCATGCGTTATATAAATGATATAATGAAATTACAGAAAGCAAAGTTGTTTCAAAAGGGGGAGAAGAAAAAGAAATTTGGGACAAGAAGACGTCAGTGTAATTAAGCACCCACATGGACAGTCTTGACCACAGCATTTCATATACACGTGTATGTTATGACCGATAAAATGCTGTTTAGCAATTGTGTATTTTAGAGATGATGTGTTTCATGCTAGTCATATCATACTGAATTAGATAATTGTTTTTTGGAATGCTTTCAAAAATATTTTAGTATAATAATTTTAGAGATTCTTTTTTGGAATAAAATGGTGATTTAAAAAGGCGTTTGAAATTTTTTGAAAACATGTTCGTAAAAAACAAGTACAAACAAATAGAAAATTTCCAAATATTGTAGGAGAAAATATGATTTTCAGAATTTTAACGCAAGTCAACTATCATTTCCATTAATCTTGCAAATGTTACATTCAATTGTTTAAGTTTTTGTGAGCAAGCCAAAAGCAATTTGGAACCGTATTAAAGTTAGTTTTTAGTAAATATAATCCTAGATATATTTAACATAACTGAAATTATTTCCAAAAGTATTTAAATGTACGAGAGATAAAAAGAGAGGAGTGGAATCCCAATCTCTATGAATTCATTCTTTTGCATTAGGTTATGTAACGACATTTTTGGCAAATTATGTCAACATTAACTGAATTATTCCTAAGCTTCCAGTACATATAACATGATTAGCGTATAATACAAGCAATCAGAACCCATCGTATTTTTTAATTTTGAATTCGAATTATCATGCTAGCAGTAGGTAGAAGAAAATAATTACGCTAACCATTGTGTCATTGTTACTGGGATTTGCTTGAAATTTAGGTAATCACCCCAAACTCTAGACAAACTTCTTAGCAATTAGTCTATTCTTTTTGTATGGTTTCGGTAAGTCCTGTGAAAACTAGCTAAATGCAAAATGATTTTATATTCTCTATTATAATATAGAAGAAAGATAATTTGATTTAAAATATGGAAAAAACCTTTTAAAAAATCATTGAAACCAAAGTGTTGAACATTGTAAAGAAAATACTCAATATCAATGCGTGGTTAATTTATTCAAAAATTTAGGGTAAAATCCATATAATTAATATAATTGACCTCAATGGAAGCAGAAAAAAAGTGTTCTACTATTATTTATTTTGATGTTTATTTGTAATTTATTCGGATCGTCCTGTTACTTCACCCTTATTTGCATTAATGCCTATGCAAAACTATCTTCACTAGAAGAAAAAAAACAATCAACCCCTTGTATTTTTATGGATACTTACGTTACAACTAGGAGTCGGCTGCTGTTTTCTTTAGTATTATAAGAAATGATGAGAAATTAGTACAATAGTAGTTCAGAGTTGCTGGACCTACTATTTCTTTAAAATCAGCGAATATAATAAATCTGAATGGCAACTTACCTTTTAAAATGACAGACTATAAATTAATGAATCTGTTACCTTTTCGTTAAAAAAAAAATTGGCCATCAGAGTTGTATTCCCCTTGCTTACAGATGCTGCTCTCCTCTATTGGGCAGAAAACTTTCAAATTGTGCAAGCATTCAATGTCAATAGATTCCAATAGCGGAAAGTCAATTCTGTTAACCGCTTTACAGATATTATTGAGATTGGGTAACTCCTTAAGCCTTAATCTAGTCAAGCTAGAGAATACGATGGTATTGACAGCATCTGCGTTTTCTCCTCTTTCTGCTTTGAAAACTTCTTCCAATACTGGACATTTCTCTATTACAAATATTTTAAGCTGCCACAAATTTTCAGCCATAGACTGCAAATATACATATTGCAAACGACTGTAGTTTCGTATATATACTTCACTCAGGTAAGGTAAACAAAGCTTTTGATCTCACAAATGTGTTAGCTTGCATAAATCACTGAGTTCGAGATACTCGAGTGCATCAAGGGACCCAACTAACGATGACCGGCCAAGAGATATCACTTCTAGATCTCTACAATTTAAAAGAGATAGATATCTTGATCTCCAAAAGACAATATCCTCCTTGGATAATGTATTGGCCAAATATTTCATGTTGCCACTGTAGACAATTAAAATTTATTTAGTCAAGATTAAATAAATTAAATTGATCTTGGTTAAATTAAAAAAAAAAAACTAAGCTCATCTTACAAGTCCATTCATGTTGGGATTTACACATTGGATGAATTACAATTGGGCTGTGAATTAAACCATGGTGCAAAGTCCATTTAAGTTAAGCTGGGTTAATTTAATTAATCCTTGTTAATGGACCAATGCATGTGGGCTTCAAATTAAATTGTAAAGTCCATCTAAATTAAAGTGAATTAATTTAATTAATTCACATTGGACTAATTGGGTCGACCCAATTATCAAGCTCTATTTTAAATGGGCTTTCTTGGAGTTACAAATAACCTAAGTGGTGGAAGATTCTGGAAAGCTTATCTCAAGTCAACCACTCACCAAATTACAACTATAAATAGAGGATCAACTCCCTCAAGTTAGACGTACGTTCATTCTCCAAAGTTTAGAGAAAAACTCTACAAGTTCTCAAGAGATTTAAGCTCTAAAGAAATTTCTCTCTTAAGCCTTTCAAGAGATTTCTCTTAAGTCTCCCCTCAAATCCAAATCAAAATTCCCAACAGATTTCTCTTAAGTCTCTCAAATCCCCTCAAATCCAAATCAAAATTCCCAAATCACTACGTTCGTGTTGAAGACTTGAAGATTTGAAGATCAAAAGCCTCAAGTATTCAAAAGAGCGTCATCAAATCAACTGTTTTCTATACTAAATCGTAGAAGACTCCAGATTTAGTTCAAGAATAAGCCTTTTTCTTGGCTCTTGAATTAAATCTTTGAAGAAAAGAATCAGAGGACAGTTTCTTGTATAAAGAAACAAACCCGGAGATTGTAACTCTCATTCAACTCAATAAAATTTCAATTTGTACAATTATTTTCTTGTCTTTATTTACGGACAACGAAATTTGTTGTTACAGCCACAACTATCTAAGCTCAACCGTGTTAAATTTTCTCTTGAATCACCCTAATTACCTCATCACTCACACCCGTTCTTCCTAAATTTTATTTTAGACAATGGGCTTGTCTCATTAGGGCATGACCAGAGGAGTTGTTTCGTTGAGATCTACATGTAAATTGCTATCATCATAATTGTCCGGGAGAAAGGAATCATTTTTCCCTATCCATATTGTAAACCTCTCTAGTCTTGGCCAATGAATGGCTAAGGGTTCTTTGTTACACTTTGTAGTGTTATATTGATGCTGCACTACCTAGGTGGGTACACCTGTCAATCACCTAGGTAGTGCAACATAAGTGTAATACTGCAAACAGTAACAGAGAACCCTTAGCCCCAATGAAGTGTGTCATAAGGTAGAACTTTGGGATCTGGTATCTCAAGTTGTAGTGCAGTCAAATTCTTCAAGGAAGCTACCTCAACAAGGCTTGCATTTCTTCTTTCCTTTCCTTCTACTTCTACCTCCAAGTTTTGGAAACTATCCAACACGAACAATTCTTGTAATCGCACCAATCTTGATATAGCACCTGGTGCAATTTCTCTCGGTTGATAACACCCATTCAGATCCAAAGACTTCAATTTTTCAAGTCCCCCAATCTCTTTCGGCAAGACATCAAGTTCAGACTCCCTTAAATCAGGATTTCTAGATTCACTAGTTGGCCAATCATGGATATGGTTTTCATCTTACTGCAATGCAGACGAAGTGTTCGAAACTTTGTTAGCGACTGCAAAGATAATGGTAGTGATGTAATGTGATTAATATCCAGCACATTAAGATCTCTCATCCATTAAAAAAATGTGTCTGGTACTAGCCCACGCCATTGGAATCTTATGCGTAATATTTTCAGTTTAGGGCAATTTATGCGTTCTGAAGCTTGGCAACTTCTTTCAGTGTAAATGAAATGCAGGTGTAATTTTCGTATTGATCTTTCCTTGGCCAGTCATTTGATCTAGTATCATGACTTTATCATAAAAGCTTGCTCACCTGTAGGTACAATAGATATGGCAATGTCGAGAACAAAGCTCGACTCGGTTCGTGAAAGTTTGATTTTGGCTCGTTCGTATAGATAAACGAACCGAGCTCAAATTAAAAATATTTGACTCGGCTCGGCTTGGCCACATCTCTAATTGTAGTGAAACCTTTCAGATGTTTCAAATTTTACATTGGGACTACAAAAGTTAAAAAGCAGGAGACATCTTAGAAGATACAAAATAGGGACCATATCCACATGTCAAAGCAAGTTAAAATTTGCACACCACATAATTTGCTAATGTGCTGTGCATGGACCAAGCAATGCTTTCTCCATAGGTAGGAGTGATATTCAATCAGTAAATCAGCAATTTTGTAATTGAAAATCGATCATTTTGATATTTTTTCTTAGAAATTTTGCGACCGAATTTGATTTATATTTCAAATAAAGCTGATCTGAATTCGATTCTGAATTCAAATCTATAATTTGATATTTAAATTCGGTATCCAAAAATTTTAAAAAATAAAAAATGAAAATATAAAAAATCAGTTTAAAAAAGCCTTCATGCACAATTAATCAAATCAATTTCTCAATTATGTACATTAATTATGTAATTTAATAACAATGAATTTAATAAATGTAATAAGAAGGATTGTTATATAAAATATATCAAATTTACATAATTTTTTGTTGAATTCGGTAATTCAAATTCGATATTCGATTATGAAATTCGAATTGCCGAATTGAAATAAAAATCATTAAATCCAAATTGAAAAATGGCATTTCTGAATACCAACTGAATTAGAATTTTTTTTTTGAATTACTGAATTTGATTTCCAATTTGAATTCGGATTAGGTCGGTAATTTGATATTTTCCGAATTTGTTCACCCCTACCCATACCTTGACCCATTTTGCCACCAAGTAGCAGAGACAATGTGTTTTGGACTTTCTTTGAAAAGAGCTTTTAACTCCAAAAAAAAGGTATGAATCTGGTATTGATATATTGTTTAACCTTTTCATGAGCATATATTGTATTAAACAATAAATACTCAATTAAAAACATCAAATTGGTACCGAATCATCAATTGGTCGTAATCCTAATCCACAATTTTGTTTCCGCTGTACATACATGACATTCATTTTAGTTTTCCTATTTTTCTGATAACACAATTCTTTTTTTTTATTCTTGAGCTCTGCTTTTAAAAATGTGAAAAGGGATTGGAATAAAGCCAAGAAGGCGGACCCGTTAAAAATTTCTCTTTTGAAAATCAGTAGGGTCTTACGTGTTTTATTTTTTTTATTGAAAACATCGGTTTTTTCATTTTAAAAACATTGGGCTAGTGTCATGTCACTCTCAGCTCCTTGGCATTGGCTTCCCACTGCAGTATTTAATTGGTGGAATTAAAATTTCTATGCTTTGGATTAAATAGTAATAAAAATAATACTTTAAAAAGTTATCCGAGAATCTAGAAGTTATCGTAATTAAATTTATGATTCATAAGAATGGTGCCAGAAAAACGAAATTAAGACAACAAAATTTGCTACATTTAATCAAATGTTTAATTTATGTTATTAAACAGTTTTTGCAATGACAATATACTTGATTGAAAAAATGTCTCAAGTGACATGAACTTTTCTCAGCATCATTGCACTCTTCTTATTTCTTTCCATACAAACTAAGCTATTGCTCGACATTAGGTAATTTGAGGCAAAAAAAACATTCTTGTGTAAATCTTCTTCCCAATTTCTCAATAAATTTATATGTAAAATCATAATTGTCTCCAATTATCATACAAAATATATAATTTAACATGCATGCTTGTTTATGCCACATATTTCTTAAATCACTAGCAATTGATGTACAACGATTTTATATAACTTTTTATTTTCCTTAAATCAATAATTAAAATGTAAATATATTCCCCGCACCACAGAGAATGTCATGCTCAAGTCACGTCAGTGTATACTACTAATATATTTATATCGGCACCAAAGTCTATGATAATTGTGAAACCTAGTTATCATCATTCCTTAAGGACAATTTGGAGATATGCCAACAAACCCAAGATTGAGAGATATTGTTAGTTGGCCATGTCACACTAAAAGATTGTTCTCCATTCTAGTATTTTACATAGATTCAACATTTAGTAAATTTATAGCTTTCATAAATTTTTGCCAATAAAAAAATGTATATGACAACTATTTAGTCTCATAAATAATAGAAAGTTAATTCTCAATCAAAATTGGCAATGTCACTTAGATAACAATATGGGCACAAATAGTATATTTATTCTAATTTTTATAATTTAAATAAAAAATTGAGGAATTTGGAAAGTTCATAATACAAATCTCAAAATAGAGCTTCATAATAGAATGAGCATTCTTTCTTTTGGAATTTAAGAAAATTGAAGAGGCTTAGAATTTGTTTAGAACTATCGTTTAATATTAAATTTGGATGCTTAGGACAAAAATACATTAATTAATACTTCATAAGCCAATTGAATTTTTTCTACAAAATAAAAAATTATATTTCTACAAAATGAAAACTAAAGTGAGATCTCTCAAAAAAAAAAACAGAGAGAGAAAAGAAGTTGAAATGGCAAACCGACAAAACTAATGCCTCATTTGAGAACCATGTTTTGTAGGAAATTTTGAGGTCATAACTTGGTTAAATTTAGCCTATACCATATTTCAAACATTTAGTATTAACCTGAATCAAATTAGACTTTATATGTTGGTACAAAAAGAATATCTTTAAAAAGAACATTTAAAAAATTTAAGAATTAGTTACGCCATGAGACAATTGCCTTTTTTCTCTTCTTAGATTTTGTAGTAGTAAGCAATGATTCAAATTGCTAATAGCATAATAGAGAAATATCTAATGCTACTGAAATAAATATTAGCAACAAAGTAAATGAATTATTAAAAAATTGGTATAAATGATTTCAAAACAAAAAATTGGCAACATAAATATATATCCAAAAAACACTGACATAAATAATTTCAAACAATAATTGACGCAAAAGAAAAAAAGAAGAGTACTTAGCAACTAGCAAGACAACGAAAGATAAATATCTTGCACAGTGTATATCCCTGTGCAACAAAATGTGCTCTTCAATTGTATGAACGTACTACAAAAAAAAAAAAATCATGATTAAGCATATTTGTAAGAAAAATCATGACTATCAATTATTTCTAATACTCCTTCATTCCATAAAGATAGTCCTATTTCTTTTTGCACATAGATTGAGAAATTTAATTAATGTAGTTACAACAATTATTTTTATTCATACTTTCCTCAAATACCCCTTATTAATACTAGATCATCATTCAAAATAAACTGCACATATTACTATATTGTTCTTGGAAGTTAAAATACTTTAATTTTTCAATGTACATTACATATGGGTATGTTAGTAAAATAACAAGCTAACTATTCTTCAAAAAAGAAAATAGGCCTATAATTTTAGACGCACAGTAAAAGGAAATTGAACCTATATTTATGAGACGGAGGGAGTATTTCGTAAGTCATTTGGCCGACAAATTCTTCACCATGATTTTCTAGATTTCAACCACCTTTTTTTCTAGCAAAATGTACTATAACAATATTCTCCAAAGATTTTTCTAATAATACTCCATCAAATGGAGCCAAACTTGGATCTGATTGTGTTATTTTTTTTTTCCTGTTCTTGAAGTACTTTTAAACACAAATAATGTAAAATATTTCGTAATTTGACGTATATAAGATAAAAGATGATTAGAAAATGTTTTAAAAGATATTCCCAAATTTCAAAATAATTGCATCAAAACTTTATTTCCAAGTTGTATACAGTCATTATTCTAACCAGGTAAAAGAGAGTTTAGATATGTAACAACTGAAATAGGTAGCATTTCTAATATGCCTAGCATATCTTGATTCTATTAGAAATGAAATTCTAACCTGCAAATGAATATCAGATGATTTTGCAGCAATTGTCACTCTGATAGCCCTTGTATCAACCGTCAATTATGAGGAGCAAGTAACTGATGAATTAAGCAGGTTATATCCCAAAAAAATTTGTGGTAAATTAATACTGAAGCAAAAAATTAGTGAGATTTATGCAATTAACAGATGTAACAAAATTTACATAATTTAAAAAAATCCCTAAAATAATCAAAACCTTTATGGTTGCAAGCAAACAATACTAAATTTCTATACCCGAGTTACTCGAATTTGTGTATTCTGTAACAAATTTTGATATCATATTTATGATACACTATTTAAAAAAATGACTTGTGTATTCCATTGATTAAGTCTACTAATAAAAAGACATGTATCATTTACTTAAATAGTTTAGAATGAGTGCAACAAAGGAATGAAAACTTGAGTTACTTTCATCCCAGTGGACATCATTTTAGGCTTTTTTTTTTTTTGTTTTCTTGATGTTGCAGTTCGAATACGTTAGATTATCTGTTCAATTTTTCTTGCACAAAGTTACATTTAATATGAAATTATGTCATATTAAAAATAAGTCGACATCAAAAAATGAGACAAATGATTTTAACCTTGGTTGGGGTGGCGGAGAAAGTTTAACTAGAACAAAACAAATTTATTATTTTTAGTTTGACCAAAGTGGTCATAAAAATATGAATGAGAACAAATATGGTCGGTCCCTTATAGTTCCATTCCTTTGCAAAAAAGAACAGCAAATAGAATTTGGCCAATTTCTCACAATGACAATCACCGTCTTCGCTTGAATAAATAGTAAAAAAATAATTAATATTAGCTGACAAATCACTTTCCCTCCATGTAAAAAATATTTAAAATTTTCACAAATCTCCAAAATGAAAGTGCAACTAATAATATAATGAAAGTGAGGAATATGTAAAAAAATAAATAAATAAATATCTTTTTCCCCCATCTATTAGATCAGATTTTAATTATCCTCTTTTAATTATCAAATTCAAAATATTAGTGATCAAATTCCTTTTTATTGAAAATTTGAGAACCAGTTAGATGCACACAAACTCTAAGAACTAAAGCCGTAATTTCTCCCGAAGTTACTGCAGAAGTCAACAATAGAATGCCACGCAAGTTTCCCTTTCAAGTAGTTAAATGAATTCATTTTTTAATTAAAATGAATTGTGGGAATTTGGTCTAAGAAACGAATAATATATTCTCAAACCAACCCCCTTAAATTTATCTATGCGAACACGTAGACTTTTATATGGGTATCGATTTTTGGGTTAAGGGTTAGGTATCACATATAATGACATTATACTCGTTGTTTGGTCTATCTAGATGAGAGTCATTATACGTTAGTAAAAGTGTTAAAACATTGTCTATTATCATTTTTATTTGTTTTTGAGTTTCGAATTCCATTAACTTGTTGATGTTATGAGAATTTCAAATCAAACATGTCAGGGTTGATTCATATTCTCATTCCAATTTTGCTGATGCGAACCAGAGGCAAATTTCTCTAAATAATGCATTTTTAAAGAAAAATCCCCAATTTGAGAACTTTTTGAGACGTGTTCTAAATTTAGTGTCACTGCACACCTATTTTTTTTTTAATAAAATACACAGTGTGTGAGTTGTGTGTCAGTGGATGGGATTTTCTCAAAAGGTCGTTGCACAGGTGTTGTGCGATCGACATCAATTCCAATTTTTTTTATACGGCTCAATTTGGGGGCTTTGGTGCAATTACGTAAAGCTTAGAGTATAGTTGCACACTAGGTGAGTGAGTGTCACCACATAGGGGCATGCAGTGACACTCACAAATTTGTATAATTGCAATTTAGTTCCTTGAAAGGTTAAAAAAAAAAGTATTTTGGACGTTGGAAAAGCAAATAGAATTTTTTGAATTAAGACAATTATTATTTGGTTTTTTGAATTAAGACAATTATATATAATAGGAAAAATGCTTAGTGAACAACGATAATCAAGATTTTTTTTGGTAAATCTTGGTATTTACCCCGACTGAAATGACTAACACACTAATTCCAAAACAAATTAAAACAAATTTCTAATGATGCCTTTCCATATACTAATTATATACAATTGCATAATTAAAATATTTAATTCCAGAACAAATTAAAACGCATATTATACCTATTTATTTCAATTAATACAGATCATAAAAATTAATCATAACATTAATTCTATTCACGGGCAAACAAATATTAAAAATTAAAATGAGCATATTACATTAACATTAACATACTACATTAATATTATTCATGGAAAATAAACATTTTATCATAACGATAAAAGCATTTTAACTTTTTAGCATAATAACTAATTTATTATCCATAATAAGATAACATTTAAACATAACTAATTATCCATGAAAAAATAAACATTACTATATAAAATTAATTTTAACATAATACAATTATAATAATTTTAACAGAATAATAACAACAGGAGTGTGCGTGAAAGTCACAGACTTTTAACCTTTGTAATTTAGCCCCCCCCAAGAGTATAAAAAAAAAAAATGGGCTAAAACTGAAAAACTTGGGCGCAGTTATATAAAGTTTGTGAGTGTGGTGTGACACTCACAAATATAATTCCAGCCAGGACCCTAGATCCAGCCATCCAGCGTGGATCTGGAACCGTGTCATCCAAATATAAGCATGTACTAAATGTTCCGTTGGTTAGGAGCAGAGAAAAGATTTGTTCCATTCCATAAAGACAGCGTCTTTTTTGCATCCGCATATAATTCCTAGTACCTTCTTAAGTCAAAAGAATATGCGCATTGGTAGCTCATCAGATCCCCAGCCCATAAAAAAAAATCTTGAAAGAACAAAGTTTCCTGGCATTTAAGGAGATACTGGATATTGACCGCTCGGAAGTAATCATCTGCTGATGAAATCCAAGGAGTTTGTTAAAAATCTGGCCACTATTAGTCAAAACCAAGTGCGATTTCATTTGTGAGTGTCACCGCGCACCTCCTGTGCGGTGGCAATCACAAACTTTATATAAGTACTCAAGCTTTCCAGTTTGAGTTCTTTATTATTATTTTTTTTAACTTTTAGGGGGCTAAATTACAAAAGTGAAAATTTTATGAGTGTTACTGCACAGGAGGTGTGCAGTGACACACACATATCGCCGTGATTTAAAATAAAGAAATATAAATATTCGTACATTATTTTTTTATATTAACATACATTGCATTCTACGCAAATTACGGCAGCTAGTCTGATAGCATGTTTGTGCCGACATAAGTGATCTCAAGACAAACAATTGATGCAAGAGTTAAAAAAAGAAGAAGGTGGAATATGAATTTGATAAGACGAGTTAGAGAAATATATTTATCATCAAGAGTGTAATAAAAAGTCAGCATTCATTATTATGAATTATGTATGAAAAATCACAATTGCTAATCATCTAGTGTAGCCATTTGAGACAACAATTATTCTAATATCCGTCAGTAATCTGAATCATTACGAGGACAAATGGGCAATTCTCTCGCTTGGTAAACTCCTTAATAGCTTTACTCAAAAAAGGAGAATTGTAAAGCAAAATTGACAACACGCACCAAGAAAAAGCAATGACAGCACATAATGTGGGAAAAATGTCAAAAAGTGATAAATAATGGTGCAATCGAGCCGAGTCGAGCTCCAGTAGCACCATGCTCGAGTTCAAGCTTGACAGCCATGTACGCTGCTCGAATTTGACTTGAGTTTGATTGAGTAGAGATATGTGTAGCTCGAGCTCAAGTTCGAAGTAGTGAAGAACTACTCGAACTCGGCTCAATAAGCTCTTTTTTTTTTGGCCTACTCGAGCTCGAGTACTCGATGGCAATTTTAGTAAATTTTACAACTTTTACACTTAAAATAGTAAATATATATTAAATAAATATATAATTATTAAATAATTATGTGCTCTATGAGGCTTGACGAGCTTTTGAACTTGAAAATTTGATACTTGAACTCAACTCGTTTGGCTTAGTGAGTTATTCGAATTCAACTCGAATTCGGTCAACTCGAATTCGAGTCGAGTAGTTGACCAAGACGCTCGCTAGCAGCTCGATTTGATT